>OX381708.1:1571231-2171231 GCA_947462335.1 Harmothoe impar
GGCCCCTTTCAATTTTCAATTCAACTACTGCAGTTTGTAGAATCTAGGTTTCTAGAAGCATCACAATGTTCTTTTGTAAGACAAGAGTATATTTTCTGAACACTTAGTCTTGACTTAAGCATCTCGTGAGTGGCACCTATACCAGGATTCCCTGGCTAAAAAAAAGGTTATTTTCGTTGACAATATTTATGATATAGATCTTTATGTAGATCTATTGTAGATTTATTGTAGGCCTATATGGCTGGGGGCTCTACTGTTTGATTGAGTTACTTTTACCCCTGTGGCTGTGCTACTAAAAATGTATGTACTGAATACTGCAGTAATGGGTTCTATGTGGTTTTCATTTTCTCTTTTATTTATTCCATTAGCACTTTCTCAATTATTCCATGTCATTATTCTATGAATATGACCACTTTCTTTCCTATGGGCCATGACTGTACATGACTCTCCTTGACCACTATTCCATACTATAGATTATACTATGACATATCTACTAGGCCTAGAGAACATGCTTGCAATGCCCTACCAGCACGGCCTTGTGAAATACGGCCCGCCTTCAACTCGTGAAATAACCCTGTCAACAGACTAAACCTCGTGCACCTTTGTCTATTTATTACTATTAGTATTACTAGGCTAGTATTAGTATCACTATCAATCTACACAATATGGCAAAATCCCCACTGGCATTGCCACTAGACCTGGCAATGCAGTTGGCTCTATAGCCTATCAAACATAGACTAGATCTGTGAATAAAAATTGCAGTCAGTGACAGTCTTGAGTGAATCCATATCAAATCATCAACTTGATGATCCAAGTGACTGGAGTTGAGTGATCATCCCTGTGCCTGTGGCACTGTCACTCACTCAAAACTGTCACTGACTGAGTGACTGGCAGAGGTAAACAAATCAACAAACCGCGACTTACCATATAATTTTCCCGTGTGCTTCTCTACCGAAATCTAAAGGTGCTTCTCTCCAATAGTATCACGAAACGTAACCATTCTCACGTCAATAATAAAACTAAAGTCAACGGAATGTCCCTCCTCAACTCCACGATGTTTGAGTGCCAAGCAACCACCTACCTGTAAATATCAAATAGTCGTGACGTCACCGGTACCTGCGTACCTGACGTCATCACAACCTGCGTCCTGTGACGTCATCAGAGGGAATCTCCACACCAGAGGGCTTCCCCAAGAATCGCAAGCTGGCCCCACCTCGACCTCTGTTCCCGAGCGTCATCGCTGGCACCAAAGGTTGCTGGTTAAAATAGTTCCTGTGCGCTTGGTGCTGTTGCATTAAAAGTGCAGATGGGTACCGCGCACGAATCCCCCCCAATATACGGGGGAAGTGATGCGGTCATGGCCTCCTAAATACCAGCGATGTCGCTCGGATGCGTCCGAGGACGAGTTGGGGCCAGCTTGCAAGAATCGACGCAGAGAGGAGGAACTGGGTCAGAAATCTGGACGTTTCCGCGTCAGTTGCTAACTAAATACAGACAGACTTGGACGTGTATTGTCATAATTTATTTCTTAGGATCACAAGGAAGCGGTTGACATCCACCAAGATGGTTATCAAGGTTTACGTGTCCAGTACTTCGGGTAACATGGAGGTGAGTGTGGTGGAAAACTTTGCGTTCTGGGGCAAAGTAAACCAGTTTGTAACGTGTTGACACTCGCGGAAGTCCAATCAGGGATCTGGGATCCAGAAAGTGAGACAATCCAGGGCAGCATCTGTGAGAACAAGGCGTTGTCACGGGTTGCCACTGTGTCAGTTAGGTAGTCACATTAGACATCAGCATGTATTTCAGATAAATAGATTTAATAGTTCCAAGATATTAAATATTGTCTAGATTCTTGAATACTACACTGTCTACACAGTAACACTACAGTATACTGTAGTATAAACAATTAGACTAAAGAATTTATACTACTGGCTAGACTGCTAGTACTGCATGAACGTTAATATACGGGTTACTGTACCGGTAGTCTATTTTACCCCAGTCCGACTCCGAGGTGTACATTAATTTAGACCTCTTTGAACTACAGTAACACACTTTTTTCTTTTTGCTAAAAAAAAGGGCATACTTTGTTACGCCCCCCGATGAAAATTGTACCCCCACCCCTCCCCACACACATACACACCTGTAACTAACAAGTGAACCGGCATGAGTGAACACTCCTTTATTTACCTTTAAATACCGGTAATTGATAGGCTCTCTGAGACAGCCATAGTAATTGAGAGACAGCTTCTGGAGATCCAATTCCATTGCACTGATAAATCTGAGGGATTCTTGTTGGAATGCTTCAAACCATACAGCGACAGTACCAAGCGTACCGCGGTACTGTTGATGTAAGTTTGGAAACAATCCAACTAAGGGATTCAGTCCTGTAGATGCAAGAGTGTGCAAACAAAATTGTGTGTGTACGCCGCTCCGCCCTTGATCATCAATTGATGCTGATCAGAAAAAACAATAAAAAAATAGATACCCACGCCCATTGTATAGCCAGGTTTGTTGCGGTGTGTCCGTGTTTGGTGAGTCAACGAGTGATTGGCTTTATTGGTGCTCAGAGTCACTAAGCTCGGTGCTGGTACAGATAAACACACACAGACAACAGCTAAGTGTTTGCCAACACATTAATGGCCGGGATATTAGCTTTACCGTAAAACTTCGCGTATAGGCTGCGGTTAGTACGCGAGTCAGATTGTCAGTGCGGCTTGTAGGATGGGCACACAGTGGGGATGCAGTTTGTAGGCCTATGCTAGTTTGTGCTACCGGTACTATAATAAAGTACAGAACTCGAAACTAAAGTCAGGGTGCGGCTTATATGTGAGTTAGGCTTATAAATACGCCAGGTTCACAGTACTACAAGTGCTGTTTTAGAGGGGGGGGAAGGGGGATTGCATGGGTTCATGGTGTATACATGTATGTGGCACAGACAGAGGCAGACATCCTCATCTGATGTAGGCCAAATCCTTGTTGGGTTTTCACTGTAAACTAACTTTGTTGATGTTGGTCAACCAATAGACGGAGCTTGATAGCTGAGGAATCAACCAATATTCCTCGTTCACTTGATTATATGAATTATTGACCCAGGTTTAGAAATAAAATAAAAGATCTGTTACCAAAGTTTGAGGGGCGGGGGGGGGGGGGGTGTTGTGGAGTGTCTAGTGGAGATATTCACTAAAAGAAAAGTACACTAAAATGATTTCCTAACCTATTTCTGTCTGCCCATGAATGAAATTTATTGTGATTTGTCATTTATCGTGATTTGTGATTTGTCGTTTGTGATACAAATCACACAATCAATCTTTTCCCATTGTGTAGATGAAGAGGAAGCAGGAGTTCATCCAGCAGTTGCTACAAGTGAAGGGTGTGGAGTTTGAGGAGGTGGACATCACCAACCCACAGCTGGAGGAACAGAAGATGTGGATGAGGAAGAACGCCAAACCCAAGGAGGGTCAAGTCAACCCGCTACCACCCCAGGTGTTTAACGAGGAGGAGTACTGCGGGGTGAGTGCCTTATGATGACATATTAAACAGTATGATGACATATTTACACATATCATATTAAACAGTATGATGACATTGCACACATTATAATGACATATTACACACATTATGATGACATATTACACACATTATAATGACATATTACACACATTATAATGATATATTATACACATTATAATGACATATTACACACATTACAATACACACATTATAATGACATATTACACACATTATAATGACATATTACACACATTATAATGACATATTACACACACCATAATGACATATTACACATGTTATGATGACATATTACACACATTATAATGACATATTACACACACCATAATGACATATTACACATGTTATGATGACATATTACACACGATATAATGACATATTACACACATTATAGTGACATATTACACATATTTTAGTGACATATTACACAAACATGCCGCCCTAGGTGTTCAGCGAGGAAGAGTACTGCGGAATGAGTAGGTTAAATTGACACACGTTATGATGACATATTACACAAAGTATGTTCAGGGCTGGGCAGCTGTCGCAATGTCGCAAAAAATGTGCGACATGGGTCTTGGAAAATGCGACAGGGACATAAGGGAAAGTCTGGGCTTTCTAAAGCTGAAAGAATTTTGTAAATATTCCAATTAGAAGCAAAGTTAGGACTATTTCAGTAGATTTTGCAGTGTTCCCAGTGCAATATTCCCCAAAGTGTAGCAGTCGAATTAGGGGGGTTTGGGGGCATGCCCCCCCCCCCCCCCCAAGAAAATTTAGAATATCTAGACTTGAAATGGTGCATTCTGATGCATCTTGGCACAAAGTATTTCAGGGCTCAGATCTTTATTATCCTGCCTCTATGACTGCTTTTTGGAGGGAAAAGTATTAGAAAATTTCGAAATTCTAGACTTGAAACAGTGCAATCTGCTGATTTTTGGAACAAAATATACTAAATCTCGGGCCTTTATTATCTATGGTTGGACCTGGAATCTTTTTTGGAGGGAAAATTAGAAAATTCAGACTTGAATTGTTGCAATGTTGGGATTTCCTTCTTCCTGTCTTTAATTTAACCTTTTGTGGGCAAGCATCAGCTATTTGTTGATGCCATGGGTGGTTGAGCGGCTACTATAGTTGGCTTAACTCTTTGGGATTTGGCAAAATGTCCAAAAGTTATAGCACAGAATCTCTCCCCCATCACCAGCAAATATCAATTTTTTGGTTGTCCTCAAAGGGTTAATATTTCAGGAGGAAGGGGGTAGAGCATGTCTGTCCCCCACCTTAATCCACCACTGACTGACAACAGTATATGTACTAGGAGGGTTGAGGGCATGACCCCTAAGAAAACCAAGAAGGCAAATGGTGCCATTTGATGTATTTTGCTCTTTTGGTCTCAAGAATCAGGACTTAGACTTTGGAATGGGGATCCTGTGTGGCAAAGAAGTTGCATTTCCTCAAATTTCTTGGAACATTGTCTCATGATCCCCTGAAAATATACCAATCCACAGATAAAATTACAAACTTCAAAATATGGACCAATCTAAGGGTACAGATTTTCAAATTTCCCCGGAGCAACATGCTTCCAAAATGTCCAGAATACATATCAGTTGACTAACAGGCAAAATTTCTAAATTTTCCTAGAACAACATGCGGACCAAGCCATCTACATGTATCTAAAAGGTTCAAGTTGCAAATCTTGGGGAGCAGTATGCTCCCAAACCCCTCAGAATATACCATTCTAAAAATATAAATCCAAAGTTTTCCTGGAGCAATATGCTGCCTAAAGTTCATAGGAAATACCAATCTAAAAGAAGAATTTCAAAGTTTTTCCTGAAGCAATGTGCCACCAAATTCTCAGAATGCACCATTCTAAACTTATTTCCGAGAGGAATGTCCCCAAAGCAGAATGCACACATCTAAAGGTAGAATTTAGAGAATTCCTATTAGTTATGTACTCTGAAACCCCTCAGAGCACACCAAACTAAATACAGAAATATAAAATTCTCCTTTATTTCTCACCCAAAATCCACCTCAAGGAGATGTTTTTTGTGGGTTCTTTTTTTTTTTTTTTTTTTCTTTTTTTGGGGGGGGGGGGTACCCTGCCATACAGATATCTAGTTAATATGTGCCCGCCTGAAATACTTTGCTCCAAAGATTTCTAGGTTTGCTCCAGCATATCACAATATGCCCAGCCCTGATGATGACAAATTACACCGGTTACAATGACATAAACACATGCTATAATGACATGTTACATACATGACGGCATATTATTTTGTCCTTTGACATAAAGCGCTGAATGTAGGTTTATTATTACAGGATTACGACCAGCTTCACGCAGCTAATGAAGACGATGCTCTGATGGACTTCCTGAAACTGGCGGTAAGTACCCAGACACGGAGAGACCAAAATTGGACGGACGACAAATAATAGGTCTTGTATTCCAGCAGTTAAAAGGATGTACGACAATCTTGTATGAAGTATGTAGGGAATAACACGAAGAATGAACTATGAAGAAGAGTATACAATATAAAAATAGGTACCAATAGACACTGAATATTGTGGCTAGTTTAAAGAAGAAAAATGGAGTTTGAGAAGTACCGGTATTATTCAAAAGCAGAATACCGTAAATTCTCGCGTATAAGCAAAAAGTATTGCAGCAAAAACTCTTGTATAAGCCGCATCCTGACTCGGAACCAATCCTATGAGCCGCACTGGCGATCTGACCCTCGTATTAGCCGCTGCTTCTACGCGAGAATTTACGGTACCATGTATTGTATTGATGACTTGAGTGATACAGTTTTAGCGCTGGTTGTCTGAGGTATTGCCCGTTCTGTTGTCAGACGTGGTGTCTGGGTGTAGCCCTAATGCTCCCACTCTCTGTCCGTAACTTGTCACACGGACCTGCAGCCGGTAAATCAGCTACACTACTACCCGGTCATGCATAGCCAGTTGTGTGTTGTAGACTAGACTGTTCATGCTTCACGCCTCCAAACTTCATGTTAACCCTTTGACACACCAGAGAGTAACTCGCGGGTGCATCATGTCAATCCTTCGGGAGTGTATCAACCCCATTTGGTAGACATGATGCATTCATTCATCATCCTGATGACAAATGGGCCTAGTCCATTCAAGTTGCTGCTCTTAAAGGGTTAATTTATGAAGCATATTTGTTTAATGCATTGTCATAGATCCCATGTTAGGCATCTCTTGCTCCCCCCTCCCCCGCCTTCTTCTGTGTGTGTGTGAGGTCAGCATGGTACACTGTAGTTGTAGTCAGAGTGTGTGTGAGACACCCCCCGCATGGTGAGTGACGCGTCCCCCTTCAGCTAGTTCTGAGAGTTTGCCTTATTACTGGACATCGATTCTCTGTCTCTTTGTAGCTCTATAGTGATCGATGCCCAGTTTTATACTTCAGACCAGTGGCTCATTTTGGCTGTTTTTCGCCTCACAGATTGCTCCTAGCGCAAAATCCTGACTAGGTGTCAATATATTCTCTATGCCAATGTGTAATATGAGGGTAGAAAACAGTGGAACCTCAGTTAGAAAAAATCCTACTGAACAGTTTTTGAGAAAATTAGGGTTTTGTTGCCCTTTTTTGCTGTTTTTAGTACATTTCCTACATAACCCGTGAACGTCAGCATTTCTCAATTTTCAGGTATTTAGAATTAAAATTTGACATTTTTTTATTCGCAGTAGGATTCCTGAATACCGAGCCATTCTAGAAAAGCTATTCTTTGGAAAAAATACTTAGTGTTTCTTGATGATTTTCGTTGCACAAATTTAGGTTGTAATATAAAAACTGCATTGTCATCCAATCAAAGTGTTTGTGCACTGTTGATGGTCACCCCCTCCCACCCTCTTCACTGTGCATTGAAGGAGAACAGGCAGGGGAGGTATACGTGTCTGTATATAGCTGTTGACCTGGGTGCTGGGTGCATTTTTAATTTATGGGGTGCCAACTGTTCATGAAAGAAAATTCAAATAGATTTTTTTTTTTAGTATCAGATTAATGCAACTACAAGTCGTGATAGCACTTAAAGCATTCTATTTGCATTAATATGAATGGTGGCCACCTTATGGGGTGCCAAATATTCATGAAAGAAAAATTGATAAGAATTTGTTTTTTATTAGCATTAAATTGATGCAACTACAATTCGAGATTGCATTTCAAGCATCGGGGCATTCAATGAATGGTAGTCATCTTAAATATATGGGGTGCCAACTGTTCATAAATATAAAAAAAAGAATAGAATTAGTTTTTTTATTAGTATCAGATTAATGCAACTACAATTTGTGATTGCACTTAAAGCATTGTGGCATGCAATGACTGGTAGTCACCTTGAATGTATGGGGTGCCAACTGTTCATGAAAGAAAAAAAAGAAAGTTTTCTTTTTAAGAATCAAATTAATGCAACAGCAACTCAAGATTGCATTTAAACATTATGGCATTCAATGATTGGTGGTCATCTTGAACCTATGGGGTGCCAACTCTTCATGAAAAAAACAACTAAATTGGATGTTTTTAACAGTTTAAATTAATGCAACTACATTTCAAGATTGCATTTAAAGCATTGTGGCATTCAATGAATGGTGGCCATCCTAAACCTATGGGGTGCCAACTGTGTTTGAAAAAGGTATCAAATAGAAATGTTCTTATATAGATATCAAATTAATGCAACTACAATTCTTCATTGCACTGAAAGCATTGTGGCATTTACTAAATGGTAGCCATCTTGAATGGGTTGAATGAAGGAAAAATCAAATAGGATTTGTTTTTTTGATAGTATCAAATTAATGCAACTACAATTTGTGATTGGACTTAAAGCATTGTGGCATGCAATGACTGGTAGTCACCTTGAATGTATGGGGTGCCAACTGTTCATGAAAGAAAAAAAAGAAAGTTTTTTTTTTAAGAATCAAATTAATGCAACAGCAACTCAAGATTGCATTTAAACATTATGGCATTCAATGATTGGTGGCCATCTTGAACCTATGGGGTGCCAACTCTTCATGAAAAAAACAACTAAATTGGATGTTTTTAACAGTTTAAAATTAATGCAACTACATTTCAAGATTGCATTTAAAGCATTGTGGCATTCAATGAATGGTGGCCATCCTAAACCTATGGGGTGCCAACTGTGTTTGAAAAAGGTATCAAATAGAAATGTTCTTATATAGATATCAAATTAATGCAACTACAATTCTTCATTGCACTGAAAGCATTGTGGCATTTACTAAATGGTAGCCATCTTGAATGGGTTGAATGAAGGAAAAATCAAATAGGATTTGTTTTTTTGATAGTATCAAATTAATGCAACTACAAGTCAAGATTGCATTTCAAGCATCGGGACATTCAATAAGTGATAGCCATCTTGAATCTATGGGATGCCAACTGTTCATGAAAGAAAAATAGAATAGATTTTTTTTTATTAGTATCAAACTACTGCAACTGCAATTCGAGATTACATTGAAAGCATGGTGGCATTCAATCAATGGTTGCAATCTTGAATTTCGAAATGAACATACACACAGACATATAGGCATGAACATGGTGTTCTCCTTCATATAGATATTCATGGATTTCTACTTCTAATAAATATAGCTTTCTGTTACATGGATGTCGATGTCCAGTTTTAGATATATATCCATATAGTGCATTGGAGTGCTATAATGTTGGACTACTGTATATTTTCGTTTATTGTATTTAGATATTTCAATATAGCAATGGGCATGCTAGATTATAGCT
The DNA here is from genome assembly GCA_947462335.1 of Harmothoe impar. Lineage (NCBI taxonomy): Eukaryota > Metazoa > Annelida > Polychaeta > Phyllodocida > Polynoidae > Harmothoe > Harmothoe impar. Next base: position 1,580,503 of record OX381708.1, read on the forward strand.
GCATTTGTTAGATATCAGTATTATCTTTTATAGTAGAGATTCCTTTAGTCTTAATTTAACATTTTGTAAAATGTCTAACCAAAGCAAATCTCGTACTGGTAAAAAAATACCTGCTCTGCAGTACAAAGCATTTATGATCTTCCCTGACTTGGCTGGGCCCAGCCTAGAATAGCGGTGATTATCCTGACTCGGTCGTCTAGCGGAGGCTATCAGCGTTATCTGTCGTTATCTCAGAGACGGTTCGCGCGCCGTGTGGATGGCTGTATAGCGGGGTCTAGTGACGGGTCAGGACACCAAATTTCTGCATGTATTGTAGATGTTGAGTTTGTACTAGATCTGACAATACAGCAAAGTTACCACCTTGTGTTGATGCATTGGCGTTCGTCCCAGCTAACAAAAATACGTATTTTACGTCAAAATAACGCTTTAACATTATACAACGTTTGACCATAATAAGGGGCCATAGAGAAATGTTTTTGAAACTCTCCACACCTCTAAAACACTCAAGTTACAAATATTATAAGGCCAGACCCCAATGAAGTTTTCCATGGATTTAAAAAAAAGGAGAGATTTTATAATTTTTGTTTGTTCTGACACTTTCCTCCTTGTAGTGTTTGGCGAAACAACATAACAATTTAACAAATTTGCTTGCTCATCATTTTTTTAAGCAAGAAATCCATTGACCAACAAAATGTTCTTAAAAAAGATAGAAAAACAATTTTGCTCGCTCGCACCTTTTTTGGGTCAAAAAAAATCCATTGACCATCCATTGTAGATTCTATGTATTGTATATAGATCTTTACACCCAAAGTTGATTCCCGCTTTCCGTTTGACAGGAGGAATCATAAACCGGCGACGAGGATGGCTCGGGGCGGGATGAGACAGACGCCACAACGTGTAACAAGAACAACAACAACAACACAAGGCGAGAATACATCCAGGTCCAACAAGCTGCAGCAGCAACAACAACAGACGCCACAACGTGCAGCAACAACAACAACAACAGCTTCTCAGTGACACAGAGGCCAGCTGTACTTTAGTTCCCCTGTCTGCCGCTGCTACTGCCCCCATGGCGCTGTGGTCGCCGGTTGGAGGCCTGTAGGCGGTGTGAGAGGTGTGCAGTGTGTGGCTGTGTACAGGACCAGGGCTGTACCATGGTGTGTCATGCTATACATGTAACTCAGCTGGTCACACGCATTTACCTAATATTCCTAATATTCCACTATGTTATAACTCTGTATCATTCCATTGACACAGCTTTTTAAATTCATCAAAATGAATATAAGTCAAGGTGTTCATTCCTTCTCTGCCAAATGTAAAATAAGGGTAAATCTCTTGACTTTGTTTTGAGAATGAGAGGTTTCTCTCGATTTGTCAAAACTAAACAAATATTAGATACAAAAGATATATTAAAGAGCGATGTAAGAACAATCACAAAGTGTGCCCTTCCGGACTCCCGTCACATCGGCCACCAGTGGTATTGTCGAGGTACAGTTAGATACATCGTATATCGGGTTGTCAGAGTTTCAGCGCCTGGTATTGTGGGTATAAAGTCCCCCCATCAGGACGCAGACCGAGTCAATACTTCACTCAGGTCCCCAAACAGCTCACACCCATACATTGAGACATAGATGCGGCTGAAATGCAGCCTTGATGATAAGTCTGGTTTCCCACTCAGCGGTTAAAAGTCCTTATACCACCGAGTTACGGACCGACCCGTGATACCCACAGTGACAGACTTTGCCAAACTGACTGGTAGTAACAATGTTGTAGCCAAATGTAGCAACATGGTCAGATAGAACACTCTAAATACCTTAAAACCTCTCATATAAGCCGCGGCTAGTACGTGCGTCAGATCGCTGGTAGGCTTACAAGATCGGCCCAGAGTCTTATACGCGAGTTTTTGCTACTGTGGTATAACGCTAAAGTCTCCATACTCAGATCACCAGTGCGGCTTATAGTAATGAGTATCTGCCCAAAGTCGGGGTGCGGCTTATATGCGAGGTTTTACGGTATACACAACTGGAGAAATGGACATGTATTGATATAACTGTTTATACTTGTTTCACAGGTTTGCTATTAGCTAGGGAAATTTACCATGTTATTGACTAAGAAGTTCGTAGTAACGTTATTTAGTGAAGTAACTGACTAAACAGTTTGTTATTTAGTTTGATTAAGTATGTAAAGGGTTGTATGTCCTCAGTAGCGGACTTTACACATACATAGTTGTGAAGTGTGGAGTAAGACGGCATTATGACTATTGACGGTTAGCGCTACATGTATATATGGTTGTGTAGTCTACGCCTTATACAGGCCTACTGTGTCTGGTGACAAGGTGTGTCTGTACCTAGACGTCCATTTTGTAAACCACTCTCCCGCCGATCCCCAACACCCTGCCTCACAATGGTGGTTACACCTCATGTCATGCCTCGACATGTCATGTCATGATACATGTCATGGACCGACATGTCATGTCATAACACATCGCGACATGACATGTTACGTCATGACATGTCGCGACACATCAGGACTCATACCAGGGAATAGTTATCTGTCTTGCCTCGTGACGTGACATGTCCGTGACAGTTACACCTCATGTCATGTTATGTCACTACATGTCATGTCGTGACACATCAGGACTAGGAAATGGTTACCTTTGTGACTAGAGGCACTGGTGTTGTATCTTTGTCACTAGAGTTGTGTCCAGGACATGTTGTATGTGTCCAGCAGTCACCACACGTCCACAACAACCTCAGTATGGTAGTAGGGACGTTTGCTCGACACGTTTAGCCGTTACGTGTTACTATCAGGGCGCCATCTTGTACTACGTACTGGACATTGCCACGCGTCCCACCGTGTTTTGTAGCTACCCTTTATTCACGTGTTTTACGTGTAACCGTGTGAGGGCAGCATGGTGCTTTAACCCAGTTTTACATTCATGCTGACCATACAGGGTCGGCATGATGCAGGGCTGCATCGGTGCATCGCGACACTCCTGTGGTGGGTGCATCGGTGCATCATGCATTGCTGCATTAGTGTATCAAGACAGCAAATGATCATGAAAGTTGAGTCATGATGCAGTCCTTAAAGGGTTGATGTAGCCTACACTTGTTACACTATTACCGATAAGGCTGACGTAGCCTATGTTTGTATGCCGCAGCCATTCCACCGTTACATTGCTTGTATAATACACTCTGTTCTCGCATTGACTAACAAGTGTTTTAAGGCCAAAAGTTGTGTAGATATTATTCTCATGTCGCGCCAAATGTATACAAGAACATTCCCTCGGCACTTCCAATGTTACAATCTGTTGATGTGAGCAACGCCCAAATATAAGTTCATTCCCACAAGGAAAAGAAATGTTTGATGATCAAGCTAGATATTATTCTGTTAAACATTCCCACATATCAGCATTTTACTTCTCTGTTGTCGTTTTCCTACATTTTGATACTTTTGTACATAAAGCGTGCTTGGTTTCGTCTTTCCAGGTTATGATTTCTCTGTGATACGAAACCTCCATTTATTCAGACAAGCAGGAATTTCTTTATTTTCTTGTCGCTTTATTGCTATCATTACGTAGCAGATATGTTAGCCGATGGTATAGACGGAGTAGGCATAAAAGTGTATACCGACGTTGGAAAGACGTTAAAACAATCGGTATTACCGATTGTTTTAACGTCTTTCCAATGACATGTACTAAAGTAAATTATGATGGTCATATTCCCGATATGTTGATTCATAGTTAACTAGTTTTGTGCGATTTTGTCATTTGACTTCAGCTAGATACTCTTTATTGAAATTTGATGTTTAAGTAGTCTTCCAGCAAATGTTCACAGACGGTAAAATAAGGGCATGTATAAGTAAACATTCATTAGCTTTCTGTCTTCCTGCGTAGGGTTACATTCTTAAAGCTTCATTATTTTGTTCGATCTTGTGTATCAAAACCACTGTGAATGCCACAATATTTCACATGTGATGCGAAACATTTATGGTAGCGGAAAATATAAATTCACCGAGAAAATCAGACATTTCTGAATCTTGCATATGACACAATACTTCATCATTCTCAGTGACTCCAACATGAAAAGTATTACAAATAAGTATGCTATATTTGATTCTCCACGTACCTGTAAAATTCACCTATATACATACTTTATATAAACATTAAGTGTTCTTTGATTTGTACAATGTATATCATATTGTTACATCCTATACTTTCTTCACGAACTCACATGGAGAGGGAAGATTCCTAAAGACTTAACATGTATTTTACTGATTGCTCAATTCACTCAGTTATACAAAGAGAAAAGCAAACTTTTACCGTTGTTTTCCATCATTCCCATCATCATACTTATTGTGTGCCGTAGTCGGCGGAATAACTGCAAGCCTACTTTTTGACAGCATTTTAAACTAGAAATTACAACAACAAAATAGAGAGATTTTGGTGGTCAGATTAGATCTTTAATTACTAAATGTTCTAGAAGGTTACAATTATTTACAAAGCGCACTATGTACTGTTGTTACAGCGAATACTGTAGATGTTACAAAGCGTTATTTGTATCACAAAGCGTGACGTTAAATACTGTAAATGTTACGAAGCGTTACTTGTATCACGACATGCGTCGTTGGGTACACACAAAGAGACAGGATTTATGTTAGCATCTGGCAGAGACTTCTACCCTAGATGTGTTCCTTTGTTTAGTAGTTTAGGTCACAGATAATTTCTAGACATTCCGAGAAGCGAGAAGCCCGTTCTCACGTTACCTGTTCCTCATTCCGTGACGTACTCAGGCGGTATTTTCTACGACCGTTGACACCGATTTGTTTACTTCAGCTTTAAGCTTTATGCATTCCGACGTGGGGGGTCTGTACCGGTATTACTACTCAGCGTATTCATTTGTACAAAATAAAAGTTGAACTGACACTAAACTATTGGCTTTTTTATTTTTGAGATTGACCATGCTTAATTACTGTAAGGGCCGTATTCAATGCCCCCTATTGAATACAGAGGTACCATATTCAATGGGCTAAGTGTTTTTTTTCATTTCTTCATTAAATGGCTTCAAATTATAAAATAAACACAAATGCCAACTACATTGATACCGCTCTGATGTATTTCACTCGTGGGGGCTGCCCCAGCCCCCACGAGTGAAATACATAGACAAAGGCCCATGGCCAGAGGATATTTTGGTATCGTTCCCCCCGAGGTGGGGCTGGGGCAGTATCCCACGAAGCCTGCGGCAGCCCCACCTCGGGGGGAACGATACCAAAATATCCTCTGGCCATGGGCCTTTGCCTTTATTTCATGGTTTTTAACCTTAAAAATATGTTAAATTGCATATAAATGGCCATAAGAATTTGAACAAATGATGATGTCATAGGCCATGTGATACAGGAACATTGTATCCCATGGGGGGCATGGGATACGGGATTTCTAGTACTTAAGCATAGTGATCATTGTATCCGCCATGAAATAAATCACAGTATCAATGGGCGTTGGCATTTGTCTGTATTGTATGTTGCTATTTTCCCCCTTTAAAAATAAAAACCATTTTACTTCATCTTAAAGGATATGGCTTACCGTATATGTGGGGTGCTAATACGTTAAATTGGGGAGAAGACTATTTCAACCCATTTTATGAGCAAGTGCCGTCCCAGTTAAACCCAGCACCTGTCATGGCACAGTAGGGTCAGGGGTCCTGACATTTATCTTCTGCACTAAAATTAGTGCTAGGAGTAATAATTAACCCCCAAATCTCTTAACTTAAGTGCCGCCCTATGTATTGTCAATGGTATCGTTTACAATAAATGATGTCTGTTCATGGCGGCTGGCAGGGGGCAGTAGTGACGTCACAGGGACCGGGGAGGTGGCAGGCTGGTGGCTCCCCCTGTCGCCAATACCTTGACTAACTAGTTTGTCATACACATACATTTAGACTGAGGCCTGGTCACTATATAGGGCGTTCAGGCCATTTTTATTGAGTGCAGAAAAGTTGTGTTTTTTGTACAGGATAGATAGACAGGATCTTAACTAAGAGAATTCTGAAAGAATTGTGAATCTACCACCACTAGAACATAGTTAAATTGGGTTTTCTTTGAAAAAAGTAAGGTGTTTTGGGAGGACAAGAGAGCCCTGTCTAACCATGCAGTGGATTGGTCCTGAAATAGTACCCCCCCTGCTACAGTGTGAGTGGCAGGGATCCAGGTGCAGTGGAGGGTGACTTACATAGGGAATGTACTACTCTTAAGAAAAGGTAGATCCACATAAGTGTAAATCTGGGGGCCAATTCTTTTCCAATCACTTTGTTCTTCAGACAGGAGATAGTAAACATATATGGGAATTAAATGTATGATCCCACACTTTTATGCCCCTCTATTTTAAAGGTGATTCCATAGCTTTTAGGAAATATTTTGCTGTAGATCTGGATCTGGTAGTCCATATAACATGTGGGATATATGTAAATGTAGGCCTATATCTTAGCATTACAATCCAATCAATTCTGAATTGACTGCACAAATAGCCTCTCCCAGAAATATATTTTAGTACAGGTCAGCTGCTGGGCAGCTATCAATTACTAGTGCCAAATTGTGGGCCTGCACAGGGAGCACACACTCCCCAGTTTCTTCTTACTCATTCATATAAAACCACTAGTGGAAATGTACAAATCTTTGCATAACCCATACATTGTGTAGAATGAAACCATAGCTTTCCAATGGTATGACCATATCTGTAGTTATTGGAGTCAATTAGCCATGAATGGGACATGAGTGTAAATAGAGGGGAGAACAGCTGGTTGTCTGGGCCGTGGCAGGCCGCTGTGAACACCCTACACTATACTAAAGACCGGGAATAGCCACCATGTTACATGTCTACCTCTCAATGAGCTGCTATAGGGCTCCTAGGGGTGAGGCCATGGGGCGGCCATGTCCAACCCCCGGTGCCTCCTTTAGTTGGGTCTAGATGGGGCCTAAGTCAGGATAGTGATTGCTTCAGTCTGTGTTACCCTGAAGACATGACATGTGAATAGCATTGGCCCTCAGTAACTAGGCCTACTCACTGAAGGGCCAAGTCCTGGGAACCACTTCAGACAGAAGCAATAGTGGCCTGCCCTGTGATGTTATAACCCCCGGTAAGCTGCTCTACCTAGTGGCCACGGGCTATCAAAGGCCAGGTGCCCTATAAAGAAAATCCAGGTGAGAGGGAAATGGAAGACTCCAGGCACACACAACACAACGCCAGGTATGGTAGGTAATTTTATTACTGAGTTAAAACAAGTCTTTGAACCCTTTAACAACAGCATGTCGCGAAAAGATGACATTTGTTGTACTCGCTGGGGCTACATTGGTGCATCATGCCTACCCTCTGGGCATGTCTCAACCCCGTAGGGTCGGCATGATGCTTGAATGCAGCTCTGGCGATTTACTCGCCAGGGCTGCATCCATGCATTATGACAACCAAGGGTATGATGCATTAAGGCATCATGCAGTCCTTAAAGGGTTACAACACTGCCATTGCACAGGTTACTTTTGTTAATTGTGTCATAACCTGCTTCAATGCAGTATACCATGGCTGACTGACATGGATATGTTACTGAGTCCTGTCTGATGACGACCGCTGGGCAGCTCGACATTCCGCGACATCGGTTATACGAGAATTGACTAAATGATACATTAGACATGTATGACATTATGCAGGAGGTTTAGATACAATGCAATAAGAGATTCATTCGGCACCAAACTGACATCTTTACGTCAAAATCACCGCTCATACTTTCACAAATTTTATTCATGCGTACAGAGTTTTGAATCTCTCAACATTTTCTCTACATTTTTTAGATACAGAAGTACACGTTAAAACTGATCCCAATTCTGTATTTTCTACACCATACAGATCTATACGGTTGATGCTACATGATAAATACCAACACTAGCGTAACGCAGATTCTAACAGGTTTTGCGTCATATTTATGTAATAATATTTGAGATAACGCATTTTATGTAATTATATTTGAGATAAAACACTCATGTCCTTATAGTTACATGTAATTTGAGATAACACATGTTGGATGGAATAAGAGCGCCTGATAACTCAGACAGATATTTGTTCTCAAATCAACTCTCCCCTATTGGATCAATGTTATATAAATGCAGCACGTTAACTGGCGTTATAAGGTAGGTTGTTCTAGCCTTACATCAACACGACCCCTAGTTCAGGACTAGGCCAGTCACTAATTAAGGAATAAACCATGTGTAAACCTACACACATACTCGTGTATCAATTTAAGTGAATGTATAAAGTTTGGTCACGTTATTCGTTTACTGGCCTCTGCACCGCGTGGAAAGTATCTAATGAATAGTAAGTACCCCAATCTAAGGATAAACCCATTTTCTGGCTCTTCCAAATACTGTCAAAATAAGATTATTTTTGTCCTCTTGACACCACCACACTCTACTCTTACACATTGAGCCCGATGACACACAACCATTTCACAATTATTTGTATAATTATTTGTACATGTTATGTTAAGTGAAAAATTCTAACTGTATCGTTAAAACAAGAATAATTGATCGAAGAACTACATGACATGTATTATTTAAATCTACATTTATAAAAATATTCAGTTATCAATACTTCTTATTTGCTAAGTAATGAGACATGTAGAGTTGATGTCAGGTTTTACCTCATAGTGCAGGAACTAGCTGTAGCTGACATGTCCATGGGTTACACTCTGGTGTTGGAGTCACCCTCTAACTAAGACACCTGCCACTACTACCAGACGTGTCACTCCCTTACCAACAAAGACAAGCTGATCTGACAAGATGACAACATTTTCTCCAAACCTAATATCCTCGTGGGTATGAAAACGTCCAACGCAGCTGAGCTATTTTCTAGTCTCACTAGTTTAGCCAAACCGAAAAGTTAAATACTTAAGTCATTTTCTTACTATCAGCATTGCGAAAGTCTACATCATTAAAACTGTATTTAATGTGATGTTTTCACATCACTGTTTTTCATGAATGTGATGAGAGACTGAAGATGGTTAGCGATATGTGTGTATTCTAACTTAGCTCTACATGTATATAACTCTACACGTACACGTACATGATGATTCTAGTCTATGTAAGCAGCACATGAAGCTATTCACAGTGCGGGTTAGCATGACGCACACAACTAGGTTTTACCGCAGTTCATGCGACAACTGATATCAAACCTGCATAGATCTAGAAGCTTGATGCCCTTTGATGCTTCTAATACCAGTGTATTTACTGTAATATTTGATTTATTTTGTATACTTTCTGTCTGTTTGATTGGTTAATGTGTTAAGTATGTCATGTACAAGTTTGATGTTAGTAACGTGTCCCTGAGTATGACCCTTGTTATAACGTGAACCCCGAGCGGCGCGGTCGGGTGCCGCCATCTTGGTTACTATGGAGATGCTGGTTCCCGAGTTATCAAGAGGAACCAGCAAACACAGAAACGGCAACCTTTATAAAATGCAGACACAGAAATTTGCAAATTGTTCTAAGGTCACTTTAAACCGCTAACACTATTAATACTTTCTGTTAAAACCTTTCTATTAGAGTTACAAGCTCACAGCAAACCACTCAAATCTCTTTTTGCAGACTCATTTGACAAAATTCCCCCCAAACACAATTACAACAAATCTAGCACGTTATTTGACAGGACAACCGACATCGGTCTCTGCCATGAGGAAGGACTTGCGCAAAACTGGGTCTATGTTTTGAGATTAAATGTAGCTAGACGGCACAACGCGGCCTAACGTAGATAATGCCTATTTATGGTGTAGAGTGTACCAGGAGGACCTGATAGACAGTCATATGGGCTTGGCACCATGAGTCCACCATAAAGTCGTACAGTTACATTATAGCACAGTGAGACAAGTCTTGTTGCATTACACGGTCCGTACACTACCGGTACCGGCCACAGCGACTCTTGACCTCGCTTTGATCCTCACTTTTATATCTGCCGATGACGTCATCAGAGGCAACCTGAGTTTGTATTTCACCATACTCTTCATTTTGGCTGAGTGTTTCTTATTTTGATTCGTGATACATCATGTTTTCAAACAACACTTATACCGTAAAGTCTCGCATAGAAGCCGCGGCTTTAATGTCGCGTAAACATTGTGTAATACATACAGGCGTCATGTACTTTGTAAAACCTTCATCTCTCCCCGTACTGACTTCTTCAGACTCACACACAATGAGAGTTTATACAATGTTAGCAATGTCTGACCCACCCTCACCCCGTACATGTCATGTTACATCCATATACAACAGTATACAAGTCTCCCCCCTTATATATTCTGACATATATTATATATGACATATTTCGACAAAGTGCCTTATATATATGATACAAGTTATATCAAGCTCATATATATCATTCTGCATAAACTATTTCATACAAATCCCTCTCTGTGCCCATACAGATACCACACATGCCATATCCCGTTCACACACCACGCCCCCCCCCCTCGTCTCCGACCCCCCCCCCCCCCCCGTCTCTGACCCCCGGTCTCCGACCCCCCTGTCTCCAGTCTCGGACTCCCATACCAACACAGCTCCGGTCCCTCTGCTGTATATGGTTTGGGAGCTGACCTTCATCTCACTTGATACCTATTTGCGCCAGTTTGGTGGCGCAAATGGGTGTGTATTGATCAATACACATCCAAGTACAGAGAGATGCTAATCAATATCAAAGGGGTAATAAAAGTACCTGGGGGCTACTGTACAATTAACACTTATAATTGACAGAGGTAGTTGAAAATGTGTATTGGGATGGGATGATGGTCTGCTCCCAGGCTATCCAACTGGTAGGATAGTCGCTGGCCGAGGCTGCCCTGTCTCCTACCCCCCTGTCTCCGACCCCCTCGTCTCCTAACCCCCCCCCCCCCCCCGCTTGTCTCCTACCCCGGTGTCCGACCCCCGGCGCCCTACTCGGTCCCGAAGTAGCGCTGCCCGAAGTGGTTCGGTGCGCTGCGGTGAACCTCTGACGTCAAGATCTTCATGTCTGGGAACGACTTGATGACCGACCGTACCGCTGTAAACAAAAGGCACAAATTAATTTACCCGACCATATTATTTAAAGAACCCGGTATATTTAAAGGGGCGTGCATGCAAAAACTTTATGACTCTTCGGGGACACAAAACGTTGCTTAAAGGATTATGCCCTTTTCCCTTTTTTTTGATCAAAAATGTTCCAAGCACATATTTTTTTCCCTCTAATGTTTGTGGATTTTTTTCTTACTTCCTTTATTCTTTTGATTCCAGTGAATCAATCGAGGTACTTGTTGCTGTTGGTGTACTCAAAACTGTTAGTAGAGACCGGTTCTTAAAAATGTTTTTAAAGAAAAGTCGCTCACTCCACTTTTTCATGTTTGGGCCACCTTTTTTTGATAACTTGGATTACGGGCTTTTGGCTCCAAATTTTTGGAAGGGCAGAGGCAAAAAAAACCTGCCCTACAGGCCTCATTCTACCTTTTTCTGATCAACATGACAGTACATTGTACTTTTTTTTTTTGGTAAAACTCTCAAAAAATCTCGGAGGGGAAAGGTAAAAAAAAACAAAAAAAACCTTTTTTTTGTTGCAAAATGCCAAAAATCTCGGCGGCGGATCCGTAATCCAAGTTATCAAAATAAAACGGCCAATGGTCAGTGACAACAGATTGTTTCTAAAAGAAATTTCAATCGCTGGCACCCTTTTTTTCCAAAAGAGTTTTTGCTTAACTGGTATAATATAGGCAGAATGAATCTAACTTTACCTGGGGGTGTACAGAAGAGGTTGAGTAGGATGATGTTGTGTTCTTCCACCCCGTGTTCCGTCAGCACGTTGACTGCCCGGATCACCGTGTTACCCGTACCTACAAACACAACACAACAAGGTCCAAACATTGTAAAACGTTGTGTTTCGGTATCTCGACTGACCCTGCCTTTTTGGAGCCTACCCTAATTTTCCTAAGACATCTTTTTTTTTAATTTCTGAGAAAATTATGACATTTTCCGTGTTTTTACTAAAGAAATTACTTCATTTTTTCTAACTAAAAAAAAAAAGAAGCGACCTACCAACCCTATTTATTTTTAGCCATGTTACCAAAAAATGTTCTTAGGCCTAATGCGGCGCTCATCATGCTCACGTACGTGCCCGACTGCAGTGCTGTTATACAAGGCTTGCATAGCCTCCATAATTGGTGATATTTCTACACATCCACTTCTCAGTGACAGAGGGATAGGTTGTGTTTCACCTTCCGCTCGTTGATGTCTGGTTACATTATGTAGTGTAGTATATGTAGTATATGTATGTTATGTAGTATATAGTATAGCGTCTACTTACTCATGATGGGGTACATGAGCAGCACCTTCCGCTCGTTGATATCTGGTACATGTATGTAGTGTGGTATATGTAGTATATGTAGTATATGTATGTTATGTAGTATATAGTATAGCGTCTACTTACTCATGATGGGGTACATGAGCAGCACCTTCCGCTCGTTGATGTCTGGTTACATTATGTAGTGTAGTATATGTAGTATATGTATGTTATGTAGTATATAGTATAGCGTCTACTTACTCATGATGGGGTACATGAGCAGCACCTTCCGCTCGTTGATGTCTGGTTACATTATGTAGTGTAGTATATGTAGTATATGTATGTTATGTAGTATATAGTATAGCGTCTACTTACTCATGATGGGGTACATGAGCAGCACCTTCCGCTCGTTGATGTCTGGTTACATTATGTAGTGTAGTATATGTAGTATATGTATGTTATGTGGTATATAGTATAGCGTCTACTTACTCATGATGGGGTACATGAGCAGCACCTTCCGCTCGTTGATGTCTGGTTACATTATGTAGTGTAGTATATGTAGTATATGTATGTTATGTAGTATATAGTATAGCGTCTACTTACTCATGATGGGGTACATGAGCAGCACCTTCCGCTCGTTGATGTCTGGTTACATTATGTAGTGTAGTATATGTAGTATATGTATGTTATGTAGTATATAGTATAGCGTCTACTTACTCATGATGGGGTACATGAGCAGCACCTTCCGCTCGTTGATGTCTGGTTACATTATGTAGTGTAGTATATGTAGTATATGTATGTTATGTAGTATATAGTATAGCGTCTACTTACTCATGATGGGGTACATGAGCAGCACCTTCCGCTCGTTGATGTCTGGTTACATTATGTAGTGTGGTATATGTAGTATATGTATGTGTATGTATAGTATATGTATGTGTAGTATATGTAGTATATGTATGTATATGTAGTATATGTAGTATATGTATGTGTAGTATATGCATGTTATGTAGTATACAGTATAGCGTCTACTTACTCATGATGGGGTACATGAGCAGTACCTTCCGCTCGTTGATGTCTGGTTACATTATGTAGTGTAGTATGTGTATGTGTATATGTAGTATATGTAGTGTAGTATATGTAGTATATGTATGTATATGTAGTATATGTAGTATATGTATGTTATGTGGTATATAGTATAGCGTCTACTCACTCATGATGGGGTACATGAGCAGTACTTTCCGCTCGTTGATGTCTGGGGGGAACTTGGCGTAGAAGACTTTGGCCTCGTGCGTCTCCTCGTCGCTCTGTATCAGGATCTTCCCAATGCGGATGGAGCGACAACAATCCCGCAGCCCCTTCTCCATGGACTCTCCTACAAGAACCATGTATATCATAAAGAACATTACGGTGGTTAACATACTTGTATATGATGAATGTCTAGGGGAACGGACTCTCCGCGTTGGCGAGCTTGCAGGAGGGAGCCACCGTCGGTAGGCCGCCTTCCCCAATGTAGGTCAGTTCAGTCAAGTAACGTACGGGGCGGTCAGGTTGTCAGCCGGGGAAATAGCTCAGTTGGTAAAGCAGTAGGTTACGTGATCTGAGGGTCTTGGGTTCGAGTCCCACTTTCTCCAGATGAGTTTTCCGCTTCCATTACAAATGTATAATGCAAAGACAAGTTGGGCACTTTTCGCCAATCAGCGCAGATGCTAATAAAGTTTCTTACATAGATTAACAGTATTTGGGCTGTCCCATTTTTGATAGATAAATGAATTCGATTCATCTATTTTTATGGCGTTACTCTTGTATTTCAAAAAATTTGAGTTACATTGATTGATAGACTTGCAAATGAAAAAGGTGCCCGCATCTCTAACTACTATAATTGTATTCTGCGCAGATTGGCATTCTGCACAGCTCGGACCTTGTGCTATTGGCAAATTTGCTAAGCACATGATGCCAATATTAGCGTTCTGCAATAGTGCCCTACAAAGAAAATGATTACCCTTTTCTATAGACTCCCGTACAAAGTTAACATACAGTTTTTGCTCTCCCTTTGTATTTTGTTACTCTGACAAACTGTTATTACAATGTAACGTTATCACTTCTGTAAACGTAGATATTTTCGCTGGTATAAATTGCTATATTGGATAAATTTTCGCTCTGGACACATCTTTGCGGATTTTAAAATCCGCAAAATCCACGAAAAATAAGCACAGCGCGAAATATAATACGTTTACAGTAGTCACTAAGTCACTGTTATTACAATGTGACCGGTATAAACAGTCACTCGGTGAGTACGTACCACTGCGCACAATGCTGACTCCACAGTTTCCCTTCTCGTACCGCAGACCTTCATACTCACAGCCTGAAACAAGCAACAAACCGTGTCATAATTACAGCTACATGATACATTACGCCACTCAAAGGAATGCATCAGCGGCACTGCATTGGTGCATCATGACGACCAAAGAAGAAAACTTGAATCGGGCCGCGAGTCGCCATGCAGCCCTTACGGTACAAGGGCTTTTTACCGTATTCAAAGCACATCCCCTATTAAGTGCACAGCCCCCTTTTTGGGCCGATTTTTTTAGACAGTAAAACGCCCAAAATATATCAAATTTTGGGCCCAAATAGATTCCTAACTATTAGTAATGTATCTAGAATAATTTGTAAAAGACACTGTCCGCTTATTACCGAAAATTCCCGCATATAACCCGCATCTCGCATATAACCCACACCACAACTTAGGGGAAATCCTATAAGCCGCACCTGGGCTCTGAAAATCGCCGTTTTAGTACTGTACTATACTAACAAAAACCCTTGTATTACCCGCACTCAGACTTTGGGAATATTGTATAACTCGCACTGGAGATTTGGTTTGTGTATATGCGAGACTTTACGGTAGGACTAAAATTAGTTTTAGTTTTTTAGTTTAAAATATTTTGTAGCACACTGTGCGCTTATTACGTCAAATACGGTAATACTCAGCCGTCACTGTACCGCGCTACCTGGCATCTCATCTGTAGCCTTATTTATAATAACTCTACCATTATGTGAGAGTACCAAACGTTAACCATGTATACAATATATGGTACATTCCTGTAACATTAGGACATGAGTGACATTGTTGTACTGTACGTGCACTAGTGTGCTGAACTACAATGTAGACTTTGTACGTGAGAATCTCATGTGATGATATCCGACATGTTGTATTTATCGCTTATCAGCTGATCTGTCATCTACTCTATTGGCCTATCGTTATGCCCACATAGCTATGGTAGATTACTCATTAAACCATCACACACATCTGAGATTACCAAATACAATAACTAGTACATATTATCTGAATTTATCTAGTTGGCAATAAATGACAACTTGATAAAACTTTAAAACACGCCCCGTCTGATGAGTATAGTCGGCTGTACACATATTACCAGATTATACCCGCACGCCTTAATCTGCAATCTGCATGGCTGATGTTGAAACTGGTTGTGTGAGTCTGCGGTAGACTGAACAGTGGTTTCCGCTTGCGTAAATTCTCCTGAAGAAGCCGTGGCTAGCACAAGATTCAGGTTGCCGGTGCTGCTTATAGGATCAGGGTGTGGCGTATCCGCGCGTTTTTGCTCCTATAGTACAGTACCATAACCAGATTGTCAGTGCAGCTTATAGAATCCGCCCAAAGTTGGGATGCGGCTTATACGCGAGAATTTATGGTAGTGATAGATGACGTTTTAAAAACTACATGTCAATATCGTTTATCCCTCCCCTGCTGTTGAGTCAGAAATAGTTTGAATGTGCCCTAAACTTTTTTTCGCTGAAAACAGATGAAGTTCCTTTTCACCCGGCCTCGACAGTTTATCAAAGACTACTGAGCGGTACCTACCTGTGGGGGTGGTCACCACACACTTGTTGTACGGCAGTTGGTTCAACCCCTCCTCTACCACCAGCCGGATCTGTAAAGATTTTTTTTTTTAATTCCGCGCAGTTCAATTTTTTTTTGTCAATTTCTGGACTTAAAAATATACAGCACAAGTATTTATTCAATATAGTTATACGACTAACATATTTCAGAATTCACGGATTTAAATCTGCATGAATTTGAACTTCTTTTTTTTAAGCAAATCTGCGGAAATTTATACCATCAAAAATATCTTTACAGTACTAAGTTCATTACAGTACTCACTGGTGCCGTATTCATGCTGCAGCATGCTCTATCACTATGCTGCCCTTACAGGGTTCATCTAATTTTTTGAATATCTTTTTAAACTGTTTTTATTTGCTTTGGTTAAAAGTCCCACACTCACTGTTCATCCACAAAAAAAACAGTTGGGAGGTGAAGTTAGAGCTATAAATGTCTTATCTAGGCATTGATAAGGTCATGCATTATTAAGGAATTTCAAATATTTTTCATTTCTATAGATATTTCATAATTTTTGACCTACCAGTCGGTCTGCACAGAAGATGAAGTCGTCTCGGCACGTTTTGCTACAAACACAAAACAAAGAGAACAGTTAGTGTTTGGTATAGTGGTGGCAGAGCAACCACACACTAGATCAACAATATCAACATTTAAAACATATCCTCTGATCAATATTCAACCTTCAACACGCATCCTCTGTCCACATTAATGGTCTTGGGATCAACATTTAACCTTCACTTCTTGTCCTGGGATTAACATTTAATTAACCTTCACTAGTTGTCCTGGGATCAACATTTAACCTTCACTGTTTGTTCTGTGATCAACATTTGACCTTCACCAGTTGTCTTGGGATCAACATTTGACCGTCAACATTGGTCCTGGGATCAACATTTGACCTTCAACATGTTTCCTGGGGTCAACATTTAACCTTCACTACTTGTCCTGAGATCAACATTCAACCTTCAACATGTTTCCTGGGATCAACATTTGACCTTCAGTGCTTATCCTTGGATCACCATTTAACCTTGACTACTTGTCCTGGGACCAACATTTAATCTTCACTACTTGTCCTGGGATCAACATTTAACCTTCACCAGTTGTCCTGGGCCCAACATTTAATCTTCACTACTTGTCCTGGGATCAACATTTAACCTTCACTACTTGTCCTGGGATCAACATTTAACCTTCACCAGTTGTCCTGGGATCAACATTTAACCCTCACCAGTTGTTCTGGGATCAACATTTAACCTTCACCAGTTGTCCTGGGATCAACATTTAACCCTCACCAGTTGTTCTGGGATCAACATTTAACCTTCACCAGTTGTCCTGGGATCAACATTTAACCTTCACCAGTTGTCCTGGGATCAACATTTAACCCTCACCAGTTGTTCTGGGATCAACATTTAACCTTCACCAGTTGTCCTGGGATCAACATTTAACCTTCACTTCTAGTCCTGGGATCCACATTTAACCTTCACCAGCTCTTCACATTTCAGATGGTACAATAGTATCGTATTCATGTCTGGCATGTCTGGTATGCAGCTGGTGTGTGTTTGTCTATTTGCGTGTGTGTTTGGGGGGGGGGCAGATATGGCATGTTATCAGCAGTGTGTTGGTGTATCATGGCGTGTGTCAGATTAGAACAATAACACAAGATACCGAGTATTGAACAGTGTTTTACCGGCCGGGCACACATTCCCACCACCAGGACACAGCGACAAACCAGCTAAACTTCAGTCATACATGTATTATTTTAGTAACCGTTTACCAGCATTAGCCTATCATTAAACTTATCACTCAGTGCGTTTATTTCTAACCTGAATTCTAACTTCAGAGGGCGAATAAGGTATTCTCTCCTTAAACCACGGTGCAGAGCCAAGACAAAGGACCTCACACCCTGGCTATATGGCATACCCTCACGTAACCAAGGTTTAAGTCAGATAACCCCCTCGGACCTGGTTATTCTTTCATACCCTCAGGTCCTCGTAGGTTATCTACTACATGAATAACACCTAATATTTACAGATATTCAAGTAACCATAGATATCTGGTGCATGTAAGCACGTATTGCCATGTTGTAAATTTGAGTCTGTACTTATATTATTCCGTCGTGATTCAAGAGTTTGGCGGTGGTATTTCCCAACTTTCCTACCATTACACAGAGTGACAACAAAGGGCCTCCCCTGGCAGTGATGTATCAGGGTGAATCAGACTGTAACTGGGGACGGTGTACTGTATACATGGCTATTTTCCCTGGTATAAGCTGTCGCGGATTCCCTATTGCGTGTGAATTCGCGGATTTATGAAATTTGGCACTTTAGGGAGTAATCATTTTTTAACAACAGGGGGGTGGTGGGTTTGTGGGGGGGGGGGGGGGAGAAGAATTTAGACCCCTTGACCGGGAGGAAGGGTGTAATAAAGTTTGGAGGGGGGAGTCAAAAAAATTCAACCTGTTTTGAGCCAAAAAGCCAGCGCGTTACTATGTATAAATATTCACACTGGACCTATTTTAGCGGATTTTTAAAAATACATTTACAGTGTACCCGACATGGCTCTGACACTGCACACAGATGAAGGTGACAGGCAGTCAGCTGGGGATGGGGCAGCTTTGTCTGTTAACCCTTTAAGGATGGATGTCGCTTAAAGATGACATTTGTAGCCATGATGCATTCATGCAGCCCCAATTAGTTAGGCGAGTGACTCGCCAGTGCTGCATTTGTGCATCATGCCGACTCTTCGGGAGTGTCTAAACCCCTTAGGGTCTAGGGATGTCATTGGTATCACAGGTATCGATATATCGCTATTTCTTATGTATTGGATAACTGAATCGACAATTGCTGGGTATCGATACGCCGACATCTTGGATTCTTTTTGTGCTTTATGTCAGTTTTTACGGCATGTAAATCGGACCATTATTAAGGTATTTAGGTAGTAAAATGTGAAAGACAAAAAGTTATTCTAAATATTACAAATTTTATTTTTATTTCTATCACAAGAAATAAGAATATTAAGTTTTTCTTTCAATTCATTGTCTGTACTATAATTTTTTACAGTGTCTGTAAGCTAGAATTGAGAAAATGTGGCCTAATCCTCCTCTTCCTTTTGTATAATGAAATATATAGTGGTTTAAAACTATAGCTACTATAGAGTAACACTAATGTTAACTAAAGGAGTGGGCTATGTTGTTAGAGAGCTATTGTAATTTTGACCCAAAATATGGATTCTACACCCTAGATAACCCTAAAATCCATGTATCACACAAGGAAATCAGACAATCTTGACTTACTGGTGGCCATCTTGGCAGCCTTCTTGGAATTTTCCTAATTGTAATTTTGATCCAAAATATGGATTCTACACGCTAGATAACCATGAAATCCATGTATCGCACAAGGAAATCAGAGAATCTTGACTTTTTGGCGGCCATCTTGGAATTTTCCAAATAGTAATTTTGACCCAAAATATGGATTCTACACCCTAGATAACCCTAAAATCCATGTATCGCACAAGGAAATCAGACAATCTTGACTTTTTGGCAGCCATGTTGGCAGCCATCTTGGAATTTTCCAAACAGTAATTTTGACCCAAAATATGGATTCTACACCCTAGATAACCCTAAAATCCATGTATCACACAAGGAAATCAGACAATCATGAGTTTTTGGTGGACAGCTTGGCAGCCATCTTGGAATTTTCCAAATTGTATTTTTGATCCAAAATATGGATTCTACACCTCAGATAACCATGAAATCCATGTATCACACAAGGAAATCAAACAATCTTGACTTTTTGGCGGCCATCTTGGAATTTTCCAAATTGTAATTTTGACCCAAAACATGGATTCTACACCCTAGATAACCCTAAAATCCATGTATCGCACAAGGAAATCAGACAATCTTGACTTTTTGGCAGCCATGTTGGCAGCCATCTTGGAATTTTCCAAATAGTAATTTAGACCCAAAATATGGATTCTACACCCTAGATAACCCTAAAATCCATGTATCACACAAGGAAATCAGACAATCATGAGTTTTTGGTGGCCAGCTTGGCAGCCATCTTGGAATTTTCCAAATTGTATTTTTGATCCAAAATATGGATTCTACACCTCAGATAACCATGAAATCCATGTATCACACAAGGAAATCAAACAATCTTGACTTTTTGGCGGCCATCTTGGAATTTTCCAAATTGTAATTTTGACCCAAAATATGGATTCTACACCCTAGATAACCCTAAAATCCATGTATCACACAAGGAAATCAGACAATCATGAGTTTTTGGTGGCCAGCTTGGCAGCCATCTTGGAATTTTCCAAATTGTATTTTTGATCCAAAATATGGATTCTACACCTCAGATAACCATGAAATCCATGTATCACACAAGGAAATCAAACATTCCTGACTTTTTGGCGGCCATCTTGGAATTTTCGAAATTGTAATTTTGACCCAAAACATGGATTCTACACCCTAGATAACCCTAAAATCCATGTATCGCACAAGGAAATCAGACAATCTTGACTTTTTGGCGGCCATCTTGGAATTTTCCAAATTGTAATTTTGACCCAAAATATGGATTCTACACCCTTGTTAACCCTAAAATCCATGTATCACACAAGGAAATCAGACAATCATGAGTTTTTGGTGGCCATCTTGCCAGCCATCTTGGAATTTTCCAAATTGTAATTTTGACCCAAAATATGGATTCTACACCCTAGATAACCATGAAATCCATGTATCACACAAAGAAATCAAACAATCTTGACTTTTTGGCGGCCATCTTGGAATTTTCCAAATTGTAATTTTGACTCAAAATATGGATTCTACACCCTTGTTAACCCTAAAATCCATGTATCACACAAGGAAATCAGACAATCATGAGTTTTTGGTGGCCATCTTGCCAGCCATCTTGGAATTTTCCAAATTGTAATTTTGACCCAAAATATGGATTCTACACCCTAGATAACCATGAAATCCATGTATCACACAAGGAAATCAAACAATCTTGACTTTTTGGCAGCCATGTTGGCAGCCATCTTGGAATTTTCCAAACAGTAATTTTGACCCAAAATATGGATTCTACACCCTAGATAACCCTAAAATCCATGTATCACACAAGGAAATCAGACAATCATGAGTTTTTGGTGGACAGCTTGGCAGCCATCTTGGAATTTTCCAAATTGTATTTTTGATCCAAAATATGGATTCTACACCTCAGATAACCATGAAATCCATGTATCACACTAGGAAATCAGACAATCTTGAGTTTTTGGTGGCCATCTTGGCAGCCATCTTGGAATTTTCCTAATTGTAATTTTGATCCAAAACAAGGAAGGGCTTGAGGGCTAAAATGTAGTGTTCTTAGTCGAATGTCGCGGGACATAAATAATCTCGTCGAGAGTGGATCCTCTTTTTTCGACTTTTTTCGGACTTTTATTATCCCCTCAAGCTAAAAGTAGGCCTAAAAAAGTAGGCCTAGTCCCAATAGGAATTGAATTTATATAGGAAGATTCTATTATCCCCTCAAGCTAAAAGTAGGCCTAGTCCCAATAGGAATTGAATTTATATAGGAAGATTTTATTATCCCCTCAAGCTAAAAGTAGGCCTAGTCCCAATAGGAATTGAATTTATGTAGGAAGATTTTATTATCCCCTCAAGCTAAAAGTAGGCCTAGTCCCAATAGGAATTGAATTTATATAGGAAGATTTTAGGAAGAGAACGGGATAAACGGAGAAAGGGAGAACGGGATAAAGGGAGAAGGGGATGAACGGAGAACGGGATGAACGGAGAACGGGATGAACGGAGAACGGGATGAACGGAGAACGGGATAAATGGAGAAAGGGATAAACAGAGAACGCTATCAACGGCGAACGCGATAAACGGCAAACGCGATAAACGGAGAACGTGATAAACGACAAACGGATAACGGGATAAACGATAAACGGGGAAAGGTATAAACCGGGAAAGGGAGAACGGGATAAACGGAGAACGGGATAAACGGAGAAAGGGAGAACGGGATAAACGGAGTACCAATATAATCCGACAAAACGAAAATCGCAAATATCTTCGCTGTTTACGCTCCGATCGGCCCGATTTTCGAAAGGGTAGGAGAACTTCAAAATCGCTTTTGGGTCAAATCGTTTTGGGGCTCAAAATCGGTTTCGGGGGCAAAATCGGTTTTGGAGGCAACATCATCTGCAGCTCACGCCGCCCCCCCCCCCCGGCCAACCCGACACGTCGAACTCGAAGCGAAGCTGCAACGAAGATGGTGTCGCTGCTGACGCTCTGATCGACTCGCTTTTTTGGCCGAGACGTAAAACAGCGGTTACGCCCTGCCGGGCGCTGACGCCCACAGCCACCTGCTCGCCCCCAGCCACCTACTTTCCCACAGCCACCTGCTCACCTACAGCTACCACCTGGAATTCGATTATACATGACTTCCAATATATGAAATTAGGGTAGCTTCTTCTGGCGATTACGATTCTGCTGTCAGAAATGAGAAATAACGTACTGTACTCAAATTAGATAATCCATTTGACTTTCTAATGACAAAAGCGGTATCCCCTCAAGCTAAAAGTAGGCCTAGCCTTATAAAAGAGGATTAGGGGCAGGAAAGGTCCTAATAAAGAGGAATTTGGGGAGGAAAGGTGCTATAAAAGAGGATCTCGGGCAGAAAAGGTGCTAAATAATTAATTTTTTTTTGTGTTTTTTTTTGGCTTCAGCGAGGGTAGGGGGGCTATAAATAAAATAGGCCAAGCTATAGTTAGTAGGCCTACATTGAGAGAATTGATTATAGTCCCGGTGCCCCCCCCCCCCCCCCCTCTTTGTTTTCAATAGCCTAGCCTAGGTCAAATTGATACATTTTAGTAGCGGCAGCAAATTGATACATTTTAGTAGCGGCAGCAAATTGATACATTTTTGTAGCGGCAGCGAATTGATACATCTTAGTAGCGGCTGAAAATTGATACATATAAATGGAGAAAGGGATAAACCCCCTGCGGGGCCTCTCGAGGTGCCGTGGCCCACAGCAGATATCGGCTCGAGGACCCGCCAACAACCAAATTCTATCTTTATCCCATGAGAAAAAGGGCCAAGGGTCAAGGTTGTAAATTATAAAGAGGTTCTAAAGTAAATTAGACTAGCAAATTAGGGAATAACGCTCATATTTAGGGCCTCTGAAGAACCCCCTTCAGGGCCCCAACATACGATGTCCTTAGAGACAGAACTGGGTCATGTAACCAAGGGAAAACGGCCGTTGTTGACATCGGCGCTTGCCGATAAAGCTTGTAAATGGCCGATTTACTCATGTTTACAATGGAAATAGCTGCGATATGACATGATATTCGAAGAGTATGGATCAAACTACCCCAGAGAATAGGTTAATACGTTTTAGTTTGCAAGAATATCACCGAAAATTAGGAATATCCACCCCACTTCCAAGGGGCCCCCAAAAAAGTATCACAAATTCGTTGCGCAACTCCATTGTCGGCCAATCAGGGCGCCCTGTTTTTACAACCTTGACTACAT
Organism: Harmothoe impar; assembly: GCA_947462335.1. Lineage (NCBI taxonomy): Eukaryota > Metazoa > Annelida > Polychaeta > Phyllodocida > Polynoidae > Harmothoe > Harmothoe impar. Next base: position 1,604,269 of record OX381708.1, read on the forward strand.
AGTAAAATCCCCTGACAACATCGAATATCACTTGACGACGTTAAATATCAATCTGATATTTGATCCCTTGATATTTGTGTCAAAGTCCACCTCAAGTGGGATAAATCTTAGCAGCGGCGCAAAACTTCTATATATTTCCTTGCCGCCTGCCGCCAAAATGGCGGCGGCTGCAGCGTGATTTCTGAGTGTCCAATCAGCACACAGCTTAGAGGTCACGTGATCAGTAGAAATCCAACATGGCGAGCGCCAACTCGCATCGATTCGAATTGATAAAATTGCTCAAATTGGTCCAAATAGCCACCATTCCACCCCTCAGCACATGTTTTCGGCCTAGAATTCGAAAATAAAGACAATGGGACAGGTCTGAGCCTCCAAAACGAAGTATTTCATCACATATCAATGAATTTCGGAATACGATGAATAAGAGATTGACGCACAAAACACAGTTACTAATAGGAGCAGGGGCCAGCTTGGGAGTATCCGCAACCGCAGATATGAGAAATACGCGAAGCAAATGCAAACTTCACATCAAAATACTGTTTTCATGCAAAGTATTTTCATCAAAGTAAGGACATGAGTTATCACCATTTTTAGTAGGGAATACAACAGAACAATACTTGAAATGGTACAATACTGAAATCATGTAGAAAATTACATTCTCCCAACATTCACTTTTTTTTGGCAGAATCTGAGTTTTTTTTTCAGGTTTTTAAAGAAATCTCTTATTTTAGGTGATTTAACTTCTTTTTTTCCCATTTCTTTTTACAGATATAGATACCTGAGGTGTTTTGCAAAAGAATGATATAGCTCAAATAGTCCACAGGATATTTCATCAAGTTGTAACAGATCAGGCAAAACATGTCTGCACAAAAAAACAGGGTGACTATATAAGAGTGGGCTTGACCTAGTTTCATAGCGTTACAGCGAACATAGCCCACTCCAATAACTGATATATTACCTAAATCGACACCAAAATAGTGAATAACTGATAACTCATAAAATTCGATACCAGTGACATCCCTAGCATGATGGTTGAATGCAGCACTGGCTGCATTCATGCATCATGGCGACCAAGGGCATGGTGCATTAAGGCATCATGCCGTCCTTAAAGGGTTAGGGTGGTTTAACCGGATGCAGCATTGTTGGAGGAGATGGGGAGATGGCGGCCGGGACGGGTCAGGTTACTGAGGGGGAAAGGGGGGGGGGGGGGGGGGGGTGTACCATCCAGCATACCTGTCTGACAGGGGAGACATAGGACAGACAGGACAGGTAGGAAGGCAGGCAGACAGGGGAGGGAGGCAGACAGGGGAGGGAGGCAGGCAGACAGGGGAGCAAGGCAGCAGGCAGACAGGGAAGGCACAGGGATGGGAGACAGACAGGGTGGGAGACAGACAGGGTGGGAAGGCAGACAGGGAGCGAGGCAGACAGGGTGGGAAGGCAGACAGGGAGCGAGGCAGACAGACAGACAGGGGAGGAAGGCAGACAGGGAAGGGAGGCAGACAAGGAGGGAGGAGGCAGGGGAGGCAGGCAGGCAGGTAGGCAGACAGGGGAGGCAGACAGACAGGGAGGCAGACAGACAGGGGAGGGAGGCAGACAGGAAAGGGAGGCAGACAAGGAGGGAGGAGGCAGGGGGGCAGGCAGACAGGGAGACAGGCAGGCAGACTAGGGCGGGCAGACAGGGTAGGGAGGCAGACAGGGAAGGGAGGCAGACAAGGAGGGAGGAGGCAGGGGGGCAGGCAGACAGGGAGACAGGCAGGCAGACAGGAGAGGCGGAAAGACAGGGAAGGGAGGCAGACAGGGTAGGGAGGCAGAAAGGGTAGGGAGGCAGACAGACAGGGTAGGCAGGCAGACAGGGAAGGGAGGCAGACAGGGTAGGCAGGCACAGACAGGGGAGGCAGGCAGACAGGGAAGGGAGGCAGACAGGGTAGCGAGGCAGAGAGGGAAGCAGGCCGACAGGAAAGCAGGCCGACAGGAAGGCAGGCAGACAGGGGAGGCAGGCAGGCACTTAGGGGAGGGAGACAGACAGGGCAGACAGACAGGGGGCAGACAGACAGGAGAGGCAGTCAGATAGGGGAGGCAGGGAGACAGGCAGGCAGGCAGACAGGGGAGGCAGGCAGGCAGACAGGGGAGGCAGGCAGACAGGGAGGGGAGGCAGGCAGACAGGGGAGGCAGGCAGGCAGACAGGAGAGGCAGGCAGGCAGGGAGGGAGGCAGACAGGGATGGGAGGTAGACAGAGATGAGAGGCAGACATAGTCCAGGCATTCTGGCTCATAATTAGGGGGGACCTCAAACAAATTGTAACAAAAGGTTTTTCACCACAATGCATTTCTATGAAGTCCCTAGAATGACATACTAAAACTCCAAAAAAATCCAGTGGGGGATTCTATGCCTAATTAGCATATCTCTAATTAGCATGACCGATTCTATACAAATAGCAAGGAATCAGCAGTAAATATGGTTTCCTCAGGTCTTTTCACCTACTTTTAAAACCTAAAGTACACCCCTACTTATGGGCAATCCATATTCATCACAACTAAAGTGATTGGTTAAGTCCCTCATCTGCATAAGTCCAATATATCTAAGTAATGTGACAGTTTTAAATACAATTAGCAAGGAATCAGCTATAAATTTGGTTTCCTTAGGTCTTTTCACTTACTTTAAAAGTCTAAAGTACACTCCTCTTCATAGGCAATCCATATTCATGACAACCAAAATGATTGGTGAAGTCCCTCATTTGCATAAATGCAATCTAAATCCAATCTATCTAATTAATGTGACGGTTTCTATACAGTTAGCAAGGAATCTGCTATAAATCATCTACTTTAAAGACTAAAGTATACCTCTGTCTATAGGCAATCTATATTTATCACAGTTTAAATGATTGGTGAAGTCCCTCATTTGCATAAATCCAATATATCTAATTAATGTGACTGTTTTTATACAATTAGCAAGGAATCAGCTATGGGTTTGGTTTCCTCAGGTCTCATCATCTGCTTTAAAGCTTAAGTATACTTCTGTTCATGGGCAATCTATATTTATCATAATCAAAATGACTGGTGAAGTCCCTAATTTGCATAATTTTAATATCTCTAATTGAGGTTGAAGAACAGGTTAGTCATTGTATTCACTCCATGGGAAGCCAACATACTCGCACTTCTGATGACGCTGTGATGTCACTCCCTGCGTGAACTGCTGTGGGATATTTTTTGGCCAGGTTTTTGGTCTTAGTCTTTCACAATGACTATCTCTTTTTCTGTGAAGAGGACTATCACCACAACTATAATAAGTGATCTAAGTGTGGAGCGCCTAACCCAGATCTAGGAAGCTGGGACTCACAGGCAAGGAGACTGGTGGGGGAAAACAATTGTGACTGGCATGGCTCACATGAGACTCGCCAGGAATCACAACTTCTGTGGCTATGGTTATGGGGCTAATAGGAGTTGAATTTGGTTTTGTAACTTAGGTTTTCCTCAGTTGAAAAGTCTATTGGTAGGCCCTCAAATCTGTAACTGGTGGTACCCATTGAAGACTACAGTTGAGTTCAATGAAATGGTACAATCTAGACTTCCACCATAATGGTTGATCAAATGTTAGAACAGGGGTGAAATTCTACCTATCAGCTTATGCAATGATGAATCTCAAGAGAGGACACAGGAGGGATAACTATAATTCCCATCAATCATTGGCAGAGACACAACTGATGACCATTGACATCATTCCAGACTAACACAGCCTTGGTGAATGGAAAATCAAATATCTCTTCCAAAGTACAACTAGTTTGTGTGTTCTATCTTCTACTTCAAAGTGTACAAGACTCAAGAGACTTGTGTTAGTGGGGACCTTCACGATGGGGGCATGAAGGAGTAGAATAACTTCATTGGGAACCTTCCATAATACCAATGGGCATACCAGATTTGTAAAAGGCAACAAAACTTGAAGAGTCACTTGGTAGGGTACTGTGATTGTCACTAACCAAGCTGTATTGGCAGCCGCTACCGATATGCTTGGGCCCAGGCCTTCTTACTGGTGGTCTTCCTTGTGATCTCTCCTTAGTGAACTATGTCTGAGATATAAAAGGCCATGGTTTGTCTGGCCCTGCCTACTATGTTACCACCCCAGGTTTGTAGAATCAGACAAATAAAAGAACACTTGCTATCCTTCGGAAAGAGTAGGGGATGTGCCCGGTAGCAGTTTTCTCCCTCATCTCATAGATGCGGTCATACATTTCATAGATTCGATCATCAATAGATGCGGTCACATCTGTATTGGGCAAGCAGCATATAGATATCTGCCCTACTGTGAGGCAAGACTACTACTACTTGTGGAAGGCTACCTTACTAACTTGAGATATGTCCCATGAGATACTTAATGTACGTCTGGACATTAAACAATATATGTATAGTTATTTAAAAGCGATATCATATCTCTACCTATATTATAGGAGTGTTAATGGACTCAGATCACCCTAAATGAGTTACTGTCCCCTGGACATAAATACCATGGCCATTTTGCATGAGGTGTGAAATGAAATGTCATCTTTGAGGATAGTATCCCATAGATCTTACCTAATATGCTTTGTACTAGAGAAACAACCTTTTATCACTTTTGCCCTCAGATACAGTTCTCTACCTGATGGTGCTCTTAACATAAATGCAATAGATGGTGCTGTTCACATTGATGGCCTGTTTTTGGGGGAAATTGGAAACCATATTGGATTTATGAAAATAAGGGACTTCACCAACCATTCTATTTGTGATAAATATGTTTTGCCCATGAACAGAAGTATGTACTCTGAACTTTTAAAGTTGGTGAAAATACCCTGGGAAACCAGAATTCATAGCTGATTTCATGAAAATTAGGGACTTTACAAATCATTTAAATTATGATAAATATGGATTGCCCATAGATAGATGTAGGCTCTTAAAGTATTTGGAAAGACCCCGAGGAAACCAAATGCATTGCTTATTTCTTGCAAAACCATTATTGAAACGGTCACATTAATAAGTTATATTGGATTTATGCAAATTAGGGACATCACCAATCATATCAATTGTGATGAATATGGATTTCCCATGAGCAGAGGTATAAGCTATTTTTTTTAAGTATCCGAAAAGACCTGAGGAAACCAAATTCATGGCTAATTCCTTGCATACTTGTACTGTATAGAAGCAGTCACATTAATTAAATAGGGGCCTTATATTTGATTTATATTGGACTCATGCAAATTAGAGGCTTCACCAATCATTTCAATTTTGATCAAATATAGATTGCCTATAGACAGAAGTATACTTTAGTCTTTAAAGTAGGTGATAAGACCTGAAGAATCCAGATTTATAGCGGATTCCTTGCTAACTGTATAGAAACCGTCACATTAATTAGATAGATTGGATTTAGATTGCATTTATGCAAATGAGGGACTTCACCACTCATTTTGGTTGTCATGAATATGGATTGCCCATGAAGAGGAGTGTACTTTAGACTTTTAAAGTAAGTGAAAAGACCTAAGGAAACCAAATTTATAGCTGATTCCTTGCTAATTGTATTTAAAACTGTCACATTAATTAGATATATTGGACTTATGCAGATGAGGGACTTAACCAATCACTTTAGTTGTGATGAATATGGATTGCCCATAAGTAGGGGTGTACTTTAGGTTTTAAAAGTAGGTGAAAAGACCTGAGGAAACCATATTTACTGCTGATTCCTTGCTATTTGTATAGAATCGGTCATGCTAATTAGAGATATGCTAATTAGGCATAGAATCCCCCACTGGATTTTTTTGGAGTTTTAGTATGTCATTCTAGGGACTTCATAGAAATGCATTGTGGTGAGAAACCTTTTGTTACAATTTGTTTGAGGTCAAACCTTAATTTGACTGGACTAACAGGCAGACAGGGGAGGCAGGCAGACAGGGGAGGTAGGCAGACAGGGAGGGAGGCAGGCAGACAGGGGAGGCAGGCAGGGGAGCCAGGCAGGCAGGCAGGGAGGCAGACAGGCAGGGGAGGAAGGCAGGCAGGCAGGCAGACAGGGATGGGAGGCAGACAGGCGGGGGGGGGACAAGGGAGGTAGGCAGACAGGGAGGCAGGCAGACAGGGGAGGCAGACAGGGAGGGAGGCAGGGAGGCAGACAGACAGGAGAGGCAGGCAGACAGGAAGGCAGGCAGGAAGGCAGGCAGACAGGGGAGGCAGGCAGGCACTTAGGGGAGGGAGACAGACAGGACAGGGAAGCAGGCAGACAGGGAGGGAGATAGGGAGGGGAGGCAGGCAGACAGGGGGGGAGGCAGGGGAGACAGGCAGACAGGGAGGGGAGGCAGGCAGGGGAGGCAGACAGGGGAGACAGTCAGACAGGTGAGGCAGGCAGAGAGAGACAGGCAGGGGAGACAAGGGAGGCAGGCAGACAGGGAGGAGAGGCAGGCAGACAGACAGGGAGGGAGGCAGACAGAGAGGGGAGGCAGGCAGACAGACAGGGAGGGAGGCAGACAGAGAGGGAAGCAGGCAGACAGGGGAGGCAGGCAGATAGGGGAGGGAGACAGACAGACAGGTGACATGACAGAAGTTGGTTGACACAGTAGATGCACTGACCGTGCAGCAGTGAGGTGTGACTGAGGGTTATCAGGGTGCATCCGTCTATAAACACCTGCGCGGGGGTCACGGTGGGGTCACCATCAGAGCACTGACCGTGCAGCAGTGAGGTGTGACTGAGGGTTATCAGGGTGCATCCGTCTATAAACACCTGCGCGGGGGTCACGCTGGGGTCACCATCAGAGCACTGACCGTGCAGCAGTGAGGTGTGACTGAGGGTTATCAGGGTGCATCCGTCTATAAACACCTGCGCGGGGGTCACGGTGGGGTCACCATCAGAGCACTGACCGTGCAGCAGTGAGGTGTGACTGAGGGTTATCAGGGTGCATCCGTCTATAAACACCTGCGCGGGGGTCACGGTGGGGTCACCATCAGAGCACTGACCGTGCAGCAGTGAGGTGTGACTGAGGGTTATCAGGGTGCATCCGTCTATAAACACCTGCGCGGGGGTCACGGTGGGGTCACCATCAGAGCACTGACCGTGCAGCAGTGAGGTGTGACTGAGGGTTATCAGGGTGCATCCGTCTATAAACACCTGCGCGGGGGTCACGCTGGGGTCACCATCAGAGCACTGACCGTGCAGCAGTGAGGTGTGACTGAGGGTTATCAGGGTGCATCCGTCTATAAACACCTGCGCGGGGGTCACGCTGGGGTCACCATCAGAGCACTGACCGTGCAGCAGTGAGGTGTGACTGAGGGTTATCAGGGTGCATCCGTCTATAAACACCCGCGTGGGGGTCACGCTGGGGTCACGCTGGGGTCACGGTGGGGTCACCATCAGGGCACTTCTCTCTGTGCACAGCATCCTGACACACATCCTGCACCTCTAACCCTCTATAGACCAATGCAGCAAGAAAGGGTGACTTTTCATAAAAGTTGTTGATAAAGTTTTTGAACATTTCTAAAGTGTGACAGACAAATAACTTTGCATAATCTCTAAATCCTGCATTCTAATATACACTATTTGAAAGATAATTGTCCTGTGAATCTTCTGATACAAGAGAAAGCAAACTTAGCTAGTACAAACAATGTTGTCGGGATTCTGCTAAAACCAATGTAAATACAACTTTATTTTGAAAAAGTCACCCTTTCTTGCTGCATTGGTCTTTAAGGACCGCATCATGCCTCAACGACGCATCTTCACGTGTCAGCATGATGCACCAATGCAGCACTGACAAACAACTCGCCAGATCTGCATTGGTGCACCATGCCGACCCTGTGCATGGAGTATGAACCCAGTAGGGAGTATAAAACTCACCAGTGCTGCATTCATACATCATGACGACAAAAGGAGTGCAATAATGCACTGTGCCCCCCCCCCAAAGGGTTATCTCCCTTAGGGTGGTTTGGCTTACTTTACAGGGCCTCACCATGGCTGTTTTTCTGGGGTCCCGGATGTTTGTGCAGTAGGAGCGGCTGAGTCGGGTTACCCTACCTTACAGTGTTTTTGTGTGGTTCTATCAATCCTGTAGAGTATAGTTTATTTTGATTTGGTTTTCAACAACACTGTGCCTTCCCCTATGCAATGGGAGTTTTCTTTCTTCATGGAGTCCCTATAAGGCCCTAGGACTTTTTTAACAACAAAACCTTCACACTAGGGGAGGGGGGGCTAGGGCTAAAAGAAACAGAGGCGCGGATCCAGGGGCCTCCAAGGGGTCCTCTATTGGTGGGGGTAAAAAAATGCCCCTCTAGGGGAGGGAGGGGGGGGGGGATTTTTTCCCGAAACCCCCCCCCCCGTTGTTAAATAATGACCACTCCCTTATTGGTTGTGACGAGGGTATATTTATCATAATCAGGCCTGTATAGGAAAGTGAAGATTTGGTGACCGAAAAAAACATTTCAATTTTGTGAGACAATCCACCAAGAGTCCAAGTGACGCAGTGACACGCTAAAACATCTGAGGACGCATGTAGAGGCACAGGCCTACCTACCCTATTTTTTTGGGCTATGTTAGGGAGTGATCATTTTTTAACAACAGGGGGGGGGGGGTCGGTGGGTTTCCGCGCGGAGCGCGCGCAATTTTTTACACCCCCCCGGTCAAGGGGTCAAAATTTTTTACCCCCCCTTAGGGTCGAAAATCGGCTCGCGCGCGGGCCCTTTGAAGCATAGTAACGCGCGGGCTTTTTGGCTCAAAACAGGTTAAATTTCCCCCCCCCCCCAAGAGGGGTCCAAATTTTCTTTGCCCCCCCCCCCCCGGTCAAGGTGTCCAAATTTGTTTGCCCCCCCCCCCCAAACCCACCACCCCCCTGTTGATAATAAATGATTACTCCCTTAGGGGGTGATAATTTTTTAACAACAGGGGGAGGGGTGGGGTTAGTCACCGATGTCGACCAAGGCTTCACCATGGAGCAATGGTCAAAATCTGGCGACCATTAGTTTTGGGCACGTTCAACCAGGTGGGGTGGGTTTTCATGTGAAATTCTTTACACCCGCCCCCCCCCCCCCCGGTCAAGGGGTCGAAATCTTTTACGTCCCCCCCCCCCAAGAGGAGTCTAAATTTTTTACCCCCCCCCCCCCCCCGTTCAAGGGGTCCACATTTACCCCCCCCCCCCCCCCAAATCCACCACCCACCCCCCCATGTTGTTAAAAAATGAGCACTCCCTTAGTTCTATGCTCAAAGTTTGACCGGGGGGAGGGGGGAAATGTCGACCCCCTGCTGAGTTATTGAACTTGAAGTCTTGAGCAAGTTGAGGTTGAAGGAGGGCCTAAATTAGGATTTGAGAATTTTTTTTCTCAATTAGACCCCCTCCCCTTCGAAATCCTGTCCTCATATTTTGAAAATAGTCATTGATAATGGGTGGGTTAAGAGTTCCGACGGAAACCAACGTGGGCAAGTTCAACTTCAAGTGCAAAAGAACAACAGCGTGTGAGTAAGACAGTGACTTCAGCCTTGTGACTGGGCACCCAAACAGAGCGTCAGACACTGACTCAGTGACTGAGACAAAACCAAAACAACAAGGCCTGCTCACCTGTCCCGGAGCACGGTCTGTAGTTCCTTCACCTGGTCCGTGATCTTCATCCGCACCAGGTTCGGCCCCCAGTTCTCCTCCTCCCCGTCCCCGCTGGAGAACTGCGACTGGTAAGTTGGAATCACGTCCGGCTCCATTTTCTGGTAGAAATCTGAAATGTCACAAGAGCTGGCTAACTCGACGTCCACCACGTTTTTCGTCTGACGAAGAACTGCTGATTACGGATCTATCCGCCAGCGAACTGAGATCAAGTAGTTCTCAATAAATGACCTTTTCTGGATTTAATTGGTTCATTTTATGTCTATTAGTTAATTTGTGTCACTAATTAAATGTTAATTTCAGAAATAAGTAATGTACTTTAGGTATTTGCCGGTAAAATAATGATTTATTAACGCGCAATAATTATTGCACTATTTACCGCTGGTAGCTGCCGCGTACAGAACAACTGCTTAGAGAGTGAATCAGTGCTTGGAGAGTGAGTCGTTTCCTGCCTCCTTTGTGTCAGTAGGAGAGTTCCATCCGGTGTCCTCCAGCAGGATGGCGATGTTGATGTTGTTGCAGTCGGCAAAATGCAGCCATCAGAGAGTTCTGGCGACAGGACAGAAGTTATGGACGTCAGGAAACACGGGTGGACGGATTCTGTGCGGGAGGCCGCCGCCGCCTAGCTGTCAGACGTTCAGCAGGTTCGGCCACGTCCAACAGGTAAAGTCACTCCAGTCAGCTCCAGTGTCACTGTCAGTGTCAGAGACTCACTCAAATTCTCAATGAGTTGAATGACTGACCGACCCCACCCCAGACCCAGTCTCTGACTCCCAGCCTAATAGCTATGTTGAGGCTGATAGCAGACCTGCATTGAAAAAGTCGCTTGTTGTCAAGTTGACAAGCCTCACAAGTGCAGTGTTGGGGTATCTGTGTGTATAATTAGGGGAATCTAAATATTGACGTTCATGATACACCCTACTAACTTAAGGGAGTGCTCATTTTTTAACAACGGGGGGTGATGGATTTGGGGGGGGGGGGGGTAAAAAATTTGGACCCCTTGACCGGGGGGGTAAAAAATTTGGACCCCTCTTGGGGGGGGGTCAAAAAAATTCAACCTGTTTTGAGGGAAAAAGCCTGCGCGTTACTATGCTACAAAGGGGCGGGAACGCTCATGATTTTCGGCCTGTCGGAGGGGGGGTTAACAATTTCGACCCCTCTAGGTGAAAAAAATTCGCATGCTCCGCGCAAAATCTCACCACCCCCTCCCCCCCTGTTGTGAAAAAATGAGCACTCCCTAAGGGAGTGATCATTTTATAACAACGGGGGGGGGGGGGGCGGGGTTTCCACGCGGAGCGCTCTAATTTTTTTCAATCACCGCGCATGCAGGGGCCCTTTTACTCAGCCAGGCCTTTGAAGCATAGTAACGCCCGGGCTATTTGGCCCAAAACAGGTTAAATTCTTTTGACCCCCCCCCCCCCCCCAAAGAGGGGTCCAAATTATTTTACCCCCCCCCCCCCATCCCCGGTCAAGGGGTCCGAATTTTTTTGTCCCCCCTCCCCCTGTTGATAAAAAAAAAGATCACTCCCTAAGCCTTCTATCAAAGGGATAATTTTTTTCAACAACAGGGTGGTGGTGGGATTTTGCATAGAGCACGCAAATTCTTCGTCAGTCAAAGGGTCGAAAATCGCCCCCTACCCCCCATGGTTCAAAAATCAGCGAGCTTGTAGGCCCTTTGAAGCATAGTAATGCGCTGGGTTTTTCGCTGAAAACACAGGTGAACATTTTTTGCCACCAAAAAAAAGGGGTCGAAATTTTTACCTGCCTAATAAATTTGTTTTCAATATTGTTTTATGTAGATATGGCAAAACATCATCACATGACATGATAAGATGTTATTTGTTTGCATGATAGACCAATGCAGCCCCGACGAGTAACCTGTCGATGCTGCATTGGTATATCATCCGACCCTGCGGGAGTGTCTCAACCCTGTTGGGTCGGCTTGATGCTTGAATGCAGCAGTGACGTGTTACTCGCCAGGGCTGCATTCATGCATCATGGCAACCAAGGATATGATGCATAAAAGCACTATGCCGTCCTTAAAGGGTTAACTTTGTTGTTGTTGATGCTGGTTGTTGTTGTTATTGTAGGTACACCTGAGTCACAGAGCGAGGCGCGGCCTCCCCCTCAGGAAGACGCTCTTCAACAACGTAAGTCACTGCTCCACTAGACGAAGGCAGAACACATTTACGGCTGCACAGTACTCTAATGCATTATGCCCTTGGTTGTCATGATGCATGCATGCAGCGCTGGGGAGTAACTCGCCAGTGCTGCATGTGAGCATCATGCCGATCCTATGGGAATGTATCGCGCCCGTAGGGTCGGCATGATGCATGGATAGAATGTATCTCTGCCTGATGGGTAGACCTGCAGTGTTGCCGAAAACTTTTTATTGATGCAGGCCAAGGTGGCCTGCGTCTTGGTATCTTACGCAGGCCATTTCCCTTTCATGCAGGCCATATGAATGTTGATATTTAAGGCGCCCATATAAACTTCATTATAACTGCAAAGAATTTTTATTTGAATACTAAAGAACTTCACTAAAATTGCCCTAGCTTCGCTTCTAATTGATCGATTTGAGAAATTCTTTCAGCAATATGAAGCTGAGATCATGGCAGGCCATTCTGGCCTGCGTCCTAAGGCCCTACGCCGGCCATTGTGATTCTACGCCGGCAAAAGCCGGCGTGCCGTCGTCATTTCGGCAACACTGGACCTGACAGGGCTGCATTCATGCATCATGATCACAAATGGCATTAATTGAATCACTAAGCAGCCTTTAACTTCTCATATATTCATACAGCAGAAATGAAACATGTCTGATGTTGTGGCAACCTTGTTACGCACGTAGATGCGACAATGTTTGTATGCGGCAAATGCCAGCAGTGTAGCATGGGCTTGGCACAGCAGTGTCACATTTAGAAGTAGCTAGACCTAGAGTAGATGTCATTCATATTGTGTACTTGTATCCTAAGCTACACCAAAAAAGAAAAGTTGGTCTATGGATTTCACTTTTGAATAAGTATTTTTTATTACTTTTTTTGAATCTGTAGACAAATCCTTTTCAAAAAAAAATTAATTTACATTTCTGAAAATAAGGCACACAAAATCCTTAGACCAACTTACGTTTTTGGTCTGGCCCTATGTAGGAAATACACTGTTTTTAAGACAAATAATCTCAAAAGGTTAATTAATGCCAGTTGGATAAGCTGAGCACTGATATGTACGTGACAATAACTCATGCTACTTCCTACATTGGCAGCGTGCCAAAGTTCAGGTAACGTGTACCGCCATGTTTAACCCTCTAAGGATCGCATCATGCTCCACGCGCCATGGCCACTTGTCATGATGCACCACCTGCAGTACTGTAGCACTGCATTCATGCATCATGCTGACCCGTCGGGAGTGTATCAACCCCATAGGGTCGGCATGGTGCTTGCATTTAGCCGTGGCGAGTTACTCGGCAGGGCTGTGAGTTACTCGTGAGGGCTGCGTTCATGCATCGTGACGACAAAAAGGGCATTAAAGCACTCTGCTGTCCTTAGAGGGTGAGGGTTGTGTTTGAGGTGCCCCCCGCCTGCCTCTGGTTCGCTCTGGTTACCTTAATCATTGTTTGTACCGTTCGTGTTGTCCTGCTTTTGACCTACCGTAAATTCCCGCGTATAACCCGCGGGTTATACGCGAACCAAACCTCTAGTGCGGGTTATACAATATTCTCAAAGTCTAGGTGCGGGTAATACGAGGGTTTTTGAAACTATAGAACAGCACTAAAATCGCAACTTTCAGACCACAGTTGCGGGTTATAGACTTCTCCCAAAGTCGGGGTGCGGGTTATACGCGAGGTGCGGGTTATACGCGGGAATTTACGGTAGTACACACAGACTTGTTCATACACTTATAAATTTGTGGAATTTGTAAAATTATAATCGTGTGACTTGTTGAATATGATGAATATGCTAGAAATACTATGACCCCCTTCTTTAAATACCTTTAATAATATTTCTATAGTTAATGGTATATTTGAAAGAAAATCCTACAAAGTATCCTTGTATCAATATACCTAGCTAGGCTAAGAACCAGGTCTGGTTAGGTATGTGTTATTACAGTTAGTCTGCCTGAGTAAAAGGTCCCACCCATGGCCTGCAGGGGTGGCGGAAGGTGAATAATGTGGATGGGGGGGGGGGCATTTCGAAAAGCTGGTTGGAGAAATTATAAATGGGGGCCTTGGAGTCTGTGGCTCAGGAAAATTCAGGAATTAGACTTTTAAATTGATGCATTCTAAGTGGTTTGAAACATATGACATCACCTATAGAACATTTTGAAATTTGCCATCTGAACTGATATGCTCTGAGGGAGTTTGAACTGGATATTCAAGAACATTTTAGGAATTTTACCTTGAGATTGCTGTATTCTAGGGTATTTTGAGTCTAGAATTTTCCAAAAAGTTCACCCTTACATACTTGGGCCCCTAGTTTGAGCCTAGAATTTTCTTGTCTCCCAAAAACACCTAACTCCACCCAAACATACTTGCCCCCCCCCCCCTGTTCTGCCACCCATCTCTGTAGAGCCTGCACCGTGCTGCCTGCTGCACCCTGTCCCACCCTGTAACTACGGTAACACTCCTGGGTACCACACGTAGCGGCTACTTCTATAACGGGTACTTTGTATAAGATAAGACGGTACTTGTGTGTAACGCCTCACCTGGCATGATCCCCCGGCTCCACACGCACACTCTGATATTGCACTAAATGCATCTTACAGGGCTGCCAAGTAGTACGCTTTTGGCGTATTAGTACGCTTTTTGGACTCATTTTGAGCCAGAATACGCTTTTGCATTTTGAGTACGATTTAGTACGCTTTTGAGGTATGCAGTACGCTTTTTGGCTTTTATTGGCTATCATTTCATATATATTGAGTACACATTTTAGTTCTAGATAATTCTCGCTTAGGGCCATAACCCATTAGCCGATTTGGATGCATTATCGGCCGATACACACTCAACAAGCAGGCCCAATGTAGTACTTTATAGTATGATTTTGTGGATATATCGGCCGATAATGCATCCAAATCGGCTAATGGGTTATGTTTTTTTCTGAACTTTTTTTTTAAAACATGAAAGTACTGGCCAGCCTCTCCAAAGACACTAAAATTGACCCAAAAAGGGTAAAAATATAGAAATTTCTTCAAAATTGCATAAAAAAACGTAAGGTCGGCCCTGTTTTGATAGGGTCGGTGTGGTGACATGAAACAAAGCTTCTTTTTTTTTTTTTTTGGCCTTATAGAACCCAGTGGTGAACGGGAAATGATTGCCATTGTCATTGTCGAAATGTTTTTGGTCCCCCCCCCCCCCCCCCCCAGAGGCAAGTTGGGCTTTTGGGCTAAAAAGTGGTGCAATTCTTTTGCTCCCCCCCCCCCCCCTCAAGAGGGGTCCAAACTTTTTTGGTTCCACCCCCCCCCCCCCCCTTCAAGGGATCCAATTTTGTTTTGCTTTGACTCTAATGGAACAGACAAATTATCGTGTTTTTGTTAATGCTATATTAATGCAGGCACCCTAAATCAAAAGTACGCTTTTAGTACGCTTTTGGGGGGAAGGGAGTACGCAAAATACGCTTTTCAGGCAAAAAATTACCCAAAAAATACGATTTTGGAAGTTTTGAGGTTGGCAGCTCTGATCTTAGGTTTCCAAGAATGGTAATAAATTAAGAGTATGTTACTACCGGTAAGTAGGTTAGTCATTGTGTGACCAAACCTCTGTTACTGCCTGAAAGGGGCTAGATTATGGTTCACTATATTGGCAAACATCCAGTTGGTACATTAGAATCAGGGGAGGGTGAAGTAATAGGGAAGTTTGGCTAGAGAAACTTTATATCATCAGTGCAATGGTTTGTAATTACTTTGCATATGTATGAGGGATTCGGTTTTATATTTTGTTGCTGTGGCCCTTGTTCAACTTTAGTCTTTGACTTGCAGCTGGAATAAATACATTTAAACAAAGGAAAAAACAAAATTGGCAGTACATGGCACCAAATGACATAATATGGCACTACATGGCACTACATGACACCACATGGTACTACATGGTACCAAAGAGTAAAGAATACTAAGAGGGTCCACTGACCGATTTTATGGGGGAAATAATGTTCGCACGTATATTATTTGGTTATAAATCTGAGTGAACAAGGGACTGCTACATGTTTACTGGCAAGTCTACTGCCACCCCTTATAAGGACTTGGACTCTGGTTGGTCAGCCTGGATACCCACCTGTTGGACATGTGACCTCTGGCCTGCTGTAACCGGTACTAGGCACAGACAGCCGAGCAGCCGACCGACCAGGACCTACCTGCACCACGGTGCCTCAGAGACACGCACAAAGAGCACTGGCGATTTCATCATGGTTAGAAGTCTTGCAAAGTGTTCTGAGTGTGACCAACAGCACAGGCGCAGGGGTCGGGCGGCTTGTAAGTATGCACTAGCAGCTAAACAACACTGTGTGGATACTGGGTTGGACGTGTCGGTGTTCCTGCAACATTTGGACTTGGCCTTGATACAGTCGGACAATGACACTTACCTGTGGGGCGGGCACGTGGACACTTCACCACCGCCCAGCCCTGAGCATGTACCAGCACCTTTGCCGGACCCAGTGCCGGGCCCGCAACCGGCGCCAGTGCCGGCGCCGGTGCCTGATCCGGGCCCGGAGCCTCACCTGCCTACACCTGAGTTCCTGGAATTTCAGCGTCAGCTGCTGGCTGGGGCTGAGGAGCGCCGGCAGATGAGTGAGTCAATACAGAGCATGGTGACGGAGTTCAAGCGGTTGTCGGGCACCCTGGGGGACCCCCCATCAGGGCCTCAATCGTTGCCGCCATTCATGTTTGGCCCGCAACATGGCGGGCACAATGGCGGACATCATCTCCAGGTGCCGGGCATAAACCCGCTACAGCAACCGAGTGTCAACATGCAGTACTACAATCGGCCCATGGCACCAGTGTTCCCCTTGCCGTCTATGCCGGGGCAATGGCCGGCATATGGAGTTACCCGGTCAAGTTCCCCTTCAGTGCCCCCGCCGGCGGCCACAGGGGTTCCCGCCCAAAGTGTCCCGGCTCAGCCTCAAGGCGCGACCGCCGCCCCTCAACCACCAGCGGCCGGTAGCTACTTCACCAACCCGTTCTCGGCCCCGAGTCTGTCGGGGGCCAATCCGGGGTTCGTTCCGCAGGGCCAGGGTTCTAATCCCTGGATGTTCTCCAATGCATCCCCCTACATGCAGCAGCCGTCGGCATCCTCGTGCTGTGCAACAACTGACAAAAAGCGTAAGTGCCGGGTTTTTGACCTTGATTTGCATTTGCCGGTTGGCAAGACTCTGTCAGCCGCCACTGTGGAGGAGGTTATTTCAGCCTCTCTCAGTATGTTGTACTCTATGACACAGTCTGGTTTTGACACCAGCTGCTATGCCAAGCATATCCAATTCCTTACCGACAGGGCAAAAGCTTACACCCCAGAGGCCATCAAGACCTATGATCAGTATTGCCGGGAGAAAGCGGAGTTGTTTGGGGTATCTAGTTTCACCTATGGGGACCATGAGTACTTCTATAGGTGTTTGGGGTATGAAAACCTCCGCTCTCAGAGTACTGGGGGTGGTGGGACGGCCTCAAGGTCAAAACCAAAGAAGAAGAAGGTAGACCCCCTTAGAAAGAACGGCTACTGTAACGACTATAATGGTAGGAAGGGCTGTTCTGAGAGTCCGTGCAAGTATAAGCACGAGTGCACCCTGTGTGGGGGTCAGCACCGCGGTATAACCTGCCCCTCTCATACGGGGTAGGATAAGGTGAGTCTGGCGGCGCCGGACTCACGCCTTGACCCGTCCGCCCCCCTCTTTGTCCCGGCAGAAAATTGTTCCGTTATACCCCCGTTTCCCCTCCACATTCCGGCCCTCAACTCTAGTTTTTTCCCTGAAGCGTTTAGTAGCGCGGGAACTGTGGGGGGTCCTGATGGGGGTGCAATTGTTACCGCCGCTGCGTCTCGTGACGCGGGAACGGCGGCGGGGGGCCCTGTAGGGGGTTTATGCGGACCGCTCGATTTGAGCGTCTGTGTTAGCGGGGAGTCCGTAAGGGGTTTCGGTGGCGATAGTACCGCAGTGTGCGGCGCCGTCAGTCAGGATTACGACGAATGGGGAGGTTTAGGCAGGGAAATAATTTTGTTGCCCGGTCTAGACATTATCCCTGAAAGTCTTGATTCTTTTGATCAAGCAATATGCTGTTCTGGTCCGGCGACCGTATTCGGCACGGATTCGGAATCAGCGGGGGTTACCCTTTCGGTCCCCCACGCGCCAGTTCTCGCCTTACACGAGATTGGTGATGTCATTACTCAAGATGGCGGCGAATGTGAAGGTTTATCGTCCGGGGAAGTTATTGAAAGCGCCGAAATGGCCTCAGGTAAGGGCAGTTTAGTCTATTTAGAGCCTGAGGAGGTTTGTTTGAATGGCGGGTCTGAATTAAGGCGAGAGAATGTAGATTTTCTTGCCGATGGCCTACTAGAATCCCTAAAACACGTAGCCAAATCTAGCGCCCCGGGTATGGCCTCGGCAGTTACGACTGTCACTATTGACGGTAAACCTTATACCAGGCCGTGCTTAGGCCCTTGTCATGACAATCATTTGTTGGGGGGCCTACCTAATCAATTGAACCCATGTGGATTTTTCGATTTGGCAGTAGGTTCAGGGTCCTGCGATAGTAACGCCTCATATATTTTGGATGGGGTCTTTGAAGGATTCAGGATTGTAGACCCGGGGTTTACCGGTAGTTACTTTTGTCACAACTATGACTCCATATTGAACCCAGAATTCAAGCCCCAGATGGATAAGATTATTGAGGAAGAGTTGGAGGCTGGGAAGGCCCGTGTAGTCTCAGTTAGGCCTAGTTGTGTTCATGCCATGGGTGCCATTCGTAAAAAATATTCCAACAGACTTCGACCCATTACTGATGCTAAACGCCCTCTAGGGGATAGTATCAACAATTATATGGACGTGACGTCCTACAAGTTCAGCTATGTTAAGCTGGATGACGTGGTAGATGCTTTGGAGACTGGCTCAGTAATGGCAGTTTTGGACATTCGGTCCGCCTATAGGTCAGTAGGCATTTACCCACCTCATAGGAAGTTTCAGGGTTTTGTTTGGGATGTGAATGGTCATCAAGAATGGCTGGAGGATTGTTCCCTTAGTTTCGGGTTGAAATGTGCCCCGGCAATCTTTACTAGTTTGACAGAATTTATCTGCAGATGCGCCAGGAGGCTAGGGGTAGCAAATGTTTATGGGTACATAGACGACTTTATTGTCATTGCCCCGACCCAGGAGGAGTGTGTGAGGGACCTTAGCACCTTAGTAGGGGTGGTCTCTAAACTCGGTTTTGACATAAATTGGGATAAGCTAATTCCCCCATCTACATGTGCAACCTACTTAGGCATAGAAATAGATACCTTAGACATGGAGGTTAGATTGGGTTCTGACAAGTTAGGTAGGCTCATAAGTATAGTGCAGGATTTTACATCCAAGGTCAAGGCCACCAAGAAGGACCTTCAATGTCTGGCGGGGCATTTGGCCCATGCCAGTGTGGTTGTGAGAGGGGGTAGGACCTTTAGTAGGAGGGTCATCAATCTGGGTAAGTTTGCTCCCGACAATGGTAGGCCTATCAATCTCCCTCCTTGGTTTTTTGAGGATTTGAAGTGGTGGTTGCGCTTTTGTGCCAGCTTTAATGGCAAAGCAAAAATTATCAGCCCCACTCACACAGGGGAGGTGGTGGTGTATACCGATTCCTCTAAGACAGGTTTTGCGGCCGTGAACGACGGGGACTGGTGCATGGGGGTCTGGGAGGCAGAGGCAGACTGTGTAGCCTCTGGTTTAATTCCTGACCATCACTGGAGCTCCACCCCGGGGGAGTGTTCTAGTAAAGATAGTATCAACTTGTTAGAGTTGTGGCCTATAGTGGCGGCCTCCTGTAGGTGGAGTGGTAGCTGGAGTAACAGTAAAGTTATCATTTACACAGACAACACTCAAGTTCAGTCGGCTATAAATACTGGACGTGCAAAGTCCATAAGGTCAATGTGGTGGCTCAGGGAGCTCTTTTGGCACTCTGTAGTTCACAACTTTCATATAGTAGCTAGACGCGTAAAATCTGCCGACAATATTTTGGCTGATTATTTTTCCAGGTTTTTTGACCCAAAGCTGGTTGCGTTCCCACCTCTTAGCATCCTTTCTCACCTTTGTTGTTACAGGTGAGGAACTGGATGCAGAGGTCCTACGCTTCCAGTCACTATGGCTATCTGAGGCGTCGCAAAAAACTCGGTCCAGTCAGTGGAATTTTTATTACCGGTTTTGTGCGGAGTTGGAGGTAGACCCTCCCCTTCCTACTACCTTTAGGGATGTCCTCAGATACATAGTATATATGTCGTCTAGGCTGAAGTTTGTGTCAATTACCAATTATTTATCGGCCTTGTGGCAGCTTCACAAGGTAAATGAATTACCCCATGTAGATCCGCTGAACTTCAAGATTCAGTGCACCCTAAAAGGGGTCAAGAGGGAGTTGGGCACAGAGTCAGTTAAGGCCCGGCCTATTAGTAGGAGGGACTTGGAGCTCATTTATCTCACCTTGGATATGACAGTCACGGAGGACTTAGCTTTCTGGGTCGCTCTAGTATTGGGATTCAGGGGGTTATTGCGCAAGAGTAACCTAGTTGAAGAGGGTTTGGCAGTGCTTCTGGGAGATGTCCAGTTTCACTCCTGGGGGGTGTCAATCTCAGTTAGGCGCACCAAAACCATACAGTATAGGGAGAGAGTTCTCTACATCCCTTTCACTACCATTCCAGGCTCTATCTTTTGCCTGTCAAACTACATAGGGTGGTTGGTCTCATTGCTAAAATTCCCTTCCCCGTCATCCCAATTGGTTTCATATATGCTTGGCGGCACTGTGGTTAGAGGTACATACAAGTGGCTGATGGGCCGTCTGGCTGATTGTGTGAAGCTTATCAATGGGTCAAAGTTGACCTCGCACTCGCTACGCCGGGGTGGTTCGGCGGCTCTGTATATGGCTGGATTTCCACTCTGTGACATTAGGGAAATGGGGGACTGGAAGTCAATGTCAGTCCTCCTGTACCTGTCCAGGACTCCGGAGAACAGGATGATGCTGGACCGCAGGATTGTGGACTCTATTTTTCAGTGACTTAGTAACCACGTATTGAGCGCGGTGCTTCATGTGTTATGTATGTTTCATTAGTGTTAGTATTTGGTGCAGAATTGTCTGTCAATTATCAATTATGACATGTGTCACTATGTGCAAGGATTATTCCTTAATTGATCCAGAACTTGAACTCAGGATGTGAGGTGGTACTTGTGGTCGCCTTCCGACTTTGTCGGCTACTTTGTGTTGGGTGGTTGGCTTGGCATGTTATTGTCAAATTGCTGATGCCATTGGACATATGTGATTTTCCACTCCAAGGTTAATAAAACCACAGTACCAAACACCTAAGCCTCACTCGTCATGCTTCCCCTCCCAGGAGGATTTATGGGGGAAATAATGTTCGCACGTATATTATTTGGTTATAAATCTGAGTGAACAAGGGACTGCTACATGTTTACTGGCAAGTCTACTGCCACCCCTTATAAGGACTTGGACTCTGGTTGGTCAGCCTGGATACCCACCTGTTGGACATGTGACCTCTGGCCTGCTGTAACCGGTACTAGGCACAGACAGCCGAGCAGCCGACCGACCAGGACCTACCTGCACCACGGTGCCTCAGAGACACGCACTTGCATAAATTTTTTTCTTTATGTTTGTTTACATACGCAAGTTGGCATGTTATTGTCAAATTGCTGATGCCATTGGACATATGTGATTTTCCACTCCAAGGTTAATAAAACCACAGTACCAAACACCTAAGCCTCACTCGTCATGCTTCCCCTCCCAGGAGGATTTATGTCCCCCCTAAAGCCAATAGCACCCCCTGGTGGGTGGAGTGTACAGCCCACATACCCCTCTCAAAACCTATGCACTTCACCACAGTTGAAACCACATTTCAGTTGCTGGAAAACGTCTTTTAGGCCAGACCAAAAAAAAAAAGGATTTCGCGCACCTTATTTTCGGAAATGGAAAAAAAAATTGTCAATGGATTTCGCTCGCTTCATTTTTTTCAAAATTGAGAATTTCTTTTTTTTTTCAAATTTTCTTCCAGTAATTCCCCCAGATCAACCAATAAATTTTTATGTTAGGGGTCCACTAAGAACTTCTGTCGGAGGCCGGTTAAAAAAAAAAAAAAATCCATTGACAAAAAAAAATTCTTTAAAATTTTTTTTTAAAAATCGCTCGCGCGCACCATTTTTTGAAAAGTGAAATCCATTGACCAACTTTTTTTTTTGGTGTGGCCTTACCTCTATATTTTTTTCTACATGTTTTTTTCAATACCGATTTTAAATTTGGAGAAAACCCCATCAGAAATAGTTGCTCCAAGCAGTTATTAGTTAGCATGGGTTCAACTGGGAACAGTAGACTGTAGACTCCAATTACCAGGGGGCACCACAGGCCAGACAGGACCAGAAATCTGCAATAATCCCATCAAAAAAATATTATTTTCTCAAACATTTGTCAAAATTTTCAAAGTTTACAGAAAAGTTAACATTTGATGTAGCTATCCTCCAAGCAATATCATCGCCTTTTTGGGGTATTTTTAGGTATTCTGTTTGCTGAGGCACAATGCTAACCTATGGGAAAACTCCTAAGTGGACCCTCTTAGTGTCCTTTGCTCTTTGATGGCACTACATCGAACTGCATGGCACTACATAGGCTAGCACTACATGGCATTACATGACACCACATGGCATTACATGGCACCACATGGCATTACATGGCACTACATGGCATTACATAGCACTACATGGCATTACATGGCACTACATAGCACTACATGGCACTACATAGTACTACATGGCATTACATAGCATTACATGGCATTACATGGCACTACATGGCACTACATGGCATTACATAGCACTACATGGCATTACATGGCACTACATAGCACTACATGGCACTACATGGCATTACATAGCACTACATGGCATTACATGGCACTACATGGCACTACATGGCATTACATAGCACTACATGGCACTACATAGCACTACATGGCATTACATAGCACTACATAGCACTACATGGCATTACATAGCATTACATGGCATTACATAGCACTACATGGCATTACATAGCACTACATGGCACTACATAGCACTACATGGCATTACATAGCACTACATAGCACTACATGGCATTACATAGCACTACATAGCACTACATGGCATTACATAGCACTACATGGCATTACATAGCACTACATGGCACTACATAGTACTACATGGCACTACATAGCATTACATAGTACCACATGGCATTACATGGCACTACATAGCACTACATGGCATTACATAGCACTACATGGCATTACAAAGCATTACATGGCACTACATAGCACTACATGGCATTACATAGCACTACATGGCATTACATAGCACTATATGGCATTACATAGCACTACATAGCATTACATAGCACTACACGGCATGACATAGCACTACATGGTACTACCGTAAATTCTCGCGTATAAGCCTAACTCGCATATAAGCCGCACCCCTAACTTTGACAAATTATATAAGCCGCAGAGGGGGTCTGAATATTGCGATTTTGGTACTGTAGTATACTAACAAAAACTCTCGGATAAGCCGCACCCTATATGGGCATGTTTGGTATCAAAAGAAAGCTGAGTCTGACTCGCGTACAAGCCGCAGCTTCTACGCGAGAATTTACGGTATATGGCACTCCATGGCATTACATGGCACTACATGGCATTACATGGCACCACATGGCACTACATGGCACTACATAGCATTACATAGCACTACATGGCATTACATAGCACTACATAGCACTACATGGCATTATATAGCACTACATGGCATTACATAGCACTACATGGCACTACATAGCATTACATAGCACTACATGGCACTACATGGCATTACATGGCACTACATAGCACTACATAGCATTACATAGCACTACATGGCACTACATGGCATTACATGGCACTACATAGCACTACATAGCATTACATAGTACCACATGGCATTACATGGCACTACATGACACTACATGGCATTACATAGCACTACATGGCATTACATGGCACTACATAGCACTACATGGCATTACATAGCACTACATGGCATTAGAAAGCACTACATAGCACTACATGGCATTACATAGCACTACATGACACTACATAGCACTACATGGCATTACATAGCACTACATGGCATGACATAGCACTACATGGCATTACATAGCACTACATAGCACTACATAGTACCACATGGCATTACATGGCACTACATAGCACTACATGACACTACATGGCATTACATAGCACTACATGGCACTACATGGCATTACATAGCACTACATGGCATTACATGGCACTACATAGCACTACATGGCATTACATAGCACTACATGGCATTACAAAGCACTACATAGCACTACATGGCATTACATAGCACTATATGGCATTACATAGCACTACATGGCATTACATAGCACTACATGGCATGACATAGCACTACATGGCACTACCGTAAATTCTCGCGTATAAGCCTAACTCGCATATAAGCCGCACCCCTAACTTTGACAAATTATATAAGACGCAGAGGGGGTCTGAATATTGCGATTTTGGTACTGTAGTATACTAACAAAAACTCTCGGATAAGCCGCACCCTATATGGGCATGTTTGGTATCAAAAGAAAGCTGAGTCTGACTCGCATACAAGCCGCAGCTTCTACGCGAGAATTTACGGTACATGGCACTCCATGGCATTACATGGCACTACATGGCATTACATGGCACCACATGGCACTACATGGCACTACATAGCATTACATAGCACTACATGACACTACATAGCACTACATGGCATTACATGGCACTACATAGCACTACATAGCACTACATGGCATTACATAGCATTACATAGCACTACATGGCATTACATAGCACTACATGGCATTATATAGCACTACATGGCATTACATAGCACTACATGGCACTACATAGCATTACATAGCACTACATGGCACTACATGGCATTACATGGCACTACATAGCACTACATAGCATTACATAGTACCACATGGCATTACATGGCACTACATAGCACATTAACGACACTACATGGCATTACATAGCACTACATGGCACTACATGGCATTACATAGCACTACATGGCATTACATGGCACTACATAGCACTACATGGCATTACATAGCACTACATGGCATTACAAAGCACTACATAGCACTACATGGCATTACATAGCACTATATGGCATTACATAGCACTACATGGCATTACATAGCACTACATGGCATGACATAGCACTACATGGCACTACCGTAAATTCTCGCGTATAAGCCTAACTCGCATATAAGCCGCACCCCTAACTTTGACAAATTATATAAGCCGCAGAGGGGGTCTGAATATTGCGATTTTGGTACTGTAGTATACTAACAAAAACTCTCGGATAAGCCGCACCCTATATGGGCATGTTTGGTATCAAAAGAAAGCTGAGTCTGACTCGCATACAAGCCGCAGCTTCTACGCGAGAATTTACGGTACATGGCACTCCATGGCATTACATGGCACTACATGGCATTACATGGCACTACATGGCACCACATGGCACTACATGGCACTACATAGCATTACATAGCACTACATGACACTACATAGCACTACATGGCATTACATGGCACTACATGGCACTACATAGCACTACATGGCATTACATAGCATTACATAGCACTACATGGCACTACATGGCACTACATGACACAACATGGCACTGTGTGACACTACATAGCACTACATGGCATTACATGGCACTACATGGCACTACATGACACTACATGGCATTACATAGCACTGCATGGCACTACATGGCACAACATGGCACTACATGGCAGTACATGGCACAACATGGCACCATATATATGGCACTACCTGGAAAAATATGGCAATACATGGCACCATATGCCACAGTATGACACAGTAGGGCACAATGGGACACAATGTGGCACTACATGGCTTAGAAGTCAACAATTGTGCCCGAGTCATCCGCATTCAGGATGATCGTCAGGGACCACCCAACCATTCACAAAATGTTGAGCACACCAACAGCAACTTAAGTAAAAATGAGAATTTCTTGAAAACACCCTTCCAGAAAATCTGGATCGTTGCAAGGATATAAAATTCCTAAACTGTATCAAACTGTCTCCCTCAGGTAAAGGAGCTACACCGTCATGTCTACAAGGGAAGATCAATAAGTACCATGAAACTGCCCCTAGAACCCAACTTATTAACTACATTTATTTTGTGCAGTATGAGTGCTTTTCCTTACCATAATTGGAGTTTGTCTTACATAGGCAAGTTTTTACTACCTAAGATTAATAATGATAATGTACTGTTACAGTTCACAAAGGGCCTCCCTGCAGTCCGCTCCTGCTTCCACCCGGGGGCAAGTACCCTGGCTGCTAACACACTCCCAGGCTCCACCGAGATCAAGGGCTGGGTCATCATCAAGAAGATGCTCAGCTACGTCTGGCCCAAGGACAAACCCGCCATACGGGTCCGTGTCATCATCGCTATCAGCCTGCTCATAGGGTCTAAGGTAAGGACAACTCGGCACCAGGGTCTGAGGTAAACCAGGCACCAGGGTCTGAGGTAAACCAGGCACCAGGGTCTGAGGTAAGGACAAACCAGGCACCAGGGTCTGAGGTAAGGGCAAACCAGTCACCAGGGTCTGAGGTAAGGACAAACCAGGCACCAGGGTCTGAGGTAAACCAGGCACCAGGGTCTGAGGTAAACCAGGCACCAGGGTCTGAGGTAAACCAGGCACGAGGGTCTGAGGTAAACCAGGCACGAGGGTCTGAGGTAAGGACAAACCAGGCACCAGGGTCTGAGGTAAACAAGGCACCAGGGTCTGAGATAAACAGGGCACGAGGGTCTGAGGTAAGGACAAACCAGGCACCAGGGTCTGAGGTAAACCAGGCACCAGGGTCTGAGGTAAACCAGGCACCAGGGTCTGAGGTAAACCAGGCACCAGGGTCTGAGGTAAACCAGGCACCAGGGTCTGAGGTAAACCAGGCACCAGGGTCTGAGGTAAACAAGGCACCAGGGTCTGAGGTAAACAAGGCACCAGGGTCTGAGGTAAACCAGGCACCAGGGTCTGAGGTAAGGACAAACCAGGCACCAGGGTCTGAGGTAAACCAGGCACCAGGGTCTGAGGTAAAGACAAACCAGGCACCAGCGTCTGAGGTAAGGATGAACCTGACATAGGTTCCGCGTATTGTCTATTAGCCAGGTCCTAGAACTGGGCATGAGAATTATTCTTGTCTATATATTTGGAAAATAAAGTGTACAAAATCCATTGACCAAATTCTTTTATAAAAAATCTTTATCTTTGTCAAATTCTGGTTTGCCTAGAAAGGCGCCGCAAACCTTAAACTACTCATACAAATCAATCAATCAATTTACATCCCAGTACCTCCCTTTATTTAAAGATGGGTTAGGAGCTAATTTGGGGTAGATTTTTATTTTTCAGTTTTTCAACGTATCTGTGTTCATAATGTCCATATAAATATGTGTGTAGCTTTTTGAATCATTCTGATGTGTGTAAAGGCATAATATATAGAGAAACCCAGGTCAGGAGACCACTTTCTGTAATAGAGTCGGGTCGCATGACCCATTCTGACCATAATTTGCTCTACTTTTTATGGATTTATATGTGTCTGAATGATTTAAAAAGCTACACACATATTTATATGGACAGTATGAACACAAATATGTAAAATTTACGCCAAATTAGCTCCTAACCCATCTTTAATTGATGCTTGTATCTTGTCCCTGGTGTGTTTCAGCTGCTGAACGTGCAGGTGCCGTTCCTGTTTAAGTACCTGGTGGATTACCTCAACGACCCTAACAACCTCCTCAACCTACAGACTGCCTCCGGCACCATCATCACCACCGCCACCGCCCTCGTACTCGGCTGTACGTAGTCTTATACAAACATAGTACTTTCTCTAGTTTTGTTGGAATAATGATTGGTTTACTGAGATTTCCAGATCAAATTGATTTTTGCTACCTCCTGTATAAGGGAGTGATCATTTATTATCAACAGGGAGGGGGGTGGTGGGTTTGGGGGGGGGGCAAACAAATTTGGACCCCTTGACCGGGGGGGGGGGGGCAAAAAAATTTAACCGGTTTTGAGCCAAAAAGCCCGCGCGTTACTATGCTTCAAAGGGCCCGCGCGCGAGCCGATTTTCGACCCTAAGGGGGGGGGGGGGTAAAAAAATTTGACCCCTTGACCGGGGGGGGGTAAAAAATTTCGCGCGCTCCGCTCGGAAACCCACCACCCCCCCCCCCTGTTGTTAAAAAATTATCACTCCCTAAGCCTAACTCGCGTACAAGCCGCACCCCTAATTTTGACAGATTATATAAGCCGCAGAGGGGGTCTGAAAATTGTTAATTTGGTACTGTAGTAAGCCGCACCCTATATAGGCATGTTTGGTATCAAAAGAAAGCTGAGTCTGATTCACGTACTAGCCACGGCTTATACGCGAGGTTTTACTGTATTATGGAATTGATCAGATTGAACAGTCTCTGATTATAGTAGATTTGTGTGTTTATGGAGTGATCATTTTTTAACAACAGGGGCGAGAGGGAAATTGCGACCCCTTGACCAGTGGGGGAGGGAGTCCAAAGAATTTCGACCCCTCTTGGGGGGTGGGGGTGATAAAAAAATGTAACCTGTTTTGAGCCAAAAAGCCCACGCTTTACTAATCTTCAAAGGGCCCGTGTGCGCTGATTTTCGACCTGTAGGGAGGGGGGGGGGAAAGATTTCAAATCCTTGACCTGGGGGGGGGTAACAATTTGAAACATTGACATCCCTATTATTACATCTTTCTCAGATGTCAATCGCGGGCACATGTATTGAGTAACATATATATAAGTGTAACCATGGAATCATCCATGTGCTATAATGTCTCTGTTACAGACGGCTTGGCACGGACGGGGGCCTATGC
This sequence comes from Harmothoe impar, assembly GCA_947462335.1. Lineage (NCBI taxonomy): Eukaryota > Metazoa > Annelida > Polychaeta > Phyllodocida > Polynoidae > Harmothoe > Harmothoe impar. The sequence goes on from OX381708.1 coordinate 1,633,025, forward strand.
CTTCAGCGAGCTGCGTAACGCCATATTTGGGCGTGTGGCGCAGCACTCGATCCGGTCCCTGTCTAAGAAGGTGTTCCTGCACCTCCACTCCATGGACATGAACTTCCACGTCACCAAACAGACCGGCGCTCTCGCCAAGGCCATCGACAGGGGGTCCAGGTAGGACCAATACTGTATTTTCCTATTTAGGCCAGACCAAAAAAAAAAAGTTGGTTTACGGATTTTCATTTATAAAATATGGTGCGAGCGAGCGAATTTTTTTTTTTTCTCCAATTTCTTTTTTTTTTGTCTGCGGATCTTAACCTTATATCAAGTGAAATGGTCCAACATTTAATTTTTTTTCTGAGGGAATTTATTTTGCAAACTCTGAAATCTGGCTATCGATCAGAAAAAAGTGCCACCCAAAAGAGAAAAAAAAAGAATTCAAATTTCTCAGAAAATGGTGCGGGCGCATACATTGACATACGTTTCAAAAAAAAAAAAATTGCATTTTTGAAAATATGGTGCTGGAAATCCGTAGACCAACCTTTTTTTTTTGGTCTGGCCTTATAATGATAAAAGTGATCCAATATATAATTGAAAATACTGAATTCATCAGAAAATATGATATGATGCCAAGAAAATCCCCCTTGCAAAATAACATGAGCCTGGTCATTGACTCAATATACCGTACCATTTGGAATCAGTATAAGCCCGGGCTTATAAACTGGGACATACGGTAAACAATCATTTTTAAGCAACTATATAAAAGTCACATACCTCTACTAATAAAAAATCATCTCATCACTAACGACAGAAATGGAAATCTTCATATTGTTGCCAGTCAGCATGACAGGCCTAACAAACCTCGCTAGTACTAAAACCCACTTAGCTGTTCCAAATTTTGAAACACAAATTGTGAAAATTTGACTAAAATTAGGGAAAAAATCTTCATATGGCTGTTTGTTGGTAATACAGGCAATAGCCTTCATCAGACAGGATAAATAAACAATATAAAAGAATATAAAAAAGTGTTATTCACAGAAATTTTGATAAAATTAGTGAAGAAGAGCCAACTTGAATTTGACACCAAACCTGTGTGGTGGCTGGCTGGACCCCCCCCCCCCCCCCCCCCCCCCCGCCACAGTCACAAAGGCTCAGGACACTGCACAGAGAAACGTACAAAGTAAATTTTTGATTTTCTCTTGTCTTAGTTATAAATAAATATTAATCTGGCGGTCAGCAAAGCCCGTCTTACAGCCATATTGTGTTTGCTACTGTTACATGTTACTCATATACACATTCATTCATCCTACCCAGACCAAGGGAGCACTAGCGTAAATACGCGGCCTGCGGGTTATACATGGGAATTTGTGGTAGTTAAGGGAATACATAGACAAAACTTCACGCCATTGACATACATGTACATCATACTTCATGAGCTGAAGCTGGGTCATATCACACGATGCCGAAGGCTGAGTGTGATTATCACTGATATAACCCAGCTTCAACGAGTGAGGTATGACGTACATTTATGTCAATAAGTGGGGTTTTGTGTTTATTACATGTTCCTACTGTCTTAAAATGAAGAAAATCAACAAACTTGGAGGCCATGGAGTATGGCTACACCGTACTCCATGGGGGCATGTAGTACGGAGCTCCCATAGGCTTAACATTGCAAAGCCGTACCACCATGTAATCATGTCTTGCTGTATTTGAGATGCTGTATTTACTGGTTATGTCGTCTTGTTGTGTGTGAGACGCTGTATTCACGATTTATGTCGTCTCGTCTACTTCCAGGGGCATCAACTTTGTACTGAGTTCTTTAGTATTCAACGTTCTTCCCACCATATTTGAAGTTTCACTTGTTACCGGTATTTTGGTGAGTATATTGTAACTTATATTGGCATTATTCGCCCCTTTAAGACCTTAAAGTCATGTTCTAATCCCTCATGGACTTTACTACCGTAAAACAGGGTGAAAGAACTATTTTCTATATTTTACAAAATTAGTCTCTGCGCACTTTATCCCGGAGAGGAAAAAAACATGATCTATATGTACAGTAAAATCTCTGGCTATTTCCGGTAAACCACTTACCATATTCGACGTAACAAGCGCCCTGGGCACTTATAAAATTATTTTCATGGCATTTTAAGTACTTAAGAGTTTAATTGTCTCCAAAATCGGGAAATCTGAGCCTTTGTTCAAGTCTATAAATGCCCCAAAAAGGGGGGTGCTTATTAGGGGGAGGGCGCTTATGGTAACGTCGAATATGGTAACTATAACCCAATATAATGCATGTTGTTGTAGTTATGGGTACCAGTATCAGGTATTATAAGTCCTTATACATGTCTATACTTCACCTATATGTGTGTTGCAGTACCACCAGTTTGGGGGTAAGTACGCGTTGGTGTGTCTGGGATGTATCAGTACGTACGCCGCCTTCACCTTAGGAGTCACACAGTGGAGGTACGTACACGTCACCACCCTATCACAACCAGCCACTCTGTCACAACTTACACACCAGCCACTCTGTCACAACTTACACACCCAGCCACTCTGTCACAACTTACACACCAGCCACTCTGTCACAACTTACACACCACCACCCTCTCCCAACCAGCCACTCTGTCACAACCGTACACACCACCCTCTCACAACCAGCCACTCTGTCACAACGTACACACCACCCCCTGTCACAACCAGCCACTCTGTCACAACCGTACACACCACCCTCTCACAACCAGCCACTCTGTCACAACCGTACACACCACCCCCTCACAACCAGCCACTCTGTCACAACCGTACGCACCACCCCCTGTCACAACCAGCCACTCTGTCACAACCGTACACACCACCCCCTGTCACAACCAGCCACTCTGTCACAACTTACACACCAGCCACTCTGTCACAACTTACACACCACCACCCTCTCCCAACCAGCCACTCTGTCACAACCGTACACACCACCCTCTCACAACCAGCCACTCTGTCACAACGTACACACCACCCCCTGTCACAACCAGCCACTCTGTCACAACCGTACACACCACCCCCTGTCACAACCAGCCACTCTGTCACAACCGTACACACCACCCTCTCACAACCAGCCACTCTGTCACAACCGTACACACCACCCCCTCACAACCAGCCACTCTGTCACAACCGTACGCACCACCCCCTGTCACAACCAGCCACTCTGTCACAACCGTACACACCACCCCCTGTCACAACCAGCCACTCTGTCACAACCGTACACACCACCACCCTGTCACAACCAGCCACTCTGTCACAACCGTACACACCACCCCCTGTCACAACCAGCCACTCTGTCACAACCGTACACACCACCCTCTCACAACCAGCCACTCTGTCACAACGTACACGTCACCGCCCTGTCACTACCCTACACACCACCACCTCTCACAACCAGCCACTCTGTCACAACTTACACACCAGCCACTCTGTCACAACCAGCCACTCTGTCACAACCGTACACACCACCACCTGTCACAACCAGCCACTCTGTCACAACGTACACACCACCACCCTGTCACAACCAGCCACTCTGTCACAACGTACACACCACCCCCTGTCACAACGTACACACCAGCCACTCTGTCACAACGTACACACCACCCCCTGTCACAACGTACACACCAGCCACTCTGTCACAACGTACACACCACCGCCCTGTCACAACCAGCCACTCTGTCACAACCGTACACACCACCCTGTCACAACCAGCCACTCTGTCACAACGTACACACCACCACCCTGTCACAACCAGCCACTCTGTCACAACCGTACACACCGCCCTGTCACAACCAGCTACTCTGTCACAACATACACACCAGCCACTCTGTCACAACGTACACACCACCACCCTCTCACAACCAGCCACTCTGTCACAACCGTACACACCACCCTCTCACAACCAGCCACTCTGTCACAACGTACACACCACCCCCTGTCACAACCAGCCACTCTGTCACAACCGTACACACCACCCCCTGTCACAACCAGCCACTCTGTCACAACCGTACACACCACCCTCTCACAACCAGCCACTCTGTCACAACCGTACACACCACCCCCTCACAACCAGCCACTCTGTCACAACCGTACGCACCACCCCCTGTCACAACCAGCCACTCTGTCACAACCGTACACACCACCCCCTGTCACAACCAGCCACTCTGTCACAACCGTACACACCACCCTCTCACAACCAGCCACTCTGTCACAACCGTACACACCACCCCCTCACAACCAGCCACTCTGTCACAACCGTACGCACCACCCCCTGTCACAACCAGCCACTCTGTCACAACCGTACACACCACCTCTCACAACCAGCCACTCTGTCACAACGTACACACCACCACCTGTCACAACCAGCCACTCTGTCACAACGTACACACCACCACCTGTCACAACCAGCCACTCTGTCACAACTTACACACCAGCCACTCTGTCACAACCAGCCACTCTGTCACAACGTACACACCACCCCCTGTCACAACGTACACACCACCACCCTCTCACAACCAGCCACTCTGTCACAACGTACACACCACCCTGTCACAACCAGCCACTCTGTCACAACGTACACACCACCCCCTGTCACAACGTACACACCAGCCACTCTGTCACAACTTACACACCAGCCACACTGTCACAACGTACCCACCAGCCACTCTGTCACAACGTACACACCACCACCTCTCACAACCAGCCACTCTGTCACATGGGGCAGGTCTTCTCTTTGTAATGAAGCTGCAAGATGATCAGATCTTGAAAAGAAAGAAAATTAGATTATTGAATTTTTCAAATTAGATTAGTCCCATTTGTTTTTAAAGTAAGTTGTGTAAATTGTCCATGATTAGTATCCTACGGCTGTTGAATAATTTGACCAGGCCGCTCTGTGACGTCATTTGTGGTACATGAAGAGGGTTCTTTATTCAGAACCAAGTTCCGTGTACAGATGAACCGTGCCGACCAGGAGGCGGGAAATAAAGCTGTCGACTCGCTTATCAACTATGAAACTGTAAAAGTGAGTGTCTCAGGAGGTAAAATTGAAATGTAGCTTGAATTCATATAAAAACCAAAGCTAGTCATATGCAATGTAAAACCGGTGAAGGAAATGTGTAAGTCTCAAGTGATTAAATTTATCAATAAATGCCCTAATTAGAATTTGATTATTTCAGTACTATAACCTGTGTCTGTTTGTCTGTTTCAGTACTTTAACAACGAGACCTACGAGGCCGAGCGCTATGACCGGGTGCTAGCGGCGTATGAGCAGGCCTCCCTCAAGACGACCACGAGCCTGGCGCTCCTTAACTGGGGACAGAACGCTATATTCAGCACCGGCATCACCGCCATGATGATACTCGCTAGTCAGGGCATCACCGAGGGTAAGATGGCCGTATGATACTACATAGTCGGTTCATGATACTCGCTAGTCAGGGCATCACCGAGGGTAAGATGGCCGTATGGTACTACATAGTCGGTTCATGATACTCGCTAGTCAGGGCATCACCGAGGGTAAGATGGCCGTATGATACTACATAGTCGGTTCATGATACTCGCTAGTCAGGGCATCACTGAAGGTAAGAGGGCCGTATGGTACTACATAGTCGGTTCATGATACTCGCTAGTCAGGGCATCACTGAAGGTAAGATGGCCGTATGATACTACATAGTCGGGTCATGATACTCGCTAGTCAGGGCATCACCGAGGGTAAGATAGCCGTATGATACTACATAGTCGGTTCATGATACTCGCTAGTCAGGGCATCACTGAAGGTAAGAGGGCCGTATGGTACTACATAGTCGGTTCATGATACTCGCTAGTCAGGGCATCACCGAGGGTAAAGTAGTCGTATGATACTACATAGTCGGTTCATGATACTCGCTAGTCAGGGCATCACCGAGGGTAAGATGGCCGTATGGTACTACATAGTCGGTTCATGATACTCGCTAGTCAGGGCATCACTGAAGGTAAGAGGGCCGTATGGTACTACATAGTCGGTTCATGATACTCGCTAGTCAGGGCATCACCGAGGGTAAAGTAGTCGTATGATACTACATAGTCGGTTCATGATACTCGCTAGTCAGGGCATCACCGAGGGTAAGATAGCCGTATGATACTACATAGTCGGTTCATGATACTCGCTAGTCAGGGCATCACCGAGGGTAAGATGGCCGTATGATACTACATAGTCGGGTCATGATACTGGTAAGTCAGGGCATCACCGAGGGTAAAGTAGTCGTATGATACTACATAGTCGGGTCATGATACTCGCTAGTCAGGGCATCACCGAGGGTAAGATAGCCGTATGGTACTACATTGTCGGGTCATGATACTCGCTAGTCAGGGCATCACCGAGGGTAAGATGGCCGTATGGTACTACATAGTCGGTTCATGATACTCGCTAGTCAGGGCATCACCGAGGGTAAAGTAGTCGTATGATACTACATAGTCGGTTCATGATACTCGCTAGTCAGGGCATCACCGAGGGTAAAGTAGTCGTATGATACTACATAGTCGGTTCATGATACTCGCTAGTCAGGGCATCACCGAGGGTAAGATAGCCGTATGGTACTACATTGACGGGTCATGATACTCGCTAGTCAGGGCATCACCGAGGGTAAGATAGCCGTATGATACTACATAGTCGGTTCATGATACTCGCTAGTCAGGGCATCACCGAGGGTAAGATGGCCGTATGGTACTACATTGTCGGTTCATGATACTCCATACTATGGATGGTCATTTTATGATACTCTCATGTCATTATACAGTAACTCACTTCTCATTAATCCATGATACTGGCTTGTAACTTTTGTGATACTCGCTTGTCACTCCATGATTCTCCTGTCACTTCATGATACTCTCTTGCACTTCATGATACTCGCTCGTCGCTTTATGATACCCGCTTGTCACTTTGTGATACTCGGTACTTGGGCATCACTGTCTTTAAGTTGAGTTAAAATATGTCTTTCGATAACATTAAAATCCAAGACCGCCATTATACCCACTATTTATTTCTCATTAATTTCTGACATTGAGGCCTCGTGTGGCCGACAGGTAAAACAGTACAGTCTACCCCCATGTGTTATATACTTTATACATGAATTCGTTGTATATAACAGGCACCATGACAGTGGGGGACCTGGTGATGGTGAACGGGCTGCTGTTCCAGCTCTCCATCCCCCTTAACTTCCTGGGCTCTGTGTACAGAGAGGTGCGGCAGTCGCTGATCGACATGAGCACGCTCTTTGGGCTGCTGGAGAACAAGGCCGCCATACAGGTGAGTCAGCACTTTGTACGTATGTAAACATGGCCGCCATACAGGTGGGTCAGCACTTTGTACGCAATGTAAACATGGCTGCCATACAGGTGAGTCAGCACTTTGTACGTAATGTAAACATGGCCGCCATACAGGTGAGTCAGCACTTTGTACGCAATGTAAACATGGCCGCCATACAGGTGAGTCAGCACTTTGTATGTAAAGTAAACATGGCCGCCATACAGGTGAGTCAGCACTTTGTACGCTATGTAAACATGGCCGCCATTCAGGTGAGTCAGCACTTTGTACGTATGTAAACATGGCCGCCATACAGGTGAGTCAGCACTTTTATGCAATGTAAACATGGTCGCCATACATGTGAGTCAGCACTTTGTACGTATGTAAACATGGCCGCCATACAGGTGAGTCAGCACTTTGTACGTATGTAAACATGGCCGCCATACAGGTGAGTCAGCACTTTTATGCAATGTAAACATGGTCGCCATACATGTGAGTCAGCACTTTGTACGTATGTAAACATGGCCGCCATACAGGTGAGTCAGCACTTTGTATGTAATGTAAACATGGCTGCCATACAGGTGAGTCAGCACTTTGTACGTAATGTAAACATGGCCGCCATACCCGTGAGTCAGCACTTTGTACGCAATGTAAACATGGCTGCCATACACACCAGCGGCACTTTATGGTGCCTTCATTAAACTACTTTTGTAATTTTGCAAATTGATTTACCCATATTGCCACATCAATATTTTTGTAGTTATCTCAAATACGGTAGTCTGAAAATTGCACATAAAAAAATAGTGTTTCTCAGTTATGAGTCCAAGTTGCCACTCCAGTACTAGTTGTATAAGTCTGATAATGGTATACATAAATTTACACAGATTGGTTGTAAAAGGCAATAACAGTCAGATAACAACAGTATCTGTTAATTACTTGGTAATACTAATACTTGTCTGCCTCCTCCCACAGAGCCTGCCGGGCGCGCCCCTGCTGCAGGTGTCAGCTGAGGAGTCAACTGTCACGTTTGAGGACGTTATCTTCCAATACGTTGAGGGACGCAAGATCCTCAACAAACTCTCCTTCACCGTGCCCGCCGGCAAGAAGATCGCTATTGTGGGCGGCAGCGGGTCAGGGTGAGTCACTTATAATCACTTTTAGTTCTTCTGTAGCTGATGACAGCTGATAGTGACTAAGGACAGTGACTGATGACAGTTGACAGTGACTGATGACAGTTGACAGTTGACAGTGACTGATGACAGTTGACAGTGACTGATGACAGTTGACAGTGACTGATGACAGTTGACAGTGACTGATGACAGTTGACAGTGACTGATGACAGTGATCAGTGAGAGTTGACAGTGACTTATGACAGTTGACAGTGACTTGTTTCCATTGTTAAAGATTTAATAAGGATTTAATACATCTTAATGGCAATGATCACTAAAATTGATGAATTTGCTTTACATTCCTATCTGTTTTGCTTGGCTCTTACATATGTATATTACTTTTCCCCCTTCTTCAGGAAGTCAACGATTGTGCGTATGCTGTACCGTTTCTACGACCCAATGGCCGGCCGCATCCTGGTTAACGGGCAGGACATCCGGCACGTGGACCTGGACAGTCTCAGACACAACATCGGGGTCGTCCCACAGGTGAGCAACACGAGTCTCAGACACAACAGTCTCAGATACAACATTACAGTCTCAGACACAACAGTCTCAGATACAACATGACAGTCTCAGACACAACAGTCTCAGATACAACATAACAGTCTCAGACACAACAGTCTCAGATATAACATGACAGTCTCAGACACAACAGTCTCAGATACAACAGTCTCAGATATAACATGACAGTCTCAGACACAACAGTCTCAGATACAACATAACAGTCTCAGACACAACAGTCTCAGATACAACATGACAGTCTCAGACACAACAGTCTCAGATACAACATGACAGTCTCAGACACAACAGTCTCAGATATAACATGACAGTCTCAGACACAACAGTCTCAGATACAAAAGTCTCAGATATAACATGACAGTCTCAGACACAACAGTCTCAGATATAACATGACAGTCTCAGATACAACAGTCTCAGATACAACATGACAGTCTCAGACACAACATCAGGGTCGTCCCACAGTTGAGAAATTAAGTAATAAATATGAAGGAGAGTAGAGGATTATGAACCATGCTGGAATGCAATGTGCCCTCCTGACGTTAAAGGGGTTCAAACCTGGTTTGATTGATTGATCATTATGAACCAGGCTTGAAACCCTTGATTGAAATATTTTTAAACCTGGTTTAAAACCTTTGATTTTAACCATTATGAACCAGATAAAAAAACCTTGATTTAATCTTTGATTGAACAATTATGGACCAACCTTGAAAGCATTGATTGAAACATTATAAGACAGGCTTGAAACCCTTTAGTTGACAGATTTAAACCAGGCCTGAAACCCTTGATTGAACTGTTTTACTAGGATTGAAACCCTTGATTGAACCGTTTTAAACAGAACTATTTCGTTCTTCAGGAGACCATGTTGTTCCACGACACCATCCTACACAACATCCAGTACGGACGGACTGAGGCTGGGCCGGACGAGGTCGTCGAGGCAGCCAAGATGGCCGACATCCACAACTTTATAGAGCAGTGGCCGGACAAGTACGACACCCAGGTCGGGGAACGGGGACTAAAACTGTCAGGTATGTCTGAACCTGAATCAAGGTCAAATGTAGGAATTTCTGCCTTATTTGGCCATGTTTGCTATCAGTAGACATGATCCAGTAAGAATGTACATGGACATTATTACTTGAAGGTGTTTTTGTTTAACCCTATGACCCTAATAACACACGGCCAAAAGCTCTCCACTCAAATTCCTGTATTTTCTTGCGGCATGAAGTCAAAGCTTGAGATCACTCAAAAAGAGAGTCACACCAGAGAGCATACTTATCTCGCAACTATGTTTGTTTACAGGAGGAGAGAAGCAGAGGGTGTCCATCGCGCGCGCCATACTAAAGAAGACGCCCATCCTGGTCTACGATGAGGCCACTTCTTCACTCGACTCCATCACCGAACAGGTACCGCATTTATTTATTTATTAATATTAATAATAATAACAATTTAACTTTATTTGGGTATTCATATAATCGCAGTTACCATAAAACCACACTTTTAAGACGACCCCGCCTTTCAGACGACCCCCCATTTTGAGAAAAAATCTGTCTTGTACAAAAAACCTTTTAAAATGGTTTTAACTAATCTAATGTATAAAAAACCCACCTTTAAGACGACCCCCCAATTTTGAAGGAAAATCCGTCTTGTAGGAAATATACCGTAAAACCCCTCCTTTAAGACGACCCCGCCTTTAAGACGACCCCCTACTTTGAGATAAAAATCCGTCTTGTAGGAAAAAGGCTTTAAAATGATTCTCTCTTTGATACTATGTAATAAAACCCCACCTTTAAGACGACCCCCGATTTTCAGATAAAAATCCGTCTTGTAGGAAAAATAAATACCAAAATAAATCCGTCTTAAAGGCGGGGTTTTACGGTAAATCCCAAATAAAATCCGTCTTAAAGCCGGGGTTTTACGGTACATTTAATCCCTTGGATATACTTTGTAATCGGGTGTCCTTTCAGTAGATATTACAGGAAAATTCAATTACCCGGTAGGTGTTGAACATATATATATGTAGATCAAGAGAAATATTTGACATGAAGATAAAAACCTAAAATTACTATTCAGGTATTGGCTTTAAATTGATCAATTTAGATTTTAAAAGCTAAAATTAGTATTTCCTTAAAAGTTATCAATTTGAAACAATTCAAGATCTAAAATTGTTATCTTAGTATTGGCTTAAAATCAATCAATTTAGTTAACTTCAAAGCTAAAATTGCTCTTGGTTTAACAGGTGTCGATGAAACCAACTCTAAAGTTAAAACAAATATTGAAACAATTCGAAAGCTAAATTAAATATTGATTTGAAGTTATCAATTCAAAACAATATTAAAGCTTACAATACATTTGCTTAACACTTGTCAATTTTAAAGCTAAAATTACTTTTGGCTTAGAAGTTATCAATTTAAAACAATTTTGAAGCTAAATCAATTATTGGCTTGAGAATTATCAATTAAAGGCAATAAAGTTAAAATGTCAATATAAATTGCAAATAAAATGCCTCTCTACAAAAATACATTTCCATTTCCCGCTACCTTCCCTGGTCATACAGAGAATCCTGGATGCGCTGGGCCGGGTGACCCAGGACCGGACCACCATCGTGATCGCTCACCGGTTGAGTACGGTGGTGGATGCGGACGAGATCCTGGTGTTGGCGGAGGGCCGGGTGGCTGAGAGAGGCACGCACCGCGACCTGGTGTCACGCCCCGACTCAGTCTACGCCGACTTGTGGCAGAAGCAGAACGAGGTGGCCCTGGACGAGGCCAAACTGACGCACAACGGGAATAATGCCGACCCGGCCGAGAGGACAAACGGCCCCAACCAGGCTCCACCCCAGCCACAATGAGGGTCACTCAGCGCTAACACGTTACTAGTAACACGTTAACCCCGGCTGCACAGTGCTGCCACCCTGTAAGGACCCTACCATGCCGTAATGCATCATGACCTTTGTCATCATGATGCAGCAATGCAGCCCTGGTGTGTATCTCGCCAGTGCTGTATTCAAGCATCATGCTGACCCTACAGGGATTGATAGGGTCAGCATGATGCACCAATGCAGTACTGGCGAGTTACTCGCCAAGGCTACATCGGTGCATCATGATGACCAAGGGTATGATGCATTAATGCATCATGCTATCCCTAAAGGGTTAATGCACTATGGGCATGATGCATAAAAACCTTGTGCTGCCCTTACAGGGTTAGTCAATGGCTGATACTAGTCGGTGTTTTATACAAGAATGTGATAAAGACGCTACTTTACAAGGAACGTGTGATACAATCATCATCAGCCAAATACACGGGACACTTGATGCGGATGACTGATTACGAGGTCTAGGTAATTGTGTGAATGCTCATCGACATGAGGGGTAGATGATGAGTACGTTACTTACAGGATATCATGTCTCTAGTCCCACATCCCGTGTTATACACAGAGACCTGAACCCACACCTGTAACCCGCCAAGGCTGCATAGTGCAGTCATGCATTATGCCCTTGGTCCTTATTGGGCATCAATGCAGCATCGGCGAGTTACTTGCCAGGGCTGCGTTGGTGCATCACGACAACAAATGGTGCTTTTTAGCGACATGCCGTTCTAAAAGGGTTAAAGGCCGCATGATGTGTCACGGTTCATGCACATTTGTTGTCATGATACACCAGTTTTACCATGAACGTCATGATGCATTGAATTGGTGCACCAGAGCCTTTGAACCAGGAAAGTACTGGACGAATGCAGGGCTGGCGAGTTACTCACCATGACTGGATGAATGCAGGGCTGGCGAGTTACTCGCCATGACTGGATGAATTGAGGGCTGGCGAGTTACTCACCATGACTGGATGAATTCAGGGCTGGCGAGTTACTCACCATAACTAGACGAATGCAGGGCTGGTGAGTTACTCACCATGACTGGACGAATGCAGGGCTGGCGAGTTACTCACCATGACTGGACGAATGCAGGGCTGGCTAGTTACTCACCATGACTGGACAATTGCAGTGCTGGCGAGTTACTCGCCATGACTGGATGAATGCAGGGCTGGCGAGTTACTCACCATGACTGGACAAATGCAGGGCTGGCGAGTTACTCACCATGACTGCAACCATGCACCATTACTCGCATTAAAACACAATGCAGCCTTTAAAGGGTTAATTAAGGTTTTTAATTTCCCAGACTCAGGGATTAGAGTGTTCATAGATAATCTCATTTCATTATGATATTTACCAGATATTATTGATAGGACGATAAATCACATATTTTTACAGAGTACAAGTTAATTGGTAAAATGACAAACGAGTGTACATTTTAACTGCTAGCCCAGCTAAGAAAGTCTAGCATAGCGGGTATTTTAATTGAGGCAACCTTGCTAAAAGACTGTGACCTGATATAGGGTCTGTAGGGGTTAACTGTGTGTTTGTGATGTACAAATGACTGATGAACATTTTATAGAACTTTTTATAATTTTAACTATATTGAGGTGACTATGGGTCCTTCATGTTAGGGAGTGGTCATGTTTTAACAAAGGGGGGGGTGGATTTGGTGGGGGACCAAAAAAATTGCACCCCTTTTTAGTGAAAAAGCCTGCGTGTTACTATAGCTCAAAGGGGTCGGCCGTGCTCAATTTTGACTCCTCATGTGGGGGGAACAAAAAAAAATTTTGACCCGCTCGCACAGAAATCCCCCCCCCCCTTTTGTTAAAAATGACCACTCCCTTAGCTGGACTGAGTGTGCCGAGGCTACAAACCAGGTGTACATATGCAAATGAACAACTAATGATCTATACTTATCTATATGAGTTAGGCTAATTAAAAAATTATAAGACTGAGAGATCAATTTATTCCCCGAATAAATTTATCAATAAACACAACCAACAACATCAAAAGAGTTTAAGAATGACAGATTGAAGTATTTATTGTTGATATACCATCACTACGTTTCGACCTTGAGAATTCTTGATCAGGAATTAAAAAAATATCAGCTTTACAGACACCACGCGCAGCAGTTAAAAGGGGTCGCATCATTGCTTTTTATTTCTAATTTCCTTAAATAAATATTACCGTAAGCAATTATGCATCCACGGATAGAAGGCCCGCTCCTCCAAAGAGAAAAATGTTTATATCTCAGTTATTATTCTGCGTAAAAACGAAATTTAAATAGCATATGGCTCCTAATTTCTCTATAGCTTGGATGTGTTACCTACCTGGTGACTGATGGGTTTAGTAACGACAATTTATAGAAGTAGTACTTACCAATAATATGATGTAAAAAAAAACAAAATGAAAAAAAACAAAAAAACACCTCCCTCGTTGTCCAGAAACAAAATTAAAATAAAAAGCTTCCCTCCCCCACCACTCTTTTTCAGGAAAGTATCCGTAAAGCTTACATATGTTTTTAAGCAGCCTTAGAGAGGACTAAACGACGCTGTATATAAGTTTGTCTCCCCACCCCCTTTCTTGGGGGCTTTTTTCAACTAAGTGTCTCCAAAAGATTCTGGAGAGACTTAAACTCTAGACTACTGAATAGCTGTTTTATGTAAATTATATATAACTATGTGGAATAAGGTGAAGGTAAACAAATCATGCGTATGAGTTACCGGTGCAGTCTGATCAATTAAATTATGGTGAATATGAAGAGGAAAAGGTCTAAAAGAGAAACCTGCACAGTTACTGTTGTCTACATGGCAGTCTCTGCTCTCTCAGCGTCCCAGAGAACAGAACCTTTAACAGCCGCAGAGTGCTCTCATAAATTATGTCCTTTGTCATCATGATGCATGGATGAAACCCTGGCGAGTAACTCGCCAGTGCTGTATTCATGCATCATGTCGACCCACTATAGCACACTTCTGCCCATCAAGGGTTAAATGCTCTACCACAACTCGATTGTTTATGGTGAATGTCTCAATACGTCTAAATCATGCTGCAAAGGCTGCTCAGAAATAAAGTTATATTTTATACCTTGCCCCGGCTTTTATTATTTATTATATGCTAAATTAATGTGCTTAACAATCCATATTGTTGACCACTACCTAAGTTGAACATTTTAGAAGATTTCACTTAATTCCATATTCATTGTTGCAATGGAGGACATTTAATTAAAATAAACATGGTTTATGGAGCGATTGTCAGAGAAATTTGATATGAAATCAAGAAAATGTCGGAATTTAGAATCGCCTTGGTGGCAACCCTGATAAAGACGGGGTGTGCTTTCAGACGGAGGTACAAGAAAATGTATTAGCGGGGACCCGTGTATATATAATACAGGGGAAAACGTGGCTTAGTGTTGTACAAGCCCGCAGTTGCCATGTTTATTTGAAAAATTCATATTTTAGGATATAACTCCACTTCTACTCGGGGTATTTACATAATTCCTTCAGCTTTGTAACCCCTATTTATCTCACCAATGTATACACAGGGATGCCAAGTGTTACGATTTCTTTTAGTGATTTTACGATTTTTGACCCCAATTACGAACATTGCGAGTTATGCTGGAAAATTACGATTTTAAGGATTTCTTTTGAGTGTGTATATTAAAGGAGGCCTACAGGTTAGAAGGTAGAGTACATCTAGAGACAGAAATAATTTTGGTCCCCTTACTTGCAATGCACATACCTACATACTAGCCGGCCATGGGTAGGAATTTATCATTACATTGTATACATGGAGTATACAGCTAGGCCCAAAAAAAAAAGCGGTTTGTTTCAGGTCACCCGACCGACCCTATGAAAACATGACCGACCCTACGTTTTTCATGCAATTTTGAAGAAATTTCTGTAATTTTACCCCTTTTCAGTCAATTTTAGGGTCTTTAGAGAGACTGGCTAGTACTTTCTTGTTTAAAAGAGAAATCCTACCTACCAACCCCTCAATTTCTATCCATGTTACCTGGAACAAACCTTCTTTTTTTTGACCCTATCAATAACCGGGTACCTATATCCACATGCATTTTAGAGGACATGCTATTGTTATGATTTTAGTTACGATTTCCAGCAAAAATTCTGCCCCGTGTATAAGCCTGGTCAGTGTGACTCCACACCACCCCAGCGACTCCACACCACCCCAGCGACTCCACACCACCCCAAGCGACCCCACACCACCCCCAGCGACTCCACACCACCCACAGCGACCCCACACCACCCCCAGCGACTCCATACCAGCAACAGCGACTCCACACCACCCCCAGCGACTCCACACCACCCCAGCGACTCCATACCAGCAACAGCAACTCCACACCACCCCAGCGACTCCATACCACCCCAGCGACTCCACACCACCCCCAGCGACTCCATAGCACCCCCAGCGACTCCACACCACCCCCAGCCACTCCACACCACCCCCAGCGACTCCAGACCACCCCCATCCACTTTACAGCACCCCAAGCTACTCCAGAGCACCCCCAGCAACTCCATAGCACCCCCAGTGACTCAACACCACCACCACAATTACTCCAGACCACCCCCAGCGACTCCACACCACCCCCATCCACTTTACAGCACCCCAAGCTACTCCACAGCACCCCCAGCAACTCCATAGCACCCCCAGCGACTCCACACCACCCCCAGCGACTCCACACTACCCCCATCAACTCCACACCACCCCCAGCAACTGCACACCAGCAACAGCGACACCACAGCACCCCCAGCGACTCCACACCACCCCCAGCGACTCCACAGCACCCCCAGCGACTCCACACCGACCCCAAAGACTCCACACCACCCCCAGCGACTCCACAGCACCCCTAGCGACTCCACACAACCCCATCGACTCCACACCACCCCCAGCGACTCGACAGCACCCCCAGCGACTCCACAACACCCCCAGCGACTCCACACCACCCCCAGCGACTCCACAACACCCCCTGCGACTCCATACCAGCATCAGCGACTCCACACCACTCCCAACGACTCCACACCACCCCCAGCGACTCCACTCCACCCCCAGCGACTCCACACCACCCCCAGCCACTCCACAGCACCCCCAGCGACTCGACAGCACCCCCAGCTACTCCACAACACCCCCAGCGAATCCACACCACCCCCAGCGACTCCACAGCACCCCCAGCGACTCCACACCACCCCCAGCGACTCCCCACCACCCCCAGCCACTCCACACCACCCCCAGCGACTCCCCACCACCCCCAGCGACTCCACAACACCCCCAGCGACTCCACACCACCCCCAGCGACTCCACAACACCCCAGCGACTCCATACCAGCATCAGCGACTCCACACCACTCCCAGCGACTCCACAACACCCCCAGCGACTCCACTCCACCCCCAGCGACTCCACACCACCCCAGCCACTCCACAGCACCCCCATCGACTGGACAGCACCCCCAGCGACTCAATAACACCCCCAGCGACTCCACACCACCCCCAGCGACTCCAAAGCACCCCCAGCGACTCCACACCACCCCCAGCGACTCCACAACACCCCCAGCGACTCCACACCACCCCCAGCGACTCCACACCACCCCCAGCGACTCCACACCACCCCCAGCCACTCCACAACACCCCAGCCACTCCACAGCACCCCCAGCGACTCCACACCATCCCCAGCGACTCCCCACCACCCCCAGCGACTCCACAACACCCCCAGCGACTCCATACTAACAACAGCGACTCCACACCACTCCAAGCGACTCCATACCACCCCCAGCGACTCCACAACACCCCCAGCGACTCCACACCACCCCCAGCCACTCCACACCAACCCCAGCCACTCCACACCACCCCCAGCGACTCCACACCACCCCCAGCCACTCCATACCAGCATCAGCGACTCCACACCACTCCCAGCGACTCCACAACACCCCCAGCGACTCCACTCCACCCCCAGCGACTCCACACCACCCCCAGTGACTCCACACCACCCCCATCGACTGGACAGCACCCCCAGCGACTCGACAACACCCCCAGCAACTCGACAACACCCCCAGCGACTCCACACCACCCCCAGCGACTCCAAAGCACCCCCAGCGACTCCACAGCACCCCCAGCGACTCCACAACACCCCCAGCGACTCCACACCACCCCCAGTGACTCCACACCACCCCCAGCGACTCCCCACCACCCCCAGCGACTCCACAACACCACCAGCGACTCCACACCACCCCCAGCGACTCCACAACACCCCAGCGACTCCATACCAGCATCAGCGACTCCACACCACTCCCAGCGACTCCACAACACCCCCAGCGACTCCACTCCATCCCCAGCGACTCCACACCACCCAAAGCCACTCCACAGCACCCCCATCGACTGGACAGCACCCCCAGCGACTCGACAACACCCCCAGCCACTCCACAGCACCCCCAGCGACTCCACAACACCCCCAGCGACTCCACACCACCCCCAGCGACTCCACAACACCCCCAGCGACTCCACACCACCCCCAGCGACTCCACAGCACCCCCAGCGACTCCACACCACCCCCAGCCACTCCACAACACCCCAGCCACTCCACAGCACCCCCAGCGACTCCACACCACCCCCAGCGACTCCCCACCACCCCCAGCTACTCCACAACACCCCCAGCGACTCCATACTAACAACAGCGACTCCACACCACTCCAAGCGACTCCATACCACCCCCAGCGACTCCACAACACCCCCAGCGACTCCACACCACCCCCAGCCACTCCACACCAACCCCAGCCACTCCACACCACCCCCAGCCACTCCACAACACCCCCAGTGACTCCACAACACCCACAGCGACTCCACACCACTCCCAGCGACTCCACACCACCCCCAGTGACTCCACACCACCCCCAGCCAATCCACAGCACCCCCAGCGACTCGACAGCACCCCCAGCGACTCGACAACACCCCCAGTGACTCCACACCACCCCCAGCGACTCCAAAGCACCCCCAGCGACTCCACAGCACCCCCAGCGACTCCACAACACCCCCAGCGACTCCACACCACCCCCAGTGACTCCACACCACCCCCAGCGACTCCACAACACCACCAGCGACTCCACACCACCCCCAGCGACTCGACAACACCCCCAGCGACTCCACACCACCCCCAGCGACTCCAAAGCACCCCCAGCGACTCCACACCACCCCCAGCGACTCCACAACACCCCCAGCGACTCCACACCACCCCCAGCGACTCCACAGCACCCCAAGCGACTCCACAGCACCCCCAGCCACTCCACAACACCCCAGCCACTCCACAGCACCCCCAGCGACTCCACACCACCCCCAGCGACTCCCTACCACCCCCAGCGACTCCACAACACCCCCAGCGACTCCATACTAACAACAGCGACTCCACACCACTCCAAGCGACTCCATACCACCCCCAGCGACTCCACAACACCCCCAGCGACTCCACACCACCCCCAGCCACTCCACACCACCCCCAGCCACTCCACAACACCCCCAGTGACTCCACACCACCCCCAGCGACTCCAAAGCACCCCCAGCGACTCCACAGCACCCCCAGCGACTCCACAACACCCCCAGCGACTCCACACCACCCCCAGTGACTCCACACCACCCCCAGCGACTCCACACCACCCCCAGCGACTCCACAACACCACCAGCGACTCCACACCACCCCCAGCGACTCGACAACACCCCAGCGACTCCACACCACCCCCAGCGACTCCAAAGCACCCCCAGCGACTCCACACCAACCCCAGCCACTCCACACCACCCCCAGCCACTCCACAACACCCCCAGTGACTCCACAACACCCACAGCGACTCCACACCACTCCCAGCGACTCCACACCACCCCCAGTGACTCCACACCACCCCCAGCCAATCCACAGCACCCCCAGCGACTCGACAGCACCCCCAGCGACTCGACAACACCCCCAGTGACTCCACACCATCCCCAGCGACTCCAAAGCACCCCCAGCGACTCCACAGCACCCCCAGCGACTCCACAACACCCCCAGCGACTCCACACCACCCCCAGTGACTCCACACCACCCCCAGCGACTCCACAACACCACCAGCGACTCCACACCACCCCCAGCGACTCGACAACACCCCCAGCGACTCCACACCACCCCCAGCGACTCCAAAGCACCCCCAGCGACTCCACACCACCCCCAGCGACTCCACAACACCCCCAGCGACTCCACACCACCCCCAGCGACTCCACAGCACCCCAAGCGACTCCACACCACCCCCAGCCACTCCACAACACCCCAGCCACTCCACAGCACCCCCAGCGACTCCACACCACCCCCAGCGACTCCCTACCACCCCCAGCGACTCCACAACACCCCCAGCGACTCCATACTAACAACAGCGACTCCACACCACTCCAAGCGACTCCATACCACCCCCAGCGACTCCACAACACCCCCAGCGACTCCACACCATCCCCAGCCACTCCACACCAACCCCAGCCACTCCACACCACCCCCAGCCACTCCACAACACCCCCAGTGACTCCACACCACCCCCAGCGACTCCAAAGCACCCCCAGCGACTCCACAGCACCCCCAGCGACTCCACAACACCCCCAGCGACTCCACACCACCCCCAGTGACTCCACACCACCCCCAGCGACTCCACACCACCCCCAGCGACTCCACAACACCACCAGCGACTCCACACCACCCCCAGCGACTCGACAACACCCCCAGCGACTCCACACCACCCCCAGCGACTCCAAAGCACCCCCAGCGACTCCACACCACCCCCAGCGACTCCACAACACCCCCAGCGACTCCACACCACCCCCAGCGACTCCACAGCACCCCAAGCGACTCCACACCACCCCCAGCCACTCCACAACACCCCAGCCACTCCACAGCACCCCCAGCGACTCCACACCACCCCCAGCGACTCCCTACCACCCCCAGCGACTCCACAACACCCCCAGCGACTCCATACTAACAACAGCGACTCCACACCACTCCAAGCGACTCCATACCACCCCCAGCGACTCCACAACACCCCCAGCGACTCCACACCACCCCCAGCCACTCCACACCAACCCCAGCCACTCCACACCACCCCCAGCCACTCCACAACACCCCCAGTGACTCCACAACACCAACAGCGACTCCACACCACTCCCAGCGACTCCACACCACCCCCAGTGACTCCACACCACCCCCATTGACTCCAGAGCACCCCCAGCGACTCGACAGCACCCCCAGCGACTCGACAACACCCCCAGCGACTCCACACCACCCCCAGCGACTCCAAAGCACCCCCAGCGACTCCACAGCACCCCCAGCGACTCCACAACACCCCCAGCGACTCCACAGCACCCCCAGCGACTCCACAGCACCCCCAGCGACTCCAAAACACCCCAGCGACTCCACAACACCCCAGCCACTCCACAGCACCCCCAGCGACTCCACACCACCCCCAGCTACTCCCCAGCATCCCCAGCGACTCCACAACACCCCCACGACTCCACAGCACTCCACAACACCCCAGCCACTCCACAGCACCCCCAGCGACTCGACAGCCCCCCCAGCGACTCCACAACACCCCCAGCGACTCCACAACACCCCAGCCACTCCACAGCACCCCAAGCTACTCCACAGCACCCCCAGCAACTCCATAGCACCCCCAGCGACTCCACAGCACCCCCAGCGACTCCACAACACCCCCAGCGACTCCACACCACCCCCAGTGACTCCACACCACCCCCAGCGACTCCACACCACCCCCAGCGACTCCACAACACCACCAGCGACTCCACACCACCCCCAGCGACTCGACAACACCCCCAGCGACTCCACACCACCCCCAGCGACTCCAAAGCACCCCCAGCGACTCCACACCACCCCCAGCGACTCCACAACACCCCCAGCGACTCCACACCACCCCCAGCGACTCCACAGCACCCCAAGCGACTCCACACCACCCCCAGCCACTCCACAACACCCCAGCCACTCCACAGCACCCCCAGCGACTCCACACCACCCCCAGCGACTCCCTACCACCCCCAGCGACTCCACAACACCCCCAGC
This sequence comes from Harmothoe impar, assembly GCA_947462335.1. Classification (NCBI taxonomy): domain Eukaryota; kingdom Metazoa; phylum Annelida; class Polychaeta; order Phyllodocida; family Polynoidae; genus Harmothoe; species Harmothoe impar. Next base: position 1,654,949 of record OX381708.1, read on the forward strand.
GACTCCATACTAACAACAGCGACTCCACACCACTCCAAGCGACTCCATACCACCCCCAGCGACTCCACAACACCCCCAGCGACTCCACACCACCCCCAGCCACTCCACACCAACCCCAGCCACTCCACACCACCCCCAGCCACACCACAACACCCCCAGTGACTCCACACCACCCCCAGCGACTCCAAAGCACCCCCAGCGACTCCACAGCACCCCCAGCGACTCCACAACACCCCCAGCGACTCCACACCACCCCCAGTGACTCCACACCACCCCCAGCGACTGCACACCACCCCCAGCGACTCCACAACACCACCAGCGACTCCACACCACCCCCAGCGACTCGACAACACCCCCAGCGACTCCACACCACCCCCAGCGACTCCAAAGCACCCCCAGCGACTCCACACCACCCCCAGCGACTCCACAACACCCCCAGCGACTCCACACCACCCCCAGCGACTCCACAGCACCCCAAGCGACTCCACACCACCCCCAGCCACTCCACAACACCCCAGCCACTCCACAGCACCCCCAGCGACTCCACACCACCCCCAGCGACTCCCTACCACCCCCAGCGACTCCACAACACCCCCAGCGACTCCATACTAACAACAGCGACTCCACACCACTCCAAGCGACTCCATACCACCCCCAGCGACTCCACAACACCCCCAGCGACTCCACACCACCCCCAGCCACTCCACACCAACCCCAGCCACTCCACACCACCCCCAGCCACTCCACAACACCCCCAGTGACTCCACAACACCCACAGCGACTCCACACCACTCCCAGCGACTCCACACCACCCCCAGTGACTCCACACCACCCCCATTGACTCCAGAGCACCCCCAGCGACTCGACAGCACCCCCAGCGACTCGACAACACCCCTAGCGACTCCACACCACCCCCAGCGACTCCAAAGCACCCCCAGCGACTCCACAGCACCCCCAGCGACTCCACAACACCCCCAGCGACTCCACAGCACCCCCAGCGACTCCACAGCACCCCCAGCGACTCCAAAACACCCCAGCGACTCCACAACACCCCAGCCACTCCACAGCACCCCCAGCGACTCCACACCACCCCCAGCTACTCCCCAGCATCCCCAGCGACTCCACAACACCCCCACGACTCCACAGCACCCCAGGCGACTCCACAACACCCCCAGCCACTCCACAACACCCCAGCCACTCCACAGAACCCCCAGCGACTCGACAGCCCCCCCAGCGACTCCACAACACCCCCAGCGACTCCACAAAACCCCAGCCACTCCACAGCACCCCAAGCTACTCCACAGCACCCCCAGCAACTCCATAGCACCCCCAGCGACTCCACACCACCGCCAGCGACTCCACACTACCCCCATCAACTCCACAGCACCCCCAGCGACTCCACACCACCCCCAGCGACTCCACAGCACCCCCAGCGACTCCACACCGACCCCAAAGACTCCACACCACCCCCAGCGACTCCCCACCACCCCCAGCGACTCCACAACACTCCAGCGACTCCATACCAGCAACAGCGACTCCACACCACCCCCAGCGACTCCACAGCACCCCAGCGACTCCACACCACCCCCAGCGACTCCACACCACCCCCAGCGACTCCACACCACCCCCAGCGACTCCACAGCACCCCAGCGACTCCACACCACCCCCAGCGACTCCACACCACCCCCAGCGACTCCACAGCACCCCAGCGACTCCACACCACCCCCAGCGACTCCATACCACCCCCAGCAACTCCACACCAATCCCAGCTACTCCACAACACCCCCAGCGACTCCATACCAGCAACAGCGACTCCACAGCACCCCAGCCACTCCACAGCACCCCCAGCGACTCCACAACACCCCCAGCGACTCCATACCAGCAACAGCGACTCCACAGTAGCCCCCGGGACTCCACACCACCCCCAGCGACTCCACAGCACCCCCAGTGACTCAAGAGCACCCCCAGTGACTCCACAGCACCCCCAACGACTCGACACCACCCCCAGCAACTCCACGCCACCCCCAGCGACTCCATACCACCCCCAGCGACTCCACAACACCCCCAGCTACTCCACAACACTCCCAGCTACTCCACAACACCCCAGCGACTCCACGCCACCCCCAGCGACTCCACACCACCCCCAGCTACTCCACAACACTCCCAGCTACTCCACAACACCCCAGCGACTCCACACCACCCCAGCCACTCCACAGCACCCCCAGCGACTCCACACCACCCCCAGCTACTCCCCAGCATCCCCAGCGACTCCACAACACCCCCACGACTCCACAGCACCCCAGGCGACTCCACAACACCCCCAGCCACTCCACAACACCCCAGCCACTCCACAGAACCCCCAGCGACTCGACAGCCCCCCCAGCGACTCCACAACACCCCCAGCGACTCCACAAAACCCCAGCCACTCCACAGCACCCCAAGCTACTCCACAGCACCCCCAGCAACTCCATAGCACCCCCAGCGACTCCACACCACCGCCAGCGACTCCACACTACCCCCATCAACTCCACAGCACCCCCAGCGACTCCACACCACCCCCAGCGACTCCACAGCACCCCCAGCGACTCCACACCGACCCCAAAGACTCCACACCACCCCCAGCGACTCCCCACCACCCCCAGCGACTCCACAACACTCCAGCGACTCCATACCAGCAACAGCGACTCCACACCACCCCCAGCGACTCCACAGCACCCCAGCGACTCCACACCACCCCCAGCGACTCCACACCACCCCCAGCGACTCCACACCACCCCCAGCGACTCCACAGCACCCCAGCGACTCCACACCACCCCCAGCGACTCCACACCACCCCCAGCGACTCCACAGCACCCCAGCGACTCCACACCACCCCCAGCGACTCCATACCACCCCCAGCAACTCCACACCAATCCCAGCTACTCCACAACACCCCCAGCGACTCCATACCAGCAACAGCGACTCCACAGCACCCCAGCCACTCCACAGCACCCCCAGCGACTCCACAACACCCCCAGCGACTCCATACCAGCAACAGCGACTCCACAGTAGCCCCCGGGACTCCACACCACCCCCAGCGACTCCACAGCACCCCCAGTGACTCAAGAGCACCCCCAGTGACTCCACAGCACCCCCAACGACTCGACACCACCCCCAGCAACTCCACGCCACCCCCAGCGACTCCATACCACCCCCAGCGACTCCACAACACCCCCAGCTACTCCACAACACTCCCAGCTACTCCACAACACCCCAGCGACTCCACGCCACCCCCAGCGACTCCACACCACCCCCAGCTACTCCACAACACTCCCAGCTACTCCACAACACCCCAGCGACTCCACACCACCCCCAGCGACGCTACACCACCCCCAGCGACTCCACACCACCCCCAGCGACTCCACACCACCCCCAGCGACTTTACAGCACCCCAGCGACTCCACAGCACCCCCAGCGACTCCACACCACCCCAAGCGACTCCACACCACCCCCAGCAACTCCACACCACCCCCAGCGACTCCACACCAACCCCAGCGACTCCACAACACCCCCAGCGACTTGACAGCACCCCCAGCGACTCCACACCACCCCCAGCCACTCCACACCACCCCCAGCGACTCCCCTCCATCCCCAGCGACTCCACAACACCCCAGCGACTCCACACCACCCCTAGCGACCCCCCACCAACCCCAGCGACTCCACACCACCCCCAGCGACTCCACACCACCCCCAGCGACTCCACACCACCCCCAGCGACTCCACAACACCCCCAGCGACTCCATACCAGCAAAAGCGACTCCACACCACCCCCAGCGACTCCACAGCACCCCCAGCGACTCCACAGCACCCCAGCGACTCCACACCACCCCCAGCGACTCCGTACCACCCCCAGCGACTCCACACCACCCCCAGCTACTCCACAACACCCCCAGCGACTCCATACCAGCAACAGCGACTCCACAGCACCCCAGCCACTCCACAGCACCCCCAGCGACTCCACAACACCCCCAGCGACTCCATACCAGCAACAGCGACTCCACAGTAGCCCCCGCGACTCCACACCACCCCCAGCGACTCCACACCACCCCCAGTGACTCAACAGCACCCCCAGTGACTCCACAGCACCCCCAACGACTCGACAGGACCCCCAGCGACTCCACACCACCCCCATCGACTCCACACCACCCCCAGCGACTCCACACCACCCCCAGCGACTCCACACCACCCCCAGCGACTCCATACCACCCCCAGCGACTCCACAACACCCCTAGCTACTCCACAACACTCCCAGCTACTCCACAACACCCCAGCGACTCCACACCACCCCCAGCGACTCCACACCACCCCCAGCGACTCTACACCACCCCCAGCGACTCCACACCACCCCCAGCAACTCCACAGCACCCCAGCGACTCCACACCACCCCCAGCGACTCCACAACACCCCCAGCGACTCCCCTCCATTCCATGCGACTCCACAACACCCCAGCGACTCCACACCACCCCTTGCGACTCCACAACACCCCCAGCGACTCCATACCAGCAACAGCGACTCCACACCACCCCCAGCGACTCCACAGCACCCCAGCGACTCCACACCACCCCCAGCGACTCCACACCACCCCCAGCGACTCCACACCACCCCCAGCGACTCCACAGCACCCCAGCGACTCCACACCACCCCCAGCGACTCCATACCACCCCCAGCGACTCCACACCACCCCCAGCTACTCCACAACACCCCCAGCGACTCCATACCAGCAACAGCGACTCCACAGTAGCCCCCGCGACTCCACACCACCCCCAGCGACTCCACAGCACCCCCAGTGACTCAACAGCACCCCCAGTGACTCCACAGCACCCCCAACGACTCGACAGGACCCCCAGCGACTCCACACCATCCCCATCGACTCCACACCACCACCCCCAGTGACTCCACAGCACCCCAGCGACTCCACACCACCCCCAGCGACTCCATACCACCCCCAGCGACTCCACACCACCCCCAGCTACTCCACACCACCCCCAGCGACTCCACAGCACCCCAGCGACTCCACACCACCCCCAGCGACTCCATACCACCCCCAGCGACTCCACACCACCCCCAGCTACTCCACAACACCCCCAGCGACTCCATACCAGCAACAGCGACTCCACAGTAGCCCCCGCGACTCCACACCACCCCCAGCGACTCCACAGCACCCCCAGTGACTCAACAGCACCCCCAGTGACTCCACAGCACCCCCAACGACTCGACAACACCCCCAGCGACTCCACACCACCCCCAGCGACTCCACACCACCCCCAGCGACTCCATACCACCCCCAGCGACTCCACAACACCCCTAGCTACTCCACAACACTCCCAGCTACTCCACAACACCCCAGCGACTCCACACCACCCCCAAGGACTCCACACCACCCCCAGCGACTCTACACCACCCCCAGCGACTCCACACCACCCCCAGCGACTCCACACCACCCCCAGCGACTTTACAGCACCCCAGCTACTCCACAGCACCCCCAGCGACTCCACACCACCCCAAGCGACTCCACACCACCCCCAGCAATTCCACACCACCCCCAGCGACTCCAAACCACCCCCAGCGACTCCACAACACCCCCAGCGACTTGACAGCACCCCCAGCGACTCCACACCACCCCCAGCCACTCCACACCACCTCCAGCGACTCCCCTCCATCCCCAGCGACTCCACAACACCCCAGCGACTCCACACCACCCCTAGCGACTCCCCACCACCCCCAGCGACTCCACACCACCCCCAGCGACTCCACACCACCCCCAGCGACTCCACAGCACCCCAGCGACTCCACACCACCCCCAGCGACTCCACACCACCCCCAGCGACTCCCCTCCATTCCCAGCGACTCCACAACACCCCAGCGACTCCACACCACCCCCAGCGACTCCACACCACCCCCAGCGACTCCACACCACCCCCAGCGACTCCACAACACCCCCAGTGACTCCACAACACCCACAGCGACTCCACACCACTCCCAGCGACTCCAGACCACCCCCAGTGACTCCACACCACCCCCATTGACTCCAGAGCACCCCCAGCGACTCGACAGCACCCCCAGCGACTCGACAACACCCCCAGCGACTCCACACCACCCCCAGCGACTCCAAAGCACCCCCAGCGACTCCACAGCACCCCCAGCGACTCCACAACACCCCCAGCGACTCCACAGCACCCCCAGCGACTCCACAGCACCCCCAGCGACTCCAAAACACCCCAGCGACTCCACAACACCCCAGCCACCCCACAGCACCCCCAGCGACTCCACACCACCCCCAGCTACTCCCCAGCATCCCCAGCGACTCCACAACACCCCCACGACTCCACAGCACCCCAGGCTACTCCACAACACCCCCAGCCACTCCACAACACCCCAGCCACTCCACAGCACCCCCAGCGACTCGACAGCCCCCCCAGCGACTCCACAACACCCCCAGCGACTCCACAACACCCCAGCCACTCCACAGCACCCCAAGCTACTCCACAGCACCCCCAGCAACTCTATAGCACCCCCAGCGACTCCACAGCACCCCCAGCGACTCCACAACACCCCCAGCGACTCCACAACACCACCAGCGACTCCACACCACCCCCAGGGACTCGACAACACCCCCAGCGACTCCACACCACCCCCAGCGACTCAAAAGCACCCCCAGCGACTCCACACCACCCCCAGCGACTCCACAACACCCCCAGCGACTCCACACCACCCCCAGCGACTCCACAGCACCCCAAGCGACTCCACACCACCCCCAGCCACTCCACAACACCCCAGCCACTCCACAGCACCCCCAGCGACTCCACACCACCCCCAGCGACTCCCTACCACCCCCAGCGACTCCACAACACCCCCAGCGACTCCATACTAACAACGGCGACTCCACACCACTCCAAGCGACTCCATACCACCCCCAGCGACTCCACAACACCCCCAGCGACTCCACACCACCCCCAGCCACTCCACACCAACCCCAGCCACTCCACACCACCCCCAGCCACTCCACAACACCCCCAGTGACTCCACACCACCCCCAGCGACTCCAAAGCACCCCCAGCGACTCCACAGCACCCCCAGCGACTCCACAACACCCCCAGCGACTCCACACCACCCCCAGTGACTCCACACCACCCCCAGCGACTCCACACCACCCCCAGCGACTCCACAACACCACCAGCGACTCCACACCACCCCCAGCGACTCGACAACACCCCCAGCGACTCCACACCACCCCCAGCGACTCCACACCACCCCCAGCGACTCCACAACACCCCCAGTGACTCCACAACACCCACAGCGACTCCACACCACTCCCAGCGACTCCACACCACCCCCAGTGACTCCACACCACCCCCATTGACTCCAGAGCACCCCCAGCGACTCGACAGCACCCCCAGCGACTCGACAACACCCCCAGCGACTCCACACCACCCCCAGCGACTCCAAAGCACCCCCAGCGACTCCACAGCACCCCCAGCGACTCCACAACACCCCCAGCGACTCCACAGCACCCCCAGCGACTCCACAGCACCCCCAGCGACTCCAAAACACCCCAGCGACTCCACAACACCCCAGCCACCCCACAGCACCCCCAGCGACTCCACACCACCCCCAGCTACTCCCCAGCATCCCCAGCGACTCCACAACACCCCCACGACTCCACAGCACCCCAGGCTACTCCACAACACCCCCAGCCACTCCACAACACCCCAGCCACTCAACAGCACCCCCAGCGACTCCACAGCCCCCCCAGCGACTCCACAACACCCCCAGCGACTCCACAACACCCCAGCCACTCCACAGCACCCCAAGCTACTCCACATCACCCCCAGCAACTCCATAGCACCCCCAGCGACTCCACAGCACCCCCAGCGACTCCACAACACCCCCAGCGACTCCACAACACCACCAGCGACTCCACACCACCCCCAGGGACTCGACAACACCCCCAGCGACTCCACACCACCCCCAGCGACTCAAAAGCACCCCCAGCGACTCCACACCACCCCCAGCGACTCCACAACACCCCCAGCGACTCCACACCACCCCCAGCGACTCCACAGCACCCCAAGCGACTCCACACCACCCCCAGCCACTCCACAACACCCCAGCCACTCCACAGCACCCCCAGCGACTCCACACCACCCCCAGCGACTCCCTACCACCCCCAGCGACTCCAAAACACCCCCAGCGACTCCATACTAACAACGGCGACTCCACACCACTCCAAGCGACTCCATACCACCCCCAGCGACTCCACAACACCCCCAGCGACTCCACACCACCCCCAGCCACTCCACACCAACCCCAGCCACTCCACACCACCCCCAGCCACTCCACAACACCCCCAGTGACTCCACACCACCCCCAGCGACTCCAAAGCACCCCCAGCGACTCCACAGCACCCCCAGCGACTCCACAACACCCCCAGCGACTCCACACCACCCCCAGTGACTCCACACCACCCCCAGCGACTCCACACCACCCCCAGCGACTCCACAACACCACCAGCGACTCCACACCACCCCCAGCGACTCGACAACACCCCCAGCGACTCCACACCACCCCCAGCGACTCCAAAGCACCCCCAGCGACTCCACACCACCCCCAGCGACTCCACAACACCCCCAGCGACTCCACACCACCCCCAGCGACTCCACAGCACCCCAAGCGACTCCACACCACCCCCAGCCACTCCACAACACCCCAGCCACTCCACAGCACCCCCAGCGACTCCACACCACCCCCAGCGACTCCCTACCACCCCCAGCGACTCCACAACACCCCCAGCGACTCCACAGCACCCCAGCGACTCCACACCACCCCCAGCGACTCCACACCACCCCCAGCGACTCCCCTCCATTCCCAGCGACTCCACAACACCCCAGCGACTCCACACCACCCCCAGCGACTCCACACCACCCCCAGCGACTCCACACCACCCCCAGCGACTCCACAACACCCCCAGTGACTCCACAACACCCACAGCGACTCCACACCACTCCCAGCGACTCCACACCACCCCCAGTGACTCCACACCACCCCCATTGACTCCAGAGCACCCCCAGCGACTCGACAGCACCCCCAGCGACTCGACAACACCCCCAGCGACTCCACACCACCCCCAGCGACTCCAAAGCACCCCCAGCGACTCCACAGCACACCCAGCGACTCCACAACACCCCCAGCGACTCCACAGCACCCCCAGCGACTCCACAGCACCCCCAGCGACTCCAAAACACCCCAGCGACTCCACAACACCCCAGCCACCCCACAGCACCCCCAGCGACTCCACACCACCCCCAGCTACTCCCCAGCATCCCCAGCGACTCCACAACACCCCCACGACTCCACAGCACCCCAGTCTACTCCACAACACCCCCAGCCACTCCACAACACCCCAGCCACTCCACAGCACCCCCAGCGACTCGACAGCCCCCCCAGCGACTCCACAACACCCCCAGCGACTCCACAACACCCCAGCCACTCCACAGCACCCCAAGCTACTCCACAGCACCCCAGCAACTCCATAGCACCCCCAGCGACTCCACAGCACCCCCAGCGACTCCACAACACCCCCAGCGACTCCACAACACCACCAGCGACTCCACACCACCCCCAGCGACTCGACAACACCCCCAGCGACTCCACACCACCCCCAGCGACTCCAAAGCACCCCCAGCGACTCCACACCACCCCCAGCGACTCCACAACACCCCCAGCGACTCCACACCACCCCCAGCGACTCCACAGCACCCCAAGCGACTCCACACCACCCCCAGCCACTCCACAACATCCCAGCCACTCCACAGCACCCCCAGCGACTCCACACCACCCCCAGCGACTCCCTACCACCCCCAGCGACTCCACAACACCCCCAGCGACTCCATACTAACAACGGCGACTCCACACCACTCCAAGCGACTCCATACCACCCCCAGCGACTCCACAACACCCCCAGCGACTCCACACCACCCCCAGCCACTCCACACCAACCCCAGCCACTCCACACCACCCCCAGCCACTCCACAACACCCCCAGTGACTCCACACCACCCCCAGCGACTCCAAAGCACCCCCAGCGACTCCACAGCACCCCCAGCGACTCCACAACACCCCCAGCGACTCCACACCACCCCCAGTGACTCCACACCACCCCCAGCGACTCCACACCACCCCCAGCGACTCCACAACACCACCAGCGACTCCACACCACCCCCAGCGACTCGACAACACCCCCAGCGACTCCACACCACCCCCAGCGACTCCAAAGCACCCCCAGCGACTCCACACCACCCCCAGCGACTCCACACCACCCCCAGCGACTCCACACCACCCCCAGCGACTCCACAGCACCCCAAGCGACTCCACACCACCCCCAGCCACTCCACAACACCCCAGCCACTCCACAGCACCCCCAGCGACTCCACACCACCCCCAGCGACTCCCTACCACCCCCAGCGACTCCACAACACCCCCAGCGACTCCATACTAACAACAGCGACTCCACACCACTCCAAGCGACTCCATACCACCCCCAGCGACTCCACAACACCCCCAGCGACTCCACACCACCCCCAGCCACTCCACACCAACCCCAGCCACTCCACACCACCCCCAGCCACTCCACAACACCCCCAGTGACTCCACAACACCCACAGCGACTCCACACCACTCCCAGCGACTCCACACCACCCCCAGTGACTCCACACCACCCCCATTGACTCCAGAGCACCCCCAGCGACTCGACAGCACCCCCAGCGACTCGACAACACCCCTAGCGACTCCACACCACCCCCAGCGACTCCAAAGCACCCCCAGCGACTCCACAGCACCCCAAGCGACTCCACAACACCCCCAGCGACTCCACAGCACCCCAAGCGACTCCACAGCACCCCCAGCGACTCCAAAACACCCCAGCGACTCCACAACACCCCAGCCACTCCACAGCACCCCCAGCGACTCCACACCACCCCCAGCTACTCCCCAGCATCCCCAGCGACTCCACAACACCCCCACGACTCCACAGCACCCCAGGCGACTCCACAACACCCCCAGCCACTCCACAACACCCCAGCCACTCCACAGCACCCCCAGCGACTCGACAGCCCCCCCAGCGACTCCACAACACCCCCAGCGACTCCACAACACCCCAGCCACTCCACAGCACCCCAAGCTACTCCACAGCACCCCCAGCAACTCCATAGCACCCCCAGCGACTCCACACCACCGCCAGCGACTCCACACTACCCCCATCAACTCCACAGCACCCCCAGCGACTCCACACCACCCCCAGCGACTCCACAGCACCCCCAGCGACTCCACACCGACCCCAAAGACTCCACACCACCCCCAGCGACTCCCCACCACCCCCAGCGACTCCACAACACCCCAGCGACTCCATACCAGCAACAGCGACTCCACACCACCCCCAGCGACTCCACAGCACCCCAGCGACTCCACACCACCCCCAGCGACTCCACACCACCCCCAGCGACTCCACACCACCCCCAGCGACTCCACAGCACCCCAGCGACTCCACACCACCCCCAGCGACTCCACACCACCCCCAGCGACTCCACAGCACCCCAGCGACTCCACACCACCCCCAGCGACTCCATACCACCCCCAGCAACTCCACACCAATCCCAGCTACTCCACAACACCCCCAGCGACTCCATACCAGCAACAGCGACTCCACAGCACCCCAGCCACTCCACAGCACCCCCAGCGACTCCACAACACCCCCAGCGACTCCACACCACCCCCAGCTACTCCCCAGCATCCCCAGCGACTCCACAACACCCCCACGACTCCACAGCACCCCAGGCGACTCCACAACACCCCCAGCCACTCCACAACACCCCAGCCACTCCACAGCACCCCCAGCGACTCGACAGCCCCCCCAGCGACTCCACAACACCCCCAGCGACTCCACAACACCCCAGCCACTCCACAGCACCCCAAGCTACTCCACAGCACCCCCAGCAACTCCATAGCACCCCCAGCGACTCCACACCACCGCCAGCGACTCCACACTACCCCCATCAACTCCACAGCACCCCCAGCGACTCCACACCACCCCCAGCGACTCCACAGCACCCCCAGCGACTCCACACCGACCCCAAAGACTCCACACCACCCCCAGCGACTCCCCACCACCCCCAGCGACTCCACAACACCCCAGCGACTCCATACCAGCAACAGCGACTCCACACCACCCCCAGCGACTCCACAGCACCCCAGCGACTCCACACCACCCCCAGCGACTCCACACCACCCCCAGCGACTCCACACCACCCCCAGCGACTCCACAGCACCCCAGCGACTCCACACCACCCCCAGCGACTCCACACCACCCCCAGCGACTCCACAGCACCCCAGCGACTCCACACCACCCCCAGCGACTCCATACCACCCCCAGCAACTCCACACCAATCCCAGCTACTCCACAACACCCCCAGCGACTCCATACCAGCAACAGCGACTCCACAGCACCCCAGCCACTCCACAGCACCCCCAGCGACTCCACAACACCCCCAGCGACTCCATACCAGCAACAGCGACTCCACAGTAGCCCCCGGGACTCCACACCACCCCCAGCGACTCCACAGCACCCCCAGTGACTCAACAGCACCCCCAGTGACTCCACAGCACCCGCAACGACTCGACACCACCCCCAGCGACTCCACGCCACCCCCAGCGACTCCATACCACCCCCAGCGACTCCACAACACCCCCAGCTACTCCACAACACTCCCAGCTACTCCACAACACCCCAGCGACTCCACGCCACCCCCAGCGACTCCACACCACCCCCAGCTACTCCACAACACTCCCAGCTACTCCACAACACCCCAGCGACTCCACACCACCCCCAGCGACGCTACACCACCCCCAGCGACTCCACACCACCCCCAGCGACTCCACACCACCCCCAGCGACTTTACAGCACCCCAGCGACTCCACAGCACCCCCAGCGACTCCACACCACCCCAAGCGACTCCACACCACCCCCAGCAACTCCACACCACCCCCAGCGACTCCACACCAACCCCAGCGACTCCACAACACCCCCAGCGACTTGACAGCACCCCCAGCGACTCCACACCACCCCCAGCCACTCCACACCACCCCCAGCAACTCCCCTCCATCCCCAGCGACTCCACAACACCCCAGCGACTCCACACCACCCCTAGCGACCCCCCACCACCCCCAGCGACTCCACACCACCCCCAGCGACTCCACACCACCCCCAGCGACTCCACACCACCCCCAGCGACTCCACAACACCCCCAGCGACTCCATACCAGCAACAGCGACTCCACACCACCCCCAGCGACTCCACAGCACCCCCAGCGACTCCACAGCACCCCAGCGACTCCACACCACCCCCAGCGACTCCATACCACCCCCAGCGACTCCACACCACCCCCAGCTACTCCACAACACCCCCAGCGACTCCATACCAGCAACAGCGACTCCACAGCACCCCAGCCACTCCACAGCACCCCCAGCGACTCCACAACACCCCCAGCGACTCCATACCAGCAACAGCGACTCCACAGTAGCCCCCGCGACTCCACACCACCCCCAGCGACTCCACAGCACCCCCAGTGACTCAACAGCACCCCCAGTGACTCCACAGCATCCCCAACGACTCGACAGGACCCCCAGCGACTCCACACCACCCCCATCGACTCCACACCACCCCCAGCGACTCCACACCACCCCCAGCGACTCCACACCACCCCCAGCGACTCCATACCACCCCCAGCGACTCCACAACACCCCTAGCTACTCCACAACACTCCAGCGACTCCACAGCACCCCAGCGACTCCACACCACCCCCAAGGACTCCACACCACCCCCAGCGACTCCACAGCACCCCAGCGACTCCACAACACTCCCAGCTACTCCACAACACCCCAGCGACTCCACACCACCCCCAGCGACTCCACACCACCCCCAGCGACTCTACACCACCCCCAGCGACTCCACACCACCCCCAGCGACTCCACAGCACCCCAGCGACTCCACACCACCCCCAGCGACTCCACAACACCCCCAGCGACTCCCCTCCATTCCATGCGACTCCACAACACCCCAGCGACTCCACACCACCCCTTGCGACTCCACAACACCCCCAGCGACTCCATACCAGCAACAGCGACTCCACACCACCCCCAGCGACTCCACAGCACCCCAGCGACTCCACACCACCCCCAGCGACTCCACACCACCCCCAGCGACTCCACACCACCCCCAGCGACTCCACAGCACCCCAGCGACTCCACACCACCCCCAGCGACTCCATACCACCCCCAGCGACTCCACACCACCCCCAGCTACTCCACAACACCCCCAGCGACTCCATACCAGCAACAGCGACTCCACAGTAGCCCCCGCGACTCCACACCACCCCCAGCGACTCCACAGCACCCCCAGTGACTCAACAGCACCCCCAGTGACTCCACAGCACCCCCAACGACTCGACAGGACCCCCAGCGACTCCACACCATCCCCATCGACTCCACACCACCCCCAGCGACTCCACACCACCCCCAGCGACTCCACACCACCCCCAGCGACTCCATACCACCCCCAGCGACTCCACAACACCCCTAGCTACTCCACAACACTCCCAGCTACTCCACAACACCCCAGCGACTCCACACCACCCCCAAGGACTCCACACCACCCCCAGCGACTCTACACCACCCCCAGCGACTCCACACCACCCCCAGCGACTCCACACCACCCCCAGCGACTTTACAGCACCCCAGCTACTCCACAGCACCCCCAGCGACTCCACACCACCCCAAGCGACTCCACACCACCCCCAGCAATTCCACACCACCCCCAGCGACTCCAAACCACCCCCAGCGACTCCACAACACCCCCAGCGACTTGACAGCACCCCCAGCGACTCCACACCACCCCCAGCCACTCCACACCACCTCCAGCGACTCCCCTCCATCCCCAGCGACTCCACAACACCCCAGCGACTCCACACCACCCCTAGCGACTCCCCACCACCCCCAGCGACTCCACACCACCCCCAGCGACTCCACACCACCCCCAGCGACTCCACAGCACCCCAGCGACTCCACACCACCCCCAGTGACTCCACACCACCCCCATTGACTCCAGAGCACCCCCAGCGACTCGACAGCACCCCCAGCGACTCGACAACACCCCTAGCGACTCCACACCACCCCCAGCGACTCCAAAGCACCCCCAGCGACTCCACAGCACCCCCAGCGACTCCACAACACCCCCAGCGACTCCACAGCACCCCCAGCGACTCCACAGCACCCCCAGCGACTCCAAAACACCCCAGCGACTCCACAACACCCCAGCCACTCCACAGCACCCCCAGCGACTCCACACCACCCCCAGCTACTCCCCAGCATCCCCAGCGACTCCACAACACCCCCACGACTCCACAGCACCCCAGGCGACTCCACAACACCCCCAGCCACTCCACAACACCCCAGCCACTCCACAGCACCCCCAGCGACTCGACAGCCCCCCCAGCGACTCCACAACACCCCCAGCGACTCCACAACACCCCAGCCACTCCACAGCACCCCAAGCTACTCCACAGCACCCCCAGCAACTCCATAGCACCCCCAGCGACTCCACACCACCGCCAGCGACTCCACACTACCCCCATCAACTCCACAGCACCCCCAGCGACTCCACACCACCCCCAGCGACTCCACAGCACCCCCAGCGACTCCACACCGACCCCAAAGACTCCACACCACCCCCAGCGACTCCCCACCACCCCCAGCGACTCCACAACACCCCAGCGACTCCATACCAGCAACAGCGACTCCACACCACCCCCAGCGACTCCACAGCACCCCAGCGACTCCACACCACCCCCAGCGACTCCACACCACCCCCAGCGACTCCACACCACCCCCAGCGACTCCACACCACCCCAGCGACTCCACACCACCCCCAGCGACTCCACACCACCCCCAGCGACTCCACAGCACCCCAGCGACTCCACACCACCCCCAGCGACTCCATACCACCCCCAGCAACTCCACACCAATCCCAGCTACTCCACAACACCCCCAGCGACTCCATACCAGCAACAGCGACTCCACAGCACCCCAGCCACTCCACAGCACCCCCAGCGACTCCACAACACCCCCAGCGACTCCATACCAGCAACAGCGACTCCACAGTAGCCCCCGGGACTCCACACCACCCCCAGCGACTCCACAGCACCCCCAGTGACTCAACAGCACCCCCAGTGACTCCACAGCACCCCCAACGACTCGACACCACCCCCAGCGACTCCACGCCACCCCCAGCGACTCCATACCACCCCCAGCGACTCCACAACACCCCCAGCTACTCCACAACACTCCCAGCTACTCCACAACACCCCAGCGACTCCACGCCACCCCCAGCGACTCCACACCACCCCCAGCTACTCCACAACACTCCCAGCTACTCCACAACACCCCAGCGACTCCACACCACCCCCAGCGACGCTACACCACCCCCAGCGACTCCACACCACCCCCAGCGACTCCACACCACCCCCAGCGACTTTACAGCACCCCAGCGACTCCACAGCACCCCCAGCGACTCCACACCACCCCAAGCGACTCCACACCACCCCCAGCAACTCCACACCACCCCCAGCGACTCCACACCAACCCCAGCGACTCCACAACACCCCCAGCGACTTAACAGCACCCCCAGCGACTCCACACCACCCCCAGCCACTCCACACCACCCCCAGCGACTCCCCTCCATCCCCAGCGACTCCACAACACCCCAGCGACTCCACACCACCCCTAGCGACCCCCCACCAACCCCAGCGACTCCACACCACCCCCAGCGACTCCACACCACCCCCAGCGACTCCACACCACCCCCAGCGACTCCACAACACCCCCAGCGACTCCATACCAGCAACAGCGACTCCACAGCACCCCAGCCACTCCACAGCACCCCCAGCGACTCCACAACACCCCCAGCGACTCCATACCAGCAACAGCGACTCCACAGTAGCCCCCGCGACTCCACACCACCCCCAGCGACTCCACAGCACCCCCAGTGACTCAACAGCACCCCCAGTGACTCCACAGCACCCCCAACGACTCGACAGGACCCCCAGCGACTCCACACCACCCCCATCGACTCCACACCACCCCCAGCGACTCCACACCACCCCCAGCGACTCCACACCACCCCCAGCGACTCCATACCACCCCCAGCGACTCCACAACACCCCTAGCTACTCCACAACACTCCCAGCTACTCCACAACACCCCAGCGACTCCACACCACCCCCAGCGACTCCACACCACCCCCAGCGACTCTACACCACCCCCAGCGACTCCACACCACCCCCAGCGACTCCACAGCACCCCAGCGACTCCACACCACCCCCAGCGACTCCACAACACCCCCAGCGACTCCCCTCCATTCCATGCGACTCCACAACACCCCAGCGACTCCACACCACCCCTTGCGACTCCACAACACCCCCAGCGACTCCATACCAGCAACAGCGACTCCACACCACCCCCAGCGACTCCACAGCACCCCAGCGACTCCACACCACCCCCAGCGACTCCACACCACCCCCAGCGACTCCACACCACCCCCAGCGACTCCACAGCACCCCAGCGACTCCACACCACCCCCAGCGACTCCATACCACCCCCAGCGACTCCACACCACCCCCAGCTACTCCACAACACCCCCAGCGACTCCATACCAGCAACAGCGACTCCACAGTAGCCCCCGCGACTCCACACCACCCCCAGCGACTCCACAGCACCCCCAGTGACTCAACAGCACCCCCAGTGACTCCACAGCACCCCCAACGACTCGACAGGACCCCCAGCGACTCCACACCATCCCCATCGACTCCACACCACCACCCCCAGTGACTCCACAGCACCCCAGCGACTCCACACCACCCCCAGCGACTCCATACCACCCCCAGCGACTCCACACCACCCCCAGCTACTCCACACCACCCCCAGCGACTCCACAGCACCCCAGCGACTCCACACCACCCCCAGCGACTCCATACCACCCCCAACGACTCCACACCACCCCCAGCTACTCCACAACACCCCCAGCCACTCCATACCAGCAACAGCGACTCCACAGTAGCCCCCGCGACTCCACACCACCCCCAGCGACTCCACAGCACCCCCAGTGACTCAACAGCACCCCCAGTGACTCCACAGCACCCCCAACGACTCGACAACACCCCCAGCGACTCCACACCACCCCCAGCGACTCCACACCACCCCCAGCGACTCCATACCACCCCCAGCGACTCCACAACACCCCTAGCTACTCCACAACACTCCCAGCTACTCCACAACACCCCAGCGACTCCACACCACCCCCAAGGACTCCACACCACCCCCAGCGACTCTACACCACCCCCAGCGACTCCACACCACCCCCAGCGACTCCACACCACCCCCAGCGACTTTACAGCACCCCAGCTACTCCACAGCACCCCCAGCGACTCCACACCACCCCAAGCGACTCCACACCACCCCCAGCAATTCCACACCACCCCCAGCGACTCCAAACCACCCCTAGCGACTCCACAACACCCCCAGCGACTTGACAGCACCCCCAGCGACTCCACACCACCCCCAGCCACTCCACACCACCTCCAGCGACTCCCCTCCATCCCCAGCGACTCCACAACACCCCAGCGACTCCACACCACCCCTAGCGACTCCCCACCACCCCCAGCGACTCCACACCACCCCCAGCGACTCCACACCACCCCCAGCGACTCCACAGCACCCCAGCGACTCCACACCACCCCCAGCGACTCCACACCACCCCCAGCGACTCCCCTCCATTCCCAGCGACTCCACAACACCCCAGCGACTCCACACCACCCCCAGCGACTCCACACCACCCCCAGCGACTCCACACCACCCCCAGCGACTCCACAACACCCCCAGTGACTCCACAACACCCACAGCGACTCCACACCACTCCCAGCGACTCCACACCACCCCCAGTGTCTCCACACCACCCCCATTGACTCCAGAGCACCCCCAGCGACTCGACAGCACCCCCAGCGACTCGACAACACCCCCAGCGACTCCACACCATCCCCAGCGACTCCATACCACCCCCAGCAACTCCACAGCACCCCCAGCGACTCCACAACACCCCCAGCGACTCCACAGCACACCCAGCGACTCCACAGCACCCCCAGCGACTCCAAAACACCCCAGCGACTCCACAACACCCCAGCCACTCCACAGCACCCCCAGCGACTCCACACCACCCCCAGCTACTCCCCAGCATCCCCAGCGACTCCACAACACCCCCACGACTCCACAGCACCCCAGGCTACTCCACAACACCCCCAGCCACTCCACAACACCCCAGCCACTCCACAGCACCCCCAGCGACTCGACAGCCCCCCCAGCGACTCCACAACACCCCCAGCGACTCCACAACACCCCAGCCACTCCACAGCACCCCAAGCTACTCCACAGCACCCCCAGCAACTCCATAGCACCCCCAGCGACTCCACAGCACCCCCAGCGACTCCACACCACCCCCAGCGACTCCACACCACCCCCAGCGACTCCACAACACCACCAGCGACTCCACACCACCCCCAGCGACTCGACAACACCCCCAGCGACTCCACACCACCCCCAGCGACTCCAAAGCACCCCCAGCGACTCCACACCACCCCCAGCGACTCCACAACACCCCCAGCGACTCCACACCACCCCCAGCGACTCCACAGCACCCCAAGCGACTCCACACCACCCCCAGCCACTCCACAACACCCCAGCCACTCCACAGCACCCCCAGCGACTCCACACCACCCCCAGCGACTCCCTACCACCCCCAGCGACTCCACAACACCCCCAGCGACTCCATACTAACAACGGCGACTCCACACCACTCCAAGCGACTCCATACCACCCCCAGCGACTCCACAACACCCCCAGCGACTCCACACCACCCCCAGCCACTCCACACCAACCCCAGCCACTCCACACCACCCCCAGCCACTCCACAACACCCCCAGTGACTCCACACCACCCCCAGCGACTCCAAAGCACCCCCAGCGACTCCACAGCACCCCCAGCGACTCCACAACACCCCCAGCGACTCCACACCACCCCCAGTGACTCCACACCACCCCCAGCGACTCCACACCACCCCCAGCGACTCCACAACACCACCAGCGACTCCACACCACCCCCAGCGACTCGACAACACCCCCAGCGACTCCACACCACCCCCAGCGACTCCAAAGCACCCCCAGCGACTCCACACCACCCCCAGCGACTCCACAACACCCCCAGCGACTCCACACCACCCCCAGCGACTCCACAGCACCCCAAGCGACTCCACACCACCCCCAGCCACTCCACAACACCCCAGCCACTCCACACCACCCCCAGCGACTCCACACCACCCCCAGCGACTCCCTACCACCCCCAGCGACTCCACAACACCCCCAGCGACTCCATACTAACAACAGCGACTCCACACCACTCCAAGCGACTCCATACCACCCCCAGCGACTCCACAACACCCCCAGCGACTCCACACCACCCCCAGCCACTCCACACCACCCCCAGCGACTCCAAAGCACCCCCAGCGACTCCACAGCACCCCCAGCGACTCCACAACACCCCCAGCGACTCCACACCACCCCCAGTGACTCCACACCACCCCCAGCGACTCCACACCACCCCCAGCGACTCCACAACACCACCAGCGACTCCACACCACCCCCAGCGACTCGACAACACCCCCAGCGACTCCACACCACCCCCAGCGACTCCAAAGCACCCCCAGCGACTCCACACCACCCCCAGCGACTCCACAACACCCCCAGCGACTCCACACCACCCCCAGCGACTCCACAGCACCCCAAGCGACTCCACACCACCCCCA
Source organism: Harmothoe impar (assembly GCA_947462335.1). Lineage (NCBI taxonomy): Eukaryota > Metazoa > Annelida > Polychaeta > Phyllodocida > Polynoidae > Harmothoe > Harmothoe impar. The sequence continues at coordinate 1,675,940 of OX381708.1, forward strand.
GCCACTCCACAACACCCCAGCCACTCCACACCACCCCCAGCGACTCCACACCACCCCCAGCGACTCCCTACCACCCCCAGCGACTCCACAACACCCCCAGCGACTCCATACTAACAACAGCGACTCCACACCACTCCAAGCGACTCCATACCACCCCCAGCGACTCCACAACACCCCCAGCGACTCCACACCACCCCCAGCCACTCCACACCAACCCCAGCCACTCCACACCACCCCCAGCCACTCCACAACACCCCCAGTGACTCCACAACACCCACAGCGACTCCACACCACTCCCAGCGACTCCACACCACCCCCAGTGACTCCACACCACCCCCATTGACTCCAGAGCACCCCCAGCGACTCGACAGCACCCCCAGCGACTCGACAACACCCCTAGCGACTCCACACCACCCCCAGCGACTCCAAAGCACCCCCAGCGACTCCACAGCACCCCAAGCGACTCCACAACACCCCCAGCGACTCCACAGCACCCCCAGCGACTCCACAGCACCCCCAGCGACTCCAAAACACCCCAGCGACTCCACAACACCCCAGCCACTCCACAGCACCCCCAGCGACTCCACACCACCCCCAGCTACTCCCCAGCATCCCCAGCGACTCCACAACACCCCCACGACTCCACAGCACCCCAGGCGACTCCACAACACCCCCAGCCACTCCACAACACCCCAGCCACTCCACAGCACCCCCAGCGACTCGACAGCCCCCCCAGCGACTCCACAACACCCCCAGCGACTCCACAACACCCCAGCCACTCCACAGCACCCCAAGCTACTCCACAGCACCCCCAGCAACTCCATAGCACCCCCAGCGACTCCACACCACCGCCAGCGACTCCACACTACCCCCATCAACTCCACAGCACCCCCAGCGACTCCACACCACCCCCAGCGACTCCACAGCACCCCCAGCGACTCCACACCGACCCCAAAGACTCCACACCACCCCCAGCGACTCCCCACCACCCCCAGCGACTCCACAACACCCCAGCGACTCCATACCAGCAACAGCGACTCCACACCACCCCCAGCGACTCCACAGCACCCCAGCGACTCCACACCACCCCCAGCGACTCCACACCACCCCCAGCGACTCCACACCACCCCCAGCGACTCCACAGCACCCCAGCGACTCCACACCACCCCCAGCGACTCCACACCACCCCCAGCGACTCCACAGCACCCCAGCGACTCCACACCACCCCCAGCGACTCCATACCACCCCCAGCAACTCCACACCAATCCCAGCTACTCCACAACACCCCCAGCGACTCCATACCAGCAACAGCGACTCCACAGCACCCCAGCCACTCCACAGCACCCCCAGCGACTCCACAACATCCCCAGCGACTCCATACCAGCAACAGCGACTCCACAGTAGCCCCCGGGACTCCACACCACCCCCAGCGACTCCACAGCACCCCCAGTGACTCAACAGCACCCCCAGTGACTCCACAGCACCCGCAACGACTCGACACCACCCCCAGCGACTCCACGCCACCCCCAGCGACTCCATACCACCCCCAGCGACTCCACAACACCCCCAGCTACTCCACAACACTCCCAGCTACTCCACAACACCCCAGCGACTCCACGCCACCCCCAGCGACTCCACACCACCCCCAGCTACTCCACAACACTCCCAGCTACTCCACAACACCGCAGCGACTCCACACCACCCCCAGCGACGCTACACCACCCCCAGCGACTCCACACCACCCCCAGCGACTCCACACAACCCCCAGCGACTTTACAGCACCCCAGCGACTCCACACCACCCCCAGCGACTCCACACCACCCCAAGCGACTCCACACCACCCCCAGCAACTCCACACCACCCCCAGCGACTCCACACCAACCCCAGCGACTCCACAACACCCCCAGCGACTTGACAGCACCCCCAGCGACTCCACACCACCCCCAGCCACTCCACACCACCCCCAGCGACTCCCCTCCATCCCCAGCGACTCCACAACACCCCAGCGACTCCACACCACCCCTAGCGACCCCCCACCACCCCCAGCGACTCCACACCACCCCCAGCGACTCCACACCACCCCCAGCGACTCCACACCACCCCCAGCGACTCCACAACACCCCCAGCGACTCCATACCAGCAACAGCGACTCCACACCACCCCCAGCGACTCCACAGCACCCCCAGCGACTCCACAGCACCCCAGCGACTCCACACCACCCCCAGCGACTCCATACCACCCCCAGCGACTCCACACCACCCCCAGCTACTCCACAACACCCCCAGCGACTCCATACCAGCAACAGCGACTCCACAGTAGCCCCCGCGACTCCACACCACCCCCAGCGACTCCACAGCACCCCCAGTGACTCAACAGCACCCCCAGTGACTCCACAGCATCCCCAACGACTCGACAGGACCCCCAGCGACTCCACACCACCCCCATCGACTCCACACCACCCCCAGCGACTCCACACCACCCCCAGCGACTCCACACCACCCCCAGCGACTCCATACCACCCCCAGCGACTCCACAACACCCCTAGCTACTCCACAACACTCCCAGCTACTCCACAACACCCCAGCGACTCCACACCACCCCCAGCGACTCCACACCACCCCCAGCGACTCTACACCACCCCCAGCGACTCCACACCACCCCCAGCGACTCCACAGCACCCCAGCGACTCCACACCACCCCCAGCGACTCCACAACACCCCCAGCGACTCCCCTCCATTCCATGCGACTCCACAACACCCCAGCGACTCCACACCACCCCTTGCGACTCCACAACACCCCCAGCGACTCCATACCAGCAACAGCGACTCCACACCACCCCCAGCGACTCCACAGCACCCCAGCGACTCCACACCACCCCCAGCGACTCCACACCACCCCCAGCGACTCCACACCACCCCCAGCGACTCCACAGCACCCCAGCGACTCCACACCACCCCCAGCGACTCCATACCACCCCCAGCGACTCCACACCACCCCCAGCTACTCCACAACACCCCCAGCGACTCCATACCAGCAACAGCGACTCCACAGTAGCCCCCGCGACTCCACACCACCCCCAGCGACTCCACAGCACCCCCAGTGACTCAACAGCACCCCCAGTGACTCCACAGCATCCCCAACGACTCGACAGGACCCCCAGCGACTCCACACCACCCCCATCGACTCCACACCACCCCCAGCGACTCCACACCACCCCCAGCGACTCCACACCACCCCCAGCGACTCCATACCACCCCCAGCGACTCCACAACACCCCTAGCTACTCCACAACACTCCCAGCTACTCCACAACACCCCAGCGACTCCACACCACCCCCAGCGACTCCACACCACCCCCAGCGACTCTACACCACCCCCAGCGACTCCACACCACCCCCAGCGACTCCACAGCACCCCAGCGACTCCACACCACCCCCAGCGACTCCACAACACCCCCAGCGACTCCCCTCCATTCCATGCGACTCCACAACACCCCAGCGACTCCACACCACCCCTTGCGACTCCACAACACCCCCAGCGACTCCATACCAGCAACAGCGACTCCACACCACCCCCAGCGACTCCACAGCACCCCAGCGACTCCACACCACCCCCAGCGACTCCACACCACCCCCAGCGACTCCACACCACCCCCAGCGACTCCACAGCACCCCAGCGACTCCACACCACCCCCAGCGACTCCATACCACCCCCAGCGACTCCACACCACCCCCAGCTACTCCACAACACCCCCAGCGACTCCATACCAGCAACAGCGACTCCACAGTAGCCCCCGCGACTCCACACCACCCCCAGCGACTCCACAGCACCCCCAGTGACTCAACAGCACCCCCAGTGACTCCACAGCACCCCCAACGACTCGACAGGACCCCCAGCGACTCCACACCATCCCCATCGACTCCACACCACCCCCAGCGACTCCACACCACCCCCAGCGACTCCACACCACCCCCAGCGACTCCATACCACCCCCAGCGACTCCACAACACCCCTAGCTACTCCACAACACTCCCAGCTACTCCACAACACCCCAGCGACTCCACACCACCCCCAAGGACTCCACACCACCCCCAGCGACTCTACACCACCCCCAGCGACTCCACACCACCCCCAGCGACTCCACACCACCCCCAGCGACTTTACAGCACCCCAGCTACTCCACAGCACCCCCAGCGACTCCACACCACCCCAAGCGACTCCACACCACCCCCAGCAATTCCACACCACCCCCAGCGACTCCAAACCACCCCCAGCGACTCCACACCACCCCCAGCCACTCCACACCACCTCCAGCGACTCCCCTCCATCCCCAGCGACTCCACAACACCCCAGCGACTCCACACCACCCCTAGCGACTCCCCACCACCCCCAGCGACTCCACACCACCCCCAGCGACTCCACACCACCCCCAGCGACTCCACAGCACCCCAGCGACTCCACACCACCCCCAGCGACTCCACACCACCCCCAGCGACTCCCCTCCATTCCCAGCGACTCCACAACACCCCAGCGACTCCACACCACCCCCAGCGACTCCACACCACCCCCAGCGACTCCACACCACCCCCAGCGACTCCACTCCACCCCCAGCGACTCAACAGCACCCCAGCGACTCCACACCACCCCCAGCGACTCCACACACACCCCCAGCGACTCCACACCACCCCTAGCGACTCCACACCACCCCCAGCTACTCCAAACCACCCCCAGCGACTCCACACCACCCCTAGCGACTCCACACCACCCCCAGCGACTTGACAGCACCCCCAGCGACTCCACACCACCCCCAGCGATTCCACAGCACCCCCAGCGACTACACAACACCCCCAGCGACTCCATACGACCCCCAGCGACTCTACAGAAGCCCCAGCGACTCCAGACCACCCCCATTGACTCCACAGCACCCCCAGCGACTCCACACCACCCACAGCCACTCTACAGCACCCCCAGCCACTCCACACCAGCAACAGTGATTCCACACTATAAGTAACCGGGTCCATATATTCATATGCATTTTAAAGGACATGCTATTGTTATGATTTTACTTACGATTTTCAGAAAAAATTCTCGGCCTGTGTATGAGCCTGGTCAGTTTGACAATTAGTACCCGGTATGTCCCAGCAAACCCACACCACCCCCAGCGACTCCATACCAGCAACAGCGACTCCACAGCAGCCCCGGCGACTCCATACCAGCAACAGCGACTCCACAACACCCCCAGCGACTCCACACCACCCCCAGCGACTCCATATCAGCAACAGCGACTCCACACCACCGCCAACCACCTCACACCACCCCCAGCGACTCCACAACAAAAAAGTTAAATTGTGGAATAAAATACCAATACCCCCGGCATGAAATAATGCCATAATGATATGGTTGGACCATGTCTCTCTTCCTAAGCCCGTCACCAAGACTTTACATAATAAATGTCAAGAATATACAGAATCTCGTCCCATTTATCCCCCCCCCCCTATGATCTCAACATTAGAAAGGATTGGCTATACTCTTGAGTCCCCGTCGCAATTCTTAATAATTGCCACCGGGACATAGGTTTGGCATCCGCTTCCTCTCTTCCCAATGTAAGGTATACTTATTTAAAGATGTTGCACCAGGATAAAATACAATAATTTCTGGTCAAGAAATATATATTGTGTAGTATTAAGCTATTTTTATTTGTACTAATACGTTCATAAGCAGCCATGAAATACACTTGATATTGGAAAAAGGTTGCAGCCATAAATGCAGCCTGCCTTGTATTTGCATATACACTGGAGGATATGGATATATTGTCACTGTACATGAAATGCTTAAAATAAAGGCTATTTAAACTCAAACTCAACTAAACACCCCCAGCGATTCGAAACCACCCCCAGCAACTCCACGGCACCCCAGCTACTCCACACCACCCTGAGCGACTCCACAGCACCCCAGCAACTCTACAGCACCCCCAGCGACTCCACACGACCCCCAGCGAGTCTGCAGCAACCCCAGCGACTCCAGACAAGCCCCAGCGACTCCACACGACCCCCAGCGACTCCACACCACCCCCATTGACTCCACACCACCCCCAGCGACTCCACACCACCCCCAGCAACTCTACACCACCCCCAGCGACTCCACACCACCCCCAGCGACTCCACAGCACCCCCAGCCACTCCACAACACCCCCAGCGACTCCACACCACCCCCAGCGACTCCACAGCACCCCCAGCGACTCCATAGCACCCCCAGCGACTCCACACCACCCCCATTGACGCCACAGCACCCCAGCGACTCCACAACACCCCAAGCGACTCCATCGCATCCCAAGCAACTCCACAGCACCCCCAGCCACTCAACAGCACCACCAGCGACTCCACATCACCCCCAGCGACTCCACAACACCCCAGCGACTCGACAACAGCCCCACCCAGTGGGCACAGAACATTGAATCAGCATTGAAAACTGGTTGACAATGCTGATTCAATGTTGATTCAATGTTGATTCAATGCTAAACGGAACCTTGTGCCCACTGGGCAGGGACTGTACAGCACCCCCAGCGACTCCACACCACCCCAGCGACTCCACACCATCCGAGCGACTCCACACCACCCCCAGCGACTCCACAACACCCCCAGCGACTCCACACCAGCAACAGCGACTCCACAGCACCCCAGCGACTCCACACCACCCCCAGCGACTCCACAGCACCCCCAGCGACCCCAAAACACCCCCAGCGGCTCCACACCACCCCTAGCGACTCCACACCACCCCCAGCAACTCCACACCACCCCCAGCTACTCCAAACCACCCCCAGCAACTCCACACCACCCCCAGCGACTCCCCGTCACCCCCAGCGACTCCACAACACCCCAGCGATTCCACAGCACCCCCAGCCACTCCACACCACCCCCAGCCACTCCACACCACCCCCAGCCACTCCACACCACCCCCAGCGACTCCACACCACCCCCATTGACGCCACAGCACCCCCAGCGACTCCACAACACCCCAAGCGACTCCACAGCATCCCAAGCGACTCCACAGCACCCCCAGCCACTCCACAGCACCCCCAGCGACTCCACAGCAACCCCAGCGACTCCACAGCAACCCCAGCGACTCCACAGCACCCCCAGCCACTCCACAACACCCCCAGCGACTCCACACCACCCCCAGCGACTCCACAGCACCCCCAGCGACTCCATAGCACCCCCAGCGACTCCACACCACCCCCATTGACGCCACAGCACCCCAGCGACTCCACAACACCCCAAGCGACTCCATCGCATCCCAAGCAACTCCACAGCACCCCCAGCCACTCAACAGCACCACCAGCGACTCCACATCACCCCCAGCGACTCCACAACACCCCAGCGACTCCACAACAGCCCCACCCAGTGGGCACAGAACATTGAATCAGCATTGAAAACTGGTTGACAATGCTGATTCAATGTTGATTCAATGTTGATTCAATGCTGAACGGAACCTTGTGCCCACTGGGCAGGGACTGTACAGCACCCCCAGCGACTCCACACCACCCCAGCGACTCCACACCATCCGAGCGACTCCACACCACCCCCAGCGACTCCACAACACCCCCAGCGACTCCACACCAGCAACAGCGACTCCACAGCACCCCAGCGACTCCACACCACCCCCAGCGACTCCACAGCACCCCCAGCGACCCCAAAACACCCCCAGCGGCTCCACACCACCCCTAGCGACTCCACACCACCCCCAGCAACTCCACACCACCCCCAGCTACTCCAAACCACCCCCAGCAACTCCACACCACCCCCAGCGACTCCCCGTCACCCCCAGCGACTCCACAACACCCCAGCGATTCCACAGCACCCCCAGCCACTCCACACCACCCCCAGCCACTCCACACCACCCCCAGCGACTCCACAGCACCCCCAGCGACTCCACACCACCCCCATTGACGCCACAGCACCCCCAGCGACTCCACAACACCCCAAGCGACTCCACAGCATCCCAAGCGACTCCACAGCACCCCCAGCCACTCCACAGCACCCCCAGCGACTCCACAGCAACCCCAGCGACTCCACAGCAACCCCAGCGACTCCACAGCACCCCCAGCAACTCCACAGCACCCCTAGCGACTCCACACCACCCCCAGCGACTCCACAGCACCCCTAGCGACTCCACACCACCCCCAGCGACTCCACACCACCCCAGCCACTCCACACCACCCCCAGCGACTCAACAGCACCCCAGCGACTCCACGCCACCCCCATTTATATATTCATCTGCCCTAAATAGACCATTTTATATCAAGCCGGTCAAAGATAGCACCCAGTCAAAGATGGCACCCGATCAAAGACGTTCACATTGGCCCGATCTCATGAGACACACCCTACTGTGTTTGTCAGTCATGCATAATGTTGGTCAGTCACAGTCATTAAAGCGGTACTAAACAGATACCATGTGTCATTTGTGACGTAAATCACACAAATAGTCGCTCTCACTTTAGTTTTGGTCCTTCACACCAGATGGAGTCACAGGTTTGAGTGTTGAGTCGCTAGATGCAAACAGACTTGAGTCTCTCTGTGCCCACTGCACTATTGGACAGACTCACCTGGGAGCGTCAACAACATCATCTGTCCAATCTTAAAATCTGTCCAATTTTATAATGGATAATCTTAAAATGGATAATCCAATGATTATTCTGAACACTAGAGCGCATCATTGTCATAGTAGAATATACACTGTAGTGGGCACGTGCGTGGAGAGCGCATTGCATACACTGCAGGCCCCTCCTTCTACATAGCCTATAGAGTAAAGCTGAAGGCAATCGGGTTAGGTTATGGGTGTGTTGTCATTTTCCACAAAAAAAGGGGGAAAAAGAAACAGGGGTTTAGGGGCAGAGCCACTGATGTATGCAATAATGATACTAGTGCTAGTAGCCACTAGTAGGGCCATCCTACCAGTATGCAAGGAGATAGTGGGCGATGATAATCTTAAACAAATGCTATAATCTTAAATGTTATTAACTTTAAGATTGTAAGGTTTCTAAGATTGAGCAGATTTTCTTGTTGACGCTCCCACTTGAGTCTGTCCTGAGGAGCGTCACCACTGTCTTATCGTGCTCCTGATTTTGAAAGATAAGGCAGGTAGGAGAGAGTGGACAGAGATGATATGAGGTAAATACTCATTGACAATTTGATCAGACATTAAATCATAGGGAAAGGTTTCTGAGGTAAGGGCCGCAGAATGTGCAAAAAGGGGTATTTTTTAAATAGCCAACCAAAATGTCCAAAAGTTCCTGTAAAAAGTGGTATATTTTGTGGGAATTTGGTCCTCTTTCATGGTGGTACCCCACTAAGAGCGGTCCAATTTTGGCCAATTTACGTATCCTGGCAAAAAGGGGTCAAATTTTGGCCAATTTACGTATCCTGGCAAAAAGGGGTCCAATTTTGGCCAATTTACGTATCCTGGCAAAAAGGGGTCCAATTTTGGCCACACCAGCTAATATGTCTAGACTATAGTCAATGCGCTCTGCCAGAACCTCGTCACAAACCGTATATATACATGTAGTCGTGACCTTTAGGTTCGCTGATGCCGAAACGTTCCATCCAGACAACCGGTGGACATTTAAATGCCTGCCGATGCTTGTCAATAACAGAACGTTAAATGCGTCGGCAGAATCCACCATCCACAGTCCAAACTAGGGGCCCTTGATAGGGGGGGTCCCCATGTCCCATGTCGATTTTAAGAAATAACCATGTCACCATATCGATTTTAAGAAAAGCCCATGTCACCATATCAATTTTAAGAAATGACTCATATCCCATGTCACTATCTATTTTTTCCTCCTGTCCCATGTCACCAAGCCCCAAAATGGCCCATGTCGCCGTGTCGAATTTAGGGGTCTAGGGCCATAAACTACGGCAACTCCAGCTGATTCCATCCCCCTGTTATCTAGACTGTTATCTTATATTTACACCGTGTCTAGCCGGGGCAGCGGAGGGGAGCCACAGTCCCCACTCCCTCCACCGCTACAATATATAATATAGTGGCTTCTACAGAAATGAATAACATTAAGTATACAAACATTCAATCTCTGATATTTACATCCTTTCAAACCCATACATAACTTCTGCCTATCCCGCACCTATCTTGTAGGCCAGAATATGAGCATGGGTCTTTCTAAACTTAATTGTCCACTGGCCTATGGAATATTGCATGCTTGTCGGCTGATTTCTTTTACATTCAAGTATTAGCAAGTTAAATATTTCTATCAGCAGGATCGGGGGGGGGGGGGGCACTCAAAAATATTTTGACACGGGTGTGCGGCTGGCCCTTTGACAAGCCTTACCCTTGGTGAGGGGGATTTTGGTCAAAAGTGACCCTTGCTGAGGGGGATTTTGGACAAAAGTGCCTAGGTTTTAGCAATTTTTCCCGAGGAGTCGCCGTTGGTGTAAGAATTGGTGGGGGATTTTGTTCAAAAAGTACCCTTCCCAGCCGTACACCTGTGTATACAAAATATACCAAGTGCTTCCCCCCCCCCCCCGGGGGGCAGGATCCATCGGTATCCGTGGCTCACATGGCTCCACTCACCGATATATAATTGGTCATGACTAGGTGTTACATTGAATATTTACTTTTTATATCTCACATAATGTCTAAATGCTGCACCTGATAGAGGAAACGTACTCATCCAATGTAAGAAAAGGAATATGATATAATAAAAGGGGACTGGTGGGAGACTTTGAAAGTTGGAGAATTCCCCAATATTTTACCCTTGCTGGTCTATTTATATAGTCAGCGGCACCCATAAAGGAAGCATGACTAATGTGAAAAATACATGAAAGTCATATTACAATTTAAGAAGATATACTAGCATAGAGAGATATAGATAGAGTGGCAACAGACCAACGCTAGTACTAGTAGGCTATAATGCGTGTCTCGAGTATGCGCTGGTCTCGATAGTGGTAGAGAGGGCGGCCTGTCCATGGGGAAATAGACAATATAGAGATATCTCTGGGACTACAGATCCGAGTCTCATCATTTAAACAGCAATGGATAGCTCATATACTCATGTCAGGGGAGGACATATCAGGTGTTTTTTGCTATTGTCGGGCACATTTGACCATGTGAGTTAGTCTTACCCACAGATTAAAAAAAGATATTCTTTGACAATTCATTCTGAAAAGACCACTTAACCTATAGACTATTGGAGTATACTATTAGAAAGCGCTTGCTTTATGTATTAGAGAACCATTAAGTTTTGTTTGAGTTTCGATTTAGAAAAAAAATCTAGCCATGTGGTACTGATACCATGTGCACATTCCGATCCCAAAGTCATACTCTGAGATAAGCAAACCTGTCAATCTTTGATAATTAATGCTTAAAAGACTCTTTTACATCTTTGATGCTAGGGACTATTTTACCATCATAATGTTCTATTCATTTCGATTTCATATTGCAAGCTATAGAGATTTAGTATTGGTTTATGCTTTGAGTATCACTAGGGTCAATTTCTGAGGGGAAATTGCTAATCCCCAAGCATTAAAAGTTACACTTTATTGCTCTGCATGCAGGTTGATCCACAAGTTTAGAAACTATGTGATTAGGACGTAAACATCAATTGTGTTTATGTCAGAGGATAAGTAAAAAAAAAAGAGAAGAATTTAACCTGCTTTGGTCCTTGACCATGTATTACTCGAAACCACCCTTTTTTTTTCTTTTTGTTGGCCTTATTAGTATGAGGTCTATGGAAGGTTGCATAGGGATGACTAAGGTCCTAGAACCTTAAATTCTACATAGCGACATGGACAATTTTGGGCCTTAGTGACACAAGACAGGAGGGAAAAAAGGATAGTGACATGGGGAATTGGTAATTTCGTAAAATCGACTTGGGCATTCCTTAAAATAGATATGGCGACATGGGCATGTCTTAAAGTCGACATGGTAACCCCCCATCAAGGGGCCCCATTAGCCCCCCCCCCCTCCCCATTATAACATACCGTGTTATCTGAATAAGCACCAGGGCACAGGTGTCTTAAAATAAATTAATGCACTATGTTCTGGTCTTGTATAAGCGCCGGTCTTGTATAAACGCCGGTCTTGTATAAGCGCCGGTCTTGTATAAGTGCCGGTCTTGTATAAGTGCTGGTCTTGTATAAGTGCCGGTCTTGTATAAACGCCGGTCTTGTATAAGTGCTGGTCTTGTATAAGCGCCGGTCTTGTATAAGTGCTGGTCTTGTATAAGCGCCGGTCTTGTATAAGTGCCGGTCTTGTATAAGTGCCGGTCTTGTATAAGTGCCAGTCTTTTATAAGTGCCGGTCTTGTATAAACGCCAGTCTTGTATAAGTGCCGGTCTTGTATAAGCGCTGGTTTTGTATAAGCGCTGGTCTTGCATGAGCGCCGGTCTTGTATAATTGCTGGTCTTGTATAAGCGCTGGTCTTGTATAAGTGCCGGTCTTGTATAAGCGCTGGTCTTGTATAAGCCCCAGTCTTGTATAAGTGCCAGTCTTGTATAAGTGCCAGTCTTGTATAAGTGCCAGTCTTGTATAAGTGCCAGTCTTGTATAAGTGCCGGTCTTGTATTAGCGCATTCAAATCAATAAGTAGCGGTTCATACCAGCCCTCCATTGCCTCGGTAAAAGTGTAGGGGCGTGCTTTCTATCTTCACTCACCTCATAGATTCGATCACCATCACCTCCCCGTTGGGACAGCCTACAAATGGCGTTGTGTTCCTGTCCCTCTGGAAGGAGGGTTAACATATCAATAGTTTGGCCCATGAAGATCGGAGCCTGTATATTCTATCCGAGATTAAATATAAGGCTAATCGGTTTCGGAAAACACCACTCCTAAGCTATAACAGATCATGAGATCTGGTGAATCTCTTTTTTTTAAAGATATTTTTTATTTACCGGGGGGGGGGTATACTGCTAAAGAGATTAAAAGTGTTAGTTAATGCGTCGTCCTCTTGTCCAAAGATATGTGTATATCGTTACTGTTATAATGTATCGTTTAAAAGTGGGGGGGGGGGGGGCATAAGATGACCATGGTATAAGGCCCTTCCCACAGCTTTTATTGTCGTAAATCTTATTGAATGCTTATCAAACTGTATATATACACGTGCAAACCTTAAATTTGATCTATATCGATATAAACCATGTTAGCTTGAATGCTTACCTTTAATGTTTACCCTTCATTATTTGAAGCTATCTAGTTAAAAACGACAAAGGTATTATGGTTGGGCCTACTTTATTCTTCTAGTTCGATACAATCATATTCGACGCTGGAGAGACACACGTGTATGTCATACATTGTAATAGCACCAAGGAAACATGGTCGGCAATAAAGCTAAAAAAAAGATCATGTATGTGTACAACAGGTTTTCATTTAACTTCTGGACCAAACGTGGTAAAGCCGCAATTGATAGTAGAGAGAAAGTGGGAAATTATCAGGAATGAATCATCAAATAAAGCTTCCCTCATAAATGGACAATGTTTCCGCTAAATAAAATCTTCCTGGTTTATATACATCAGATTACCGGGACTACCTCTGATACTTCAGTTATCTCTTGTACCGAGTGTTCCTTTGATCTATGCAGTGATATCTATGTAGATTAAGATAAAAGTGTTTGCGAAAAATGGAGGTACTTGAGCAGTGAGACACCCTCCATGGTTGATTTATGGTGGTAGGCCTACTTGTGATATCACAAAGATAGAACCATACGTTTACTGTGACATGTCTAGACCCGTGAATACTGAAGCATGTCCAGAAACCAGTAGCTGTCTGTGGTATACATTGGTGCGGCTTCATGTTAAGTTTGTCAACGGGGGGTGGGGCAGCCACGTACAGTCGGGGTCCGAGACTGGGAGTGGGGTGGACTATTATTATATTCTAGTTTTCTAGTCACTATCTCTTAAATTCCTTATGTCGCATGTCACTAAGCCAAAAAATGGCCCATGTCGCCATGTCGAATTTAGTGGTCCACACCCATTCTAGTGGGGATATGATGGGGCCCCATCTTGCATGTCAAATTTAAGAAATGGCCATGTTATGTCATTTAACATTCCCATGTCCCTTGTCGAATTTAAGAATGACCCTATGTCATGTCACTAAAGTGTTCCTTCATGTCACTAAGCTCCATGTCGCATGTCGATTTTAAGAAATGGCCATGTTGCCGTGTCGAATTTAGGCATCGACTCCCGTTATAGTGAAGCCACCCCTCGGCTAGTGTAGGCCTACAAATACACGCAGGGCCATACAGGTGGTCCTAGACCCCTGCTTCGATATGGTGACATTGGGATGTCGCATGTCGCATGTCGGTATTAAGAAATGGCCATGTTGCATGTCACTATCTCTTTAAGTGTCATGTCGCATGTCACTAGGCCTCATGTCGCATGTCGAATTTAAGAAATGCCCATGTCGCCATGTCGAATTTAGGGGTCTAGGGCCATTTAAAAGTTTATCATATATATACATGTGTGTGCTATGAAGACTTCTAGTACCTATCCGCCTGTTTTAGCGCAGGTTGTCCCTTTTTAGTGCAGGGTAGAACAGGGTTTCAATATAATATTAACCACTAAAAATGGATCTCAAATAAGCGCATGTCCTGTATAAGCGCAGGGCAAATGGGAATATAAGCGCAGGTGCGCTAAAACGGGTGGATACGGTAGGATACGGACCCCACACCCTCAGACAGAAGTGACACTTATGCTTGTTCCAAAAAACGAGAAATAAGGGAGATTTTCCATTTTATTTCATGGACCGAAGACTTATATTGAATAAAGGCTGTATGGGGGTTTCCAATATGTGGTCTAAACTCAACACACAAGAGAAGGGTATAACCAGAGAGGGAGGAAAGTTTACTTGAAATTTCAGAAAAAGAGGGCTTTGAAAACTATGTCAGCGTTTTATAGAAATAAGGGGTGTGTTTTTACCATGGAAAGTCTGTGTTTTCCCACAAAAAGGGGCCATTTTCGGCCCAGAAATTTGTGGAAAAGGGGGTATTTTTGAGGGGAGGGAACGAGCATGATGTCATTTCTATCTGAGAGTGCGGGGATCGAAATTGGACACTGTACATTGGGATGGCAAATGTGTGCCTCTATACATGTGTAGAGGTCGCGGAAAACTTAGTCATGGGATCGACCGGGAAGCGAACCACAGACCTCTCGCACCGGTGACAAGCGTGCTAACCGTTACACGGCCAACCCGTGTCTGACTGTTCTCCGCTCCCTACGTTATTGGATCGGTATGGTACAGAGGGGGAGGATTACCCAACTGTTTCATCCCTTCGGGCTCTCCACCAGGGTACGGGGAATCCGACCCCTACACATGGGTAAAAATCGACACGGTCGACACAGCAACACAACTCTTTTAAAAATCGATGGACTTCTTCTTTATTAATCTTTATTATTCCCTAGTATATTCTATATAAATAAAAATCGACACACTGAAACAGCTCTTTTGCTAAGATTGACACGGCGACATGGTCAAATCTCTGGGGACCGACGTAGAGGTACAAATGTACAGTGTTCTTACCGATTTCGATACCTACTACAAGTTTACATAGCACATACATGTATATCTAATTGTGTACAATGTACGATAAGTAAAACGACAAGCACACATTTTCCTCAACACCTTTATATTTCATTACCAAAAGGCACACATATCATACATAGAGAATTCCCCACTGAGGCCAAAATAACCCTCAGTGGGGAACTATGCGACTGCTCCTTTGTGTTTATTTCATGTCGTTATTGACAATTTTTGTAAAATATATATACATGTATAATTGTTAAATCATTAATTATGATTATATGACAGACTACTAAATACTGGTGATGGGTATTTGATGAAGGGTGTGAAATACGGCTTTCTTTGGTAAAATCAATGGGGCTGCCGGATTTACCAGAAATAAAGGCCCATGTATATATATTTGCTGTATAATCATACAAACAAAACTTGACTTTCCGAACCCTTTCAAAATACTTAATGTTCTACATACCGAACTGAGACTTTGGAGATATATCCGTATATATATTGCGTATTTGCCGTCAGAATTACAAAACTAAAAATTGATTTACAAAACGTCTAAAGTATGATTTAGTGACCCCCGCCCCCATTTGTACGCACTCCCTCCGTAGCTCCGGGACAGAGGGGGCAGACAGCGCTCTTCCAGTGCCTAGATGCCGCACACCCGCCTACCCAGGGTCCCGTTTCTCCACAAATTTGCGGAGCTCCGCAAATATATACGGATGTCCCCAAATATATACGGATGTCCGCAAACATATACGGAGGTCCGTATTTGTATG
This sequence comes from Harmothoe impar, assembly GCA_947462335.1. Lineage (NCBI taxonomy): Eukaryota > Metazoa > Annelida > Polychaeta > Phyllodocida > Polynoidae > Harmothoe > Harmothoe impar. Next base: position 1,692,239 of record OX381708.1, read on the forward strand.
CTTAAGTACCAAAAAGACATAATTTGCGGAGCTCCATAAATATATTTGCGGACGTCCGCAAATTTGCGGACGTCCACGAATTTGTGGAGAAACACCATTCAGGACCCGCTATCACATCTTTTTTGAAGGCATATGGGTATTTATCTGGGTATTTAAAGGCCACCTAAAAAAAGAGTTTCTCATAATCACCAAGCACCGAAAAGGTATGACGGGGGTCCTTGTATTTATTCTTTTATTCCACACTTTAGTAGTTAAGAGTTTATTGATCTACAAAAGGGGAGGACACGTTGCTAGTTAAGACCCGGGAGTTAAGAGTTTTTGATATTCAAAAGCTATTCCTAGCCCACATTACTGACAGTTTATAGGCTTCAATTTAATACCAAATATTTGTAAATTTTTAACATATTTTTCATTGAACATATAAAAAAGTTTTCTCAGAAATGTGAATATGATAATGAGAAAAGAGTATTTTCTTGGAGTGGCTTAAGAAAAATCTGTCCATATGTATGTAACTTATAAGCCGGACGTTTTGGACATGTATACTGGGCTGTCTACACGTACGTATAGGGAGAATGCATGAGTACCCGTACTCCCACTTACATATCGACAGTTGGTAGGTTGCTAGGGGGTATGGATGGGGGGATCCCCATGTTGCACATAGATTTTAAGAAATGGCTACGTCGCATGTCCATGTCGCTTGATAATTCTCATGTCCCATGTCGATTTTTAAGAAATGTCCATGTCTCTTGTCACTAACTTTTAAGCCCTCTGTTATATGTCGCATGTCGATTTTAAGAATACGCCATGTCCCCCTGTCGAATTTTGGGGTCTACCCCGATTTGCTAATAATATTCTTCACTCTCTGGTATATGTCAAAGGCCCTATACTCATATGTTTTCCTATACTGGCTATCAACTGTGGATATGTTTAATAAAACTAGGCATGTATAATTTTGGCTGAGAAATCATTAGTGATTTAAATCTGCTAGATTTGAATATCAGTTTTCACAATCTTAATCATAATTGTGATGCCAGGATGTATGGGCCGACCAATATTATAAGGAGGGTTCAATTTACTATCCAATATATGTGTCAATATGTTAGCACAATGCTCATTATGTGGGCCTATGTTTTATTAGTGCCTACATTTCGTATTTTGTTACATCATAGGCCAATACGTAACCGTGGGCCAGGGACGTGGCAAGCAGTTTTAACTTATAGGGGGGGGGGGGACTGAGGGATATTTGGACCCTTTTTGACCCCTTTTTACTTGACCTTTTTGGTTTGACCTTTTTGGAGGTTGGTCAAAAGTGGGGGTGGGGGTGGACATGTCCCCCCCCCTGTCCCCCCGGTTGCCACGCCCCTGAGTCGCCATACATTCGTCATGTAGACCTAGACTCTAGCATGCTTTCCAATGATCACCTTTGGCAAATAAATTTGATATGATTATAGATACCCAGTCTATTTTTTATTTGGTTCTATAGCTTACAAGTAAGTATACAAGTGTGTGACTATACACGGGTAAAATTTGACATCCTGTGCGTAATCTTGAATCGCCACTTCTGGCGTAATCTAAATCAGTTTCCAGGTGATACCTATCCTCGAGATGGCACCACTGAAAGTTTGTAACATTGCTGTATATATCAGGCAAAAACTGGATAGCTCTCCCAAGTGAGAGGACAGACGTTCAGAGCGTTATCTTAATAAGACATCTTAAAGTCTTAATTCAGTGTCTTACCCAGGGCCGCTCTTATCATTAAAAATAAATCATTTCAAGCCAGCAACCAGCTCAGAGGAACTCAGGATGTCTCTAATAGAAGAAAAAGAAGAAAAAGAAGAAAAATAAACGGGGGTTGGGGGGCAGAGCCCCCCATTACATACTAGTCGTAATAGTAACACTTTCAAAATATTATTTATTTTTAATGACATAAGCGGCCTCTACTAAAGTTAAGACTATTCAGACTGTCTTAAAAGTCTTATTAAGATAACGCTCTGAACGTCTGTCCTCTCACTTGGGAGAGCTAACCCGTGCGTGCATATATCAGGGGCTCTGCCCGCGCACCCCCTTTTTCTTTCTCTCTTTTTTTTTTCTTTTTCTGTAATAATATTACGCCAGAAGTGGTGATTTAAGATTATGCATAGAATGGGCGTCGTCTAGACTAGTGACTACGCAGGTTCGTCCCTTGTTGCCTTGGTGACCCACCACTGTCAGAATGCATTAACTCGCAAAACACAGATTCGTCGTAGCTCTCTAGATGATATACAAAAGTACAGGCATTGAAAGAGATTTTAAAGCAAAATAATTTGAGCCAAATTTAAATGCGTGAGAAAATCCCTTGTGATTTATCAATACATGAATCTATTTACCAGACCTAGGCTTGTTCTAATCCACAACAGAAGTAGATACTAGTAAAGGCACATGTATCTATATAAAGGTGTATGAGTAATGTGTATTTTAATAAACGTGTATTCCTGATGAAGGACCGTCAGGGCTGAAACTAGTAGTAGGATCATCTAAAAAACACAAAAAGTCTTTTATTTGGATTTTAATAGGGTTTCGTGAGAATAGCACCGATTGGGGAATAAAACCGGTTAGTGATGCCTCAAACTGCCAGTAACAAGATGTATATATATATATATACCAAGAAAAGGTCAATGCCCTGCCGGAGTTAGTAACGTGATAACCACAAAGTAGTAAAAACATATATGTATGTTAAACATATTAAGATTATGTACCATAAATTCCCGCATATAACCCGCACCTCGCGTATAACCCGCACCCGACTTTGGGAGAACCCTATAACCCGCACCAGAGGTATGAAAATCGCGATTTTAGTACTGTACTATACTGTCAAAAAACCCTGCGTATAACCCGCGGGTTATACGCGGGAATTTACAGTAGCGGCAGGCAGATACATTACCCCCCCCATATCTTTGAGATTTATATGCCCGATTGGCGCTGGTTCAGTTACTTATGCCAACTCAATCTCATGAATTAGGATGCCATAAACAAACTAAATCCTGTTTTCTGAAATTCTTTCTTTATTTTTTCTTTTGCAATTAAAAAACACACAAAAAAAACACATGATAAAAAGGTATTAATATGGGTATACGGTATCAAATCAAAGCTTATCCTGTCAGTAATCTATTTGACTAGGGATAGCTTACATTTTCCCTATTGTTAATATCAACAAGTTCTTAACTACTAAAATGGGAATTTTGCTTGCGAAAAGTCTTTATTTCGCTATGGTTTAGCCCCTCAGTAAAAAAAGAAGAAAATTATATAAAAAAAGGCCCTCGTCATATTTTTTGTTGCCCGGTGATGAGAGACCTTTTTTTTTGAGTAGCCTTATAAATATGTCCAAACAATGGGCACACATGGGCAGTTCCTCTACTATGCCTGTCCCCTATTTCATCACAGCCACCCCTTAATCCGTCCCCTGTCCCCCACACCCACCCCACTCTCTTTAATAAGGCTCATATTGAAATATGTTTAGACATTGCTATATCCGTTATAGGTTTGACCTATAAATAAGTTGAATCTTATAAATGATATATCGACTTTGATTACTAGTACACAGGACTGAGCTATCAGATTTTATGAGAGATTAACGGATATCGGTTTAAATTCTTAAAAAACACATGATAAAATGAAAATGAATAAAGAGAAAGTATCTGAATATGGATCATCAAATGAAACGTCCCTAATTTATAGACAAGATCGCTAAGTATCCCTTGGAGTCAGGAGTACATACACTGTCAGAAGTAACTGTAGCTGCACAGCGAGTTATACTGTAGAACTACAGTATAAAAGGAGGTATTTATGTAGGTACTGTGCATATAGCCTGGTAACTCCATGATAAACGTTCTGGACATGATTCAGCATTGAACGCGTCACAGGATAAGCTGCGCCTTTATCTTTGTGATATCACTAGATGAATCACGGAGGTCGTCTTGAGTACCTCCTGAGACGCCTATATAGATGTGTTCAGATAGGTCAAAGGTACAGGCGGTACAAGAGAAACAGAAGTAGTCCCTGTAATCTGACAGATAAATCAGGAAGATTTAACATGAATATAACCCTATAGAAATGACTGAACTTTTTAAATATAATGTTTAGCTATATGGGACTAATCAAAATGTGATATGCGGAAGGATGTATTTGCATTATAGGTATGTTTTATCAGGTTTTAAGTACGTTTTAAGGAATATCGGCCCCATGTCTATTAGCCCTGCTGAATATCAGCCCCATGACAAGTGACACACCGATTATAGGCCCCCCTGACTGTGGGCCATTTGCTTAACATCCGAGCACATGTCATACTAACTTCCAAACACTAACGTCCGAACACTAACGTCCGAACACTAACGTCTGAAAACTAACGTCCGAACACTAACGTCCGAACACTAACGTCCGAACACTAACGTCTGAACACTAACGTCCGAACACTAACGTCTGAAAACTAACGTCCGAACACTAACGTCCAAACACTAACGTCCAAACACTAACGTCCAAACACTAACGTCCAAACACTAACGTCCAAACACTAACGTCCAAACACTAACGTCCAAACACTAACGTCCGAACACTAACGTCCGAACACTAACGTCCGAACACTAACGTCCGAACACTAACGTCTGAACACTAACGTCCGAACATTAATATCTGAGCACACACTGTGCTAACGTCCGAACGGGTATAGAATGTACCATCAGCTGGTCAGAATATACCACTCAAATGGTCGGAATGTACCACTATAAACAGGGCCAGAAGGAACGACCTCGGAAAACTGAAAACTGTATTGAATTTTAGAAGGAAGAATAAAAAAGGGATGAAATAATCGAGGTTGGGGGCAGAGCCCCCATGACATAACTTAACATGGCTATACTGTAGACAGGATAGTACGGGAATAATAAATGAATAAGTACCAACCTGAGTGCTTGCTTATTTATTTATTATACCGTTTATACCACAGTTTGAAAATTTGAGAAAAAATCTGATTTATTTCGCTCTGTAAACTTGTGTTTACCATGTAAACTCACTGCCTGACGTCATAGCAGTGCGGTTATCCAGTTCTAATGCACGGCGGTTATCCAGTTTAGGCACTGGTTTAAGTGCCTGAAGTGGATAACCGTGGTATAATATTAAACAAATAAGGGGGTGGGGCTCTGTCACTCGATCTCTACGCCGAACACTGTCCCTACCCCTGGGGAGGTGAGTGAGGCCCCTGCATGGTCCTCTGCCCCTGGTAAGGAGATGGGTGTTTGGTAGAGGAGGAATATCCACGTATTGAATGGAACATCTTATACACATTGTATACATGTATCAACCCGTGAAGGCCTGCTTGTATACTGCTGTGCAATGTCACTGGTCATCATCATACAGCCCGGGTACCCTGGTGACACCAAGTCCTGCATTGCATCATGCCGACCCTCCGAGGAGTGTATCAACTCCATAGGATCGCATAATGCTTGAATACAGCACTGGCGAGTTACTGACATATGTAGGATTATTTTGGTATAAATGTTATATTGCGTTTACATGTACTATTATGGTGCAAATATTATATGATCTCAAATATATTATTGGAACCATAAAGACAGGAAAACTATTTTGGTTAATTGTGTAACTGTATTTGTCAGGGGTGGCCTTGCTTTCTGGTTTGGGCAAGGTGACCTGAGATGTGAAAGTGACAAGCTTCAGTGCAGGTGAGGCTCTAGGAGCTTATTTGGGTGTGGTAATCACCCAGGTACAGGGAAAGCTGTATCCAAGGCACCAGTGACCAACAGAACAGGGTATATATAAGGTTTGTTGTGTGTATGGGAGAGCAGAACCCAGGGAGGAGACCAAAAGGAGCAGTCACCCTACGTTTTCAAATATTAGAACAAGGGACTTGAATCAGCCTCTTTTTTGACACATACGCATGATTAATAATGGTCTTAAGCACTGCCTAATAATGGCCTTTGATAATGGTAGGGAAACAATTATAAGAAACAATTAAGTTCTTCCATATATATCTATGCGCAACCTTGACTCCCCAATATCCCAGATACTGTACATATCCCCTATTTTCGGACGTTAGAATGACATGTGCTCGGACGTTAGTATGTACTGTACTTGGACATTAGTATGGACTACACTCGAAAGCTAGTATAGACTATTATTTCATGGTGAATACGATCTATCAAGGTTAAACCTATGGGAGTACTGTATGTGAGTGAACCGTTGAATAACCCTCAGGCATATTGCACGCTGTGCCAGTGTTGCACGCTCCCGAGGGTCACGTGACCTGCGTGAAATTCAAAATGGCGGCAGACGGAAGTAAACCAACGCCGTGGAAGTAAACAAACACTGTGGAAGTAAGCAAACATGGACTGCATACCTATTTTAGATTGAAAAACCATGAAATAAATACAGAGCGTCACTCAAAAGTAACCTCTTCAATGGTTATTGCACTCGCAGGGTCTGGCCTGTACTGCACGCTGGCCGCAGGCCCTGCTCGTGCAATAACCATTGACTCGGTCACTTTAGCCTGCAGCTCTGTCTATTACTCGGATGTTAGGATTGCCTGTACTCGGATGTTAGTATGGCACGTTTTTGGACGTTAGCGTTTGGACGTTAGCGTTTGGACGTTAGCGTTTGGACGTTAGCGTTTGGACGTTAGCGTTTGGACGTTAGCGTTTGGACGTTAGCGTTTGGACGTTAGCGTTTGGACGTTAGCGTTTGGACGTTAGCGTTTGGACGTTAGCGTTTGGACGTTAGCGTTCGGACGTTAGCGTTCGGACGTTAGCGTTCGGACGTTAGCGTTCGGACGTTAGCGTTCGGACGTTAGCGTTCGGACGTTAGCGTTCGGACGTTAGCATTCGGACGTTCAAATCTGGGTGTGTGGCTAATACACGACTTTGGCTATAAACAAGGTTAAACGGTAAAAGTGTATAGTCTGTCCATGTCACTTGAGAAATAAACTATTCTTAAATTTGACTGGTTATTTCATGAGTCACTACCAAGACGGCCAATTTTCAAATTCGCCATTTGTGAAAGCCACTTACAATGATATTGTGAAATACCAAAGTTGCCTGGCGTTATTCCATTATTTAATTTCAACCACTAGAAATATATGTGTCGCTAAGACCAGATTCAGTCAGTCCCGGATACCTCTGCAAAGATAGCTTATCATTTCAAAGTACAGGGGAGGCTACTTTTACACTCTCTTTTTTTTTTTTTTTCGTTCACAGTGTCCATTGTTTATATTTTTCAGGAGCTGTCTATTAGTCTATACTTATAGAGCCTCATGCATAGTTCTGTTCCTATACAAGTAGACCTGCCTTTCATGTTGATACATCAATCTGTGTCAATACTTATATTCCATGAACATGAAAATAATCTATATTAACGAATATTCACGGTCCTTTGATTCACTGCTGTTCTCAGATTATTCATATGATATAATTCATGGTCCTGAGGATGATGGCACCTGACACCAGAGCGTCTGTGATGACCAGGATGTCCAGGGGCCCAGTGTAGGTTATATAAGAGGGTGGTGTAAGAGATGTTAAGATAACGTGGCCGTCATAGTCCGTACTGGACCAAATTTGGCCACCAGGAGGCTCAATATATCCAAACAAGTTCAAAATATAACAAAAACGGGTCTATACCATTTTTTGATCGGGAATACAACCACTTTAACAAATTTGATCTTTGGTGAAAACCTACCATCTTTGGAATGAAAATAAAACATTTTAGAGCCCAAATTACACATATATCTCGAGACATTGTGTATTTCGGGAATGTTAATTCAGGGATTGTACATTCGTCGGTTCAGTCAGTGAGAAACACTGACAACACGCAGAAGGTCCAGTGTTAACAACAGTGATAACACACATAAAAGGTTCAGTGTCGACAAGAACAATAATTAATTCAAAAATACCTGAGAGGCGGGGATCCCACTATACAAAAGGACCCCCACACCTGATCGTACAGGTGTGCAACACAAGAGGGAAAATCGGGAGCACAAGAGCCAACGTAACAAGTTGTATCCTGCTGTTAATCACAGTTTACATATAGAGTTTAGATAATACAAGAGACTGAATGAAAATAAGGACTTTTATTTTTATGGAATACGGCATTGCCATTGATTTAACCAAGGAGCGCCTTATTACACACACCCTGTTGAATAACCCATCGCCGTATTTCACGACCCTGTGACGTCATCAACTTGTTGACCCTTGGGCCGCATTTCACTCGGCCTACGGCCTCGTGAAATACAGCCTAAGGGTCAACTCGTGAAATAACCCTCTAACAGACCAAAAACTTGTGCACCTTTGTCTATATCTCGAGAGTCCGCCAAGGAACTCCTGGAGGAGAGACTGAAATATTATGTTTATCATAATTCACATGTACTAATTTCAAATTATATTCTGAACAAAGACTCACACGCTACCAACAAGGATTGAGCAAAGACTCAATGTAATGTTTAACATATATCATTATACATGGATTAACATGTACTCAAAAGACTGAGTCATCAGTTTACATTGTTTCACACTTGTATAGCAAAAAGGGGGTTGCATGTTATCCGGCCTGGTATGGCGGGAGACACAGCTACGCAGCAGTGACGTCACATTCGTGAGAGTTGAATAAATTACTTCCTGACCAGATCACCTTCACTTAGGCCAAATAAAAAAAAAGTTTTGTTTCAGGTAACATGGGATGAAACTCTAGGGTCGGTAGGTCGGATTTTTATTTTTTTTACTTTTATATTTTTTTTACATTACCCTAAAATTGACCCAAAAAAGTATGAAAATGGGAAGATTTTTTTCAAAACTTTTGAAAACCTAAGATTTACCCCCAAAAAGTGTAAAAATGTCAAAATTTCTTCAAAATTGCATAAAAAACGTAGGGTCGGCCCTGTGTAGATAGGGTCGGTCGGGTGACCTGAAACAAACCTTCTTTTTTTTGGCCTTAACATTACAAGGAGGTCGGTCTGACTCTGGAATTGTTTAATGGCAATGAAGTTTCTACAGAATCTCTCACATGAGTCAGGCAATGCCTGATCCTGAGGAGAGTCGAGTTGACGCTCATTTTTTTCTGTGCAGGGATCTGACATTAAGTCCTAAAGACTTGGTGCAAAGTCCCAAAGATTGATTTTAAGTCGGAACCATACTCTGGGACCATAATCATCTATATTAGGCCAGAAAAGAGGGTTGTTTCAGGTAATATGGGAAGAAACTCTAGGGTCGGTAGGTCGGATGTTTTTTTAATATAAAAATCTCATCAAAATTGGATAAAACAGAGGCGTAGGAAGCAAATCTTCATTGGGGGGTCCCAGGGGGGGCCCACCCCACCAGCCTCAAATATTGGATATCAAGTATGACGGTGTATACACGCGCTTGTATTGAAATCGTATAAAAAAAATAGTTTTGAGCCCTTTTTGATACTGATTTGGGGGTCCAAGCAACTCTGCCCCCACTTTTTCCTATGTGGGAGAGGTACAATTTGAAAAATGTGCATCATATTACAGGGTCTTGACCAATTTTGGGGGGGGCCCAAACATATTCAGGCCCCCCTCCTCTCTGATTGGGGGGGCCCGGGCCCCCCTGGCCCCCCCTTTTCCTACGCCACTGTAAAAAAAACGTAGGGTCGGCCCTGTTTGGATAGGGTCAGGCGGATGACCTGAAATAAACCTTCTTTTTTTGGCCTTATTGTTTCGCCGGTACAGGTACTTCAGATGAGTCCTGGGGACCAGTGCTCTAGTCCGCGAGACCTGCAGTCTTAGGCCTGGCCGATAGAAGGGGGCCCATTCCAGTTTTGTGCACCAGCTTTTATACATGATGGCGCATATACAGGCTTATGCTAGAATTTTATAGAAAGGTAGTGTTTGAGGCCCATTAATTCTGATTAAGGGCCCAGACCCTTGTGATAGAGGTAGGGTTTGAAAATTATATGAGAGGGGAGAGGCTGGACTGATTTAAATATCATCTGTGAACACAATTAAAAGGGAAAGGGTCCATTTGAATCCTAGGCATGGACCCACAAGGGCTCTTGATAAGGGGTGCCTTTTAGGCCATTTCGAGGTAAAAAGGGTATATTTCCAGATCCATTGAGAGTTTACGATTGAGGGTTTTGCCATTTTTCTGCTATGATATCTAGTGATTACCCATGATTTAGTGTATTTTTTAATGGTCACCCGTGTTAGGGGTACATGTTTACGATAATGCCTTTTTGTCCTGATTCCTGCAAAAAGGGTGTACACTAGAAAAGATAGTGAGCCCCCCCCCCCCACCCCGGGGGAATTATCCCAGTGGGCACAGAACATTGAATCAACATTGACAACTGGTTGTCAATGTTGTTTCAATGTTGATTCAATGTTGATTCAACATTAAACTGAATTTTTTGCCCACTGGGATGTGCCTTATAACCACGTAGCGGGGGGGGGGGGCACCTTATCCTACACCATTGTTTGTGTATAGGATATCTGCATTCGCACTGACCCTATCAAATTTGAACAAATAAAGTTGCATTTCTAAATAATGTGCAAATGCAATGTGTAGCCTTCACACTCCATGTGCGAATGCCAAATCTCTATTACTAAACTGATAGTGCCGCCTACGTCAAGGGATGGATATGGCCAATAAAAAACAGGGAAAACATGAAAAAAGTGAATATATTATATATGCTTTTGTTATCATTTTTGTGAATCATACAAATCATATGTAGGCTTTACAAGTCATATATATATATATATATATATATATATATATATATATATATATATATATATATATATATATATATAGGGATATGGACCCTTATATATATATATATATATATATATATATATATATATATATATATATATATATATATATATATATATATATGTATGGCATTTTTTAATTGCACATTTGCATTCACATTCGCATAGCCCTCACAGTGGCAGTGGCTTAGACATTAGTCCATTTGAATATGACCACAGACAATTTTGTGCGATCCCAATTTTGTATATATATTGCAATCTGCAGGAGGTTTGGATCCCCATAGTAGAAGGCCTGTTTCCAGCTGCTTTATTTGTAAATGCCACATGTAATGTTACATATTAAAGTCGCCAGGCGTTTTAAAGACCACTGAACATACATACTGGTGTTGCTAGGACGTGGTACAGGACCAGGATGTAGCTTGACGATACCTTACCCCTTCACAGAGATAAGAGGATGAGGCGCTTACTGCTTTATGTTTGTCCACATTCTCCTTCTTCATCATTGCCCATTAAGCCTGAAACAGTGGCGTAGGGAAATGGGGGCCCAGGGGGGGGGGCGGGCCTCCCCAATCCCTGAGGAGGGAGGGCCTGAATATGTTTGGGACTTGAAGACTTGTAATATAATACACACAATTTCCACTCCCTACCTGTCGTGCATAGGAAAAAGTGGCCTGGGCCCCAATAGAGAATCTAAACCAAAGGGGGCTCAAAAACTACTTTTCTATACAATCCAATATATATTTGTGTACGTATCATGATACATCATGTATAAAAGCTGACACTTAAAGTTGGTTGGAGTGCCCCCCCCTCCCCCCTTGCCCCCCCCCCCCCCCACTGGAGATTTGCTTCCTACGCGTTCAAAGTGAGTCACGTAGGCAGACATATATGCATATAATTCCCATATATTATATATTGGACATGAAACCAAAATGCAAACACACACTCGTACACAGGCATGAGTTGTTAGTATCCTCCATTAGTCTTGGTCCTAGTCTATGGGGGTCGACCCCTAAATTCGACATGGCGACATGGCCTTTTCTTAAAATCGACATGTGACATGAGACCTAGTGACATGCGACATGGGGAACCCCCCCCCCCATCTATACCGCAAATACGGGATAGCTCTCCCAGGTGAGAGGACAAACGTTTGTCCTCTCACCTAGGAGAGCTATCCCGGGCGTGCATCTATACCCCCTAGTCTGATCAAAGAGTTCTGGTGTGATTTCCTCACATGTCTGTAAAGTATTGCATCAGGTCGATACAATCCGGAAGTGTCACTATTGTAGGGGTTTACTACGGTAATCATTTACATCCAGGTGACCGAGGAGGGTTAAGTTCGGGTTGTTCCCGCCTGGCGTTAGTGTGGGCGGTATCCCAGAGGGGGCGACTGTCCTCTCTCGGGTACTGCGCACCACGTTTCAGGCGGGAGCCAACCGACACGTGACCATGTCCATTTCACATCCCAAGGGGGTATATAAACCTCCCCTCCTCGTATAGTCGCCAGTCAGTGCAGGCCCGGCTGACTCCCCGCATTACCCTACCCCAATCGCTAGATTGAACCAGGACTGCTTCGTCTTACCCTTCGGGTTAAGACTAGATTCAATTGTAATAGGGATACGTTGAATAAAACACACTTTCTACTTCGCACTTGGAAACTGACGTTCTTGTTCTCTTTCTGAGATTCCGAACCACTACACTGGTGCCGTGACCAGGATCAGTTTCGAGTAGCAGTCAGGTGAACCTGGCCGGAGTAGGAGAGTATGGGGACGGTAACGTCCCGGAGCGGAACAACCTAGTTGTTCCGACCAGCTTCGAGGGTTTCATGCGTGAAACCGAAGGAGCTTTAAATCCAGGAGTGACTATGGAAGAAGGAGAACTGGAGTCCACCCGAGTGGACCAGATGGAACCGGAGGAAGCGAGGGGGTTCACCCCGAACTTTATTGCCACTCAGGGCCAAATCATGTTGAACACTGGGCGTTCTTTGTTCAACACGACTGACTCCGTTTTCTTTCCCGGAGGAAAGAAAAGGGCGAACCAGAAAGGCTCATTTCTGGACCCGACGGTATTAGAAATACCGCCACAACCCCTTCGGGTTGTACCCGAAGGAGGTCCCATCGTTGGGACCCAACCTGATCCCAATCAGGACGACACCTTGGACCGGGACAACGATCACCGGAACAAGGAAGAAATGAACAAGCAGTACGATGCTCTGCACGACGAATTGGTTTCGTTGATCTCTGAAAGGAATAGGTACATCCTAGAGAATAGACAGGTACATCAGGATATGGAGTGGAGAACGGATCAGTTGACCCGTGACAACCAACTGGTGCAAGACCAGATGGAGAAAAATCAGGAAACCCTGAAAGCGGAAAAGAAAAGATTATCCGAGTTAGGTCAGGCTAACCGGAAGTCTTATGCCTGTCAACAACAGTATCAGGCGGACCTAGAAAGATACTCTAGGGAATGGCACGCCGCCAAGGACGCTCGCAACCAGCAGGTGGAAGACAATGAGGCGGTAAGAACCGCTATCCTCCAAGCAAACGAGGAGTTAGATCAGAAGAAACTAGAAGGCATGAAGGCGGTATCTATACTGGAAGCTAGACGAGTAGAGTTGGAACTCTACCTAGGTAACCAGAAGATACCTGACCCGGAGGTGACCCTCACCCCTGGGGAAGGAGTGGGGAACCCTCCACTCCAAGGAGTTCTAAAACCCACCACCCGATACCCTTCCGGAGGACAGGTAGAGAAAGATGTCTACCGTACATCTGCTCCCCCCGCTCCGACGGGACCTTCGGTAACCATCGATCCGACGGCATATCCTGCGGGAAGTGCGGCAGGAGTCGATAGTTATGACACCTTGAACCCCTTCGCTGGGGATAGTCCATCTCAGTATGGAGCTGTTCCACCCCCTTCGGGTACGGACAAGAACACCACCACCCATGAGGATCAACAGGGGGGGTGGTATGGTTATGATCATTGGGGTGACCTGATTTTTCATCATAACCAGGAGGCAGAAACCAGAGAAGGGAGAACTCCGGGAAATCAAACCCGGGGGCATGCAACCCGAAGCAAGAGAGCGGGGGAGGAACCTTCTGCTGGATGGTCTAGGGATCAGAACCGACAGTACCCCCGTACTGATAGTCCTGATAGACCTACAACTGGTCAGGGAAGTCGGCCTAGACCCCAAACCCATGACCAAACAACCATTGGGAGTGTTCCCCCTTATCCGGGTACCACTTCTCGCCCTCGACCCACTCGGTTTCCCGGGTGCGAACCAGTCTCTCCAGTCCGACCATTGACCCGAAGAACCTCAATGGCCCCCGGATTGAGACAGGTTTATGATACTGATCCTTGTATCAAGAGCCTTGGCTTGGATAGCTATAGCCGGGGATAAGATGCCACTGAAATAATGGACTGGAGCCGGAATCTATCAGATCAGCTGATAGAAGGGGCCACCAGGGGTGCCCGACGCACCGCCAGGATCACTAAACCCTACAAAGGGAAAGGACCCTGGAAGGATGAATACCAAATATTTGTGGATGACTGCAAATACAATGGGTGGTCTAAAGAAGACTCATTAGGAGCCTTCGTAATCTGGCTAAATGATGGGCCAGGTAAATCAGCAGTCTCCCAATGGAGAAGTACCTATGGCCCTTCGGGTACATATGATCAGCTCGAAAGTACTGCTGTATATATCTTTGGGAACCTGGTGACCGTGGATCACTGGTTAGTCTTCAAGGGACGAACCCAGAAACCAAAAGAGTCCCCAAAGATATATGGTCTAGAGCTTCAACGGATTTTGCATCAGGCAAGACCCGAATGGGCTAGAGACGCCGATTACTATATCGAGACTCTCTTTGTCCGGTTTATTAGCGGACTGAGTGACCCTGATCATCAGGAACTAACCAGAAAAGCTTGGAAAAGCGATTCCTCCCTAGCCGATCTATTTTTAGCCATAGATGGTTATGAGAAGAAGAAAATTCTTCTTGCCGGATTGGTGCCCAACCAATCCCGAACGTCAGCGGTAGTTGACTATAGTAGCAGCGGAGGATCCTCGGGTGAGGATTCCGAAGGAGAGGAGACCATTGGGGCCGGTGATAACAAAAGGCGGAAACCTTTTGACAAATCATCCTCTAGCAAAAAGCCAGAGAAACCTCCAGGGGACAATTCAAAAACCCCTTCCAAACCTCCCTCGGGTCCACCAGAACCCAAGGTTCCGAAGAAATCGGAACCCGACCAGTCCCTCGGATTGGTAGAAGCCATGATGCAGCGTATGATGGCGATGTTTGATAAGAAAGAGGAAAAGAGGGTTAAACCCGAACTGAGTACTGTAACATGCTACAGATGTCAGGAGAAGGGGCATTATGCTTCCTCATGCACAGCTGAGAAACCTGTGATGCGATTCTCCGGAAAGAACTCGGAAAATTAGAGGGGATCCCTGAGGAAGGCGACTCAGAGATCCCGAAGGAAATATGCCATGATACTCCTGACGGAACAGGAGTAAGTTCACACTCAGTAGTGACGCCCGGACAAACGGGGGACAAGCAGGCGCAGCTTGGGAACCCTGGGGCCGGGGCCATCAGCATTCCAGTCATACATTCGGGAAGTGAGTCGGGGAAACCCGGTGCTGATGCGGAGGAGTATAGTGCAATGGTTTGTGGAACCAGGCTCCCCCTAGATCACCCTTGCCTGGAATACATAAGAGGGCGTGGATTAGATCTAGGTACTGAGAGTGACTTACAGAAGTTCACTAGTAACCCTTCATTGAATGGAGGAAAAAGGTGGTATTTAGCCGCTTCTGTGAAGGGTAGAGTCGGGGAATTTCTGATAGATACTGGAGCCAGCCACTCCATCATCTCTCGGAGGTTCTACACTTTTCTGCTGGGCACAAATGATGACCTTAAAATGAGGGTAAATGCGTGCACAGCCGACGGTAGCAGATTGCGGACGTTTGGACGTACTTTCCTGTGTATCTCGGTGGTGGGGAAGGAGTTTGTATTCTCCCCAACCATTGCTGAGATCGAGGATGATGGTATCATGGGGATGGACTTTGCCGACCTGTTCGGGATGATATTGAACCCGAAGACAGGTGAATTGTCCATACAGAGTCCCTATAATATCAAAGCACAATGTGTGCTGAGAGTTATCAGTAGTGTAGCAAGTGTCGCACAGACGGTGAAACTTCCACCGGGAACCACATGTGATGTGTTAATAAGCGCTTCCTCTGAACTAAGAGGAAGGGCCGGGGTCATGGAACCCGACGTAGCTTACCTCCAATCCCTCGGGTTGGAATCTGCTGATACGTTGGTGGGAAATGCCCAATGGACTCTCGTCCCCATTTCCAATCCTGGTGTTCATATGGTATATCTCCAGAAAGGCGCTAAAGTAGGCAGTGTGGTACTCGCGGAGGCGGTCACCAGCAGCCTTCTGGGGTTGCCATCCGAAGCGCCGCCGGGTACGGCCGTAATTGAAGAGGAATTAGAAAAGCTAATTCTAGATGCTTCGGAACTAAATCCGAAGGAGCAGAAGGACCTTCGGGTAATGTTAAAACGTTGCCGAAGGGCCTTCGCGTTCCCAGGAGAACCCTTAGGACGAACTGATAAAGTCCTACACGGAATTGACGTGGGGGAAAGTTCCCCCTTTAAAATTCCTTACCGTCGGCTACCTCTGAAGAAGAAGGAGGTAGCAGAAACTGAGATCAATAAGATGATTAAGGATCATGTTATTGTACCCAGTTCCAGCCCCTGGAGCAGTCCAGTCTGTATGGTCACAAAAAAAAGATGGGACCATACGGTTCTGTATTGACTACAGGAAACTGAATGGGATGACGAAGAAGAACTCATATCCTCTGCCGAGGATTGATGAAACCATTGACTCACTAGGAGGGAATGAATGGTACTGTACCATAGACTTACAGTCTGGGTACTGGCAGGTCGGAATGAAACCTGCCGACATGGAGAAGACGGCCTTCTCTAGCCATGTAGGATTGTTCCAGTACAACGTCATGCCCTTCGGGTTGTGCAATGCGCCAGCCACCTTCGAGGCCATGATGGAGACATTACTGAGCGATCTACTATGGAAGAAATGTCTAGTTTACCTAGATGACGTCATTATCTTCGGAAAAACATTCCAAGGTTGTCTGGACAACCTGGAAGAAGTCCTCCAGAGAATAATGAGTAATGGGTTGAAATTAAAACCTAAGAAATGTCAGTTGTTTAAGAAAGATATTAATTACCTGGGGAGAATCATTTCCACACAGGGTGTGAAAGCAGACCCGGAGAAGATCCGAAGTGTGACGGAGTGGGAAAAACCCAGGTGTCCCAAGGATGTCCGTTCATTCCTTGGGTTCTGCTCGTATTATCGAGATTTCTTACCAGGCTATGCCCAGGTGAGCTATCCTATCCAGTCACTGTCTCATTGGACACCTGGTAGGCGTAAGGAAGTTTTTCCATGGGGAAAAGAGCAAGACGAGTCTTTTGAATCCATCAAAAGACTCTTTGTTGAAACACCAGTGTTGAAATATCCGACAGCCGCCGGTCATTTCATCCTGGATACTGATGCCAGCAATGAGAGCATTGGAGCTGCTTTGAGTCAGGTCCAAGACGGAAAGGAAGTTCCCATTGCTTTTGCTAGCAACACCATGAACAAGTCACAGAGGAATTACTGTACCACCAAGAGGGAACTATTGGCAGTGATTGTTTACACAAAGAAATATAAACATTTTTTGTGGGGCTCAGATTTTACGCTGAGGACTGACCATTCCTCCTTGAGGTGGTTACTTAATTTTAAGGATGCTGAAGGTATGATAGGCCGGTGGTTAGCACACTTATCAGAGTTCGGGTTGGAACAGAAGCAGATCCAACACCGACCCGGTGTGAAGCATGTAAATGCTGATGCACTGTCCCGCAGACCCATCAGGAGCTGTGGAAATGAGAAATGTGATGATTGTGGAGCCCACGGGGCGGTCCTAGCTGGAGTCCGGTTGCCACTGGAATCCAGGGGAACTGGTATCCTTCAATGGTCTATGGAGACTATCAGAAGGTTCCAGGAGAAGGATCCGAACGTGGGGAGGTTGCTCGGGTTGATTCCTAAGGGGATCAAACCTGTTCGACCTGAAATCTCGCTAGAAAATAGAGAGATGAGGAGATTTTTAGCTCAATGGACAGAGCTGGAAGTATCCGAAGGTGTACTATATAGATGGAAGATCAATCCTTCGGGAAGAAGGATCAGACAGGTGGTGATCCCCTCCGGTATGAGGAGGGATTTGATGTATTATTGTCACGGTCATATGACCAGTGGTCACTTTGGGAAGAAACGTTCATTAGAGCGACTGTCCCGAAGATACTACTGGCCAGGAATGAGTACTGACTTATTACGTTGGATCGCCACGTGTCCCGATTGCTGCAAAAATAAACCCGGCCCTGGGATGGGTAAAATGCCCTTGTCCCAGGAACTGTTCGGAGTTAGGTTTGCGAGAATAGCAATCGACATCATCAGTGGTTTTAAAACAACCCCTGATGGTAACACGTGTATGATGGTAGTCACTGACTACTATACTAAGTACACGAGGGTGTTCCCCTTACCCGATCACAAAGCCGCGACCTGTGCGAAGGCCTTTGTGAAAGGTTGGGTATTACACCTGGGAGTGCCTCTGATGATGCATAGTGACCAAGGCCGGGAATTTGAGTCGGATCTATGGCAGGAAATGTGCCATGGGTTAGCCATCTGTAAGACCCGAACCAATCCTTACCGACCCCAGAGTGATGGGATGGTGGAAAGGTTCAACAGAACGCTGATTCAGGTTCTGAAACCCTTGGTGAATGAAAGTATGACTGATTGGGATGAACAATGTGAATATGTATGCCATGCATACAACAGCACTGTTCATAAAAGCACCAATTGCACCCCAAACTTATTAGTGTTTGGGGAGGACATGATCATGCCAGCCGATCTTGTTTTTGGAGTGGTCGGGTTGAATCCCGACGCACCCTGTCACGTGATGTTTGTAGAATCACTAAGAGACCAGTTCAAATTCACATACGAACTTGTTAGAACTGAGTTACAAAAGAACGCGAAATGGCAGAAGACTGGTTATGACCATGGACTAAAGGTCCGTCGGTTCAAGGTGGGGGATCAGGTAGTAAGACTACACGAACCTCTATCCAATTTGAAATTGGCAAGCAACTGGGATGGTCCATTTGTGGTGACTAGAGTAGTAAGTGACTGTACTGTCATGATTAGATCCTTAATTGGGCGGATCTATAAATCCAACGTGGCTCGGCTCCGTCCCTGGAAGGGGAGGGATCTGACCACAGAAACGTATGGGTTAGGAGTAGATGAATTACTCCAAGAAGTAAAGAGCAGGAAAATGGATCAAATAACCCCGAAACGTGGCCGAGGAAGGCCTAGGAAATTGGGGGGCAGTGATCCGAAGGTGCAGAAGAAGGAAAAAGTCTCGCTAGCTGTAAGCAAACCTAGGCGGAAGAGAAAGGGGACGGCTAACCCTGCCTCTGAAAAGGCGCCTTCGGGAGCTAGGCCAAAGAAAATACCCATGGGAGGTACCCGACGCAGTCCCCGCCTGATAGAAAGGGCTGCGGTAACCTAAGCTAGTACACAACGAGTGTGTTGTCCTGTACTATGTTA
The DNA here is from genome assembly GCA_947462335.1 of Harmothoe impar. NCBI lineage: Eukaryota > Metazoa > Annelida > Polychaeta > Phyllodocida > Polynoidae > Harmothoe > Harmothoe impar. The sequence goes on from OX381708.1 coordinate 1,711,638, forward strand.
GGAGAGGGAGGGAAGAAATTCCTGGCGGGAAAAATTATAAATTTATTTCCTCTTTTTCCGAGAAATTGTTTTGTGTTGTCATCTGTTAAATGTTGGAATATACACGAGTGACCGGGTATGGAGCGTGTAAACCCCCCAGCAGGGTACCAGTGGGTGGTGAGCGGATAATCCGGTGGGTTTGCGGGCATGCTTTCCATAAAAACCTCACTAATACTCCAGCAGAGCTGTTGGTTGCGAATGGTTCGGCTACTACCCGAAGCACCTGTTTATAATAAGAAGCACCGGCGCCCTGCGGGCGCGGGAAAAGAACTGGGTCAATGAGTGACCTAGTTAGGGCAGTCTCGCGGAGGGCCTGAAACGCGCGTGGATGCGCGTGACCTCTGCGCAAAGAGGTCGTTTTGGTTCATTAGATTTCGAATCTTCGCCGGCACCGGGTGCTGGCCAACGAGGAGGATCTAATAGGAACCGAATTCAAGCGTCAAAAGTAGGTGAATACGTTTCAAAAGGAGAACAGGTCCTCCACAAAGACCTGAAGTATTAGTTAGGACTCTTATTTAGTATAAATAAGAGCGCCCAACCCAGCATGGCCTCGCGGCAGCTCGAGTTGGGCGGAGGGGACCGGCCACACAACATGGCCGACTTGCCCCACGAAGACAGTGCTGGTGCCGCCAGCCCTGTTACTCTCTCAGAGGAGCAGCTCCTCGAAGAGGAAGACATGGATGTATCCACGTCTGAATCAGCTCTCACTGATGCTGAACGGAGGAGTATTCTTGAAAAAGATCGTCTTCTTGCTCTAAAAATAGAGAAGGAGGAAGCCCAACATCTGAAGGATACGTGGGATATGTGTGGTAATCCGAACATCGACCCGAATAACCACCCGAAAGATGAGAAGCCAGCTAGACTGGTACAGTCAACTGGTAAAAGTTGCTATGATGGAAGGGAGATGAATCTCCATCCAGACGTGATGTGCGCCACGGAGATAGGCCTACCCAGACCTATCCCTAACGACATAGTAGATATGTTGCAAGAATTTATTGATGTGGGAGCTCTCCGCATCATGCCCCCAGAGTGGTTTGCCACCTGGGAAAATCTACAGCAAGGCCTCCGGGTGTGTAAAGCACTTCGGAAGGGCTTGTTTGACGCCGAAATGGCTGACGTCGGGATGTGTGTGCCTCGGATGACACGCATCTCAGAGGACACTTCGTGTGGGGCATTCGGCGCCACTACCCTCGCGGTAGGATGCTACCGCAGATACAACCCGGTAGGGATGTTGGAACCGAGATCGGTTGAAGGATATAGGGACTTAATACGGTCCAACTTATCCTACGAGGTCTATCAGATAGACTATAACCGCATGAAAACAATCATGGCGGAGAAGGACCTCAGCCGTCACGAAGCAATCGTCGAGACGGTGGAGGAAATGGTCAAGACTCGGACTAAGAGTTTGACTCAGGCAGAGGAGAAGGCTGCAGCTAAAGCCAGCAGGGACATCCGAAGGGGTGACCCTGCAACCCGCACTAGCAGTCCCCATGGTCAGGATATCCGGACTGTGGTAGTTACAAAAGGGGAATCCCCTTTTGTCCAACCTAAGGGTCGCCAAGCCCTGAGGAATGAGGCAGCCCGGTTAAAGAGAGTACCAGACGCCCAGCGGATTGTAACCGATGGGTCAGTATCGGATAAATCTGATACGAGCAGTACTTCCCAAGGGAAGTCTGCTACAGGGGAGGACGATATGGACATTGCGGCTCCAAAATCTCCTTCCCAGACGAAGGACCCAGTGACCACAGTCACCCAAACCGACCCGACGCCCGACCCGAAGGTGGCTGCTGGACATCAGTCCGACGTCAGCTCGGGGAGCGAGTTGGGTACTGCCCTGGAAAAACACATCTGGAATAACGCCAGAGGTGGATTTCAGGGATTCATTCCCTCCTACTGGGGGGAATGCGCCAAAGGATCGGGGCGTTTCTCCATCCCGCCAGTCATCAACTTGAATGGGAGATCCGACGATGAGGATTGGTGCAGAGCCACCCAAAGGGATCCTCTCGTGAGCGAGTTCTACGAGGACTGGCTTAAGAAAATAGATTTCTTACCGGAAACCTATTATACCAGGGATCAGAAGGCAAAGATCCGCTGGGCTGTCCGACATTGGGACAGGGACCACCTTGAGTGTCCATTCCATAAATGCCAGTCATCTATGGAATTACAGGTGTCCTTCACCACTAGGGCGAGGTACCTGCGCCACTTAGTGGAAAACCACACCCATCACTATGTGGTGTACCAGTGCGACCCGGAGGGGGCAGGTACCACTACCTGTTCGGGTCACCTGCATCCTAGGCGTGGGCGCTTAATCAAGCACATGACCATGCTCCATAATATTGGAGGTGGTGAGGCCAGAGCCAAGGTAATGGCCCTGCATGAACGCGTAATAGACGCGTTCAGAGATGTCCTAAAGAAGGATCCGAAGAGCCTTAATTCTTCTAAGGCGTATTTCTGCGAGGTGGCAGAAAGCAAATCTAAGCTCACAGTAGCGAGGTTTGCAAAGGTCCCGGGTTCAAGGAAGTTCGACTTGGATCCGGACCAATACCCACCCGAGATGTTCCGTCGGTCTGCCAATCGAGGCCGAGGAAGAGGTGGGAGAGAACCCGACCCGAGGGACTACTACCGGGGTCGGGGGGAGCCGAAAGGTGATCGGGGACGGTCTCGGTCCACCAGCCCGGCTACTCACGTAAGAAGAGGAGGGACCCTCAGCCTGGAGGAGATTGACTCCCGTTATTACACGGAGTCCTCTCATAGTGGTCGTAGCTATGAGGCATCTGCGGATAGACATACTGACTATCCGGAGATGGACTTGGCGCCTGGACAGGAGTCCCAGACGCTCGGCCAGACCCCCCAAGACACCCGAAGGCGCGAGAATGAACTCGCTCGCCAGAGGGAGGTTGATAGGGAGCTGGCCCGACGGGGACGCAGGAGTCCTGGGGAGGAACCCTCCCGGTCCTGGTACGACTTGGTGCGACATGTGGCGTCCACCTCATCTGCCCAGGGGGGTGTCCTACCCGACGCCGGGTACCGAGGAGGCCCAACAAGCAGACCTTCATCTGCTTCGGGACGGACGGAACCATCCGATCCTTCAGGAATACACCAGCAGGTGTTAAAGCATGCCAGTAGGGATGCTTCGCGGCACCAACAACAGCCGCCATCACACAAGGCATTCAAGCCTGCTCACCGGATCACTGGGCCGGATGGGGAGGCTATGAAACCTCCTCCTCCTCCACCGAAAGGCCCGGTGCCAGCTCTGGCGACACCACCCCATAAGCCGGCTCCACCACCAGGGAAGCCGACTGAGGTTGGGAAACCAACCATAGACCCTCCTGTTAAGACACAGGAGGTCAAACCGAAGAAGGAGAAGCCTGCGGCCACTCTTAATGTAACGCCGATAGCATCCTACTTCCCTAAGGATGCTCCGCTGTCCAATCAGATAGGACAGGAGATTCTGGATGACTTCCAGAAGGAACAGCGGGTGATGGCTGAAGATTACCACAAGAGGGTGGTACAACACTTCATAGAGGGGGTAAGGAAGTGTCACCGGAAGGAAAAGGAGAGCCTTCAGAAGGACACTGCCGATGAGGTAGTTACCAAGACCAGGTTCTTGGAAGCACAGCGCGACAAAGCCGCTGTGCTAGAAGCTACAGTCCGAGAGGAGTGTAAGGAGCTCCAGGAAGAAATCCGGGAGATGAAGGCCAAATTTAAAATTTGCCTCGGGATGAAATTCTCGGACTGGGATGGGAGCATGGATCAGCTGAAAGATGCATCCAAAAGAAGGAGGTACCCGAAGGCTGAAACGAAGCTCCTTCGGGATAACTGAATACAGCTGTGGTTGTTTCAGGAACTCTTCGGCTACGGGAGCCGAAGGTAAATATGAAGGGACTATCCCTTCATATTAAAAGAACCTTTAGGTTCTGAGGTAATAATATTCATACCAAATGTTAATAATATTTCCACATATGTAAACGTTTTAACATACATTGCACCTACAGAAGTCTACCATTTGCTGGTAGACCCGAAGAGGAGAGCACCTCACTCAGTCGTCCAAGATGAAGAGGAGAGCACCTCACTCAGTCGTCCAAGATGAAGAGGAGAGCAACTCACTCAGTCGTCCAAGATGAAGAGGAGAGCACCTCACGTACTCGTCCCGAAGCAGATCCGGAGATCAGCCCAGTATCCGACTTCTTAAGTCAACATAGCACTTTTGTGAGGTTCTGCAGTATACCGCTGCAGTTCCAGATTATTTATTAAAACGTACATTCTCGTCCATGTTACTAATATATATTTATGGTGCTGATACACTACGATAGTTTATGATACTCAGGATAAATACCAAAGATCTGTATAAACCATAACTGAGTTCAAACGTTAACCACTTCGGGTGGGTGTAAATAATAGTATGCATATCTAGTTGTAGATATATTTTGTTATGGAAAACGGAGGTGATGAAAATTTTGATTCTGGTGCGAAAAAAAGTTATCATGTATCCCTATGAAATTTTTTTTTAGGCTTGTGAGTCCTTTTTAGGACTGGTAATAATTCTTCGGAATTGGTACACTTGCCGATTATATTTTTAAAGGTCCTTATCAGGACTATATATGTATTTCCTATCAGAAGTTAGTTACAAACTATTAGTAACTACTTCGGGTACTACTTAACGTAAAAGTCATATCATAAGGTTTCTATGACAGTGTAATGCCTTAATTCCATTAATATTGTTCATCATATATTACATATGACTAATGGTAGTAAAACCCTTTGTGTATAGTGTATAGACAAACTATTTCTGGTTGTCAAACTATTGTATTATGAGTCTACTACTCAGGTTTTTACCACACCTAGTGTTGTCTAGGGGGGGTAGTGTAGGGGTTTACTACGGTAATCATTTACATCCAGGTGACCGAGGAGGGTTAAGTTCGGGTTGTTCCCGCCTGGCGTTAGTGTGGGCGGTATCCCAGAGGGGGCGACTGTCCTCTCTCGGGTACTGCGCACCACGTTTCAGGCGGGAGCCAACCGACACGTGACCATGTCCATTTCACATCCCAAGGGGGTATATAAACCTCCCCTCCTCGTATAGTCGCCAGTCAGTGCAGGCCCGGCTGACTCCCCGCATTACCCTACCCCAATCGCTAGATTGAACCAGGACTGCTTCGTCTTACCCTTCGGGTTAAGACTAGATTCAATTGTAATAGGGATACGTTGAATAAAACACACTTTCTACTTCGCACTTGGAAACTGACGTTCTTGTTCTCTTTCTGAGATTCCGAACCACTACACTATCAAGCACTGCTGATCCTAATGCAAAGCAACTATTATATAAAATACATTTAAATAGGATTTAAAATATGAAAAAAAAATCGGACCATGTCACTTTAATGTGATATATAGCATGACATTTTGGTTCAGTTTTCTAAAAGGGATTGTAATCTCGACCTGTCAAACGAAGCTGTAAATGCTAATAAATACTCCGATTTTATCTATAAACTAATTATATGTATGTGATGCACTGGCGAGTTACTCATCAGCACTCCACTTAGGGAGTGATCATTTTTTAACAACAGGGGGGGGGGGGCAAAAAATCTGAACCTGTTTTGAGCCAAAAAAGCCCGCGCGTTATATGCTTCAAAGGGCCTGTGCGAGCCGATTTTTGACCCTAAGGGGGGGGGGTTAAAATTGTTGACCCCTCGACCGGGGTTGTAAAAAGTTTTGCGTGCTCCACGCAAAAAAACTACCACCGCCACCTTGTTGTTAAAAAATGATCGCTCCTTTATAGGGCAGTGGCAGAGACCTCAATATCTGGAGGAACCCCTACCCATCGGTCAACAAGCTAAATTTCACATATTTGTTCAAGCATTTTTCATCGGCTTTCTGAATAAGATATTTTGACAGGGTGTGTGTATATGAGGTATTCTCAAGTGACTTCACTATGGGTGCCCTTAGTCAAGGTCAAGGTCACTTAATTTGACCTTGGAAATGTAAAACACCCTTCAAAATCATCAAAATACTGTTAATGACTACATTTATTTCTGGAACCAGCTAAGCTACATTCAAGATATTTTGCCAGGGGGTATGTATATGAGGTACCCTCATGTGACCTTACTATTGGTGACCTTGGTTAGATATCATACACCGCGGCTACAAAAAGGTGGCGTGTACTAACCCATTACAGTTCTCCATACTCCAAGCTTCTCATCCATATCAGATAAGACTGCACACTGTAAAAAATAGATGTACTTTTTACAGTATACAAATTTACATGTTGAAATAATGGTAATTTTCAATTAATCTACATGTTTGACATTTTAACAATTCAATCTTGTGATAGGTTGGACAAAATACCATGATCACTTGATAATATCCAGAAGAAAGTAGCTGTCTGGATCTATACACCTATTTTGTGGTAATATACTATGCATATATCCTCACCTCTGGAAACTCTGCCTTGTATCAATCCTATAGAGTAAAACCTCTTGTATAGGCCAGGGCTAGTATGCAAGTCAGATGGTTAGTGGTGCGTATAGGATAAAGACAAAGTCAAAGTATGGCTTATCCATAAGCTTTTAGATGTATGCTACAGTAACTACAGTCACCATAATCAGACTCCCTGTGAGGCTTATCGAATATTCTCTGTATACATGTATTTGAATACTGTGAATCTATTAATGCTGATTTAACGTAAAATTAACGGTGATTCAATGTAAAATGAACAGTGATTCTGCGTAAATTGAACAGTAATTCTGCGTAGAATTAACGGTGACCGTCACCGTTAAAAAAACGGTGAAAGTTATGTCCCAAAAGTTGCCGGTGATTCAACGTCATTTTGACGACATTTTTTTCACAGTGTGATTACAAGACAGAGTGGAGGATCCTGAGTGCCGCTGTCTTGTCGCAGTCAGTACAGCTCAAGGCCTCGGCATGGCCGACAGAAGGAGGTCTCCTTTTACTAAACAAGAGGTAAGTTAACTTTGATGTATTATTTCTCAGTATTACAGCTAAATTCGATTTCATTTGTTTATTCATTAATCCATTAATTTAACAAACAGAATGATCTTAATACTGTTAACATCTTAATTCAAACGTGTTGTAGATCCATGAACATCACTAATAAGGCTCACATGAATCAACCATTAATTTCCTCTCTTTATCGTCCATAAAGTATGTCATGCTGGAGCGGGTGGGTGGGGGGGGGGGGGGCGGTCTTGGTCAGAGTGTGACAAACAATGATGAAGGTGTGGGGAAAAGTGTGACAAGGGCATGGGTAGGTGTCGAAAATGGTCCGTGACGGCCCCTAACTGGACATAACACCACAGCCCAGATCAAAGTAACAGAGTACATACCGGTAATAAATCGCAACAAAACATAGATAAGGGTTATTTAACCCTCATTATTTCAAATGACATAATAACAAACATTATCTAAGCTGATTATGAGGTAGCAGTACTACCAATCCAACACAACATCCCTGCATCGTGTATTATTGGCAGAATATTGCCGTAATTCCCACTTAACGCACTCATTGTATGAACATAAAGGCTGTGGAGGAGGACAAAACATTACCCCAGGAAATAACTGTCTATCCATCCATCTCCCCTTTAAGCTAAACATGAACAGTTTCCCATAATAAAGGGATGGTAGTTGTTTAACCTACACGTTAAGCACGTATTCCACCAACGTCGGTCGGCTGAAAATCCATCATACGATGAAAGTCTATAATGTTAAACTTATGGAGGAATCTCGTCCGACAACAGAATGACGGCCGATTCTGTCAGTGGAATACTCCCTACACTGATAATAATAGACCTGGAAATGTTAGTCACTACGGACTACGTTTCTATAGTCACGTGAACATAGAAAAAACGGCTATACCTATGTCTAATGTAAGTTAGTCATATAGTCAACCTATAGTCAGCCATTAAATCGGCTGATTTGGGCTACATAGTCAAGTGACTATGAATTTAATGGTTTCATGGTCTAAAGTAGTCACTATGACTAATGCATATAGTCAATCATGAGAAATAAGGGAAAGGCAGGTCAAGCTTTGTCCTACTCTAGGATTGGATAAGGCAGGGTAGGGGAGAGGCTAGGATAGGGTAGGGAAAGGGACAGGCTAGGATAAGGCATGACAGGGGACAGGCTAGGATAAGGCAGGCCAGGGACAGGCTAGGATAAGGCAGGCCAGGGACAGGCTAGGATAAGGCATGGCCAGGGACAGGCTAGGATAAGGCAGGGCAGGTGACAGGCTAGGATAAGGCAGGGTAGGGGACAGGCTAGGGTAAGGCAGGCCAGGGACAGGCTAGGATAAGGCAGGCCAGGGACAGGCTAGGATAAGGCAGGGCAAGGGACAGGCTAGGATCAGGCATGGCAGGGGACAGGCTAGGACAGGGCAGGGCAAGGGGCAGGCTAGGATAAGGCATGGCAATGAACATGCCAAGAGAAGGCAGGTCAGGGGACAGGCTAGGATAGGGCAGGGCAGGGGACAGGTTATGATAAGGCAGGGTAGGTGACAGGCTAGCATAAGGCAGGGCAATGGACATACTAGGAAAAGGCAGGGTAGGGTACAGGCTAGGATAAGGCATGCCAGGGGACAGGCTAGGATAAGGCAGGCATGGGGACAGGCTAGTATAAGGCAGGGCAACGGACAGGCTAGGATCAGGCATGGCAGGGGACAGGCTAGGATAGGTAGAGCAGGGGACAGGCTAGGACAGGGCAGGGCAAGGGACAGGCTAGGATAGGTACGGCAGGTGACAGGCTAGGATAAGGTAGGCTTGGGGACAGGCTAGGATAAGGCAGGGTAGGGGACAGGCTAGGATAGGGCAGGGCAAGGGACAGGCTAGGATAAGGCATGGCAGGGTTCAGGCTAGGATAGGGCAGGGCAGGAGACAGGCTAGGATAAGGCAGGGACATGAACATACTAGGAAAAGGTAGGGCAGGGGACAGGCTAGGATAAGGCAGGGTAGGGGACAGGCTAGGATAAGGCATGGCAGGGTTCAGGCTAGGATAGGGCAGGGCAGGAGACAGGCTAGGATAAGGCAGGGACATGAACATACTAGGAAAAGGTAGGGCAGGGGACAGGCTAGGATAAGGCAGGGCATGTGACAGGCTAGCATAAGGTCTATAACACTGTACACTGTTAATCTATTTCTATGTGTAATATCAAAATTTGAACAAAATACCATGATTACTCTATCAAACATGAGAACTCATGCACCCTATAACATCTTATGTTGCCCCAATCAACTGTAACATAACATATAACAAGCAGGGATATCCATAGAACAGTGATTTAGAAGAGGATGTGCCTACCTGAAATCCATGGACCATTCAAATTTGAATCCTGTTTCCTGTGCACACATTCCTGTGACATCATCAATTTGTGTGATCCACATATAGTCACTCCTGACTATCTTTATGACTAATATGTGACTAAGTTGTATAGTCCCCTTACTACGGGGGTCAAAATATGATGGTATAGTCAGTACTGACTATAGGTTTTATTATCAGTGTTGCTTTGCCTCAATCATTTTTGAATTCCGCCCTAGCTGGGTGTCCACTGGACAGCGCCATATTTGACTGGTCCCAGTATGCACCCTCTCCTGTCCAGTCACTAGCTTCAGCAAATCATGTAGACCAAATCAGGGAGCTAAAGCTCTGCTTGGAGAGTGGAACTACATTCCCTGCATGCTAGGACACCTGCAATCTCTTTATTACCTGTCCAGGATAGGGTTGTGGTTAGGACAATGAACTAGTTCAAATCCCCTCCAGGCTAAGTGTGGTGACCATACCATGCACCAGGAAATCTCTTTTACTTAGGTCTGCTAGGTTGAGTTGGAACATTTATTACCTTAGATTCAACCCTATTGGTTGCACCAAAACGTTTTTGTAAACCATTTATGAATGCTTGGAAAAGTTCTTTTGGTAACCACTTTTGGTAACCATCTATGTTACACTAAAAGCCACACCAAGAACCAAACCCGGGACCCTTGGATTGGTAGTTCCAGGCTCTCCTGGTTGAGCTATCGAGGCTGTCGGTAGATCCATGTACAATAGGTAAAATTTGTTATTGATTATCTTCATTAATGATCAATGCTAAATAATGGGATACTGTAATAGGGACCTTGAACAACCAATGGGGTCGAACCCAAGGTAATAAATGTTCCAACTCAAAGGAATGTTCTCTAACAGATTGACCACAGGACCTAAATAAATTTACTTGTGCCTGCTATGGTCACCACAGTTAGCATGGAGGGGATTTGAACTTAGGTACTGCTGATCATGAGTCCATTGTCCTAACCACAACCCTATCCTGGACAGGTAATAAAAGAAGTGTCCAGGTACAACCAATGCACAATACCCACATGTAGAGGCCTAGTGTAATCATTGCTTCACTCTCCCCCCAGATGTTGCCCCCCCCCCCCCCCCCCCTGAGACCAACACTGCTAGTTCTAAGTGCCCCCAATTGTGGCAGCACTGGTATCCCGCTAGTGAGGAATATCAGTTGGTCAGTACTGATCAATGTTCCTATGACTACATGGGATCACCATTACAGACTATAATGCCAGCAGTATTTAGCTTATCAGTGTACTTGGGACAGGTTTTACCTGGGGGTGGGAGGTAATGTTTCATCGTATTTCCCCCAGATTAGCCAACTACCAATGGCCTTAGAAAACCTTAGGAATCTGCTGTTAAGTAATTGCTACTCACATAAAACATACTAAATTAATAAGGGATAATGCTACCCACTCGCCAAATCGCCTATGGAAAATGAAAGCTAATTTTGGCTAATGGAAATACATAGTAATTTGCCAATCTGGCTAACTGGCTAAGAAGTGGGTTGCCTTTGGGTTGGTCCATTGATATGATGTTTGCTCCAACCTCCAGCCTCTCGATGCACAGGATGGGTTGTTCACAGGAAAACACAGTGCGGGTGCTAAATTGGTATTTAAAACAATTTACACACTGGGTATAATGACATAGGAACAGGTCTTCTTATAGCTCCTGAAATATCTCCCCATGGGGGAAGTTTCTCCCCCTCCAACTCTTCCCTAGGAACCCTTCCTGCAAAAGGCAATTTCCAATTATTTCCATGACAACACACGGTCCCAATTACTCATAAAGGGGGGATATGGATATTAATCATGATAGAAATGTTGAGTGTTAAATATCAGTTAAACGGTCTGAGATAGGTAAGTGATAAGCTGAAGATTGAAGAAAATATAATCTTATTCAACAAGGACAACGCAGATGGGAATACATTATCTTTGTAAACAGCAAGTACAGTTTGAAGGGGCCCCAATCTGCCTAGTAGTATCCCACTGGTAGGATAGGTGCTGGCCGAGGCCGTTGTATGTGTGACATGAGTAGTATTGTATGTATCGGAACGGGACTATGGTTAACTACTGTTTATTACTCAATCGACATGCAGCCGATCAGAGGCCTCCATTTGGTCACGTGACCGGAAGTGACCTACTTCGGGGATTAGTGGTGACGTCACGTGACCTAGTTAGCCAATCAGAGGCTGCCATTTGGTCACGTGACCGGAAGTGACGTCATATGACCTACTTATGGACCGGAAGTGACGTCATATGACCTACTTAGGGGACCGGAAGTGACGTCATATGACCTAATTTAGGATGACGTGACCGGAAGTGACCTGATGAGTCACGTGACCGGAAGTGACGTCACATGACCTAATGGCCAACCGGAAGTGAGTGACCTCATTGAGGATCACGTGACCGGAAGTGACCTGATTTATCACGTGACCGGAAGAAGAAGAAGAAGAAGAAGAAGAAGTGACGTCACGCGACTTAATGAAGAGATGAGCGTCTTTAAGGGGTCACGCGCTTTAAAATGTGATATTTTTTTTTCGGAGGAGGAGGAGGAGGAGGAGGAGGAGGAGGAGGAGAAGGAGAGGAGGAGGAGGAGAAGGAGAGGAGGAGGAGAAGGAGGAGGAGGAGGAGGAGGAGGCGAGTCTCTTATTTTTTTCGGTAAACTAATAAAAAACACCAGGATATAAGTTTTTTTTTTCATTTTTATTGTTTTACGAGCGACTGGAAGTGACTTATTGAACTAGGTAGAAGCGTTCTTTAGAGTGTATAAGGGGGGAGGGGAGGGGAGGGGAGGGGGGGAGGGGGGGAGGGGGGGAGGGGGGCCCCTTTAAGATGCATGGGGAGGGGGGCGCTTTTAGGATGCATGGGGCGGGTGGGGGGAGGGAGGGGAGGGGAGGGGAGGGGAGGGGGGAGGGGGGCACTCTAGGGGGGGGCGCTCTAAGGGGCGTTTGTCTCTTTTAAGAAAAAAAGAAAAGAAAAGATTTTAATCGAGAGACACGCTTCTTCCTCTCGAGAGGAAGAAGCGTGTCTCTTCATTTTTTTTGTTTAGGAAGTGAGGGTCTTTAGGATCACGTGACTAGAAGCGACCTGATGAAGCACGTGACTAGAAGTGACGACGTCACATGCTTTAATGAGGCGATCAGCTGTGACTGGCGGCGGCGGCGGTGGCGGCGGCGGTGGTGCTGGTGGTGGTGGTAGTAGACATTACTGTGGTCAGAGGTGATATGGTTTTTTTCCAACAGAAATCAGAGCTTTAATACAGAGGGAGTTTAATCCTATTTCCAACAGCACCCCAGCTGTCTAGCAGCCGCTCCGCTCCTTAAGAGCTTCTTAAGAGCTTAGATGACGAGGGGTATGTCATCGCCATCTGTGGAGGCCAGCTGAAAATGGTGCTTTTTCCTTATCCATAGCCTTACCTCCTACCCCCTACCTGAGGACGACTCTCTCCCCCTTTGGCATTCATTGTAACAAACGTCAGAGGTCAGGTGAAAATCGGATTTTCATGCACAGCCTTAGTCAGCTGTCACCCCTATTGAACTAGCCGGCCGCCGCCGGCCGGCCTACTCACTACGGCAGGAGGCGGTGATTTTTTTTTGTTTTACACTTAAGTCGCTCACCACATGCACACGACTCTACTCACAGACAGACACACCCGTCTTAGGGGGTCCTGCTTCACGCCACACGCCTCCTGTAGGTTTTTGTATACACACTCTAAGCTCATGACTGCTTAATCCTTTATACAGCTAATGCGCGTTGAATTAGCACAGCCGGTACACCGCCCGCTCATGGCAGTCGATCTCTCAAAAAAGGGGGGAAAGAGATCCAGCTGAAAACGTCATGACTTATGTCTTTTGTTTCTCTTTGTGAATGTCCGCCGGTCAGCCGGCGGCAGCAACTGCTTAATCCTTTATACAGCTAACGCACGTTGAATTGCTGAACAAGGCAGTAAGTAGCTTAGCTCATGTCAGTCGATCTCTCAAAGGGGGGGGAAAGGGATCCAGCTGAAAACGTCATGCCTTATGTCTTTTTGTTTCTCTTTGTGAACAGCTGAACAGGGCCGTAAGTAGCTTAGCTCTAGAAGCGAGAAGGAGTATATAAGGGGGCTGGAAACACCCATTCACTCACTCAGTCTTTTGCTGCTCTCTACAGTCACCACCATGAGCAAAACACAACAACTAGTGTCGTCCAAGGATCTAATCGAGTTCAAGAACAAGAAGAGTACGCAGAATGGTGATCGTTTAGCGTCAGCGTCTCCTCTTGCTACTGAAATTGAGACTACCGCCGCAACTGCTTGGTCTTATCACCCTCCCGCTGTAGCGAGCGCACGCAGCAGTAGTAGTGGTAGTAGTAGTCGTCGTGGTAGCGACGTTGTTACACTTGCGACGGTTGTTGCTGCTAAGCGCGCTGCCGCTGCTACTGCTGCGCCTGCTGCGGCTGCTGGTGATCCTCGTGCTGCTAGTGCTGCTGCTGCTGCTGCTGCTGCCGTTGCTGCTGCTCCTGCTGCGCCTGCTACTGCTGCGCCTGCTGAGGCTGCTGCGCCTGCTGCTGCTGTGCCTGCTACTGCTGCGCCTGCTACTGCTGCACCTGCTAGCGCTGCGCCTGCTGCTGCTGCTGCTGCTACACCTCTTGCTGCGACTGCCGCTACTAGTACTGACACGCAGCACGTTGCACAGAGCCTCTCAACCGCTACATCAACCGACGCCATCAACGCCGCTCGTGCTGAGACTTACAGCTATTCGGACACTCAGCCCCAGCAGCGGGTAGTAGACATACATGCCCTAAAGCAACAGGGTGAGACAGAGAACGACGCTGACGACGAGGCGTACGAGGAACCCGAAGGGCTACGGGCGCACAGTCCGTTTTTCCATTTTTCATTCCCACTGGTAGCGCGTCCGGTCCGTGGCGACTGCCCTCACCACCACCTTACGAAGTCGTGTGGTTGCCCTGTTCCGACAACGAGTCGTCGGATACCAGCGCAGACACTGCTCCTGTTATTGGTTCTGCTGCAGTAGTACCTGTATCATCATACTTCAAAGCAGAGCCGTTAGGATACTTGTCAGACGCTATGCTACTGAAAATAAGTAGTAAGTTGCCGACATCAGATTACATACGGTTAGGTTCATACCTTGAAGTGAACTTGAAGGATATGGGATATCTCAGTTGTGAGACAAGTGTCATAACTCAAGCTAGAGAAATGTTCACTACTTGGTACCAGAAAAGTTGTACTACTAGGTGGAAGGAACTAGCCACCGCCTTGGAAGAATCTTACCGTATGGACCTCATCAAATTCTCACGTGAGTACATGGACAAGCATGACATGTGGGATGGCTTAGAGAGTAGAGACATGGAGTGGAAAGTGCAGAAATATTTCTCTCTTTTAGCTGAGCTCTGCCCTAGAGACTGGAAGACCATAGGGATCTACTTAGGGTTGACTTCTCATGAAGTAGCTTTCATCTCTCAACCTGTGCCTTCTGACAGGACTGTGAAGAACCCTGTCTATGAAGTGCTGAGAGCTTGGAAGTACAACGAGACGTCTGAGCCTATGGCTCTGATGAAAGTGTTGCAAGACGACATGGGTCGCAGCGACGTCGCAATGTATGTTCAAGGGTTGTATGCAGCTGTACCCAAAGACATAAAAGTGAGCTGTGTCACTCCAGTGTTGACCACTCTCGTCTGATCCCTGCAGTAAGATGGACATCTGTTGAATTCGATCCTAGACTACAGTCACCTTTCACTATGCTAATAGTATCGTGTGGTAAGAGGCGTCTAGTATTCGAAGTGATAAACAACGTTTATTTTTTTTTAATAATTGGTAAATAAGTGAAAAAACAAAAAAGAAAAAAAACATGACGCAGGACGTTTGCGAAAAGTGTTTCAAAATTTTTAAAAGACCGTACAATCACGACTGACCCGTAGAAAAATGAAGAACAATACCTAAGTTTTGCCCTCTATGCGGCGATGTCGATTGCTGATAGATCACCTGTCGACGCGAATCTCTGGACGAGGTGACTATCCCTCCACGTACATGCGCTGTACCGAACGGTGAGGAAACGTTCACGGCAAATTGGCCTGCAATACGAACGAGTGTCAGGATGCACGGGACTCGCGTGAGTGTAACAAACGTCAGACTACCAACCGGCGAGTTGAGTGACGCTGTAGATACTATGCGTCGCAATCCGCTTCACACAATGATAAAAAGTGGGTTTCTCGGTAGGCTTACTCTTACAACACAGAGAAGACAAGAGCATACTGCGCTACTTTCACGTCTCCCAGAACAACGCAACTCTCATTACAACCGCTCCCTACGATAACTTATTCAGAAACTTTGGAAGAGCTCCTCTCAAAGATGGAAAACACCGTCGCTTGCGAGGAAGTACGGAAACTTTGCGACGCTGACACCAAGTGGTGCGTTCTTTTTCCTACTAATTTTGAACATTTGCGTTTACATGAAACCGGGGGGTTTTCCCATAGGGGGTAGGAACAGTCAGGACGGTCGAGTTGGAAAGAGAAACAGTGTGTTAGATTTTCCCAACAAGGACAACCTCTGCGTCTTCCACCACATTTCCTTTCACTTATACAAAAAACACCGTCGCTTGCGAGGAAGTACGGAAACTTTGCGACGCTGACACCAAGTGGTGCGTTCTTTTTCCTACTAATTTTGAACATTTGCGTTTACATGGAACCGGGGGGTTTTCCCATAGGCGGTAGGAACAGTCAGGACGGTCGAGTTGGAAAGAGAAACAGTGTGTTAGATTTTCCCAACAAGGACAACCTCTGCGTCTTCCGCCACATTTCCTTTCACTTATACAACACCAGCAAGCGCGCTTCAGATTTGTTACGTCAGTTCTGTCCCGCTGCCACACGTGAAACTTTTCCAGGCAGCCTTCTCCATTTTTCCTCCCGACGGACATTCCAGAATCTACCCTTACAACATTACCTTCGATTTTGAGGCTTTCTTCAGACCGTGCAGAGAACCGTCGACCGAACACGTGTCCCTGCTGTGGGATCACGTCCCTTTGTCGGCTAGCGTCGCATCCGACTTTCCGGGGTAGGAGGGGTCGGTGTACGTCAGAGAATCCGACGCAGATTCCGACCCCTTGTTAGACCGAGTTTAAAATCACATAAACGAGAACTCCAAAGTCATCGGGAAAGCTGTGCTAGAACCTTACCGACCAACGTTAGAGAAGTTACATGTGGCGATAGGTGAAGCTCTCCTGCTGGAGGAAGCGGCATTCACCCCTTCTCCAGACGGCTTCGCTGCAGCTCACACCAGACAACCGTTAGTTCAACTGAAGAAGCGGCTTCTGAGATACATCCGTCAAGCTCCAGTCGTGGGCTTCAACACGGAGCGTTACGACTTGAACCTTATCAAAAATACGCCTTCACTCGTGCTTTGCCTCCGGAGACCGAAGAAACCAACAATTCAGCGTCATAAAGAGAAGCAATCAATACTTGACGGTTTACACACAGCACACGGTTTTCTTGGACGTAGTAGTCAACTATTTGGCACTTGGTTACAACTACGCGAATTATTTGCGAGCTTTCACCAGAAACGAAGAGAAAGGTCGCTTTCCTTACGAATGGATGACGTATACCAAGAAACTGGTAAACAGAACCCTGCCACCGAGATCGACTTTTGACAGTGAACTGACGGGCGTCAAAATGGCCGAAATCCGACTACGCCGCATGTCAGAAAGTTTAGTACGACAAGAAGATGCAAACTATGAGAGATTACTTGATCCACTACAACAACGAAGACGTCAAACCTTTCATAGAAGCTTTGAAAAAATCATGCTAAATTTTTCCAAGATCGCAGCATTGACATGTTGAAAGACGAGATCTCTCTCGCCAGTTTGACTTTACAGGTCCTCTTCCAAAACCTATAAGCTGTGTTCACAACGTTCCCTCCGTTCGACGCCGTCCTCCACGCTCTGATCAAAGAAAATCTAGTCGGTGGTCCTTCCATCATCTTCCATAGATTTCACGAGAAGGAGTGTATAGGTGTCTTATAAGTCGGCAGAGGGTGAATACTAGTGAAAAAGGAAGGCAGGTGTGCAAGTAGCTTTTCTAACAGACATGTGTGTGAACTAAGCTGCTTAAGTCTAAACCCACCTGCAGTAGAAGCTCTGTACTGAGAGAGTCTTTTCAGCCATTTAAGAGGCTTATCTAGGACAGGGTACATAAGGAGTGAAACGCCACTCTCACCCGTCACACTTTCTCCACCCGCCCTTCATCTTCGTAGCATTGTCCACTCTACGCTCGCTCAGCACGTTATGATGATTAGTTCTGCTATTTTCTTTATTTATGAAAGTGTTGACGCTACAGAGCATCGAAACCCTCTCGAAATGAGTCCAAGAAAGAAAAAGCAACTCCCACTTGAAGCAAGAAGAGAAACAGTGCCCTATGATGCATGTGAGGTAAAGAAACATTGGAAGGACGTCACCAAGGAGCAATGGATAGAAGCATGCTTCAACTTCATCGGAACAGTAGTTTCATTTGGACAGAGGGAGAAGATTTTGTTAGAGCTATTTTTCTTAGCTCCGTATACTTGGCCTCACTGTGGTGAAATTCCTTCAAGTTTGTCAGTCTTCGCCATACAAGTTATCAACTCTTTGAAGGAGCTTCGATATATGCAAGGCACTCAGGAGAAGATTGTCAAGAAAATGACGGAATTCGAAACAGGAGAAGACACAATATGGTGCGAGGAGACGACATATGCGGACGATGATCTGGAGTCCATCATTTGTAGCCCGTTGGAACATTATGTTAAAGACTTGGAGGACATGCTAGACAGCACCGAGATGAACCCGAAAGAGAGATCCCTGACTGCACAGAAAGAGGCCAAAGCTGTGTTGGAAAAGCACAAGTTTGGTCAAGGATTCACTCTTCAAAGCAGCTGTGTGAGTGTGATAAAAAGTCTTGTGTTGAAACATTCAGACATGAAGTTTTCGCGTGCTGTCGACACACTTCCTTTGCCTGAACTGATGATGAACATGATCGACCCCATCGTACCAACACGTTTCGACTCTGCCAATTGTCCCATGTATAAAATGGTTTCAAGTTTTGCCCGTGGCCGATGGCTAAACGATCCACTGAAGTCAGAAAACCTCCTTGATTTAATCAACTGACTAAATGTATTTTCTCATACTAGTATTAGTAGCATTAGTAATAGCGGCTACTCAGTCTCGTGCAGCACAAGCAGCAGCATCTGTCAACAGCATCCGTGACATCGTCAGCAGCTGCAGCAGCTGCACGAGCAGCGCAAGCAGCACAAGCAGTAGCATCTGTCAGCGGAATCCGTGACAACGTCAGCAGCAGCAGCAGCTGCACGAGCGGCACAAGCAGCAGCATCTGTCAACAGCATCCGTGACAGCGTCAGCAACTACAGCAGCTGCAGCTGTCAGCAGCTGCAGCAGCTGCACGAGCTGCACAAGCAGCAGCAGCAGCAGCAGCGGTAGTGTAGACCGCTAAATTCGAGATGACGTCATGTTTTTTTTTTAGCATCGACATTCGACATGAGGCCTAGTGACATTTGACATGAAGCTTGAAAAACATAGTGACAGGTGACATGAGCAATTCTTAAAATCGACATGAGATATGAGCATAATTAAGCGACATCGACATGTGCCAGCAAGAGTCCAGCATACTCTCCCAAGAGTTCAGCATTGCCAGACTATGGCATGAGGATCCAGCATGGTCAGACTTTCAAGCAAGTTTGCCAAAGTCCAGCTTGTTATTGAATGTCCGGCGTAGCCTGACCCTCACTAGAATAGTCCTTGACCCATCTATTATAGTCCAGCAGTGCCTGACCCTTGTCTGAGAGTAGTATTAGCGCTATTGGGTGCCTCTGAT
Source organism: Harmothoe impar (assembly GCA_947462335.1). NCBI lineage: Eukaryota > Metazoa > Annelida > Polychaeta > Phyllodocida > Polynoidae > Harmothoe > Harmothoe impar. The sequence continues at coordinate 1,730,858 of OX381708.1, forward strand.
ATTTGCCTCTGTGTAGTCAAACCTCACCTGAGAGAGACATACCTCAGAAAGAAACGAAAGCGGATTCCGACATCCGTGTGTGACGATCACTTAGAGCTTTTCGTGAAGATAAAAAACGGAAAAAAGTGCGAAAATGGTGTCCGCCGCCCGGCGGATGTTGTGAGAGACGTTACCTTCACGATCTGAGAACTTCGGGGCTTATGAAAGCGGCGTGGGAAGGTGACGGGATCCTAAGTCTCAACCCTAAGACTTACATTTGCTACGATCGAGTCAGCGGCACCGGTGAAAGAAAATCCCAAAAAAAAGATGGAGTGCAAAAAGTGTACAGAAGTAACAAAACCCTAAAGAACCAGTCGTCTTCTTAGATGTTCTTCGCAAACGAAAAACTCTCCTTGCGGTAAATAGAAATTTCAAAGTGGTACGAACCAAAAATGGACACTTACACCATAGAGAAAGATGACGTGCGCTACTTGTATTATAAGCGTCGCGTGCATTCTAACGGTGTGACAACGAGTCCTTTAAAAATATGAAAAAAAAGTGTGTTATTGATTGATTGAGCGCATCTTTTCAAAAATAGCGTGTTTATTAGAATTGAAAAAAATAAAATAAAAAAAATAAATAAAATTATTGTTGTGTTTTATTTTCATACGTCTTCTTTTATTAGTAAGTAAAAAAATTATAACAATTAACTAGCGTGTCCTCTTAAAGTGACACTTCCTCCGGTCGCTGCTGATCGCCTAATTAAGGCATGTGTCGTCGTCACTTCTAGTCACGTGACTCATCAGGTCACTTCCGGTCACGTGATCCTAAAGTCGATCACTTCCTAAACAAAAAAAAATTAAGAGACACATTTCTTCATGACCCAACCAATCAGGGGTCTCCATTTGACCGGAAGTAGTCGCCTCATTTGCATAATGGGTCACTTCCGGTGTACCAGCCAATCAGAAGCCTCTAACTAAGTCAAGGTCACGTGACGTCACTTCCGGTATGCCCTTATATGGACATGTGAAGGTCACATGACGTCACTTCCGGTATGCCCTTATATGGACGTGTGACGTCACTTCCGGTCAAATGGAAGCCGCTGATTGGCTGCGTCATGACCTTGACCTCTAACTAGGTCAAGGTCACGTGACGTCACTTCCCGTATGCCCTTATATGGGCATGTGACGTCACTTCCGGTCAAATGGAGGCTTCTGATTGGCTGCAGGTCGATTGAGAAATAAAAGTAGTATAGTATGTATCGGAACGGGACTATGGTTAACTCAATCGACATGCAGCTGTAACGGGTTGACTATAAGTCTAACTGTTATTGTTGTATATCTATTGTATGTTGTATGATGTAAGACAACACGGTTCTATTGTGTTTAATAACTGTTTTATTCATATAACTAGTGTCGTCGGTTCGTTACATACACCGACTCCTCTAGTTCGGTTATCTATACGGTAGTGTACCGGTACCACCTTCGGTTACCGTCGGTAGTTGTTACATAATCATTTTACATAACTAAACCTAACAGGTGGCGCTGCTAGTACGGTCACGTGGCTACGCAGCGCTGTATATAAGATGGCTACTTCCCCATTGGAAGTCAGTCAGGTTTGGGACTGTCGTGACATGACCACCCTGTGCTCACAGGCTTAACTCTATGCTATAGGGTTGCCCCACTGTATTATATATCTGTTCTGATCTTGTATATCCGCTGGTTATACTTGTACTATAATACACAAGAGTTTCCTTTACAATAAAGTCGCTGTATATTAAAGTCTAATTTACCTTGTCTGGTTTTTGTACTCAAGTGTTACATACGTAGTAAGAGACCAACTACATTGGTGCTGTGACCACTTGATCGAACCGACCATTGATAGGGTATTAAATAGACTTACAGTATATGGACTACCTATACGATTTTGTCAGCTCGTTCAGCGGCAGGACTAAAACCCCTGCTGAGGAACGTGAAGAAGCCGTACAAAATGTACGCTTCTTCACAGGCAAAACCAATAGGGGGGAGAGCCGGGCAGCCTTGGAGGTGCCCGGTGACGACCTCTCCCAAGGAGCAATAGGTGATCCTATTGTGGAAGCCTTTACCAGAGGATAGGATGGAGAGCAATCTCCAATCCCAGGACCCTTTGATATAAGCTCCAGGAGATCGTTGGACTCCCTTTCCACGAATCTTTTCTGTCCTGAGGGTCAGAAAATACCGGGTAGAGAGACTAAAACTCTCGGCCCAGCTGCCTTCGGTTCTACACCGACGGTAGCAGATCCTTCTTTGGATCAAGACACGTCGGTTTTCACTGATGGTGCCACTCCTACACCGAACGGTATGGGGGGTGGCGGGCTATCAAAGAATACTGATGTGGCAACAGAAGCTCCTGGTAGGGTGAATCCGCCAGCAGTAGATGAGCCATCCAGTTTACCACTGGATGGGGACCTACTAGCTGCCATGGGTATCACCACCAGGAAAACTGAGTTGCATGAGCTCGCGGAAGCCCGGAGGGAACTTGCTTCCATCAATCAAACTAGGAAGTTATTCCTAAGGGAGGTTGATGAGAAGAAAAAGTTCCTTCTGGAACTCCAAAACGAGATGGCTTCCCACAAGGTGGAGGTTGACAAACTTTTGCACCAGAGGGTGTCTGGCGAGTGTGAGGTTGCGAGCTTAAATACCTTGGGAAAGGATTTGAGCACGCAGCTCCACTTAGCCAGACAAGACCTCGCAAGCTTAAGGCAAGTCAATCATGACCTGAAGACGAAGTCGGCGCAGGTACCACCACCTACCACGGTGGTACCTCCAGTCATACCCGTACCCAATGTGTACACGACACCTTCAAGTGTCCCGCCGCTAGTACACACCATGGTAACGGGTATGACACCTCAGATGGGGGCTAGCTATCTACAGACTCCGGTCTGTGGTGGCGCCTTTGGAGGCACGGCAACACCTCCAGGGTACACCCACCCATCTACTGGTTCAACGATGTTGAACCAGCAGCAGACCATGGTCTCGGTTCCAGTACCGAAGCCCAGAGCTAGACAGGGCTTAACTCCTGTCCAGCGGGCTAAGTACGACAGGAACCCGGCGATTGAGAAGCTGGGGACGGACATCGTCCCGCGGGACATCGATGAACTGGATGAACGGTATGCTCCTTTCAACTTTGGGGAGACCAAACATCCAGATGCAGCCCGTCAAAAGGCCATCGATATTCCGCCTTTCACAGGGTCGCCACCCTGGAGAAAGTACAAAGTTCGGTTCAAGGCTATTGTGGAGAGCAATCGCTGGAACAATCAGCAAGCGCTGGTTGCTCTGAAGCAGGCACTCTGCAACGGGCCAGGGGAACCAGCCCTTTTGGCATTCGAGAGAGTGAAGATCAAGACATTGAGCTCACTTGAAGAAACAGCTGAATGGGCGGTTGGGAAGATTGGTGAGCATGACCCAAGGACTCAATTGCTCAAACGTGTCCAACGCAAGGACGAGCATCTGAGATCCTACGGATTTGCTCTACAGGAACTGATATCCGAGTGTTATCAGGGATGTAGACCTGACACCCCCACTGTCATCCAGGAGTTAACCTCCAGGTTTGTCAATGGAGTCAGGGACACCAATCTCCAGGCATATCTGCGGGAAAAATGGCAGCCAGACTTGTCTCTGGCTGACCTTTTTGACCATGCAGATGTGTATGACACCAAACAGGCTGTTTTTCCTAGTGGAGGAGTGTCGGCAACTCCATCTGTAGCCCCGAAAGGAGCTCAGGTGGTAGAGGCCGCCACGAAACCATCGAAGAAAAAACAGCCCGCCTCTGAGGAGGTGGCGGCAGTAATGCCTGACAGGGACATGGAAAAGATGATTGAGGGTTTGTTGCGGAAGCACTTGGAAAAGAGCTCTGCGTCCACTTCTGATTCTGGATCTGGAAAGAGAAGGAAAAAGAAGAAAAAGGACACAAAACCTCAGCCATGTAGACGCTGTCAGAAGATGGGTCATTGGGCTAGCGAATGCAAAGCCCCTGCACCCGTCGCTGCTAAAACCGAAAAGGAGACGGAAAACTGAATGGGGCCCATCCTCTTGGCAAGGATGGCGCCCCCACAGTTAGCCATGCCTGTAAGGGATTAGTAGACGGTGTTAACTCTTCCATGAACCAAGGCCGCGCAGAGGCAGAAGGGTCTGTACAACCTGTAAGCGTCTGGCAAGGCGGGGCTGGCAAGGACGAACGGAATCCGGTGGATTCTGTAGTCGCTGGCTTAGAGGAGTCTTGGTTAGAATCAATTGCCCAGAGCAGTGTGATTCAAGACTCCCCGAGCGACCCATGTTGGGATTATCTCCTGACAAAAGGGGTTGCTATGGATGGAGGGGGAAGCCCGATGCTGACCTCTGAGTGTGTCCCTTTACGGGGACAGCGTTGGTACCTGAGTCTCGTTGTTTCCGGGACGCGTGGTGAATTTTTGGTCGACACGGGTGCATCACACACCTTGGTCGATCGGAAATTCATGGCCCGTCTTTGCAACCAGCCCGAAGCTCCGCTACTGGGAGTAAAGGCTCGGACTGCTACGGGAGATAGTATGCAGACTTATGGCAGAACTGTAAAACCTATGTTGGTCGATGGCAAGACATACTGGATATGTCCAACCATCACCGACATCACTGATGATGGCATACTGGGGATGGACTTTGCTGCTCTTTACGGGGTAACAATGAACACCGCAACAGGCCGACTTCAGATTAAACATCCTTATAAACAATCTGTACAGTGCGTTTTAAGGAATGGTTCTTCTGTGGCGTCAGTGGCACAAGACACAAAGTTGGCAGCAGGACATGTATCAGATGTCCTAGTCAGCTGCGTGGGAGTGCAGGCCAAACGGCCGGGAATGTTTGAACCAGAAGATCAAAAGCTCTCTGAGTTAGGTCTTGCTGGCTATCATACTTACCTGGCCAACGCTCGTTGGGGGGTGATACCAATTTGTAACTCGAGTAGTAGAGAAATCACTCTACGAAAAGGGACGCTTATTGGTAACACTACGCGAGCATATGGGGTAGACTCACTAACTACGGACTTTGTGGAAGTAGGTGTGGTGGCGGGAGACTCTTCCCATGAAGAGGCTCTAGCTAAATCCAACCTACCGAAACATTTAAGGTCCCTGTTGTGTGAGTCACACCTCGCAACCCTAGAGAGCGAAATGGTGGCACATGAGCTGTTGGAGTTATCTGACGCCTTTGCGCAACCAGGAGATCCTCTAGGGCGTACCAATACGGTACAACACCGGGTTGACACTGGGGACGCGCTTCCCAGTAGAATCCCCTACCGTCGGTTACCCATGGCTAAAAAAAGTGCTATGGAGGCTGAGGTGGAAAAGATGTTGGATGAAGATGTGATTCAACCTAGCGAGAGTCCATGGTCAAGTCCTGTGGTGATGGTCACCAAGAAGGATGGTTCCTGTCGATTTTGCATCGACTATAGGAAGTTGAACGGACTCACTAGGAAGAATGCATATCCTCTACCTCGGATAGACGAATGTGTGGAATCTCTGGGTGGGGCGAAATGGTTCTGTACACTAGATTTACAATCTGGTTATTGGCAGATCGGCATGGACCCCCGGGACCGAGAAAAAAACACATTTTCTACCCATATGGGGCTATTTGAGTTCAACGTCATGCCATTTGGGCTATGCAATGCCCCGGCAACCTTCGAGGCAATGATGGAAACCATGTTACGGGGTTTACTTTGGAAAAAGTGCCTAGTATACTTGGACGACATCATCGTCTTCGGTGGTTCTGTGGAGGAAACTCTACAGAACCTCCAAGCTGTGCTGAAACGCATCTTATCATATGGTCTGAAATTGAAACCTTCAAAGTGCAAGCTTTTTAGGAAATCAGTTGAATACCTAGGTAGAATTGTTTCTGAACATGGCATCATGGCTGATCCTCATAAGATCGAAGTGGTACAGAACTGGCCTCGTCCGATGGACACGAAGCAGATACGCTCTTTCATTGGGTTTTGTTCATACTACAGAGATTTTATACCTGGATTCTCAAGAGTCGCAGCTCCCTTACAAGAGCTGATGATTGGAGAGAAGAAGGCTAAGGCTAAAATAGTCTGGTCTCCAGCCGCAGAACAGTCTTTCAGTGAGTTAAAGAGACTCTTCTTAGAAACACCTGTTTTGCACTACCCTGCACCTGTTGGTAAGTTCATCTTGGACACTGATGCTTCTAATACAAGTATTGGTGCTGCCTTGTCGCAGATCCAGGATGGGCGAGAAGTGCCGCTGGCATTTTCATCCAACAGTCTAAGCAAAACACAACGTAACTACTGCACAACCAAGCGTGAACTCTTGGCAGTGGTGGTTTACACAAAAAAGTACAGACATTTCCTATATGGTGGGAATTATCTCGTACGGACGGATCATTCATCTCTGCAGTGGCTCCTTAACTTCAAGGACGCTGAGGGGATGATGGGTAGATGGTTGAACCACCTCTCTGAGTTTGGCATGACGAATGAGCATATCATACACAGGCGTGGAGTAGATCATGTGAATGCGGACAGCTTGTCCCGCTATCCTATCCGGAACTGTCACCGTGTAGACTGCTGAGACTGTGGGTCTCACAATGCAGTGATTGCGTCTGTAGGTGCAAAAGTTCCTAACTGGACGTTAAATCACTTGAAGGATGAGCAGCTTGCAGATCCGGCTATTTCGAGGGTTTACTCCTTGAAGTTGTTGGGCCTGTCCAAGCCTGTTCGCCCCGCACTTTCGCTGGAATGTAAAGAAGTTAGACAACTGTTAGCGCAGTGGGATAATCTTTTTATACGGAACAGTGTATTGTGCCGCTGGAGGGTGCAACCTGGCAGGAAAAGAACAGCTCAGTCTGTAGTGCCTTTGTCACTCAGACTACAGTTGCTCAATTACTGTCATGGCCACCGAACTTCAGCACACTTTGGCAGACAACGAACTGAGGCAAAGATTAAGAGTAGATATTACTGGCCTGGTATGACTTTGGACATACGGCGTTGGGTGAAACAATGTCCCCAAACAATGTGACCTGGTATCGGTAAACTACCTCTAAGTCAAGAGCTATTCGGTGTTCGATTTGCCCGGATCGCAGTTGATATCATTAGTGGTTTCAACACGACCCCCGTGGGAATACCTGTATGATGGTCGTACAGGACTACTATACCAAGTATGTCCAAGTATATCCGATGGTAAATCATACAGCTGTTACCTGCGCAGAAGCACTTTTCGAGAATTGGATCCTCACGTGGGGAGGTCCTTTAATGCTTCACTCCGACCAGGGTCGCGAGTTTGAATCTCGACTGTGGGCAGAACTGTGTAGTAAAATACACATCTGCAAGACGCATACGAACCCCTACCGACCTCAATCGGATGGTATGGTGGAACGTTTCAATCGGACGTTGATCCAATGTCAGATACAGAAATTCCGATGCCCACTGTAAGAAAGGATACCCCTCCTAAGAAGAAAGATCTGAAAAGGGGCCGCCAGTCATCCAAGGATGATACCAAAGGTGGGCGTGACCGTTCCCGCAGTGAACCTGCGAAGAAACGGGCCGCCACAGCCACGGTAACATCCGAGGTCGACAGTAGCCAAACCGTCGGTACTGTCACGGTGTCTTCGGTTGCATTGCCCCCTGTTGCTGACCAACTGCCCCGGCAGGAGAGACAGAAACTGGGTGATGCACTGGCTATTGTTCAGAACTCATTGGGTGACGAGCAGGCGGGTCAGGTTGCTGCTGACTATGTCAAGCAGTACAAGTGGAGCCAGAAGCAAAAGAAAGCTTTGGCTGCACAGGAGGGTGTCTCACCTGTCAGTGACGCTGACCAGGTAGAGGTACAACAGCCGGATGGGGCGTCAGCCCAGCCGACTGCTCCACCACAGCACGGAGCAACCTCTGACCCCGTAAGGGATGACGAGGTGACTCCAGAACCTGAGCACAGGGCTGTTAACGATGGGCTAGCAGGGTTACCTGTGTTGCCCGGAGACGGACCTGCTTATGACACTGGATTCTCTGACACTCTAGTCCCCGGATTTGAGTGCTACAGAGCAAAAATGGCTGAAAACGCAAGTAAGCTACTCCAGTTTCAGGTTTCTTTCTTGGAGAAGTCCTACTTTGAGCAGTACAAGTTGCTCAGAGAACAGGCTATCCGGGAGGGAAAAGCTTGGGTTGCTGAACGCACCAGAGTCCTTGCCGAGCGTGAGGCAAATCTGGAGCAAGATCATGCCCTCTGGAGGGCTACGATCGAGCAGCTTGAATCAAGGTTGACAACTTGTGACGCCAAGTTCTTCCGACAATTCGGGCTAAAGCTGACAGAGTGGGAGAGAACTGGTTTTCCAGATCTCCAGTCTAGGTTGGGGCTTGCCGCAAGGCCTGCTCCTCCTGTGACCCCAGTACTGTCAGTACACCCACCTAGGTATGAGATGCCATTCTCGTTCATGGCACACTCTACCCGGGTGGTCAGCGGCGGGGAGCCTACTGTGGCGCCGAGTACCCACTCGGAAGCTACAGGTGGAGCCCTTCCTCTCCAGGTGGAGGCTGCTGTGGTTTGCACCACGGAGGCCCCTCCTGGAGGAAGTCCTGATGAGGAAGGAAAGCCATCCGGCGGTGTCCCTATGGACACCTAAGGATGGTCCCCTGTCAGGCCCTCTGGGGTGCACTGTTCCGCCCCTCGGAGGTAAAACTAAACCATCGACGCAGCTACACGCCCCTGGACAACCGAAGCAGACCGACGGTGCTGTTGTGACTTAACCTAGTCTCTACTGCCACCAAACTGGAAGCAGCCTGATGTCTTCAACCGTGGTTTACACCTAATCCACAACCGTCGGTGCTCTACTACTGTCCAGGGCTCCTGATCCTGTGGTCACTATATTACTATGTGACCTATAAACTATATTATGGATCATCCTCCTGTGATAATTATTTATAGGGAGGATCGGACCTACCTTTTTATATTTATATTTCACAATAGATGGAAGCACTATACCGGTGCTGGACTCTATCCATCTCTACCACCATAAACTGCTAGGTACTGGAGTACCGCCCCTAATAAGGATGACGATCTATCCCACCTTATTTAGGATACGCTACTATGGATTTTTATATATAAAACTTTTCTTCGCCAAAGGAAGTGAGAACTATTATAGTTCTATTATTTATATATAAGGACACTAACTCCACACGGATTCGCACCATTGCTGAATGTTGTAGGTGATGTGTTGAGTTTCCAAGGTGGTTATTGGTGCCTTTAGTATTAACTGATACTAGTCTAGGACTATCAGTTGGACAGTTTTTATATCATGTGCCTACGGGACTATGGTTTGATACCAAAGACTATACTGTTGATATAAACTGTTATATACATGTTAACTTGTGTGTTCATGTATGTATGCCTGTTTTTACTATGAGTAGAAATGTTACTTGTTGATAAATAGATATACGTGGTGTATAATGTATCCAAGAGGTATTATTATTATAAAACCAGCCCTTCCTACATTCTTAAGGGGGGTAGTGTAACGGGTTGACTATAAGTCTAACTGTTATTGTTGTATATCTATTGTATGTTGTATGATGTAAGACAACACGGTTCTATTGTGTTTAATAACTGTTTTATTCATATAACTAGTGTTGTCGGTTCGTTACATACACCGACTCCTCTAGTTCGGTTATCTATACGGTAGTGTACCGGTACCACCTTCGGTTACCGTCGGTAGTTGTTACATAATCATTTTACATAACTAAACCTAACAGGTGGCGCTGCTAGTACGGTCACGTGGCTACGCAGCGCTGTATATAAGACGGCTACTTCCCCATTGGAAGTCAGTCAGGTTTGGGACTGTCGTGACATGACCACCCTGTGCTCACGGGCTTAACTCTATGCTATAGGGTTGCCCCACTGTATTATATATCTGTTCTGATCTTGTATATCCACTGGTTATACTTGTACTATAATACACAAGAGTTTCCTTTACAATAAAGTCGCCGTATATTAAAGTCTAATTTACCTTGTCTGGTTTTTGTACTCAAGTGTTACATACGTAGTAAGAGACCAACTACACAGCCAATCAGAGGCCTCCATTTGGTCACGTGACCGGAAGTGACCTACTTAGGGGATTAGTGGTGACGTCACGTGACCTAGTTAGCCAATCAGAGGCCGCCATTTGGTCACGTGACCGGAAGTGACGTCATATGACCTACTTATGGACCGGAAGTGACGTCATATGACCTACTTAGGGGACCGGAAGTGACGTCATATGACCTAATTTAGGATGACGTGACCGGAAGTGACCTGATGAGTCACGTGACCGGAAGTGACGTCACATGACCTAATGGCCAACCGGAAGTGAGTGACCTCATTGAGGATCACGTGACCGGAAGTGACCTGATTGATCACGTGACCGGAAGAAGAAGAAGAAGAAGAAGAAGAAGAAGAAGAAGAAGAAGAAGAAGAAGAAGAAGTGACGTCACGAGACTTAATGAAGAGATGAGCGTCTTTAAGGGGTCACGCGCTTTAAAATGTGATATTTTTTTTTTTTTTTTTTTTTTTTTTGGAGGAGGAGGAGGAGGAGGAGGATAAGGAGAGGAGGAGGAGGAGGAGGAGGAGGAGGAGGAGAAGGAGAGGAGGAGGAGAAGGAGGAGGAGGCGAGTCTCTTATTTTTTTGGGTAAACCAATAAAAAACACTACGATATAAGTGTTTTTTTTCATTTTTATTGTTTTACGAGCGACTGGAAGTGACTTATTGAACTAGGTAGAAGCGTTCTTTAGAGTGTATAAGGGGGGAGGGGAGGGGAGGGGAGGGGAGGGGAGGGGAGGGGGGGAGGGGGGCCCCTTTAAGATGCATGGGGAGGGGGGCGCTTTTAGGATGCATGGGGCGGGTGGGGGGGGAGTGGGGGAGGGGGGAGGGGGGCACTCTAGGGGGGTGGGGGGGCACTCTAAGGGGCGCTTGTCTCTTTTAAGAAAAAAAGAAAAGAAAAGATTTCAATCGAGAGACACGCTTCTTCCTCTCGAGAGGAAGAAGCGTGTCTCTTCATTTTTTTTTGTTTATCACATGCCTCGATGAGGCGATCAGCTGCGACTGGAGGAAGTGACACTTTAAGAGGACACGCGTCTTAATTGTTATAATATTTTTTTTTACTTACTAATAAAGAAGACGTATGAAAATAAAACACAACAATTCACATGTCCGTCGTTCTCGTTGTTTCTTGCTTGATAAAGTCAAGTAATATCGCGATGCCGAGGTCAAACTTTCCCATGTCCTCAGTCAACACTCGAAGGAGTTCAAAAGGCGTACCGCCGGCACCGTCAGGATCAGCTTGCCACATTTTCAACACTCGGAAGGCCCACTCAGCGGGACTTCCTCCGTATTCGCATTCTTCAGCGATCTTATCTAACCTCTCAGGCGACAATTTTAAATGGTCCCCCACCTCTTTCCACCTGCTACCTAGACGTCTGCCGAGGGGCCCAATGCTTATGCATCGCGCGCGAGTCGGGGTTTTCGAAATCCAACCCCTGTCTGTGGAGAAGGGACATCCACTGAGCCAACAGTTCCACGCGTCTAATGCGGGTGAAGACGCGACCGAGCTCTCCCCATCTATGACGATGCGGGGTTTCACCCCACCAGACTCGGAACATCGCCGTACACAGCTCCTCCGGTGTCTTGACACTGCGCTCTACTAGAGCATCCATACGGGCGGCGGTAACTTTTAAGCTACTGCCCAACTCTCTCCAAGATCCGCTCAACTCTTTACCTAGTTGACGAAGCAAGGCGTCGCTATATGCTAAGCGCCGCTGTCCTACCTCTCTGTTCTCCCCATCGGTCTGCCTTGCGCGTCTCACGTCGTCAAGCCGCATTAACTTTTTTTCAGGTGGACAAGGCGGTGAAGGCGAGCTTGAAAGTGGAATAGCTTGAGCCATCTCGTCTCGTCTTGGCGGTGGCGGCGGCGGCGGCGGCGGTGGCGGCGGCGGCGGCGGCGGCGGCGGTGGCGGCGGCGGCGGCGGCGGTGGTGGCGGCGGTGGCGGTAGTAGACGTTACTGTGGTCAGAGGCGATATGGTTTTTTTCCAACAGAAATCAGAGCTTTTATACAGAGGGAGTTTAATCCTATTTCCAACAGCACTCCAGCTGTCTAGCGACCTGTCCGCATGACGCTTTTTCAGCCGCTCCGCTCCTTAAGAGCTTAGATGACGAGGGGTATGTCATCGCTATTCGTGGAGACCAGCTGAAAACGGTTTTTTTTCCTCATCCATAGCCTTACCTCCTACCCCCTACCTGAGGACGTCTCCCTCCCTCTGACATTCATTGTAACAAACGTCAGAGGTCAGGTGAAAATCAGATTTTTTCATGCACAGCCTTAGTCAGCTGTCACCCCTCCCTATTGAACTAGCCGGCCGCCGCCGGCCGGCCCGGTCTACTCACCACGGCAGGAGGCGGTGATTTTTTTTTGTCTTACACTTAAGTCGCTCACCACATGCACACGCCTCTACTCACAGACAGACACGTTCGTCTTAGGGGGTCCTGCTTCACGCCACACGCCTCCTGTAGTTTTTTTGTATACACACTCTAAGCTCATCACCGTTAATCCTTTATACAGCTAACGCGCGTTGAATTGCTGAACAGGGTGGTAAGTAGCTTAGCTCATGACAGTGGATCCCTCAAAAAAGAGGGGAAAGGGATCCAGCTGAAAACGTCATACCTTATGTCTTTTGTTTCTCTTTGTGAATGGCCGCCGGTCAGTCGGCGGCAGCAACCGCTTAATCCTTTATACAGCTAATGCGCGTTGAATTGCTGAACAGGGTGGTAAGTAGCTTAGCTCATGACAGTCGATCTCTCAAAAGGGGGGAAAGGGATCCAGCTGAAAACGTCATGCCTTATGTCTTTTGTTTCTCTTTGTGAATGGCCGCCGGCCAGCCGGCGGCAGCTGAACAGGGGCAGTAAGTAGCTTAGCTCTAGAGGCGAGAAGGCGTATATAAGGGGCCTGGAAACCTCCATTCACTCACTCAGTCTTTTGCTGCTCTCTACAGTCACCACCATGAGCAAAAGACAACACCTAGCGCCGTCCAAGGATCTAAGCAAGTTCAAGAACAAGAAGACTACGCGGAACAGCGCTCGTTTAGCGTCAGTGCCTCCTCTTGCTACTGAAAATGAGACTACCGCCGCAGCCGCTTGGTCTTATCACCCTCCCGCTGTAGCGGGCGCTCGCAGCAGTAGTAGTAGTAGTAGTAGTAGTAGTAGTAGTAGTAGTAGTGGTAGTAGTACTACTGGTAGTAGTCGTCGTGCTAGCGACTTTGTTACACTCGCGACGGTACACGTTGCTGCTAAGCGCGCTGCCGCTGCTACTGCCGCCCCGCCTGCTGCTGCTGCTGCTGCTGGTGATCCTCGTGCTGCGACTGCTGCTGCTGCTGCTGCACCTGCTACTGCTGCGCCTGCTACTGCTGCGCCTGCTGAGGCTGCTGCGCCTGCTACTGTTGCGCCTGCTGCTGCTGCTGCTGCTGCTGCTTCTGCTGCACCTGCTGCTTCCGCTACTACTACTGACGACAACGCTCCTGGCACAGCGCAGTACTGGCAACCGGGTTTTTACCTCCCCACTACTGTTGCTGATTTTGATGACCTGCCGCACGTTGCACAGCCCCTCTCCACCACTACATCGACCGACGCCCTCGACGCCGCTCGCGCTGAGAGTTACAGCTATTCGGACACTCAGCCCCTAAACCAAGAAGAAGAGGAGGAGGAGCAGCAGCAACAGGGTGAGACAGAGAACGACGCTGACGACGAGGCGTACGAAGAACCCGAAGGGAAAGGGGCGGACGGTACGTTTTTTCGGCTCCCCTCTTCCCCAGCTTTCGACCTCACTTCCACTGGTAGCGCGTCCGGTCCGTGGCGACTGCCCTCACCGCCACCTTACGAGGGCGGCGGCGCTTCATCTTCTACCGCTACACTCAGCAACGACGGCGTGTGGCTGCTCTGTTCCAACAACGAGGTCTCGGATACCACCAGCGCTGACGCTGCTCCTGTTATTATCGGTTCTGCTGCTGATTCAGCTCACGCTGATGGTGTTACTCTTCTTGCGGGTCTGAAACGTTCTAAGGTGAGTTCCAGAACAACAAGGCCTACTAAGAAGAGAAAAATACAAGAAAAAGAACGAGATGGACGAGAAGAAGCAGAGAAAACCTCCTCCCATCCTCTCGGGTTAGAGTTCTGCTTAGACGGGACTTTGACGCTGGAGATCTGGGAGGACGTGGCTAGACTGTCTAGGAGGCCGCGCTACACAAAAGACGGCCAGGTGAAAGAGGCGTCTCTGACCAGAAGCAAGCGAGTGCACTTCACTGCCGACGCGCTGCGCGAGCTAATAGCACACATCGCCGATATCCGCGCAGTGGTGCGCATACGCGACACAGCGTCCGCGCAAGGAAGACCTAATCACACCCCCTGGTTCGCAGTGCTGGATGAGGAGGGCGAAGTGTACGCAGCTGTGAGCTACTACAGCAGTAAGAACCTCATCCACGTGCGCAAGTACGAAGGTCCTGACAAAAAACCCACACAGCAGGGGGTGACGCTGTCCGCCAGAGCGCTCAAAGAGTTGGATGACAAAACAGAGATTATTCTCAAATTTCTCGGTATAGATTTGGAATGAGAGACGCTCAACGCTCACGCGCGCACACACACAGCGTTTGACGTACGCTGTATGAGACAGACAGACGGATACACAGACAGCAGACAGATAGATAGATAGACCGATAGCTTGATAGATAGATAGACAGATAGATTGATAGATAGATAGATAGTTAGACGGCTAAGTAGTTGGTAACTGAGTGAAAAAACATGACGCAGTAAGTATGCGAAATATGTTCCAAAATTTTTAAAAGACCGTACAACCACGAGAGACACGTAGAAAATTGTAGAGTAATACCTAAGTTTTGCCCTCTATGCGGCGAAGGCGATTGCCGAAAGATCGCCTGTCGACGCGAATCTCTGGACGGGGTGACCATCCCTCCGCGCATATGTGCTGTACTGAACGGGGAGGAAACGTTCACGGCGAATTGGCCTGCGATACAAACGGGCGTCAGGATGCACGGGACTCGCGTGAGTGTAACAAACTTCAGGCTACCAACCGGCGAGTTGAGTGACGCTGTAGATACTATGCGTCGCATTCACTTGACACAAAGATTCAGATACAAAGTGGGTTTCTCGGTAGGCTTACTCTTACAACACAGAGAAGACAAGAGCAAACTGCGCTACTTTCACGCCTCCCAGAACAACGCAACTCTCATACAACCGCTCCCTACTATAACTAATTCAGAAACTTTGGAAGAGCTCCTCTCAAAGATGGAAAACACCGTCGCTTGCGAGGAAGTACGGAAACTTTGCGACGCTGACACCAAGTGGCACGTTCTTTTTCCTACCAATTTGAACATTTGCGTTTACATGGGACCGGGGGGTTTTCCCATAGGCGGTAGGATCACTCAGGCCGGTCGAGTTGGAAAGAGAAGCGGCGTGTTAGATTTTCCCAACAAGGACAACCTCTGCATCTTCCGCTGCATTTCCTTTCACTTATACAACACCAGCAAGCGCGCTTCAAATTTGTTACGTCAGTTCTGTCCCGCTGCCACACCTGAATCCTTTCCGGGTTTGAACATCCGCGACTTACCCACGTTAGAGAACTTGTTTGACGTACAAATAGCGGTTTACACCGCGTCGCGTCAAGTGCCGGGGCGGAAGTTGAGAAGACGCGTTACTCTGATCAGACCGCCTTCCAGAACTCTGGCCGCCCGAGGTAAAGTCAACCTACACCTGACGGCGAAAGGTGGTTTGCACCTCTCTCTGGTCACGGACTTCAACGCGTACGCGGGCATATACGAATGTTGCAAGTGTAAGGCGGCGTTCACCACCGAGTTCTTGCTTAAGAGACACAGGAACCAGCTTTCCTCTTGCCGACAAGTCAAGTTGCGCTACGTAGGTGGCAGCTACCAAAATTCGAGAACGATTTTCGAAGCGCTAGCAGACTTCTCCATTTTTCCCCCCGACGGACATTCCGGAATCTACCCTTACAAGATCGCCTTCGATTTCGAGGCTTTCTTCAGACAGTGCAAAGAACCGTCGACGGAACACGTGTCCCTGCTGTGGGATCACGTCCCTTTGTCGGCTAGCGTCGCATCCGACTTTCCGGGGTGGGAGGGGCCCGTCTGCTTCGTCAGAGAATCCGACGCAGATTCCGACCCCTTTTTGGACCGAGTTTTAAATCACATAAACGAGAACGCCAAAGTCATCGGGGAAGCTGTGCTAGAACTTTACCGACCGACGTTAGCGAAGTTAGATGCGGCGATAGGTGAAGCTCTCCTGCTGGAGGAGGAGACATTCACCCCTTCTCCAGGCGGCTTCGCTGCGGCTCAGACCAGACACCCGTTAGTTATACTGAAGAAGCGGCTTCTGAGATACATCCTTCAAGCTCCAGTCGTGGGCTTCAACTCGGGGCGTTAAGACTTGAACCTGATCAAAATACGAGTAGTATAGTATGTATCGGAACGGGACTATAGTTAAGTACTGTTTATTACTCAATCGACATGCAGCCAATCAGAGGCCTCCATTTGACCGGAAGTGACGTCACATGCCCATATAAGGGCATACCGGAAGTGACGTCACGTGACCTTGACCTAGTTAGAGGTCAAGGTCATGACTCAGCCAATCAGAGGCTTCCATTTGACCGGAAGTGACGTCACACGCCCATATAAGGGCATACCGGAAGTGACGTCATGTGACGTCACACGCCCATATAAGGGCATACCGGAAGTGACGTCATGTGACCTTCACATGTACATATAAGGGCATACCGGAAGTGACGTCAAGTGACCTTGACTTAGTTAGAGGCTTCTGATTGGCTGGTACACCGGAAGTGACCCATTTATGCAAATGAGGGGCCTACTTCTGGTCAAATGGAGACCTCTGATTGGTTGGGTCATGAAGAAATGTGTCTCTTAATTTAATTTTGTTTAGGAAGTGATCGATTTTAGGATCACGCGACCGGAAGTGACCTGATGAGTCACGTGACTAGAAGTGACGACGACACATACCTTAATTAGACGATTCAGCAGCGACCGGAGGAAGTGTCACTTTAAGAGGACACGCTAGTTAATTGTTATAATTGTTTTACTTACTAATAAAAGAAGACGTATGAAAATAAACACAACAATAATTTTATTTTATTTTTTTATTTTATTTTTTTCAATTCTAATAACACTCTATTTTTGAAAAGATGCGCTCAATCAATCAATAACACACTTTTTCATATTTTAAAGGACTCGTTGTCACACCGTTAGAATGCACGCGACGCTTATAATACAAGTAGCGCACGTCATCTTTCTCTATGGTGTAAGTGGCCATTTTTGGTTCGTACCACTTTTGAAATTTATATTTACCGCAAGGAGAGTTTTTCGTTTTCGAAAACATTTAAGAAGACGACTACTTCTGTACACTTTTTTTGAGATTTTCTTTCACCGGTGCCGCTGATTTGATCGTAGCAAATGTAAGTCTTAGGGTTGACACTTGGGATCCCGTCACCTTCTCACGCCGCTTTCTTTTCTTTCTGAAGTATGTCTCTCTCAGGCGAGGTTTGACTACACACAGGCAAACATCAGAGGCACCCAATAGCGCTAATTCTACCTTCAGACAAAGGTCAGGCACGGCTGGCCTATAATAGATGGGTCAAGGGCTATTCTAGTGAGGGTCAGGCTACGCCGGACATTCAATAAAAAGCTGGAGTTTGGCAAACTTGCTTTTGAAAGTCTGACCATGCGGGATCCTCATGCCATAGTCTGGCAATGCTGAACTCTTGGGAGAGTATGCCGGACTCTTGCTGGCCAGACTTTCAAGCAAATTTGCCAAAGTCCAGCTCGTTATTGAATTTCCGGCGTAGCCTGACCCTCAGTAGAATAGTCCTTGACTCATCTATTATAGGTCAGCAGCGCCTGACCCTTGTATGAGAGTAGTATTGGCGACATTGGCCGACTCTGATATTTACCCGTGTGTACGGCGGGAGGAGGGGGTTCACAGCCACTGCTTGCGCTTATAGAGCGCTACTAGCGGAGGTCTGGATGAGGAGACTACGGCGTTTGTCTTTTGCTTGTGCAGCTGCTGCTGCTGCTGCTGACGATGTCAAGGATGCCGCTGACAGATACTGCTGCTTGTGCTGCACGAGACTGAGTAGCCGCTATTACTAATGCTACTAATACTAGTATGAGAAAATACATTTAGTCAATTGATTAAATCAAGGAGGTTTTCTGACTTCAGTGGATCGTTTAGCCATCGGCCACGGGCAAAACTTGAAACCATTTTATACATGGGACAATTGGCAGAGTCGAAACGTGTTGGTACCATAGGGTCGATCATGTTCATCATCAGTTCAGGCAAAGGAAGTGTGTCGACAGCACGCGAAAACTTCATGTCTGAATGTTTCAACACAAGACTTTTTATCACACTCACACAGCTGCTTTGAAGAGTGAATCCTTGACCAAACTTGTGCTTTTCCAACACAGCTTTGGCCTCTTTCTGTGCAGTAAGGGATCTCTCTTTCGGGTTCATCTCAGTGCTGTCTAGCAGGTCTCCTCGCACCATATTGTGTCTTCGCCTGTTTCGAATTCCGTCATTTTCTTGACAATCTCCTCCTGAGTGCCTTGCATATATCGAAGCTCCTTCAAGGAGTTGATAACTTGTATGGCGAAGACTGACAAACTTGAAGGAATTTCACCACAGTCAGGCCAAGTATACGGAGCTAAGAAAAATAGCTCTAACAAAATCTTCTCCCTCTGTCCAAATGAAACTACTGTTCCGATGAAGTTGAAGCATGCTTCTATCCATTGCTCCTTGGTGACGTCCTTCCAATGTTTCTTTACCTCACATGCATCATAGGGCACCGTTTCTCTTCTTGCTTCAAGTGGGAGTTGCTTTTTCTTTCTTGGACTCATTTCGAGAGGGTTTCGATGCTCTGTAGCGTCAACACTTTCATAAACAAAGAAAATAGCAGAACTAACCATCGTAACGTGCTGAGCGAGCGTAGAGTGGACGATGCTACGAAGATGAAGGGCGGGTGGAGAAAGTGTGACTGGTGACAGCGGCGTTTCACTCCTTATGTACCCTGTCCTAGATAAGCCTCTTAAACGGCTGAAAAGACTCTCTAAGTACAGAGCTTCTACCGCAGGTGGGTTTAGACTTAAGCAGCTTAGTTCACACACATGTCTGTTAGAAAAAGCTACTTGCACACGCGCCTTCATTTTTTCACTAGTATTCACCCTCTGCCGACTTATAAGACACCTATACACTCTTTCTCGTGAAATCTATGGAAGATGATGGAAGGACCACTGACTACATTTTCTTTGATCAGAGCGTGGAGGACGGCGTCGAACGGAGGGAACGTTGTGAACACAGCTTATAGGTTTTTTGGAAGAGGTCTTGTAAAGTCAAACTGGCGAGAGAGATGGCGTCTTTCAACATGACAATGCTGCTATGTTGGAAAAAAATAGCGTGATTTTTTCAAAAAGCTTCTATGAAAGATTTGACGTCTTCGTTGTTGTAGTGGATCAAGTAATCTGTCATAGTTTGCTTCTTCTTGTCATACTAAACTTTCTGACATGTGGCGTAGTCGGATTTCGGCCATTTTGACGCCCGTCAGTTCGCTGTCAAAAGTCGATCTCGGTGGCAGGGGTTTTTTGTTTACTAGTTTCTTGGTATACGTCATCCATTCGTAAGTAAAGCAACCTTTCTCTTCGTTTTGTAGTGAAAGCTCGCAAATAATTCGCGTAGCTGCAACCAAGTGCTAAAAAAGTTGACTACTACGTCCAAGAAAACTGTGTGTAAACCGTCAACTATTGATTGCTTCTCTTTATGACGCTGAATTGTTGGTTTCTTCGGTCTCCGGAGGCAAATAACGAGTGAAGACGTATTTTTTGATCAGGTTCAAGTCGTAACTCTCCGAGTTGAAGCGTACGACTGGAGCTTGACGGATGTATCTCAGAAGCCGCTTCTTCAGTTGAACTAACGGTTGTCTGGTGTGAGCTGCAGC
Organism: Harmothoe impar; assembly: GCA_947462335.1. NCBI lineage: Eukaryota > Metazoa > Annelida > Polychaeta > Phyllodocida > Polynoidae > Harmothoe > Harmothoe impar. Next base: position 1,750,890 of record OX381708.1, read on the forward strand.
GAAGCCGCCTGGAGAAGGGGTGAATGTCGCTTTCTCTAGCAGGAGAGCTTCACCTATCACTACATGTAACTTCGCTAAGGTTGGTCGGTAAACTTCTAGCACAGCTTTCTCGATGACTTTGGCGTTCTCGTTTATGTGATTTTAAACTCGGTCTAACAAGGGGTCGGAATCTGCGTCGGATTCTCTGACGTACGCTGCCCCTCCTACCCCGGAAAGTCGTATGCGACGCTAGCCGACATCGCTGCATAGAGGGCAAAACTTAGGTATCGTTTTTCATTTTTCTACGGGTCACTCGTGATTGTACGGTCTTTTAAAAATTTTGAAACACTTTTCGCAAACGTCCTGCGGCATGTTTTTTCTTTTTTTTTGTTTTTTCACTTATTTACCAAATATTAAAAAAAAACACGTTGTTTATCACTTCGAATACTAGACGCCTCTTACCACACGATGCTATTAGCATAGTGAAAGACGTCTGTAGTGTAGGATCGATTTCAACAGATGTCCATCTTACTGCAGGGATCAGACGAGAGTCGTCAACACTGGAGTGTCACAGCTCACTTTTATTTCTTTGGGTACAGCTGCATACAACCCTTGAACATACATTGCGACGTCGCCGCGTCCCATGTAGTCTTCCAACACTTTCATCAGAGCCATAGGCTCAGACGTCTCGTTGTACTTCCAAGCTTTCAGCACTTCATAGACAGGGTTCTTCACAGTCCTGTCAGAAGGCACAGGTTGAGAGATGGAAGTTACTTCATGAGAAGTCAACCCTAAGTAGATCCCTATGGTCTTCCAGTCTCTAGGGCAGAGCTCGGCTAAAAGAGAGAAATATTTCTGCACTTTCCACTCCATGTCTCCACTCTCTAAGCCATCCCACATGTCATGCTTGTCCATGTACTCATGTGAGAATTTGATGAGGTCCATACGGTAAGATTCTTCCAAGGCGGCGGCTAGGTCCTTCCACCTACTAGTACAACTTTTCTGGTACCAAGTAGTGAACATTTCTCTAGCTTGAGTTATGACACTTGTCTCACAACTGAGATATCCCATATCCTTCAAGTTCACTTCAAGGAATGAACCTAACCGTATGTAATCTGATGTCGGCAACTTACTACTTATTTTCAGTAGCATAGCGTCTGACAAGTATCCTAACGGCTCTGCTTTGAAGTATGATGATACAGGTACTACTGCAGCAGAACCAATAACAGGAGCAGCGTCTGCGCTGGTATCAGACGACTCGTTGTCGGAACAGGGCAACCACATGACTTCGTAAGGTATTGGTGAGGGCAGTCGCCACGGACCGGACGCACTACCAGTGGAAATGAGGTCGAAAAACGGACTGTGCGCCCGTGACCCTTCGGGTTCCTCGTACGCCTCGTCGTCAGCGTCGTTCTCTGTTTCACCCTGTTGCTTTAGGACATGTATGTCTACTACGCGCTGCTGGGGCTGAGTGTCCGAATAGCTGTAAGTCTCAGCGCGAGCAGCGTTGATGGCGTCGGTTGATGAAGCGGTGGAGAGGTTCTGTGCAACGTGCTGCGTGTCAGTACTAGTAGCGGTAGTCGCAGCAAGAGGTGTAGCAGCAGCAGCAGTAGCAGCAGCAGCAGCAGCAGCAGCAGCAGCAGGAGCAAGCGCAGCGCTAGCAAGTGCAGCAGTAGCAGGCGCAGCAGTAGCAGGCACAGCAGCAGCAGGCACAGCCGCCTCAGCAAGCGCAGCAGTAACAGGCGCGGCAGCAGCAGCAGCAGCAGCAGCAGCAGGCACAGCAGTAACAGGCGCGGCAGCAGCAACAGCAGCAGCAGCAGCAGTAGCAGCAGCACTAGCAGCACGAGGATCACTAGCAGCCGCAGCAGGCGCAGCAGTAGCAGCAGCAGCGTGCTCAGCAGCAACAACCGTCGCGAGTGTAACAACGTCGCTACTACTGCTGTGTGCGCTCGCTACAGCGGGAGGGTGATAAGACCAAGCGGTTGCGGCGGTAGTCTCAATTTCAGTAGCAAGAGGAGACGCTGACAGTAAACGATCACCGTTCTGCGTATTCTTCTTGTTGTTGAACTCGATTAGATCCTTGGACGACAGTAGTTGTTGTGTTTTGCTCATGGTGGTGCCTGTAGAGAGCAGCAAAAGACTGAGTGAGTGAACGGATGTTTCCAGGCCTCTTATATACTCCTTCTCGCTTCTAGAGCTAAGCTACTTACAGCTCTCTTCAGCTGCCGCCGGCTGACCGGTGACCATTCACAAAGAGAAACAAAAAGTCATAAGGCATGACGTTTTCAGCTGGATCCCTTTCCCCCTCCCCTTTGAGAGATCGACTGACACGAGCTAAGCTACTTACTGCCTTGTTCAGCAATTCAACGTGCGTTAGCTGTATAAAGGATTAAGCAGTTGCTGCCGCCAGCTGACCGGCGGACAATCCCAAAGAGAAACAAAAGACATAAGTCATGACGTTTTCAGCTGGATCTCTTTCCCCCCTCCCTCCTTTTTTTTTTTTTTTGAGAGATGGACTGCCATGAGCGGGCGGTGTACCGACTGTACTAATTCAACGCGCATTAGCTGTATAAAGGATTAAGCAGTCATGAGCTTAGAGTGTGTATACAAAAAAACTACAGGAGGCGTGTAGTGTGAAGCAGGACCCCCTAAGACGGGAGTGTCTGTCTGTGAGTAGAGTCGTGTGCATGTGGTGAGCGACTTAAGTGTTCAATAGGGGTGACAGCTGACTAAGGCTGTGCATGAAAATCCGATTTTCACCTGACCTCTGACGTTTGTTACAATGAATGCCAAAGGGGGAGAGAGTTGTCCTCAGGTAGGGGGTAGGAGGTAAGGCTAATGGATAAGGAAAAAAAACACCATTTTCAGCTGGCCACCACAGATGGCGATGACATACCCCTCGTCATCTAAGCTCTTAAGAAGCTCTTACGGAGCGGAGCGGCTGCTGGACAGCTGGGGTGAGTAGACCGGCCGGCGTGCGGCTAGCTAGTTCAATAGGAGTGACAGCTGACTAAGGCTGTGCATGAAAATCAGATTTTCACCTGACCTCTGACGTTTGTTACAATGAATGCTAAAGGGGGAGAGAGTCGTCCTCAGGTAGGGAGTAGGAGGTAAGGCTAATGGATAAAGAAAAAACACCATTTTCAGCTGGCCACCAAAGATGGTGATCACACGCCCCTCGTCATCTAAGCTCTTAAGAAGCTCTTACGGAGCGGAGCGGCTGCTGGACAGCTGGGGTGCTGTTGGAAATAGGATTAAACTCCCTCTGTATAAAAGCTCTGATTTCTGTTGGAAAAAAACCATATCACCTTTGACCACAGTAACGTCTACTACCACCACCACCAGCACCACCGCCGCTGCCACCGCCGCCGCCGCCGCCAGTCACAGCTGATCGCCTCATTAAAAGCATGTGACGTCGTCGCTTCTAGTCACTTGCTTCATCAAGTCGCTTCCAGGCACGTGATCTTAAAGACCCTCACTTCTTAAACAAAAAAAAACGAAGAGACACGCTTCTTCCTCTCGAGAGGAATAATGACGTATATAAGGAGGCTGACACGTGTATAGGCGCCTTATTAGTCGGCAAGGGGTAAATACTAGTGAAAAAGGAAGGCAGGTGTGCAGGTAGCTTTCTAACAGACACGTGTGTGCACTAAGCTGCTTAAGTCTAAACCCACCTGCAGTAGTCAAGTAGCATGTGAAAACTTACTTAACAGATCACTTAATTGAGTAGAGACTCTGTACTGAGAGAGTCTTTTCAGCTGTTTAAGAGGATTATCTAGGACAGGGTACATAAGAAGTGAAACGCCGCTCTCACTCATCACACTTTCTCGACTCGCCCTTCATCATCGTAGCATCGTCCACTCCAAGCTCGCTCAGCATGTTATGAGGGTTATTTCTACCTTTACAGCTTCTTTTCTTATCGAAGTGTCGACGCTACAGAGCATCGAAACTCTCCAAATGAGTCCAAGAAAGAAAAAGCGACTCCCACTAGAAGCAAGAAGAGAAACAGCGCCCTATGATGCATGTGAGGTAAAGAAACATTGGAAGGACGTCACCAAGGAGCAATGGATAGAAGCATGCTTCAACTTCATCGGAACGGAAGTAGTTTCATTTGGACAGAGGGAGAAAATTTTGTTGGAGCTATTTTTCTTAGCTCCGTATAGTTGGCGTGACTGTAGTGGTGAAATTCCTTCAGGTTTTTCAGGGTTCGGCATACAAGTTATCTGGTCTTTGAAGAAGCTTCGATATATGCAACGCACTCACGAGGAGATTGTTCAGAAAATGACGGAATTCGAAACAGGAGAAGACACAATATGGTGCGAGGAGACGACATATGCGGACGATGTTCTGGAGTCCATCATTTGTAGCCCGTTGGAACATTATGTTAAAGACTTTGAGGACATGCTAGCCAGCACTGCGATGACCCCGAAAGAGAGATCCCTTACTGCACAGAAGGAGGCCAAAGCTGTGTTGGAAAAGCTCAAGTTTGGTCAAGGATTCACTCTTCAAAGCAGCTGTGTGAGTGTGATAAAAAGTGTTGTGTTGAAACATCCGGACATGAAGTTTTCGCGTGCTGTCGACACACTTCCTTTGCCTGAACTGATGATGAACATGATCGACCCCATCGTACCAACATGTTTCGACTCTGCCAATTGTCCCATGTATAAAATGGTTTCAAGTTTTGCCTGTGGCCGATGGCTAAACGATCCACTGAAGTCAGAAAACCTCCTTGATTTAGTCGACTGACTAAATGTATTTTCTCATACTAGTATTAGTAGCATTAGTAATAGCGGCTACTCGGTCTCGTGCAGCACAAGCAGCAGCATCTGTCAGCAGCATCCGTGACATCGTCAGCAGCAGCAGCACGATCAGCACAAGCAGCAGCTGCTGCAGCAGCTGCACAAGCAGCACAAGCAGCAGCATCTGTCAGCAGCATCCGTGACATCGTCAGCAGCAGCAGCAGCAGCAGCAGCTGCACGAGTAGCAGCATCTGTCAACAGCATCCGTGACATCGTCAGCAACTGCAGCAGCTGCACGAGCAGTACAAGCAGCAGCAGATGTCAGCAGCTGCAGCAGCTGCACGAGCAGCACAAGCAGCAGCACCGACAGCAGCAGCAACAGCAAATCAGCAGCAGCAACAGCAGCAGCAGCAGCAGCAGCAGCAGCAGCAGCAGCGACAATGTGGACCGCTAAATTCGAGATGGTGACATATCTGTTTCTTAGAATCGACATTCGACATGAGGTCTAGTGACATTTGACATGAAGCTTGAAAAACATAGTGACAGGTGACATGAGCAATTCTTAAAATCGACATGAGATATGAGCATAATTAAGCGTCATCGACATGCGCCATGGCTATTTTTTATTTTTTTTGAAGACAACCGCCATAGCTTCCTTATCCAGACCTCCACTAGTAGTGCTCTATAAGCGCAAGCTTTGCCTTAAGAGAGCTGTGGCTGTGAACCCTCCCCTCTCTCCGTACACACAGGTAAATATCAGAGTCAGCCAATGTCGCCAATACTACTCTCATACAAGGGTCAGGCGCTGCTAGACTATAATAGATGGGTCAAGGATTGTTCTACTGAGGGTCAGGCTAGGCCGGACATTTAATAACGGGCTGGACTTTAGCAAATTTGCTTGAAAGTCTAGCCAGCAAGAGATGCACATCAGCATAAACGCGATCATGATACCTTTCATTGTAAGTAGACTCGCCTCTCTGCCCTCTCTTTTAGAGAGGGCAGAGAAGCGAGTCTCACTCTTAAAAAACCCTTCCCCTCCCCTCCCCCCCTCCCCCCCTCCCCCCCCATGCATCTTAAAGAGTGCCCCCCAGAGTGCCCCTCCCCCCCTAGAAAAAAAGAGCCGCATTTTTAAATTATTTTTTAGCAAGCTTTCAGCTTGCTTTTTTTTCTTTTTTTAAAATTTATTTATCCATAAAAATCTCAAGTGACTTATTTTGAAAGCCAACCTAGTAGTCACGTGACCCCCTTAAGTAGGTCACTTCCCGTCACGTGACCTATTTGAATTTCCCGCCAACATGGTGGTCACGTGACCCTCTTAAGTAGGTCACTTCCGGTCACGTGACCTATTTGAATTTCCCGCCCAAAGGTCACGTGACCGGAAGTAGGTCACTTCCGGTCACGTGACCTATTTGAATTTCCCGCCAAAAGGGAGGCCTCTCATTGGCTGCTTTTGAATTTCCCGCCAAAAGGGAGGCCTCTGATTGGCTGCAGGTCGATTGAGTAATAAACAGTACTTAACTATAGTCCCGTTCCGATACATACAATACTACTAATACGCCTTCACTCGTTCTTTGCCTCCGGAGACCGAAGAAACCAAGAATTCAGCGTCATAAAGAGAAGCAATCAATACTTGGCGGTTTACACACAGCACACGGTTTTCTAGGACGTAGTCAACTATTTGGCACCCGGTTACAACTACGCAACCTATTTGCGAGCTTTCACCAGGAACGAAGAGAAAGGTCACTTTCCTTACGAATGGATGACGTCTACCAGGAAACTGGCAAACAGAACACTGCCACCGAGATCGGCTTTTGACAGCGAACTGACGGGCGTCAAAATGTCCGAATCCGACTACGCCCCATGTCAGAAAGTTTGGTCTGACGAGAAGATGCAAACTATGGAAGATTACTGGATCCACTACAACAACAAAGACGTCAAACCTTTCATAGAAGCTCTGAAAAATCACGCTAAATTTTTCCAAGATCGCGGCATTGACATGTTGAAAGACGGAGTTTCTCTCGCCGGTTTGACTTTACGGTTCCTCTTCCAAAACCTAGAAGACGCGTTCACAACGTTCCCCCAGTTCGACGCCGTCCTCCACGCTCTGATCAAAGAAAATCTAGTCGGCGGTCCTTCCATCATCTTCCATAGATTTCACGAGAAGGGCACCACGCGGATAAGGGAGCACAAGTACGGCGAAGAAGCGAGACCGTGCCAACACATCCTAGGACTAGACGCTAACTCTCTGTACTTGCGCTGCATGAGCGAAGCGCACTGCACGGGCTATTACGCGGTGAGACGACCTGAGACCGAGTTCAAGCCCGAAATTAGGCAAAGAAACTCTCACAGCGCTTTGGAGTGGTTACGCTTCGTAGAGCACGACCGCGACGTGAAACTGCGCCACGCTTTGAACGGCGGCGAGATGGTTGTAGGCTGTCGGAGAATTCGCATGGACGGGTTTCACGCGGCCTCTAATACGGTTTTCCAGTTTCACGGGTGTTGGTTCCACGCTCATGAGTGCATACCGTCGCACCGATATCAGTGCGCTTCACTGAGGGAGGAGAGACGCGACAGTACGACTAGAGTAAGCGCTTACTTGAAAGCGCTAGGTCACAAGCTGGTCGTCGTGTGGGAGTGCGAATGGAGAGAGATGAAGCGTCGAGATGAGCGGGTTAAGGCCTCCCAACAACGCTGGAAGGTTGACGCTTTGAAAGTGTCTCGAAACGCGATGAGTGAGAGCGACATCCTTTCCGCTGTGAAAGAGGAGAAAATGTTCGGTTTAGTTCAAGTGGACATCACTACGCCGCCTCACCTACGAGACTACTTCGAAGAAATGACCCCCGTTTTCAAGAACGTGACCGTTTCAAAATCGGACATAGGACCTCACATGTCAGACTTTGCGCAAGAAGAAAAGCTGTTGAACACGCCTCAGAGATGTCTGATAGGGAGTTACCACGGAAAAAATATTCTCTTGGGAACGCCGCTTCTCAAGTGGTATTTTGAGCACGGTTTGATAGTCACCAAAGTGCAGCTGGTCGTAGAATACCTACCTAAACGCTCCTTTGCCGGTTTCGCGGACGAAGTAACGGCGGCGCGATAACGTGGCGACGTGAACGAGAACGAGAAAATTCTGTCAGACTGTTACAAGTTAATGGGAAACGCTACGTACGGTAAAACAATCTGCAACAAAGAAAAACACACGGCGGTGAGATACACTGACAGTCGGAAGTTCGAACTATTGGCCAATTCGTGGCTCTTCAAAAAGGCGTCCGAGTTGAGTTCCGATCTGTTTGAAGTCGAACTACAACCGAAAACAGTCAAGAACAACCTCCCTATTCAAATAGGGTTCATGGTATACTAGTACGCGAAGTTGAAAATCTTAGAGTTCACATACGACTTCTTGGATAGATTCGTCGATCGGCGCGATTATGCCCTTTGTCAAATGGACACCGACAGTCTTTACATGGCTCTCAGCGGTGACACGTTGGATGACCTAGTCAAACCTCGCCTGAGAGAGACGTACTTCAGAGAGAAACGAAAGTGGATTCCGACAGCGGTGTGCGACGATCACTTAGAGCTTTTCGTGAAGACAAAAACGGAAAGAGTGCGAGAATGGTGTCCGCCGCCCGGCGGATGTTGTGAGAGACGGTACCTTCACGATCTGAGAACTTCGGGGCTTGTGAAAGCGGAGTGGGAAGGTGACGGGATCCTAAGTCTCAACCCTAAGACTCACATTTGCTACGATCGAGTCAGCGACACCGGTGAAAGAAAATCCAAAAAATGGAGTGCAAAAGGCGTACAGAAGAAACAAAACCCTAAGGAACCAGACGACTTCTTGGATGTTCTTCGCCAACGGAAAAACTCTCATTGCTGTAAATAGAAATTTCAAAGTGGTGCGAAACAAAATGGTCACCTACACCATAGAGAAAGACGGCGTGCGCTACTTGTATTATAAGCGTCGCGTGCATTCTGACGGTGTGACAACGAGTCCTTTAGAGATATGAAAATAAATAATAAGCGTGTTATTGCTTGATTGAGTGCATCTTTTCAAAAATAGAGTGTTTATCAAGATTGAAAAAAAAGAAATAGAAAAATAAAATAAATTATTGTTGTGTTTTTATTTTCATACGTCTTCTTTTACTAGTAAGTCGCGCAGTCTCTTAAAGCGTCACTCATGTGACGACGTCGCTTCCAGTCACGTGATCCTAAAGACCCTCACTTCCTAAACAAAAAAAAAGAAGAGACACGCTTCTTCCTCTCGAGAGGAAGAAGCGTGTCTCTCGATTGAAATCTTTTCTTTTCTTTTTTTCTTAAAAGAGACAAACGCCCCTTAGAGTGCCCCCCCACCCCCCTAGAGTGCCCCCCTCCCCCCTCCCCCCTCCCCCCCCACCCGCCCCATGCATCCTAAAAGCACCCCCCTCCCCATGCATCTTAAAGGGGCCCCCCTCCCCCCCTCCCCTCCCCTCCCCTCCCCTCCCCTCCCCCCTTATACACTCTAAAGAACGCTTCTACCTAGTTCAATAAGTCACTTCCAGTCGCTCGTAAAACAATAAAAATGAAAAAAAACAAACTTATATCGTAGTGTTTTTTATTGGTTTACCGAAAAAAATAAGAGACTCGCCTCCTCCTCCTTCTCCTCCTCCTCTCCTTCTCCTCCTCCTCCTCCTCCTCCTCCTCCTCTCCTTATCCTCCTCCTCCTCCTCCTCCTCCTCCTCCAAAAAAAATAAATAAATAAATATCACATTTTAAAGCGCGTGACCCCTTAAAGACGCTCATCTCTTCATTAAGTCGCGTGACGTCACTTCTTCTTCTTCTTCTTCCGGTCACGTGATAAATCAGGTCACTTCCGGTCACGTGATCCTCAATGAGGTCACTCACTTCCGGTTGGCCATTAGGTCATGTGACGTCACTTCCGGTCACGTGACTCATCAGGTCACTTCCGGTCACGTGATCCTAAATTAGGTCATATGACATCACTTCCGGTCCCCTAAGTAGGTCATATGACGTCACTTCCGGTCCATCAGTAGGTCATATGACGTCACTTCCGGTCACGTGACCAAATGGCGGCCTCTGATTGGCTAACTAGGTCACGTGACGTCACCACTAATCCCCTAAGTAGGTCACTTCCGGTCATGTGACCAAATGGAGGCCTCTGATTGGCTGCATGTCGATTGAGTAATAAACAGTAGTTAACCATAGTCCCGTTCCGATACATACTATACTACTAATAAACAGTAGTTAAGCATAGTCCCGTTCCGATACATACTATACTACTGACATGCACTACTCCCTGCCCCCTCTGTATCTGAATATGGTGGCCATATATATTTTTTCCGTAAGATGCCTTCCAGGTTAGGGATAGCGGAACACTTTTATGATAGCGCAAGAACCACTATCCTAAAATATCGAGTTTAAGGATACCTTGGTCCAGTGTGTTTCATAAGGTAGTCTTCTTAAATTATTTTACAATATCACTAAATCCAAATAAAGGACAGCTGCTCATGAAATACACTAAATTTTGACCAATTTCCCTCTCCCAAATACGCTATCCTTAAATTTAGGAGCTATCCTAAAAAACTGAAAAATGAAAAGAAAAGTTTATGATATCACAAACTTTGTCTGTTTCATAAGGCGCTATCCTTATTTTAGCTACGGTATCCTTAATTTCGCTCTCCTAAAATGGGTTTGCTATCATAAAACAGGTAAATTGAGTGTATTTCATAAAAAATAAGGAGAGCCTTTTTTAGGATATCATAAATTTGATATATTAGGCAGTAGAAAATGTAAGGGAAATTGCATGTTGGGGCGCTCAATTCAATTCTACAGGATGGCCACTTGGAAAAGCTAGTTCTTATCTATGGGTGACCATAAGCTATAAAATGTTTTTCATTTTGTAGTCAGATGACCATGTTTTTCTATTGCTATCTGCAAATCAAAAAACGTAAAACTTATGAAAAGACTCTCTGAGATCATAAAATGAAGAGAAGGTAGAGGAACAGGGAAAAAACGCAATTATCATACTGATTCTTCATAGATCCGCTTACCACAAAGAATTAAGTTGTAATTCTTTTTCACCTTCAGGAAACACAGATCAAGGACTACGTTGAGGCAAACTTCAAAGAGGGCAGATGTCCGTACTTTGATGAAGATTCTGATGAAGAAGAGAAGTAAGTGAGAGAAAAGTTGGCCTTTCGATAAACCTTTGTTGCAATTTCGTATATTTCTCAGCATGTTATGCCATGCCATGACATGTTAACAGTTTGTATAAATGTCATTATGTTTAGAGAGGTAAGGAGGAGCTAGCCTTGATTTTAGAATATTGGCCCTTCTCCCTGGGTCCATTTGCTATTAGCCAAAGCACAATTAACCACATCACAAACAGTGTCCCATGTATACTGGATCTATCGGCCAATAGAAATATGCACAGAGATCTGTGTTTGTGGTTCAAGTGGTAAATTCGCCAAAACCTAGGGCCTCAGGTCCCAAGGTCAATATTTTAGTAGCGTCACCAATAGGCGGCCTTTATCAGTTGGATGGCTGCAGCTAGTGTTATGACTACTGGGCACGGGCCACGATTTCGGTCACCACTGTAAATGTATTGTATTGATTCACGTAGAAACCGGTATCTATTGAGCTAATAAAGCTATGGGAACATATCAGTTCATTAGAGGATGTATTCAGTAGTTGTTTGGTATATCTTACTTTAAAATCGGATGGTGTAGACCAGAAATATTGAAAGAGTAAAATAACTTTCTTGGAATTTCCTTAATCTTTCAAAATATATTTCCCGTGCCGATTTTCTCATAGCCACATCGTGTAGAGGGGAAACGTTGCTTCCTATTGATACTTACATGGTAGCTAAGGCATTGTTAAGTGCTGCGGAGTTGCTATATTGTAAGGTGTATTATTATGTGTACCTGAGGGGGGGGGGCGAGGGGAAGGTGTGCAACACAACCCCTGTGTACAAGCCCCGTGGACAAGCCCCTTTGACAAGCTGTGAAAGCGGTGCATGGATCAGTCCCACTGACACCTTTTATAAGTAGGGGGTCCATGTAATGGCGAGTTACCTATGACACCTCTCCAATAGAGGCACCCTTTTTTCAATGAATAATCTCGGATTCCTTTGGTTCTAGACACGATAGATGCATAATTATAACAGTTTTGTCATCCTAATGACATGGTGCATCAATACAAATAAAAACCAAAATGGTATGATATATTCCTAATTCCTCTGTCGTAATGCTAATTTTAAACCCAACGGTTTTCAAAGGTTGCCAGGTTGTTTGCATTACTGTACCCAGTCGAAAACCGCCTTGAAAACTAAAAAATGGGACCTACATATTACATTGGGGCTCTCTTTTAGGGAGTCCTACACATACAGTATTGTCTTGATTGGCACAAATTCGAAATTCTACAATGCCAAAAGCCCTAGGTCTTCATTTCTTCCATTCTCTAGCCCCATACGTCACTCCAATTCCATCAGGAGTTCTCCAGAGAGTCTTTTCTTAAGGTTTGGAGTTTTTATGATAGCGATCAAAAATAAGGATAGCAGAATTGTGATATCATAAAACCAAAAAAGGGAGTGCATTTCATAATGTTGTTAGTGTTTCGGTTCTCCTCAAACTGGAATAAGGATAGCAGATGTCATTTTAAGGATAGCAGGTTATGAAACACTCTATATTTTTAGCAATTTCATTATCCTAATTCCCAATGGTTCCAAAAGTTGGTTAAATGTTGATATTATTAGGGTGTCTAGCAGCCCCCACGAGATGAAGCTATTTAGTGGGGGTGCAGAGGGGCCCCCCCCCTGAGGTCGGAAAGTCGCCGAAATTAAGGGGCCCAGGTCACAAAGTCGCTTTTTTGGACCCCCTAAAGTACTGTCAAATTTCTCTAAAAGTCGCCAGGTCACTTTTATTATTGCAATAGGTCGAAAGTCGCCTCCAAAACGGCCCAGGTCGCCAGGTCGCTTTTGACCCATCTGCAGCCACTTTAGTCAATATTCTTATTGGAATTGCACTTCCATGATATTTTTAGTTAGCACAATAATTCCAACTTTCTGCTATAAAAACATATGCAATTACTTAGGCAAACATTTTATGATAGTGTAGGGGTTGTGAAAGCATGAAACGAACACAGGTTCCAAATTCGGTTTAAATGCAACAGGTTTTTCAGTTCACGATCCTTCTGGTTTCTATACGAACATGGCCACAGCAATAGGCTTCAACACACACACAGGTTATCAAGAGTAGTATAGTATGTATCGGAACGGGACTATAGTTAACTACTGTTTATTACTCAATCGACCTGCAGCCAATCAGAGGCCTCCATTTGGTCACGTGACCCCCTCATTTGCATAATTACGTAATAGGCCACGCCCCCTCATTTGCATAATTACGTAATAGGCCACGCCCCCTTGATCACCAGCCAATCAGAGGCCACCATTTGGTCACGTGACCCCCTCATTTGCATAATAGGCCACGCCCCCTTGATCACGTGACCCCCTCATTTGCATAGTAGACTACGCCCCTTTGATCACCAGCCAATCAGAGGCTTCCATTTGGTCACGTGACTCCCTCATTTGCATAATAATGGATCACGTGACCCCCTCATTTGCATAATAGGATCACACCCCCTTGGTCACGTGACCGGAAGCGCTCTTTATTTGGAAAATAGACCACACCCCCTTGGTCACGTGACCTGAACCCCTCCCTCATTTGCATAATATAGATAATAGACAGACCACGCCCCCCTTTTGGTCACATGACTTGGACTAGCCAATAGGAGGCTTCTATAAGGGGGGAGGGGAGGGGAGGGGAGGGGAGGGGAGGGGAGGGGGGCACTTTAAGATGCATGGGGAGGGGAGGGGGGGGGGGAGGGGGGCACTATTTATGGGGTGGGCGGGCACTTGGGGGGGGGGGGGCCTTTGGGGTCTGCTCGGGAGAAAAAAAAAAATTATCTGATCTCTAGGGAATCGCCTCCTCCCTACCCCCCTTTAGGGGGGTAGGGAGGAGGCGAGTCAGAGGTGACTGTAGAGGAGTTTTTCGGTGACTTGATGACTTTCAAACGACCGTACTGATAGTTGATAAATTTGACTTTTTTTCTTGCGACTTTGCGACTTGTAAGCGAAGCGAAAGCGACTTTGCGACCCGTAGCCCCTTAAATAAAGAGGTGACTTTGTAACCTCAGGGGGGAGATCCTTCTACACCCCCGCGGAGTAGAAAGGATCTCGGTTGATTGACTGTACTTTGACTTGTTGTTGTAAACAAAAAAAAAAAATCAATGAATAGAACGACCCCCTTATTGCTAACAAAGGAACGACTTTTGAATTACACAAATGTGATTACCCTCTTTTTGTAGGGGTTAGCGGTAACTCGACTTGAATTAGAGTATTAGGGAGAGCAAAACGCGACTACACGCCGTCTTAGACTGTCGTCTTATGGACCGGATAACAATAACCCTAGTTACCTCGGTTACTGTTGATGACGCGTAATGAGCAACGTCGTCAAAATTAAGCTGACGTCAGCGGTCGGCTAGCCAGACAGTTTTTTTTTGTCAAAATGACCGGAGCAGGTTACGTTGTGGTCGCTCAAGAGACGGCGATGGATCTGGTCACGTGGATACTGAAAGAAGGTCTACCTATAACCACCAAGCTAGTTTGAACGCGGCGGGTATGAGTCATCATGGGGCCCTTGACGGGTGGGTCCTCCCCATGCAGCCGTATGTCGAATTTAAGAAATGCCCATGTCACACGTCACTAAGGGAGAAAACGTTTTTTGAAAATATTTAGAACCCGAATTTGAGCATTCTGGTACATTTTTAAGGACCCAGACACTGCAAAGCCGGGTACCATCCAAGAAAAAAAAAAAAAATTTGGCGAAATGTTTAGGCTTGAAATGGTACTTTTCTGATGCACTCTTCGAACATTTTTTTTTCCTCATGTCACTATGGTCCATGTCACATGTCGGACTCAAGAAATGCCACATGTCCCATGTCACTTAGATGTCCGTGCCCGTGTCGTCGTATCGAATTTTAAGAAAATGACCATGTCACCATATCGAATTTAGGGGTCTAGTGACATCAGCATGTCCGGCTATCCTCCACAAATTTAGCTCTAAAATGTTTACTTTTTTTTTGGGCCGATTTTTCATCATTTTAAAAAAAACAATAGGCTGTTGAAATGTTTGCTGTTGTAAATAGAAACAAAAACAAAACAAAGCGCATGGTAAGATTATGTCACATTGTAGTCGCGGGTCCGCTCGTGGCTTATCCAGCCTCTTCGTGGATCCGCGACTGCCAATGTGATCATATACTAATCACCCGGCGTTTACGGTATTATATACTAAGGTATGAGACAGGTCTTACAGAAAAGGTGTCTAAAAAGCGCTGTGACCTGATTGAAATGACGTCAGCGGCGTCTGCTCGTCAGTGCCCGGCTGTAGCCCGTAGGACATGTCATTCTGCTTTTCTGGATGTTTTGAAATATTTTGATTTAACTGATAATACCTGATAACAAGCCTCTGAAGCAGTTTTTGATCGAGTACGTCTTCTCTACTTTTCCATCGATTAGCTGCTTCAGCAAAAAAAATCGCGCGCGCGCGGTCTAGCTGACGGAGTCGCTAAAGCTCTGTTTAGAGAGTGGAACTTGACCTTGACTATAGACTCAGTACTAACTGAACGCCCACGAGGTCACCCCTCACGTGGGTATATGTACAAGCTCAGGTTCTTCACTTTACGGCTTGACTAAAACTGAGACGCGTCCATGATAAACTCTAGCCTTTTTTTTTCTTTTCTAGGATCGAGAGAGAGATTTTAAATGGGGCGGTTATCTAAATAGCGTGGAACTAAAATCAGGCTGCGGCAGATAGTATCTCTGCGCACCTCAAGACTCAACGTAGCTTTCACTCTCCAGCAGAAGTTTAGTTGTCACTAATTATGGGCGGCGACCATCGTGCACCGGCGGATATTGGAGAGTGTTGGAGAGCTGAACCTTACAGACATATAAATCAATCGCTCTGGTGGAGACAAGTGTCGGAAATATCTCGCCATAGATTGGAACCAAATACTTATCTAATGGAATCGTTATCAGTTTTCAGTTTTCTTGCCGTACAAAATTTATTTCCCACTCTTCACGTGGTGATAGCTGAAGGTCACTCGTCGTAGGTACGTGTGACCGGAACACCCTTTTTGGTTTTGGCGCGTGTTGACATCAGATTTGTACCGTACTGTCGCGATTAAGAGCTCTGAGGGAGTGCTTTTCAATTCGGTGAAGTTCTTACTCAGGAGCTATATACAAGCCAGGCGCTGGCGCTTATTCAAACACGCGATTTTAGTGCTTAAGAAAAAACATTTGGAGGCTCTTATACTCCGGCGCTTATACAAGACCGGCGCGCTTTCAACACTAGTTGCTTCATCACGACCGTACGGTATGACTTCGGTGTCACAAGGTCCCAAACTCCAAATAAGGAAGTAAAACGACGTCGCCTGTCTACCTCGCGCGCGTCATAGCGTCGTCGAAAATAGTGTGACGTCAGCTTCTCTCAGGCGGCTAGGAAGTCAGTTCGACAAAAATGGCTCACCGAGTTAACTTCGTGCCCGTTTCTCGATCTATGATCGATGCGGCCGTGGAGAAGGAATTCGTAGCCGCGCTACAGAGAGAGGAGGCGGAGAGACAGAACTTCATGGCCGTTTCTCGATCTATGATCGATGCGGCCGTGGAGAAGGAATTCGTAGCCGCGCTACAGAGAGAGGAGACGGAGAGACAGCGGACTGCTGCTGAAGCAGAGGCTGTGGCCGATGAGCTGATCACGAACGTCACTGATCAACTCATCCGACAGTGCGTGGAACAAGTCAAGCAGTAAGTCTGCATGGAGGAAGGTCTACCGCCCGCCGTGCTGGAGGAGCTGCTGAAGGACTACCCCGCGTTATGACCACGCCCTCCGCTTCAGCAGCAAGGTCCCTGCGACCCTCTCTACTAAACGGTCCTTTTAAGGACCAACCACTGATCACACAAGTTGAAAATCAATCTCAATATAATATACGCATCAGAAAAACCCCTAATAGGCTCTACACTGAAACCCTGTTGAGTAGGTAGATCGGGTTGGGTATTTTTTTTTTAGGTAGGGCAATCAGGTCATCGTGTGGAGGTCATCAGGTGTCCTGTGTGCTGTCTGCCTGTCTGTCTGTCTGTCTGTGTCTGTCTGTGTCTGTCTGTGTGTGTGTGTGTGTGTGTGTGTGTGTGTGTGTGTGTGTGAGTAGTATAGTATGTATCGGAATGGGACTATGCTTAACTACTGTTTATTACTCAATCGACCTGCAGCCAATCAGAAGCCTCCATTTGACCGGAAGTGACGTCACATGCCCATATAAGGGCATGCCGGAAGTGACGTCACGTGACCTTGACCTAGTTAGAGGTCAAGGTCATGACGCAGCCAATCAGAGGCTTCCATTTGACCGGAAGTGACGTCACACGCCCATATAAGGGCATACCGGAAGTGACGTCATGTGACCTTCACATGTCCATATAAGGGCATACCGGAAGTGACGTCACGTGACCTTGACTTAGTTAGAGGCTTCTGATTGGCTGGTACACCGGAAGTGACCCATTATGCAAATGAGGGGACTACTTCCGGTCAAATGGAGACCCCTGATTGGTTGGGTCATGAAGAAATGTGTCTCTTAATTTTTTTTGTTTAGGAAGTGATCGACTTTAGGATCACGTGACCGGAAGTGACCTGATGAGTCACGTGACTAGAAGTGACGACGACACATGCCTTAATTAGGCGATCAGCAGCGACCGGAGGAAGTGTCACTTTAAGAGGACACGCTAGTTAATTGTTATAATTTTTTTTACTTACTAATAAAAGAAGACGTATGAAAATAAAACACAACAATAATTTTATTTTATTTTTTTATTTTCTTTTTTTCAATTCTAATAAACACGCTATTTTTGAAAAGATGCGCTCAATCAATCAATAACACACTTTTTTTTCATATTTTTAAAGGACTCGTTGTCACACCGTTAGAATGCACACGACGCTTATAATACAAGTAGCGCACGTCATCTTTCTCTATGGTGTAAGTGTCCATTTTTGGTTCGTACCACTTTGAAATTTCTATTTACCGCAAGGAGAGTTTTTCGTTTGCGAAGAACATCTAAGAAGACGACTGGTTCTTTAGGGTTTTGTTACTTCTGTACACTTTTTGCACGCCATCTTTTTTTTGGGGATTTTCTTTCACCGGTGCCGCTGACTCGATCGTAGCAAATGTAAGTCTTAGGGTTGAGACTTAGGATCCCGTCACCTTCCCACGCCGCTTTCATAAGCCCCGAAGTTCTCAGATTGTGAAGGTAAAGTCTCTCACAACATCCGCCGGGCGGCGGACACCATTTTCGCACTTTTTTCCGTTTTATCTTCACGAAAAGCTCTAAGTGATCGTCACACACCGATGTCGGAATCCGCTTTCGTTTCTTTCTGAAGTATGTCTCTCTCAGGCGAGGTTTGACTACAAATATCAGAGGCACCCAATAGCGCTAATATTACTCTAAGACAAGGGTCAGGCACTGCTGGACTATAATAGATGGGTCAAGGGCTATTCTAGTGAGGGTCAGGCTACGCCGGACATTCAATAACAAGCTGGACTTTGGCAAACTTGCTTGAAAGTCTGACCATGCGGGATCCTCATGCCATAGTCTGGCAATGCTGAAGTCTTCGGAGAGTATGCTGGACTCTTGCTGGCCAGACTTTCAAGCAAATTTGCCAAAGTCCAGCTTGTTATTGAATGTCCGGCGTAGCCTGACCCTCAGTAGAATAGTCCTTGACCCATCTATTATAGTCCAGCAGCGCCTGACCCTTGTATGAAAGTAGTATTGGCGACATTGGCCGACTCTGATATTTACCCGTGTGTACGGTGGGAGGAGGGGGTTCACAGCCACAGCTTGCGCTTATAGAGCGCTACTAGCGGAGGTCTGGATGAGGAGACTATGGCGTTTGTCTTAAAAAAAAATAGCCATGGCACATGTCGATGTCGCTTAATTATGCTCATATCTCATAGCGATTTTAAGAATTGCTCATGTCACCTGTCACCATGTTTTTCAAGCTTCATGTCAAATGTCACTAGGTCTCATGTCGAATGTCGATGCTAAGAAACAGACATGACGTCATCTCGAATTTAGCGGTCTACACTACCGCTGCTGCTGCTGCTGCTGCTTGTGCAACTCGTGCAGCTGCTGCAGCTGCTGACAGCTGCAGCTGCTGTAGTTGCTGACGCTGTCACGGATGCTGTTGACAGATGCTGCTGCTTGTGCCGCTCGTGCAGCTGCTGCTGCTGCTGACGTTGTCACGGATTCCGCTGACAGATGCTACTGCTTGTGCTGCTTGCGCTGCTCGTGCAGCTGCTGCAGCTGCTGACGATGTCACGGATACTGTTGACAGATGCGGCTGCTTGTGCTGCTTGTGCAGCTGCTGCTGCTGCTGACGATGTCACGGATGCTCCTGACAGATGCTGCTGCTTGTGCTGCACGAGACTGAGTAGCCGCTATTACTAATGCTACTAATACTAGTATGAGAAAATACATTTAGTCAGTTGATTAAATCAAGGAGGTTTTCTGACTTCAGTGGATCGTTTAGCCATCGGCCACGGGCAAAACTTGAAACCATTTTATACATGGGACAATTGGCAGAGTCGAAACGTGTTGGTACGATGGGGTCGATCATGTTCATCATCAGTTCAGGCAAAGGAAGTGTGTCGACAGCACGCGAAAACTTCATGTCTGAATGTTTCAACACAAGACTTTTTATCACACTCACACAGCTGCTTTGAAGAGTGAATCCTTGACCAAACTTGTGCTTTTCCAACACAGCTTTGGCCTCTTTCTGTGCAGTAAGGGATCTCTCTTTCGGGTTCATCTCAGTGCTGTCTAGCATGTCCTCAAAGTCTTTAACATAATGTTCCAACGGGCTACAAATGATGGACTCCAGATCATCGTCCGCATATGTCGTCTCCTCGCACCATATTGTGTCTTCGCCTGTTTCGAATTCCGTCATTTTCTTGACAATCTCCTCCTGAGTGCCTTGCATATATCAAAGCTCCTTCAAGGAGTTGATAACTTGTATGGCGAAGACTGACAAACTTGAAGGAATTTCACCACAGTCAGGCCAAGTATACGGAGCTAAGAAAAATAGCTCTAACAAAATCTTCTCCCTCTGTCCAAATGAAACTACTGTTCCGATGAAGTTGAAGCATGCTTCTATCCATTGCTCCTTGGTGACGTCCTTCCAATGTTTCTTGACCTCACATGCATCATAGGGCACTGTTTCTCTTCTTGCTTCAAGTGGGAGTTGCTTTTTCTTTCTTGGACTCATTTCGAGAGGGTTTCGATGCTCTGTAGCGTCAACACTTTCATAAATAAAGAAAATAGCAGAACTAATCATCGTAACGTGCTGAGCGAGCGTAGAGTGGACGATGCTACGAAGATGAAGGGCGGGTGGAGAAAGTGTGACTGGTGAGAGCGGCGTTTCACTCCTTATGTACCCTGTCCTAGATAAGCCTCTTAAACGGCTGAAAAGACTCTCTCAGTACAGAGCTTCTACCGCAGGTGGGTTTAGACTTAAGCAGCTTAGTTCACACACGTGTCTGTTAGAAAAGCTACTTGCACACCTGCCTTCCTTTTTCACTAGTATTCACCCTCTGCCGACTTATAAGACACCTATACACTCCTTCTCGTGAAATCTATGGAAGATGATGGAAGGACCGCCGACTAGATTTTCTTTGATCAGAGCGTGGAGGACGGCGTTGAACGGAGGGAACGTTGTGAACACAGCTTATAGGTTTTGGAAGAGGACCTGTAAAGTCAAACTGGCGAGAGAGATCTCGTCTTTCAACATGTCAATGCTGCGATCTTGGAAAAAATTAGCGTGATTTTTTCAAAGCTTCTATGAAAGGTTTGACGTCTTCGTTGTTGTAGTGGATCAAGTAATCTCTCATAGTTTGCATCTTCTTGTCGTACTAAACTTTCTGACATGTGGCGTAGTCGGATTCGGCCATTTTGACGCCCGTCAGTTCACTGTCAAAAGTCGATCTCGGTGGCAGGGTTCTGTTTACCAGTTTCTTGGTATACGTCATCCATTCGTAAGGAAAGCGACCTTTCTCTTCGTTTCTGGGTAATACTCGCAAATAATTCGCGTAGTTGTAACCAAGTGCCAAATAGTTGACTACTACGTCCAAGAAAACAGTGTGCTGTGTGTAAACCGTCAAGTATTGATTGCTTCTCTTTATGACGCTGAATTCTTGGTTTCTTCGGTCTCCGGAGGCAAAGAACGAGTGAAGGCGTATTTTTGATCAGGTTCAAGTCGTGACGCTCCGTGTTGAAGCCCACGACTGGAGTTTGACGGATGTATCTCAGAAGCCGCTTCTTCAGTTGAACTAACGGTTGTCTGGTGTGAGCTGCAGCGAAGCCGCCTGGAGAAGGGGTGAATGTCGCTTCCTCCAGCAGGAGAGCTTCACCTATCGCCACATGTAACTTCGCTAACGTTGGTCGGTCAAGTTCTAGCACAGCTTTCCCGATGACTTTGGCGTTCTCGTTTATGTGATTTTAAACTCGGTCTAACAAGGGGTCGGAATCTGCGTCGGATTCTCTGACGTACACCGACCCCTCCTACCCCGGAAAGTCGGATGCGACGCTAGCCGACAAAGGGACGTGATCCCACAGCAGGGACACGTGTTCGGTCGACGGTTCTCTGCACGGTCTGAAGAAAGCCTCGAAATCGAAGGTAATGTTGTAAGGGTGGATTCTGGAATGTCCGTCGGGAGGAAAAATGGAGAAGGCTGCCCGGAAAAGTTTCACGTGTGGCAGCGGGACAGAACCGACGTAACAAATCTGAAGCGCGCTTGCTGGTGTTGTATAAGTGAAAGGAAAAGTGGCGGAAGACGCAGAGGTTGTCCTTGTTGGGAAAATCTAACACACTGCGTCTCTTTCCAACTCAACCGTCCTGACTGTTCCTACCGCCTATGGGAAAACCCCCCGGTCCCATGTAAACGGAAATGTTCAAAATTAGTAGGAAAAAGAACGCACCGCTTGGTGTCAGCATCGCAAAGTTTCCGTACTTCCTCGCAAGCGACGGTGTTTTCCATCTTTGAGAGGAGCTCTTCCAAAGTTTCTGAATTAGTTATAGTAGGGAGCGGTTGTAATGAGAGTTGCGTTGTTCTGGGAGACGTGAAAGTAGCGCAGTATGCTCTTGTCTTCTCTGTGTTGTAAGAGTAAGCCTACCGAGAAACCCACTTTTTATCATTGTGTGAAGCGGATTGCGACGCATAGTATCTACAGCGTCACTCAACTCGCCGGTTGGTAGTCTGACGTTTGTTACACTCACGCGAGTCCCGTGCATCCTGACACTCGTTCGTATTGCAGACCAATTCGCCGTGAACGTTTCCTCACCGTTCGGTACAGCGCATGTACGTGGAGGGATAGTCACTTCGTCCAGAGATTCGCGTCGACAGGTGATCTTTTCAGCAATTGACATCACCGCATAGAGGGCAAAACTTAGGTATTGTTCTTCATTTTTCTACGGGTCAGTCGTGATTGTACGGTCTTTTAAAAATTTTGAAACACTTTTCGCAAACGTCCTGCGTCATGTTTTTTTCTTTTTTTGTTTTTTCACTTATTTACCAATTATTAAAAAAAAATAAACGTTATTTATCACTTCGAATACTAGTTGCCTCTTACCACACGATACTATTAGCATAGTGAAAGGTGGCTGTAGTCTAGGATCGAATTCAACAGATGTCCATCTTACTGCAGGGATCAGACGAGAGTGGTCAACGCTGGAGTGACACAGCTCGCTTTTATGTCTTTGGGTACAGCTGCATACAACCCTTGAACATACATTGCGACGTCGCTGCGACCCATGTCGTCTTGCAACACTTTCATCAGAGCCATAGGCTCAGACGTCTCGTTGTACTTCCAAGCTCTCAGCACTTCATAGACAGGGTTCTTCACAGTCCTGTCAGAAGGCACAGGTTGAGAGATGAAAGCTACTTCATGAGAAGTCAACCCTAAGAAGATCCCTATGGTCTTCCAGTCTCTAGGGCAGAGCTCAGCTAAAAGAGAGAAATATTTCTGCACTTTCCACTCCATGTCTCCACTCTCTAAGCCATCCCACATGTCATGCTTGTCCATGTACTCACGTGAGAATTGGATGAGGTCCATACGGTAAGATTCTTCCAAGGCAGTGGCTAGGTCCTTCCACCTAGTAGTACAACTTTTCTGGTACCAAGTAGTGAACATTTCTCTAGCTTGAGTTATGACACTTGTCTCACAACTGAGATATCCCATATCCTTCAAGTTCACTTCAAGGTATGAACCTAACCGTATGTAATCTGATGTCGGCAACTTACTACTTATTTTCAGTAGCATAGCGTCTGACAAGTATCCTAACGGCTCTGCTTTGAAGTATGATGATACAGGTACTACTGCAGCAGAACCAATAACAGGAGCAGCGTCTGCGCTGGTATCCGACGACTCGTTGTCGGAACAGGGCAACCACACGACTTCGTAAGGTGGTGGTGAGGGCAGTCGCCACGGACCGGACGCGCTACCAGTGGAAATGAGGTCGAAAAACAGACTGTGCGCCCGTAGTCCTTCGGGTTCCTCGTACGCCTCGTCATCAGCGTCGTTCCCTGTCTCACCCTGTTGCTTTAGGGCATGTATGTCTACTACGCGCTGCTGGGGCTGAGTGTCCGAATAGCTGTAAGTCTCAGCGTGAGCGGCGTTGATGGCGTCGGTTGATGTAGCGGTGGAGAGGTTCTGTGCAACGTGCTGCGTGTCAGTACTAGTAGCGGCAGTCGCAGCAAGAGGTGTAGCAGCAGCAGCAGCAGCAGCAGGCGCAGCGCTAGCAAGCGCAGCAGTAGCAGGCACAGCAGCAGCAGGCGCAGCAGTCTCAGCAGGCGCAGCAGTAGCAGGCGCAGCAGTAGCAGGCGCAGCAGTAGCAGGCGAAGCAGCAGCAGCAGCAGCAGCAGCAGCAGCAGCAGCAGCACTAGCAGCACGAGGATCACCAGCAGCCGCAGCAGGCGCAGCAGTAGCAGCAGCAGCGTGCTTAGCAGCAACAACCATCGCGAGTGTAACAACGTCGCTACCACGACGACTACTACTACCACTACTGCGTGCGCTCGCTACAGCGGCGGTAGTCTCAATTTCAGTAGCAAGAGGAGACGCTGACGCTAAACGATCACCGTTCTGCGTACTCTTCTTGTTCTTGAACTCGATTAGATCCTTGGACGACCCTAGTTGTTGTGTTTTGCTCATGGTGGTGACTGTAGAGAGCAGCAAAAGACTGAGTGAGTGAATGGGTGTTTCCAGCCCCCTTATATACTCCTTCTCGCTTCTAGAGCTAAGCTACTTACGGCCCTGTTCAGCTGCCGCCGGCTGACCGGCGGCCATTCACAAAGAGAAACAAAAAGACATAAGGCATGACGTTTTCAGCTGGATCCCTTTCCCCCCCCCCTTTGAGAGATCGACTGACATGAGCTAAGCTACTTACTGCCTTGTTCAGCAATTCAACGTGCGTTAGCTGTATAAAGGATTAAGCAGTTGCTGCCGCCGGCTGACCGGCGGACATTCACAAAGAGAAACAAAAGACATAAGTCATGACGTTTTCAGCTGGATCTCTTTCCCCCCTTTTTTGAGAGATCGACTGCCATGAGCGGGCGGTGTACCGACTGTGCTTATTCAACGCGCATTAGCTGTATAAAGGATTAAGCAGTCATGAGCTTAGAGTGTGTATACAAAAAACTACAGGAGGCGTGTGGCGTGAAGCAGGACCCCCTAAGACGGGTGTGTCTGTCTGTGAGTAGAGTCGTGTGCATGTGGTGAGCGACTTAAGTGTAAAACAAAAAAAAATCACCGCCTCCTGCCGTAGTGAGTAGACCGGCCGGCGGCGGCCGGCTAGTTCAATAGGGGTGACAGCTGACTAAGGCTGTGCATGAAAATCCGATTTTCACCTGACCTCTGACGTTTGTTACAATGAATGCCAAAGGGGGAGAGAGTCGTCCTCAGGTAGGGGGTAGGAGGTAAGGCTATGGATAAGGAAAAAAACACCATTTTCAGCTGGCCTCCACAGATGGCGATGACATACCCCTCGTCATCTAAGCTCTTAAGAAGCTCTTAAGGAGCGGAGCGGCTGCTAGACAGCTGGGGTGCTGTTGGAAATAGGATTAAACTCCCTCTGTATAAAAGCTCTGATTTCTGTTGGAAAAAAACCATATCACCTCTGACCACAGTAACGTCTACTACCACCACCACCAGCACCACCGCCGCCGCCACCGCCGCCGCCGCCAGTCACAGCTGATCGCCTCATTAAAGCATGTGACGTCGTCACTTCTAGTCACATGCTTCATCAAGTCGCTTCCAGTCAGGTGATCCTAAAGACCCTCACTTCCTAAACAAAAAAAAATGAAGAGACACGCTTCTTCCTCTCGAGAGGAAGAAGCGTGTCTCTCGATTGAAATCTTTTCTTTTCTTTTTTTTCTTAAAAGAGACAAACGCCCCTTAGAGTGCCCCCCCACCCCCCTAGAGTGCCCCCTCCCCCCCTCCCCCCCTCCCCCCCCACCCGCTCCATGCATCCTAAAAGCGCCCCCCTCCCCATGCATCTTAAAGGGGCCCCCCTCCCCCCTCCCCTCCCCTCCCCTCCCCTCCCCTCCCCTCCCCTCCCCCCTTATACACTCTAAAGAACGCTTCTACCTAGTTCAATAAGTCACTTCCAGTCGCTCGTAAAACAATAAAAATGAAAAAAAAACAACTTATATCGTGGTGTTTTTTATTGGTTTACCGAAAAAAATAAGAGACTCGCCTCCTCCTCCTTCTCCTCCTCCTCTCCTTCTCCTCCTCCTCCTCCTCCTCCTCCTCCTCCTCCTCCTCCTCCTCCTCCTCCTCTCCTTATCCTCCTCCTCCTCCAAAAAAAAAAAAATATCACATTTTAAAGCGCGTGACCCCTTAAAGACGCTCATCTCTTCATTAAGTCGCGTGACGTCACTTCTTCTTCTTCTTCTTCTTCTTCTTCTTCTTCTTCTTCTTCTTCTTCTTCTTCTTCTTCTTCTTCTTCTTCTTCTTCTTCTTCTTCTTCTTCTTCTTCTTCTTCTTCTTCTTCCGGTCACGTGATCAATCAGGTCACTTCCGGTCACGTGATCCTCAATGAGGTCACTCACTTCCGGTTGGCCATTAGGTCATGTGACGTCACTTCCGGTCACGTGACTCATCAGGTCACTTCCGGTCACGTGATCCTAAATTAGGTCATATGACGTCACTTCCGGTCCCCTAAGTAGGTCATATGACGTCACTTCCGGTCCATAAGTAGGTCATATGACGTCACTTCCGGTCACGTGACCAAATGGCGGCCTCTGATTGGCTAACTAGGTCACGTGACGTCACCACTAATCCCCTAAGTAGGTCACTTCCGGTCACGTGACCAAATGGAGGCCTCTGATTGGCTGCATGTCGATTGAGTAATAAACAGTAGTTAACCATAGTCCCGTTCCGATACATACAATACTACTTGTGTGTGTGTGTGTGTGTGTGTGTGTGTCATTCCTTTCAGCAAGAAAATTAGCTCAATGTAATCATATGATTTTAACTGCCCTACTTATCAGGGCCTTGACGACATCTGACCGCCCCCCTTTTCAGGATCTAATGGAAATTCACCGCCACCGCTTTTCAGAGTCGTGCTGCAGTGGTTATCCAATACATGGCGGAGTGCCATTACTTAATTCTTTTGTATGTAAAAAAACAGCACTGATAAGGGTTTTTAATTAGACAGATATTGGTTCTACACTATCAAAAAATAACCACTCAGCGCTTTAATGCTAAAGGTAGCATAGTGCTTTAATGCGCTACGCCCTTTGTCGATATGACAGTGTATGCATGCATGCAGCCCTGGTGAGGAACTCTGAGTGCTGCATTCATGGCTTATGACGACAACGGGCACTGCACATTAAAGCGCTATGCGACTATTAAAGGGTTAGATCCAGTCTTGCTCCAGTCATCCCGAATGCTATACCCAGAGTTGGTGGTCTGGTCCAGACTGCTGTACACAGATTGTGGGCGGGATGGCGGGTTGCTGCCAGACTATCCCCCTGGTACGATATGCGGCTGGCGCGGCCGAGACTGTCTTATATGATGCTGAGTCTAATTATGTATTAGATACCCTACGAGTAACTGAGAGTATGTCAAAATAATCACGGCAAACTGACTGGCGACTTCATAGGACCATAGGGCAGTTATTATTACATAACTCAGTAACCTTCGGTTATGTGTTAGATAGAGTACACTTGGACACGGTTATTCCATATACCCACTGCCCCACAGGGTCAAGACGAGGTGATTAAATAATAAGACCCAGATGAGTTTTGAGTTTTTGAGTTTGAGTTTTGAAAAAGTTTATTGACACAAATATACACAACAAGTTGCGCCTTTCAATATTCGGTCAGATTCATATCATTGTAAATTTCAATCACATAGAGTTTGAAAAGCATTATTAAATATTACAATTTAATAATGCTTTTCAAACTCTATGTGATTGAAATTTACAATGATATTTAATAATGCTTTTCAAACTCTATGTGATTGAAATTTACAATGATATGAATCTGACCGAATATTGACAGGCGCAACTTGTTGTGTATATTTGTGTAGATGGGTAAAATAGCCAAGTCAACAATGACCTGTTTTTAGCCAATATGGACAAAGAGACACGGGGTGCTGTACACAGCTTGTGGACGGGATGGCGGGTCGCTGCCAGACTATCCCCCTGGTCCGATATGCAGCCGGCGTGGCCGAGACTGTCTTATATGATGCTGAGTCTAATTATGTATTAGATTCCCTACGAGTAACTGAGAGTGTGTCAAAATAATCACGGCAAACTGACTGGTGGCCTCATAGGTCAGTTATTATTACATAACTCAGTAACCTTCGGTTATGTGTCAGATAGAGTACACCTGGACACGGTTATTCCATATACCCACTGCCCCACAGGGTCAAGACGAGGTGATTAAGTAATAAGATCCCCAGACGGGGGGTAAAATAGCCAAGTCAACAATGTCCTGTTTTTAGCCAATATGGACAAAGAGACACGGGGGTGCTGGGAGTTGGCGACAAGGGGCAAGACGGGCAAGACTACTTCTCAAAATAGACAATGACAATGGACAAGACCTAGTTCTTAAATTCGACAAGGACCATTGGCATCTCTTATATTCAACAAGTGACACATGTGCCCCGTCTGTGGTCCTAATATAGATTTTCTAAAAAGTAAATTTTCTGCACCCTGTGACAACGACCGATCAGCTAGATAGCAGAGATTTCCCCAACCTATTTTGGTTATTTTTCTATTCAGTTTTTTGATCAGCGCACTATATTATCGTGGTTTTTTAAAAATTTTTAATCATAAATAATATGTAGACTTGGAAAAAAAAAAGAAAAAAAAAGAGAGCTGACACGCAAACTCCGACTCTCCCCCCCCTCCTACTCACATGTCGCTGTTTTGTCACTAAACCCAAAGACCCACCCACCCCGTAGGAAGGGGAGACGCTTGTGAACGTTCCCTTAGGCCTCTATTCTTTATTTATTGTGTGGCCCCTAAAGAGGGGCCAACCAACTGACGCTGTCAGTTGGTTATATGCTGCACAACATGGGCGTAATTAATTACGCCTGGTGTTAAGCAGCATGGATCACTGTGGTTTGACAGACTGACCTCAAAGGGCCCCCGTTGGATGGGGGCCCTTGTGGCACAACGAGTCAAAACGAGTTGATCCGTTTTTCAGATTACCGACTCGGCGAGAGTTTCTGACTATGTCTATCTTTTATAAAGCCTTAGATATGGTGTGGTATTTTTCATCTCGCTATAGTTTAGTTGGTATTTAAAGAAACTGCCTCATTTCTATCAGAAATACACAATATTGAATTGTTTTTTATATTTTAATATATTTAGAAGCGCACTTTGTTGCCTATATAGCTCATTATGCGTTGAAATGTTCGCGAGCATCGTAGGAATGTACAAAACCCCTATTGTGGCGCCATCTGACGAAAGAGCGGGGAACTATACTAGCGCGTTCGTTATTCGCATCTTTGACAGCGACTAAGAGACGCTCAAACTGTCTCTTATTTAGTTTGAACTTATCACAAATTTGTCTTTGATAGGTCGTAGATTGACTTCTGACTTTTTTTTCTTTTTTAGTTAGAATAAAAAACAAAAAAAAACAGTGACGCCGACACAGACCTGCGCATTAACGCGCTCCACCGTCTTCAGAGGGTTAAGTCTATAGTACAGTAGATTCTACTGGGTACTTACACTAACAGTGCTACATATACATACCCGAGTCATAAGTGGGGGGTTTTTGTTGTTTTTTTTAGGAAAAAAAAGTGATCTACTCACCCAAACCGCTATTAGTAGGTAACCTGTATGACCCATACCGCAAACATCTGCCTCGTGACTGATAGTGTACCGGTGGTGAAGTGCTGTTGCAAGAACAATTGAGGCTCTTTATATAGCTGAGAGAGCGAATGGCCTAATCTTGTTTTCACCTTGAGCCCCCACCCTATTCCAGAGAGGGTATCACATGTACACGTATATGGGCTTATAGCTGGTGAATAGATAAGGCGGGACAACTGTGTATACAAAGACTACAGGGGGCGTTTTAACGACAGGTGTGACGCGCCAGCCCGTGGACGGAGCTTTTTTTTTCACCTAGAGAGGGGATCGAGAGTGTATACAAAGCCTACAGGGGGTGATTAACGACAGGTGTGACGCGCCAGCCGGTGGACGGATCACCGCCTCGCACCCGGTCAGAGACAGCACCCGGTCAGAGACGGCACCCAGTCAGGGACAAAAACATTGGCCCATTGGCCTTAGTATACCGAAGGACTACTTCGAACCTGTGACAGCCCCTGACTCTGTTGCCCATACCGAGTTGTTTACGCAGTGGCTACTCGAACAACAGACAGCCATGCGGCAGTGTGCTGCCAGTGTGGGAAGGCGTCTGCAGACTATGCAATGGCTATGCAGTGCAAAGAGGTCGAGCGCTTAAGGGTCATATCCTAAAAACAACATTTGGACGATCAACCCGTGCCTGGCAAGGTTGCTAAGCTGGAAGAGGATTTGAAGATGGCCAAACGAGAACTGAAAAAACGACCAAGGCCTACCAAAAGGCAGCCAAGGACACTGTGGTGGAGCAAGCCACTACCCTTGACAACTGAACGATAAGTTCATCACTGTGTTTGGGGTAGGCCTGACACAGTGGGATGGTACCCTGGAGGAGATCCAGGACATTTTGAAGGACTTATAAAACATTCAACTATGTATATAATTAACATGTTTCAAATGTTTCGAGTGTGAACATCCATGATTGATATCATGATTCGATGGTATTGACTATTTTTTTTTTTTTAATATGTTTCAATAAATATTACCATGTCATGTCCTTGATGTCTGCAACTGTGGGTATAGGTTCTCACACTTCAAATGGTCTAATGAAAGTTACATTTCTAACATTATATACTATGAGATATTACCTGAATCATAAAAAGGTATCCTCATAATTCGAAGCATTGATGTTGTAAATAATATTCAATACTTATCCTCATATGTCTAAGGAATTTTTTTTTTATAAAGAGTAAACGGTGGTATCTGGATTTCGAAGTCACATATATCTTATATAGAAATAAGAGCTGTATTATGGTAAAAACATTTCATGTTTCATTTCTTGTTTCGAAATAAGTATATGTAAAAGGGCTTTTAGCCTACCCTATTACAAGTAAAGATAAGACCTGGTGTGAATGTAAGAAAGGTTTAATAAGTCCAAAGGTGTACAGCACAATAGTTATAATTCCTCCATATAGTGTATGTCCAAATATAGCACAATAGTGTACAATTCACAAGTTTCCTTTAAATAAATAGTGTCCATGAATGTCAGTTGTAGATGTTGTGTTGAACTGTTCTTGTATAGTTAGTGTACTATAGTGGGGTATCCCTTTTGTCCTGGCAGTCACCACGTGCGCAGCCCGCACGCCGTTCGGTCTCAGACCTGCTCACAGGGAGAGCAGCTCACAGAGCATGTACAGCCCTTTGCTGTTTCCATACCAAAGTATCCTATTCCCACACACCAGTGTACTGTTTGGAAGATTTGCCTCAAGTTTTTTTCCAAGAGCAAACAGCTAGGTTTTGCCTAACAAAATTACATATTCAGATTTGAACTTGGTGTAATGTCTAAAAATAGTGACAGTGTAATGCAGCTCCAGCCAATCCCCATGCAGGAGCCCCAATAGGCCTCTCCATATAAGGAGACGTTGGCTTGACGTCATAGATGAGTGTGGCACTTTTGGATATGGAGATTGCCTCCTGCATCGCCCAAGTGACGGCCACCCTATCCATCAAAAGTACACCAGGATACTGAGTGCATTCACATTGAAGGAGATGTGCAAAAGTCAGTGTTCAGATATAGAGAATATGACAAAGTTATGCCAAATACAATACATTGGAATCTAGCTCTATCACAAATATACCCTTCACACTAAACAATGATCTCATGTATTTGGTTCACATAATATAACATATAACTACCTCCCCAGGGACGGTTCACCCACTAGGACTTTATCGAGCTACTACTTCTGTATCCCTAGTAGCAAGCCCGCACGGGGCCAATTTGGTTTTAGCTCGGATTGGCTGTTTGAAGTCGGGCAAAACTGAGGTGGGTTTCACGTTGGGCAGATGGCTGGGCTGAAGTGTGGCCCCGATCGGGCTGCCCATTTTGGGCTCAGATCAGTTTCAAAGCGGGCTGCCCGAATTGGGCTCAGATCAGTTTCAAAGAGGGCTACCCGCTTTGGGTTCATGTTGGCCAGATGACAGGAAACCCGTCCAAAACCCGTTCTGAGCCCAATTCGGGCAGCCCACTTGGGGCCACACCAAAACCCAGTGCCCTAAACCAACGGGCGCCCGTTGGTTAGCCCACTCCGGGCCGATGAGGGCTGAGGTTGGGTTTGGACAGGGCAACTGGTCTAATAGTTCTGATGATTGACACCAGATGTCACTACTATACAATATCTAGAGTTTTCCAACAAAGCCAGATGAAATTGACATTATATAATAATACAATAAAATGTTAAAGTGATGTAGAACAGGAAACAATAAATAGATGTTCTCACAGTTTGGCAATAAGATAGAATATATATTTGAATGATGAAAAGGAGGTTCTCTAAGCAGCTATCCAGTGTAAACACTATTTCTGTGGCATTACAATCTTAATACAAAACTCATATGCCCCATGTAGGTATGAACTATGGCTTTGAAGGGCAATGTGCACCATAGACACTTGTCTATACTGCATGTGGCTCAAACCTGATGATAATAGGCCTGTTGATACTTCCATTATTGGGTAGGAAGAGTATGATTATGCCTTGGGTTAATTAGCAGGATATCTGGTTCAACAAATACAAGAAATCATTGGAGAATGATTGAATAGATTCTAAAAACCCATAATTATCCGATCTTAGCCCACTTTCAGCCCGTCCAAAAACCAATCTGAGCCCAAAGTGGGAAGCCCGTCCAAAACCCAATCTGCGCCCAACATGGGAAGCCCGCACGGGGCCAGACCAAAGCCCAGTGCCCTAAACCAACGGGAGCCCATCGGTTAGCCCACTCCGGGCCAGACTTGCAAACACAGTCTGGCCCCGTCCGGGGCCACAGTGTGTTTGCTACTAGGGATGTACCGTCTGAAGTCACTTAAAGTGCTATTTACCTAACTACTGTTATAATAACGTATTATTATCGATATCTCATCAAATCCAAAGCTGTGATCTCATTAGTCAGTAGAAATAGAAAACACATGTTGAGTCATCTTTATTAAGGATGGATACTCACGTATCCTATCTTGTCGTTAATACTGTTGGATCATTTTGGTCCCTGTTTTTGTACATGAAAAATGCATACATTTTCTTGACGTGACAGGTTTACATCTATATTCGGTTTCTGCATGTTCAGATGGAACATATTCAAACCCTGCGAATCAATGAGATTGATATCGCTATGTGTACACTGATATTATTCGCCTGTTTGAACTGTATATTATATATCAGCCCTTGTTATAATCTGGTGGGGGTGATGTAGGGGCACGAATGATACGTGTAAACATGGGTTCGTGGAGTCAAGGTGGGAAGTGCCTCATTTGGACACTAGGTAGCAACACCTATGCCATGTCCTTGTTCGGTTATCCGGTAGCGGAGTCAGGCAGGGCACTCCAGACGGCGCGCCGGTGGAGTGCCACGTCGACACGGCTTGGTCCTCGCCCCGGGTATATAAGAGGCCAAGGTTGGCTACCTCTGAGCCCAGACCCACACCCTTCAATACCTTTCGATCACGGGGCACCTACACCCCTCCCGCTCTCTGGCTCTTGCACCAGCTCCGCTGGTACAGGACCAGATCATCCAGCTCTGCTGACTTCGAACTAAGCTAGAACGCTATCTGTACACTTTGAGTTGGTTATTGATTGAACTGAAAGATCCTGAATCATACTTTCAAGGCCGTAATCGTGAGGCTGAATAAAACATGTTGCATTCAAACCGAATTGGAACTTGTGTTCGAGTCATACTTTCGCAACCCCTACACTAGTATCAAAAAGAGACCATGCCTCAACATTTGCTAGGTATTATTTTAAGTCAAAATTTCTATAAGATCTACTGGTAAATTTTCTATAAGGGAGTTTTACAAACACCTTTTCTTTAACTGCATATACAGGTAAGTGGTCAGATAAATGGATATTCAAAGGTCCACTGGATGATATTTCGTGACAATTTGTGAAAATTAAGTCGATAAATTTATAAATACCTGAGGTTGTTGTTATTTCATTAACTAATTGCTTTAAGTGGAAGTTGTTCATAACTGAATACAACATATCTTTTCCCCCGGAATTGCTGAGGGCATGGACATTGAAATCACCAATGATGGACTGATCATAAGTATCAAGTACATCGACTTGTAGAAGCAGTGCCTTCATAGTATTACAGAATTTTAACAAAGATCCACTGGGTGGTCTGTAGACATTACATATAAGTGACTTCTTGAAGCTTACTTTAACAGGCAGTAGCTATTGAACTTCAATGTTAGCATTCATTCCCCTATATATAAAAGAGGATTATTTGGCCCCTGGTACCCACCCCGTTGAATCAGACTTGAGGTGCTTGACAGGACCAGATGAGGCTAGCTAGAAATATGTACTTTTTTCAAAGCTAACTCGATTTTCTTCTCGATTTTACCTTCATTATTATTTTCAGTCCTCTGAATATGATTAACCTCCTTTCTATCAGACCAATTCTCTGAATTCCATTTTATTTAAAAAAAAAAGAAGAGAATATAAATACCCAGTAACATAAATACCCTTGCACAGAGATTCTAGCAACAAGAGAAGATGATTTCCACAAGATTCCGTCATTGTTTTCTCAAATTTATTGCTACTTAAAGAAGCGCTCTATGTCAAAGTATGGTGATGAAATACATTGAGATTGCACAGTAGTCAGTACATGTACATATAAACATTCCCTGTAAACATAACATCATAAAACATTCAAATAATTGAGAGAATGAAGCCTAAAGATTTCCATCAACGCTCCTCTATGGCTAGAGAATGTGCCATAAGCGCGGGGCTGGGAGATAAGGACGCCCGTAACTAAGGAGATATCGCTAGGGACTAACTGACGCATTTACAGCAGGATGCGCAATCTGGGGCAGAAGGACGCTGCATGGTTCCCGCGGTTGACCCACGGGGGCGGGGGGCTATACTTAGCGGGCACAACGTACACTAGGTGGCAGGTCATTCAAAGCTGGGCCAGATCTCAGAAAATGGCTCACAGTGAGGTGTAATCTTGCAGCAGGAAAATTAGATGGAAATCAATGTTTGTCTCTAGCAAATACCTGTCAGGAGGACACAAGACATTCTAAACCATGTGTATGGACCATAATATTACCACATGTATTTTATTTAGATATATCTAGAAGGGATGCAATGGGATGAAATACGTTTAAGCCATGATACATCTCTCTTACACTATTATCCTGAGGAAGGGGATTAGATACCATCAAATACTATCATATCCAAGTGTATTTGGTGACTATGAAAGTCCACCCGTATGTATTTTACCCATTGACTTAGCCCCTGCTGGGGTTGGCCCTGTGCAGGCCTGTTCCACTTGAATGGGTAATTATAGGCACTGCCCAGGTGAGGTACTGCTAGTAGGTACCACGGATAGTTTGAAGAAACCCTTCCCTGAACAAAATTGTTATACTGGTTAGGAAGCTGATAAAGAATGCTGAAGAATGATGGTAACTATGTTAAGATCCATTCAGTAGTTAATTTTATATGAATTTTCCAAAATAAAAGTTTCAGCTATTTAGAATCTTTCATTTTCAATAGCCGATGGGCCAATTTCAGAGTGATATTACACATATTTTGATGACAATTTGCAGTTGAAAAAGATATTTTCCAATCAACTATATATGGACATTGCATAAATATCTACAGAATATGTTCAGACATATTTGTATTGAAATATAGTACACTCTAACACAGCAGAAATACCAATCCCTTACCACTGAAAATGGCTATTCTGCTATTTTGACCCCATACCTAGTTCAAGGAATACATACTTGAGGGCTTTGGTATTACATGTAATGTATCTACATGTTACATAGAGCATGAATAATTTTTCTCAGATCATTTCCTATGTGTATCTTTTGAGTCATATTTGTTTAAAAATGGCAAGATCACTAATATGTACGTTTGTCACAAATGCTATACTGCAAATGATGCCATAGATTGTTAACTAGCAGTCCTATCCTCTTGTAATTCGATACACATACTACCCATGACATGTCAACATCAATACCATAGTTATTTTTTATGAAAATTAACTTCTTTTTTTTAAGCTTACCGGTATGCTATATAGGATTTGTATAGAAAAATAACTATGATTTGATTTTGCCACTGCACCATCCAGAGGATTGCTTAGCTCTCTTCACATGGTTGTAATAATTATTTTAAACTTCAGTGTGAGAGGCGGGGCGAACATTTTTTTTCAATAATAATGTGTTTTTTAACCTATTATTTTCTATTAAATGCTAAAAAAGTAATGATTTTTAATAATTTTTGTTCATCCCGGGGACCACAGTGAAGCCTGATGTGTATCCTAATCAACGGTGCTGGTATATTTCATGTGCAATGTATGGTGCAATGGGAAATCCAGTTTATATGACAGAGAGTCAAATCAGATGCAGGAAAACAGGTGACAAAACCTGTAATTTGACCCAAAGTGACCCCCAGTGAAGACCCATTTGCACATGCATAGCAAGTACAACCTACTTAATACCAATGATATTTCAAACTAGCAGATCCATATCTTTCTATTGAGGGGTTTGAGATTTCTGTACATTAATTTTCCTGGTCTCTGGAGGCTTGTTAAGATTGACATTTTTTCTCTGAGGATCGGCGATTTCGCCACTATGACTCGCTTATGCGTGGTACCTACTGCTTGTGTTGTTGTTCTACTTGGGACAGGTTGGGTGCTCAGCTGTATGCATTATCCCACCTAAGATACTGTTTAATGGCAATATAGCTATGGGAATCTCAACAAATACATACAGACTACTTAGATAGCAATCTATATTTTATAGCTATCATACTTTCTTGGGCAAAAACATGAGCTTTTTAAATGTAAACCCCACTAGTCACTTTTCTCTGGATATCTGGTTAAATCAATTTTTCTTTTTTTTCTTGGAGAAATCAACTAAAATTTGGATATTCCATATATAAGTGTGGGAGTCATATATTATTGTTTCAAATATTATCATCTTTACAATGGTATAATGTTCATAATTTTGACATTATTCTTTCAAAATCGCCTGTTCCCGCTACTATTCTATGGGCTATTTTTGTGTATGGTGT
The DNA here is from genome assembly GCA_947462335.1 of Harmothoe impar. NCBI lineage: Eukaryota > Metazoa > Annelida > Polychaeta > Phyllodocida > Polynoidae > Harmothoe > Harmothoe impar. Next base: position 1,787,573 of record OX381708.1, read on the forward strand.
GTGTGTGTGTGCGGGGGGGGTCACTGGATGGGCCTCTAGACTATCACTGGATTTCCCACCTATAATGCCGGCCCCCGAAGGCGCTGGTTACTTTGAAAAAATGGTGTTTTTTGCCAATGGCATCTCGAATTTTTCTGAAACTTCAAAATAGCTCATTTTGATGGACTATTTTCACCTTAATGTGATTTAATGTGGACTTCAAAGGATACACACCTTGTGGGAATTCTCTTATTGATCTAATTAAATATTTTCAAACTTTTTATCTCCGGAGGGGGGAGTATGTGGATTAGAGTCTTCAAAATCAAAAATTGTTTCTCATGATGAGTATCATCTTTTAGGCTGCATTCCACAAACAGTTTACGATGACCCCCCCCCCCCCCCCCCGTTGTAGAAAGACCCCTAAAACATGCATATTATTCACAAAGAACAGGAAAGCAGCTGACCGATTGCTGCGGCCCCTGTAGTCCCCAGGACTATGCGCTGCCGCCCCCATTATTTACACGTCTGTCACGGGTGTCTGCCACGGGGGTCCCCCCCACATACATACGCCTGCATGTGGCTGAGTTCTTCTGGCCTGGATATGCACTACAACTATATATAGTCCCAAGGACTACGTCTGTCGTCCTCATGGTTATGTCTGCAATCCCCAGGACTATGATTATAGTCCCCAGGACTACCATTGTAGTCCCCAGGACTATAACTTAGTATAGAGCTACTTAGTGCTGCTTAGCATATCATAAAGGGCCTATGCCTCTGCTTGACTATGAATTCTAAAAGTACTGAACAATATTGGTGCACAGTCCTGGGGACTCTGTAGTCCCCAGGACTACAGAGGACATCCTCAGGACTACAAGAGTTAAATGTGTAGTCCTGGGGACTGGGATTGTGGGGGGGGGGGGGGGGATAGTCTATGGGCCCATTCCGTGATATTTTCCTGGCCCCCCCTCCCCACCCCATTTTTTATATATATATTCTGTTTAAACCTTTTAGCTGAGCATGATATACCTTTGTCAATGTGAGCACACAGACCACCACCTCTATCCATACTTATTCTATCATGTCTGAAACCTTGGAAATGTATATGTAAAATCACCGTCTTGCTCGTTAAGCCTAAACGAGTTTCAGAAAATAATACCATGTCTATGTCAAGGTTTCCAAGTTCTGTTTTACAATTATTTATTTTATTTCTCGCAGATATAGCATTTAAATTCACTATAGAGAACCCCCTCTTGACGTCAGGCACAGCTTTTACTAATTGAGACTTTACAGACAGTGCTGAGGAGATCAGTCGCTATGCATAATATGAAATGATAAATAAACCCAAAATGCCCTCTCAGCTCTTGTGGCCACCCATACTACTGTGCCCACCACCATGTAAATCATGGACCTTGTATTATCTTATGCTAAATGTCACAGTTTATATTTCCAATATTCATATTAAGGATTTAATACACATATTAATACCATTTGTATAGGAAAAATAATAGTCAACATGTTAGACATTGCATCATGAATATCTTCATCATAAGTATCTTCTCTACCTTGTATTACATAGTTGTAGTACTACCACTAGAATCAAGAGTTTACCGGAAGTCGACACACCTGCTTGTCCAGACACACTTGCTCTTCCACACTCACTGGCTCGCCCACACCCACCGGTTCGCCCACCTGCTTAGCTGAAATATGATAAATTACTAGTGTGACACATGATTTGAGGGAAGTTTTGACCAAGGAATACATTCCTGCTCTCAGAATTGACAAATAATTCATTGTTCCTGACACAACATTTATGTATTCAGTAAATCAATTCAACCCATCAATTCAATCACTTCATCTCCCTGACCCTGAGTGATTTGTGATGTTAATCACATGTTCAATCTTACAGTCCCACTTCGGGGGGCACATCGGGGGGACAAATAAAAAACAAAAACCTGAGTCTTTTGTGATTAGGATCACACGCTAGATTTTTCATTCCTCTTTATCAACTAGGTCGAAGTGGCTCTGGTGGCTTATCAACACCTGTGTTTGGGCAATTGCTGTCAGACCGTGCTGGGGGATAGACTCTTCAGTCGTTTTCATCGCTGCTGATGTCACAGCGAACTTCTCTTGTATGGAAATAAAAGTGGCCGCATTTGTACTGGCAGTGTTATTTTCAGAGCCTTGTTGATATTGTCCAAGGTAGACAATATACCTTTCGTCTCTGCTTCCTGAGTTGTCATACAGTAACCTAGTGAATTGACAGCCAAAATCACCTCTGCAGGGGTACCTTAAAACTACAACCCTTGTTTACGGGGTAGAGCCTATGCTGGTTCCAGAGGCATGTACCAGGAGGCTCAGGTAGTCGTGTGTCAAGCCTTCATTTTCCCCTTTGTATAGTTTATTTTGGAGGGTTCTCTCTCATTTACTATCTGTTTATATTCTGTATAAATTAGATTAATGTTTTCCCCATGACATGGTCTTTAATTAGATAAGCTTACAGCAATGTGAATATTTCAAATCTTAGAGAAAAAGAGCATTAAGGGAGTGTTCATTTATTGGTTACAGGGGGGGGTGGTGGGTTTGGGAGGGGGGCTAAAAATTTCCGACCCCTCCTGAGGGGGGGGGGGGGGCGTTAAAAATACTGACTCCTCTTGAGGGGGGGGGGGGGGCGTAAAAGTAAAAAAATTAGCCAGCACGTTACTACCCAGGAGCATGCTAGTGCCAGCTAGGGCGAACTACTTTTGTGCCTAGCTCAAGGGGTGAGGTAGTGTGAGCTTTGAGTGAGGTGCCCTAGCCCTTCCACATGCCCACCCAGTGGGTGAGAGGTGGGTAAGGGCTTGCACAAGGTGTGGGGTTGTCCAGTGTGCAGTTACCTATATGTCACCACCTCACACCCACACTGTAGTATAGTGGTCAGCACCATCACCTTGTACCCCAAAGGTCCAGGGTTCATGACTAGGTCATGTCAACCGACCCACCACTTTTTTCTTCATAAAAATAGAAAATTGAAGATAAAATGGTGGGAAGGTTGACATGGCAGAGTCACGAACCCTGGACCTTTGGGATACGAGGCGACTGTGATGACCACTAGACTACCATGTGGGTATGAGGTTGTGATATCTAAGCAACCTATATGTATTGTGCATTGGAATGTTTTAACCTTTTGTTCCTAGCATTGCCCTCACACAAGACTGAATCTTGTGCCAGCCCTATCCAACTCTCCGCCATGTTGCCCAAATCCAGGCTTGATGGCTGGGACTGTGTGGCACTGTTGAAGAGTTGCCACAGGGGCTTGCAGTAGCATAATTAAAGCCCTTATGCAGCTATGATGCGAGTTCTCCCAGTTGCCCCTTGTTTTAAGAAAAATAGACCAGTGAGATGTATTTTGTGGACAATTGAAAAGTTAGGTTAGTAAAAATAGACAATTGAAGAAAAAACTGTGGGTAGGTTGACATGGCCGAGTATTGAACACTGGACCTTTCACATACAAAGCGCCAGTGTTGACCACTGTACTATCGGATCTGTGTTGGGTGGCCATATAAAAGAACCTCTATTTATCCATCATGCCAATACACAACCTAGTACTAACTACTGGTGTGCATGCTTGGGGGACCTTGGGTAAGGTGGTGTGTCAGCACACAGACCGGAGGGTCACCCTAAGTGTGGGTCTGGGCAGAGTAGGCTATAGGCACAAGGCTTGCCCAGTCTAGCACAAAGGGTGAGCTTCTTCACACAGGGCTCAGCCTACCTTGCTCTATGGGCATGCTCGCACTAGTCTCACCCTTCCCCACCCTAGTTTCCTGGGTATAGTTCAAAGGAGGGTGGGCAAATTTTTTTCGGCCCCTTCGGCAAGATGGGGGGGGGGGGGCAAAACGTTCCACGCGCTCTCGAGCAGGGGGGGGGGTGTAAAAAGTTTTCGCCCCTCCGCACTGTGATTAATAAACGAACACTCCCTAACACCTCTGTGGGTGACCACATGTCAGTCAGTCAGAGTATAATTAATGCATTGTCTCTCAATCAGGCTAATTCCCTCACTTCACACCTGAGACAATGGGGAGGTGATTAGGTGATTACGATATGGGTGGAATGTCACCCAGCAGCCTTATCAGTGTTATTTGTGGTCATTGTTCCTAGGTGTGAACAGTGGCTGATAACAGATTTACCCACAATTCACTGCTCTGAGTCAGGGGACAAAAAGAAAATGGCGGCTCCCATGCCATGTAGGCTATCCTCGTGTAGGTCGCCTCTCTCGCTGCTCCTCGTGTAGGTCGCCTCTCTCGCTGTCACCTCTCTCGCTGGTTCCTCGTGCAAATAACGGCCGCTATTTGCACGAGCTCCTCATGCGAATAGCGGTCGTTATCCGCACGAGCTCCTCATGTGGATATCATCGGCCGTCTATGAGACATGATTCCTCCAGTAGTGCTGTCGTGATACACACAACCTTTATAGACCGTTTGGTACTAAATATGTCGATCCTTAGTTAGTTGAACGCAGGTTATAAATGGTGGGAGCTTGGTCTGACATGTCTCAACCAGTTGCCGCCATCTTGGAAAATCTTAACTATAGAAGCATAGTCCTAAGGACTACAGGTTGGATGTCTTTAGTCGCCAGGACTATGTCTATAGTCCCCAGGACTATGTAGGCCTGTTTCTGTAGTCCTTAGGACTATACAGCTTATCAAAGTAGTCCCCAGCACTATGCTTGTAGTCCTCAGGACTACCATTTCATTAGTCCTGGGGACTACAGAGTCCCCAGGACTGTGCATCAATATTGTTCAGTACTTTTAAAATTCATAGTCAAGCAGAGGCATAGGCCCTTTATGATATGCTAAGCGGCAGTAAGTAGCTCTTTTTTTTTCTTTTTTTTGGACGTGTTTATTTGCAACAATCCATCTTGACGAGGGTTTAAATGATGCTTACAAACAATACCGATTTTTGGCGTTTTTTGGAACATAACAATATTTAACATGGTAACATATTTAGCAAATATAATGAGTATGTATTGATGAGTATTTACAGCAACAAATGTTCATTTGACATGTATTTGACACACAATTATGGAGTAGTTGACGTAAAGATATATACAAATGTGGCACGATTGGGCAGGTCTGTCGATAAATAGTACAGCACATTTCAGGCATACTGATTATGCAGAACAGAGACTACCTTGGACATTGGATCATAAAGGCTCACGCTAAACCCAGGTAATCAACAATTAGGCAATCACAACATAGCTATGAGTTAATGGCTTACACTCTCTCAGTTATAACCTTTCTTGGTTTTGGACCTGAGGTCCACTATTTTATCAATCTCTATTTTAAATTTCACCTTGCTGGTTGCCCGTTGGACACCACAGGGTAGAGTGTTCCACAATACAATACCCCTAGGGTAGATTCACCATGAGACGGACACACACCCTAAGTCGGACACTTTTAACATTAAAAAAGATAATGTTTTGCTAATTTTAAGCCCTAAACGTGAGTTCCCAATAAATTTGAAGTGTTCTTCTTACCAATAAAGAAAATGACATACACACAAACCACTTCTATATCTGTCTAATCATGTCCCCAACTTGGCCTGTTTTATGGTAAAGAGCTGATGCAGAGTATGCATCAGTACAGTGAACCTCATGTCGGACAGGGTGGTATAATGCTTAATTCCGCTGTCCCATCCTACAACCAGGAAATATATACGGACCTAGACAATAAGGCACATGTATATGTATTTCAAATTACATTGGAGCAAAAACTACACGTAAATTACCGGAAAATAACATTTGGAGACCTTTCAAATATGTAATATAATTACACCATGAGCCGGACAGCACTATGCACTGTATCTTTCTCTTTCTCTCAAATGTAGAGCCAGCATTTATTACTATTTCATTAAATATTATGAAATCCATATTACTCAAATTACATTCTCAAATTACATTGGCTACAAAATTGCAACTTATCTCTGTATGAACGAGATTAATATAGGTTATCTATATGGATGACTTTTTAAAATTCTGTAAAACATATTTCAGAGGTCGGTATGATCAATATCTTTAAGAATATGCAAATTTTGGATAAATTACAGTTTAGTCATTATTAGTAGGAAAAAAACAAGAGAAACCTTAAGTGTCCGACATCAGGTGAAATTGAGACATTTATTTTTTAAACTTTGATGAGGGATATTTCCTACAAAACACCATATAAAATCACCAATTATTAGCTGACTATACTGCCTCAACACCCCTCTCTCCATATGTATCCTATTTGGAGCTTTCTGGCGAATATTAACAGAGCCACAGCTCATAGAAAAGGGGTTACATTTGCACTGTAAACGAGCGTCAGAAAGTGGTGAATCTACCCTATAATATGGGGAACGCTTGTAAAAATGACTAATTAGGTGAGGCAGTTCAAAAGTGACCTTTGCCCCCACTCGAGTTCTGATCCTACGTTCATCATATACACCTTCATCGCCCCATTTTCAACAATTTTCAGTGAGCGTGTGTACATTAGACTGAGAAGTAGCTTGTCCATACGTCTCTGCACCATTTCAACCTTACAAATCTCATGTAATTCATTTACATGATACTTTCTGATATTACATTTGAGACATATACGGAGAGCTCTGTTTTGCAGTCGCTGTAACTGTTTTAATCCATCCTCATTGCAACTCGTTATAAAACTACAATATTCAAGTATTGGCCTTATAGTACATTTGTAAACCAGTATACTGTAGTCTCTTGTGAGCCACTTGCGTAGAGCAACAAACCTAAACAATTTGTTACAGATGTTTCTCTTTAGAAGTTTAACCTGTTTGTCAAAAGACAGTGAACTGTCTATAGTGACACCTAGATATGGAAAATGTTGTACAGTTCTCACCTTCTAACCATAAAAGGCAACATTAGTGTCTGTGCAACGTTTTAATTTGTGCTTACTACAAAACCACATAAACTCAGTCTTTTTAGGGTTGATAGTAAGCCTAATTCTGTATACCCAGTCAGCAAACAGTTGTGATTCAGATTGCAACACGTTCTCAACTATTTGTGCATTATTATGTCCATAGTATATTACAATATCATCAGCATAAATCTTAATACTAGCTTTTTTCACTACACTGGTGACATATAAACAACCAGTAAAGGTCCAAGGACAGATCCTTGCGGTACAACATAATTCACTTTACAAGTTTCAGATACATTCCACGCAAGGGTGGTTCTCTGGCTCCTATAACTAAGATAACTTTCAAACCACATAAAGTTTTTATATGATAACCGACGCGTTTTAGGTAGTCAATAAAACTTTTGTAAGTAGCAGCGTTTTTCTTTGGGATTCTATATACACTTACTATTAACATTTGTTTCTCCCCAGGAAGTGATAAGAGGATAGCCAAAGACTCATAATCACTGTTTATTATGGCTAACTCCTCCACTAGTGTACAATAACGTGCTACATTAGAAGTGACGCTGATGGCTAAGAGCCATCAGCAATGTGACTTAAGACCATCATTTCCTGGCTCTTAGTCCAGGCAAACTAGGGTTTGAGGTCAAACAAATTGCAACAAAAGGTTTTTCACCACGATGCATTTCTATGAAGTCCCTAGAATGACATACTAAAAGTCCTAAGAGTTCCGGGTTGGGGAACACGGCTAAATCCAAAATGGCTGCCAAAAAGGGTATCGATTTTAGACTTTTTGCTCTAGATTCTTTATTTATCAAAGGAAGTGGTTGTGTAATAGCTCCAAATGATGATATTGATGAGAACAATCCATCTAGAAAGGGACATCCAATGCAGATTGTCATTTGAGAGCCTTTAAATCCAAGATGGCTGCCAAAAAGGGTATCGATTTTAGACTTTTTGCTCTAAGTTCTTTATTCATCAAAGGAAGTGGTTGTGTAATAGCTCAAAATGATGGTATTGATGAGAACAATCCATCTAGAAAGGGAGAGCCACTGCAGATTGTCATTGGTTACTCTTTAAATCCAAAATGGCTGCCAAAAAGGGCATTAATTTTATACTTTTCAATCTAAAGTCATTTATTTATCAAAGAAATTGGTTGTGTAATAGCTCAAAATGATGGCAGTGACAGGAGAACCTATTCTATTGTGCTTTACCAATATACCAACAACAGTAACCAAATAATATATATAATTTTCCAATTTTTCATTATGAAATGATTATTTCCTAATCCAAGAGGCAATAAGCGAGTATGCAACAATATATGCATGGATTATTTGTGTATGTTGAACACCAGAGTCACTGTTGCCAATTTGAAATGTGACAAAGCAACAGATAACAGAGAGTTCAAGCACCTGGCACCTTTTAGGTATTCCTGTGAGCAATGGCAGAGGTCAAGGGGAACCCTATAATTACAATCTATTATGTAGATAGTATTTGAACTGCAATCCCATATAAGAATTCAAGATATCATGAAACCATGTTTAAATTACATATCAAACCCTCAATGGGGTTGCCATTCTCTTTTACCAAGAGGATCAAGGCCGAAGTATTATGTAAATATAGTTTCATTAAATAATGGTCAATATGTTTTTCATCAAGGAATGTCTATATTTGCCCCACCAATTATTCAAAACAGAAACTCTCCGATATCATTAGCTAAAGTTGAGTAACCCCTATTATCCCTTGGGAAACAATGTCTGATTACAATGGACAAAGACAATTTGTCTTTGTGCGTTAAAGATATAGCATGGTTCTTGCCATTAGACCATCAACATAATGCCACATTTTAACTATGCAGGGGAGCTTTCCTTGTAATATTAGTTTACAAAAAGTGGATGGATGGTACAAAATACTGAAATATAGGTTTTCACAATGTTAATAGACCAGGCACATGAAATAAACAAAGAGCATTTTAAGGATGTAGGAGTGTTTGGAGGAGAACCTACCAGCATTCCAGAAGTGGGTGCGGACTGGCCACAGCAATCACATTTATTAAGGGGTTTCAGTGAGTCTGGGGAAATACATACAAAAAGGGATTCTCGTATATAGTTTGCATACGATGAAATCGAAGAAAGATAGTTAGGTCACAAGGGATATAGGCATTTCTGCTTGTCTGTTCATTGTCAAACATAAATGGTATGTTGACATGACCCAAAAGAAGCCCCATTTCTCCATCACCCTCTTAGTAGACATATGGCAATTTGTGATGATGTACCAGATCATCATTATATTCTGCAATATATAAATTCAAGAACAGCCCCTCCTGAATAACATAGTTCATGGACTAACTTGTTTGAATTATGATGAGCTGAACAGTCAGTGATATCCAAGCTGATCAAATCAAAAGTATATGCTCAACATGAACTCTGGATAAGTTTGTGATAGTTTCAATATGCTTTGCAGATATTCATCCCAAGCTAAAGGGAGGATGCAAATATTTTAGTGAGCCTATATTCACTATGCCAACAGTCTATAATCTATGTGATTTATCATGTACTATGGGTAGGGACTCCAGAGACCTCTAGGTGAGCCCCTGTGCACAGTGCACACTGCAGGTCAGCATTGTGGTGCAGCTGTGTCAGACACTGTTATGAGACTGCCCTCTTAGAGGGTGAAATTTTAATAATTACTGTTAGGCTATCAGAAATGCAGTCAAGAGAAATGCATATCTAGCCATACCTATGATAACTGACTGCATCTAAGAGAAGTTACCAATTTTATTGGTGATATAATAGATTTTATCAAAGACAGAAATTGAAGTTATGAATCCCGGTGGCTCCTTTTGGGATTGTAATATGATCCAATATGTTGCTGTATGATGTTAAAAATGGAAGCAATCAGAGGATGCTCTCACCTGTTCCCATACCATAACATCATAATAATTATGATTGGGTCATTAAGGCAAGTGGCGTACTCTCTACTCACACCCACTGAGGTGATTGGGTAATCATGTTAACAGAGTCTGTCAATCACAGCCTAGCCTTACATAACTACCCCTTACATAACTACCTCCCAAATACCAGCTCCGCTCAACCATGACCCCAACACTCTCCCCTACCACTAATAACTCCAACAGTTGACAACAATTATATAGAGAATGTACTAGGGGAACTTGGTGGATTTTATTGGCACATATTTGATGATTGCCTGAGTTCTATAATAGATAGAAGGAAAATCCCATAAGATTTGGATTACATTTCTCACCTTCTACACCATAGAAGAAAAAGAATTGATCACTGAAAACTTTTCTGAAGTCCCTACTATGAGAAGAATACCTGGAACCTAAGGGGTCTGCCTATATTGATGCCTAAACATAAAGTAGCTATTAAGAGCTATTGAGGAAGGCATTTTTGGTATCTAATGATATCATCCTGAGCACAAACAAATGTTTTGAACAGATACAACCTGTTATTATGGTACCATATGATAGGAAACATGTATCACAAATGCCAATTCTAATTTTAACCCCAATATAAACCCAAATATCAATACTGCTGTTTTGGCCCTCGCTTTGTCATATTCTAGGGAGTAAACTATTATAGATGTGGCTGGAAAGAGTTAATACAATCTCTCCCAATAACAACCAATAATAAGATAAAATGAAATAATTGTAGGAATCAGGATATTTAACCTGGCACCGTTCATTTTGCAATTAACAGATGAACAAAAAATAGACATATATTCCCTATAAGTAATTAGTTCTGTAACAATAGCTAGTAATTTGATTCATGATGAAACATGCAAATAATCATAAACATTTGTTTCTAATTGATACCATATTGCTCAGCACACAACTTAATTATTTCTTTGTGGTGCATTTTGAGCTATTGTACAACCAATTTCTTTGATAAATAAATGATTTTAGATTAAAAAGTATAAAATCGGTGCCCTTTTTGGCAGCCATATTGGATTTAAAGAGTCTCCAATGACAATTTGCAGTAACTCTCCCTTTCTAAATGGATTATTCTCATCAATCCCATCATTTTGAGCTATTACACAACCACTTCCTTCGATAAATAAAGATTCTAGAGCAAAAAGTCTAAAATCCATACCCTTTTTGGCAGCCATCTTGGATTTAAAGGGTCTCCAATGATAATCTGCATTGGATGTCCCTTTCCAGATGGATTGTTCTCATCAACACCGTCATTTTGAGCTATTACACAACCACTTCCTTTGATAAATAAAGAATCTAGAGCAAAAAGTCAAAAATTGATACCCTTTTTGGCAGCCATCTTGGATTTAGCGGTGTTCCCCAACCCGGAACTCTTAGGACTTTTAGTATGTCATTCTAGGAACTTCATAGAAATGCATTGTGGTGAAAAACCTTTTGTTGCAATTTGTTTGAGGTTTGGCCCTAAAATCAGCTAGTTTGCCTGGACTATCTTATTTACAATTGGATGAGGTGTGATACTACTTTTTACAAGTGCATGACAAATGTAACTACTTAAATCTAAGTCGTGTACCACACGTGAGCATTGTAGTACACAGATAAGGACAAGCCCAGGCTTCTCATGAGCTTTATAGCATGTCCCAGACCCCCCTCCCATGTCCCTCTGTGTGTGTGACTTGCTGGATTAATGGTATAGTCTCCAGGTTTTGGGTGTGATTGTAAGTTGGCCGAATATATACCCAGTTATGTAATAAATGGTTAAATTTCAGTTAAACAACAGAGCTATAAGAGTTTGAATGAGTTTGCGATTTTTTGATTAAAAAAATATCTTTTAAGTGTTTTAATCAGAGCAGGGTACAGAGATCCGTCAAGAGATAAAATAATCCAATTGATATTGAGAGACCTTTATATTGTGAGGAATGTAAATGAAGTCAAGACATAATACTAGGATTGTATACCTATCTTACCTAAAGGCTCGAGCTAAACCTTTAAGGATTAGTACACAGTTAAGTAAGATAAATATAGTCATGCCATCCAGTCTATTCTAAGTTATAGTCCTGGGGACTACAATGGTAGTCCTGGGGACTATAATCATAGTCCTGGGGATTGCAGACATAGCCATGAGGACAACAGACGTAGTCCTGGGGACTATATATAGTTGCAGTGCATATCCAGTCCGGTAGAACTCAGCCACATGCAGGCGTATGTGTGTGGGGGGGACCCCCGTGGCAGACGCCCGTGACAGACGCCTGTGGCAGACACCCGTGGCAGACACCCGTGGCAGACGTGTAAATTATGCGGGCGGCGGGGCATAGTCCTGGGGACTACAGGGGCCGCAGCAATTGGTCAGCTGCTTTCCTGTTCTTTGTGAATAATATGCATGTTTTAGGTGTCTATCTACAACTAGGGGGGGGGGTGGTTAGTGTAAACTGTTTGTGGAATGCAGCCTAAAAGATGATATTCATCATGAGAAACAAGAATATGAGCTTCATTTTTGATTTTGAAAACTCTAATCCCCATACTCCCCCTCCGGAGATAAAGAGTTCAAAAATATTTAATTAGATCAATAAAAGAATTCCCCCAAGGTGTGCATCCTTTGAAGTCCACATTAAATCACTTTGAGGTGAAAATAGTCCACCAAAATGAGCTATTTTGAAGTTTCGGAAAAATTCAAGATGACTGCCATTAGCAAAAAACACCATTTTTCAATGTAATTACATCTATATTTGGTCATGCACTCATGAACCTATAATTAAAGCTGGTGTCAGGATCTATATTGAATATAGCAAATATTTTTGTATGTTTTGTCAGAATTACTTCTCAAGCATGAGTTGAAAAGTATAACTGAAAATTGTAAATAAGATTTAAATGCATTATATCCCCACAATGAATATAGAAAACTTGCACCAAAGATGGTTTGGAGAATAATATTCTACATCAAAAGTACCCTAGTGCATTTTGTAGCCTATTTGTCACTCTTTTGCTATCCCTGTGCCCCCTGGTCAAAACTAGAGCTAAACTGCACACCTGCTCACATATATATATATATATATATATATATATATATATATATATATATATATATATATATATATGCATTGCACCTCCTTCCAGGAAATAATTCCCATCTACTCCCCTGAAATACTATCTGATAAACAACAGCCAGTTTCCCAACATTCTTTTCATTTCTCCCTCCCCTTTACCTCCATCTTTCTTCTCCTCTCTGTACTAATCTGCCAATGGGCTGATTTGCAGCCACACTTAGTTAGTTTGGCACTGACTATCTTTCCAAAAGGTTTTCAAATTAGGATTTCCTCTTTATTTTAATGATTTTGGTGATCACATTTTAAAATGGCTGAAAAACAGTGATAGCATGGACATTTCTTTTGGAGCAAGGTTAAAAATGGAAGCTCTTGGTTCAAACCATGTCTAAAAATAAATTGGGACTTTTATCCAGTAATAAAGTATAATATCAATTTGTTCCCTTAATTCACTAGACTACTCTATGAAAGCACTTGGATATGTAATATAATAACATACTGCACCAAAGTCTGCCATTTTGAAGTTAAAAAAAGTTCAAGATGGCCGCCATTTGTAATTATAGCTATAAATTAAAGCTATATATTAAAATAACAAAAGGAAAAATTTGAAAACCCTACAGTGGTGATCTATTGAAGCCAAGCAAAAACGTGCAAGGACGACTTTGGGTGAAAAAAACTTAGGGTATTATAAGTGGAGAAAGCAACATTTCCTAGCCAGGGCAAATAGCAGGTGTGAATTTGCGATGCTGATCACCTTTAAATTTATGGGCATGTAGAAAACTGATTAGGGTACCTCTATGTATATAATGAAAAAGACATACATTTCCACCATTTTGGATGTTCCGGCCAGAGTTAGGAGGTTATTTCAGACTTGAATACTGATCACTTTTATGATGAGGATGGCATACTTAATTATTCCAACCATAGCTTCCCAGGTTATGCCAAGTGAACTTCTATCAATGATCCTTAGAATTCGACCAATATTAGATAAGAAATACATGTTTTGATTGTGCATTCAGTTGCTGCAGATGTGGGCGTCGTGAAGAGCAGCATGGTAAGGACGACGTGGGTGGGGCATCCAAACACTATGGTGCTGTGACCTTTTCCCGATTAAATCACAAAGGCATAGGCAAGCCAGTAAATCACATCGGCAAAGGCAAGCCAGTAAGTGCTTTTCTTCTTTATGTTTCTCAATTTTTTTAAAGTTTTTTCATTAAGGTAGTGCAGTAGAGTACACGCATGATGATAGTATACTTATTATCACTATGAAGTCATCACAGATTCTCCTCAATGCATATCTTACCTATCATAAGAGGAAGCCAATAGCGAAATTCACCATGTTTTCTTTGCAAATATGGGGGAGAGACATTCATTTGAATCCGCATTTCCAGGGTCTAGAGACCCAATTGTTGCATTATGAATTTTATCAGATGCATACCTGACATATTTTACCATAAAATCCTGCCTATGAATAAACAGAGCTGCATGCTAAAGTGACTCCACGAGCAGGGCCCTGGGCGTTCTGCAAGAGACCCAGTTCCGAGTGGAAAATGCCAAGGCCCCTGTGAGTGGAGTAACCATTTTTGAGGCTTTTTAGTGACTCTCTGTGTTTATTTCAGGGTATTTCATTAAAATAGTAGTATATGGGAGCGTATTCAGCACATAGAAAACGGTAGCAAGTAGGTCAGTTGACACTTGCAGAACGGAAGTGACCTTTAGGAACCAATCAGAAGCTTCTAAATGACAGGAAGTGACGTCACTGACCTAGATTAGAGGGCATGACACGCTTTACAAGCTGCTGATTGGCTACTACTTGTCAATATGACCTTACGCTTATCTTCGTTTTGAAGTCATTGCGGCTGTCCCGCATAAGAGCATAGAATTGAGAGGAGATAAAGGAGTGACCGGCCACAGAAACAGACACATACCACCGCTTCCCCCCAGGGGAGATGGATTCACAGTGAAGCATTTAAAGTCCTTCGGAGCGGCCAGATCCAACCATTGCCGGGCAACTATTGGACCGAGATGTCCGTTAGGCCAGCACCCGAACTCCCTCAGCTCCGATCTACCCCTATCTCCATTTCCGTCCTAGGGACTACACTAGGCTCTACATCTCTGGTATGTTGGCGTACTTCATGTTCCAGGGTTGTCTGCTCGCCAGACTGGACAACCCTGGAACACTTGGGTGCAAACATCTGTAACACTTGGCAGCTCTCTGGTTGATCTTTCTCTGATTGGGCTATTGTGCCCCTTGGATGGAAGTCGTCATCTTCTCAAATAATGCCGTAAAGAAAGCAGCATCCATCATAGGAGCCTTCTTCTCTGCAGGTTCCGGCTTTGATGTAGGTCCCTCCGAACCCTCAGACTTCTTCCCTCTCCAAGCAGGTTTAGCAGTTTTGTCATTCCTCTTAAATTGTGCTGCTGAGGCAGCAGTAGTATAGTATGTATCGGAACGGGACTATGGTTAACTACTGTTTATTACTTAATCGACATGCAGCCAATCAGAGGCCTCCCTTTTGGCGGGAAATTCAAAAGCAGCCAATGAGAGGCCTCCCTTTTGGCGGGAAATTCAAAAAGGTCACGTGACCGGAAGTGACCTACTTCTGGTCACGTGACCTTTGGGCGGGAAATTCAAATAGGTCACGTGACCGGAAGTGACCTACTTAAGAGGGTCACGTGACCACCATGTTGGCGGGAAATTCAAATAGGTCACGTGACTGGAAGTGACCTACTTAATGGGGTCACGTGACTACTAGGTTGGCGCGAATTTCAAAATAAGTCACTTGAGATTTTTATGGATAAATAAATTTTAAAAAAGAAAAAGCAAGCTGAAAGCTTGCTAAAAAATAATTTAAAAATGCGGCTCTTTTTTTTAGGAGGGGGGGAGGGGCACTCTGGGGGGCACTCTTTAAGATGCATGGGGGGGGGAGGGGGGGAGGGGGGGAGGGGAGGGGAAGGGTTTTTAAGAGTGAGACTCGCTTCTCTGCCCTCTCTTTTAGAGGGCAGAGAGGCGAGTCTACTGGTTCGTCTACTTACAATGAAATGTATCATGATGCGTTTATGATGATGTGCATCATGATGTGACTATCTTACAACCCTATAAGAAATAAGCAAGGTCTCTCTCCTATACATAGGCGTACTTACACTGGCTATTTGTAAACTAATTTCTCTTGAATCAATTAACAGCTTACATTTTTTTCTTAGATGTCATCTGACAGCTTCTTGCTAGGCTAAGATATTGTTAAATAAACAACTTGGAAAGCTAATTACAGTTTTCTGGCTTGAAATATAGTCTTTCAACAGCCCCTTTTCTCATCTTACACAGAGGCAAATATCAGAGGCACCCAATGGCGCCTAAACCGCTCTCAGACAAGGGTCGGGCACTGCTGGACTATAATAGATGGGTCAAGGACCGTTCTACTGAGGGTCAGGCTAGGCCGGACATTCAATAACGTGACTTTGGCAAACTTGCTTGAAAGTCTGACCATGCGGGATCCTTATGCCCCAGTCTGTCAATGCTGTCCAGACTTTCAAGCAAGTTTGCCAAAGACCAGCCTGTCATTGAATGTCCGACTTAGCCTGCCTGACCCTCAGTAGAACGGTCCTTGACCCATCTATTATAGTCCAGCAGCGCCCGACCCTTGTATGAGAGTGGTATTGGCGCCATTGGCTGACTCTGATATTCGCCTGTGTGCACGGGGGGAGGAGAGGGTTCACAGCTACAGCTCTCTTAAGGCAAAGCTTGCGCTTATAGAGCACTACTAGTGGAGGTCTGGATGAGGAGGCTATGGCATATATGATGTTTGTCTTAAAAAATAGCCATGGCGCATGTCGATGTCGCTTAATTATGCTCATATCTCATGTCGATTTTAAGAATTGCTCATGTCACCTGTCACTATGTTTTTCAAGCTTCATGTCAAATGTCACTAGGCTTCATCTCGAATTTAGTGGTCCACACCGCCGCTGCTGCTGCTGTTGGTGCTGCTGCTGCTGCTGTTGGTGCTGCTGCTTGTGCTGCTCGTGCAGCTGCTGCAGCTGCAGCAGCAGCAGCTGCTGCAGTTGCTGACGATGTCACGGATGCTGTTGACAGATTCTGCTGCTGCTGCTGCTGCTGCTGCTGCTGACGATGTCACGGATGCTGCTGACAGATGCTACTGCTTGTGCTGCTCGTGCAGCAGCTGCAGCAGCTGCTGGCTGCTTGTGCTGCTGACGATGTCATGGATGCTGTTGACAGATGCTGCTGCTGCTGCTCCTGCTGCTGCTGCTGCTGCTGACGATGTCACGGATGCTGCTGACAGATGCTACTGCTTGTGCTACTGCTCGTGCAGCTGCTGCAGCAGCTGCTAGCTGCTTGTGCTGCTCGTGCAGCTGCTGCTGAAGCCGCTGCCAGATGCTGCTGCTTGTGCTGCACGAGACCGAGTAGCCGCTATTCGGCGTTTCACTCCTTATGTACCCTGTCCTAGATAATCCTCTTAAACGGCTGAAAAGACTCTCTCAGCACAGAGACTCTACTCAATGTAAGAGATCTGTTAAGTAAGTTTTCACATGCCACCTGACTACTGTGGGAGGGTTTAGACTTAAGCAGCTTAGTGCACACACGTGTCTGTTAGAAAAGCTACTTGCACACCTGCCTTCCTTTTTCACTAGTATTTACCCCCTGCCGACTTATAAGGCGCCTATACATGTGTCAGCCTCCTTATATACGCCTTCTTGCTTCTAGAGCTAAGCTGACTGGCAGCTATTTTAAAAGAGAATACCCGTTACCTGTATAACGGATAAGGGGGTTATGAGATTAGCGTGTGTATACAAAAAAAAAGCTACAGGGGGCGCGTGTCTGTCTGTGAGGTAGAGACCATGTGGTATCGACTCAAGTGTAAAACAAAAGCACCTCCTCTTGCCGCAGTGAGTGGCGCGGACGGCGGCTGGCTAGTTGAATAAGCGTCAACTTAAAAGATAATCCGTTCACGGGCTGGCGCGTCACACCTGTCGTTAATCACCCCCTGTAGTCTTTGTATACACAGGTGACCCGGCTTTATCTCTTCACCAGCTATAATCCCATATACATGTAGCGCACGTTACACTCGTTATCTCTCTTTTCATGCTGATGGATTAGGGGTGGAAGGGTTCAGGTGAAAAGCGATTTGATTCCTCTCTGGAAGAGGGTGGGGCTCTAGGTGAAAACAAGCTTAGAACATCCAGATTAGCCGCTCTCTCGGCTATATAAAGAGCCTCATTTTTTTTTATCTCTGCCCACTTCGTCTTGTTGTACACTATCAGTCACGAGGCAGACGCTCGAAGTAGCAGATGTTTGCAGTATGGTTTATACAGAGGTTACCTGCTAATAGGATTTTGTCAGAATAGGGTGAGTTGCTCTTAAAATGAACATTTTAAATGGGTTGTTAATATGGTATCTGATGTTAATGAGCTAACAACTAACATTGAGGATTATGACCTCCCAGAGTGGCGTCTCGCCAAATTCTCCGGTCTTGACTATAGTCTTAACTGTCTAAAGACTGTGGAGCACGTTAATGGGCGGTCTCCTTACTAATTTCACTTGACCAAGCCGGCAGGGTCAACTAGTCTAGGTAATTACAACCACAAGGGCGGCTACTCAACATCCAAGTAGACCTACTACTACGAGATTGTCTTTTGACCACTCTGCTGCCGCCTGCTGGTCTGGCGATTACATGCTCTAGTATAGTTCTCCGCTCTTTTCGTCAGATGACGCCACAATAGGGTTTTTGTACATTTCCACGATACTCGCGAACATTTTAAACGCATAATGACCTATAATAAGCACACACAACAAAGCACACTTCTAATATATTGAATATAAGAAACATGTCAACGTTGTGTATTTCTGATAGAATGAGGCAGATTCTTTGAAATATCAACTAAACTATAGTGAGATTGAAAATACTACACCATATCTAAAGCGATATAAAAGCTATATAAAGTCAGAACCTCTGACGGATCGGTATTCTGCAACGGATCACTCAACCATTCGTCCTTGAATGCCACACAGGGCTCCTATCCATCAGGACTTTGAGCCTTGACGCTTTTGAGGGAGGTTTGATCTCATGCTGCTTAACATGTGGTGTAATTAATCAACACCGCGGCCCCTCTTTAGGGGCCACACAATAAACAAAGAATAAAAAAGGGTAGGTCTTAGGTTTAAAGTGAATCTCCCAGGATTTTGGCGAGGCCGACAAAGGGGGAGATAACAGATTAAACTGCAGGAGACTATACGCAAACCTTGATACTCTCAGAGGGGGAGCCCTATGTTGCGGACCTGTGGTCAGATCTATCACCTCCAGGGTGCAGTCTGCATGTCATAAATGTCCACCACAGACATTGGGATATATTGTTAATCCTACTCCAGGGTCTCCATAATTAGACCCTGAATCCGTTGTTAAACGGGTGTGAGGTGATGGTAACTAATACTTATGAGATGCAGCTCTTACGAGACATAAGCACCACCCAGCGCGGGGCTCGCCTTGAGATGGGAAATTCACTACAGCACTATCTGTCGTTGACAATGGTGCTCGTGTAGAGTCGGGATGATGTACCAAAAGAGCGTTTTATACACAATGATACCCTTGTACAAATGCGTATACCTAGTAGGCAGCGTCTTATCATCAAATCTAAGAGGGTGCTATAGTTTTATTATACTTTTATAGACCATTTTAAAATCCGAGCTTAGCTTAGTTCATAGTCTCCTTACCAATTTTCACTTGACCAGGCTGGCAGAGCCAACTAGTCTAGGTAATTATAACCACAAGGGCGGCTACTCAAGATCCAAGTAGACCTACTACTACGAGATTGTCTTTTTGGCCCCTCTGCCGCCTAGTTATTACATCCTCCAGTCTAGCTCGCCACACCCTTTGAGCAGCACCATTGCCTCGGTAAAAGTGTAGGGTGTGTGCTTTCCACCTTCAGGCATCCATAGATTCGATCACCATCACCCCCCTTGAAATGACCTCAGCTGTTAATTAGGGCGTAAAGCAGCCCAACAACCAACCAAGTCCCTGTCAAAAGATGTGAATAACGAACGCGCTAGTATAGTTCCCCGCTCTTTCGTCAGATGGCGCCACAATAGGGGTTTTGTACATTCCTACGATGCTCTCGAACATTTCAACGCATAATGAGCTATATAGGCAACAAAGCGCGCTTCTAATATATTAAAATATAAAAAACAATTCAATATTGTGTATTTCTGATAGAAATGAGGCGGTTTCCTTAACTACCAACTAAACTATAGCGAGATGAAAAATACCACACCATATCTAAGGCTTTATAAAAAACTATAGAAAGTCAGAACCTCACACGGATCGGCATTCTGTCTGCAACGGATCACCCCTGACCCACTGGTCCTCGCATGCCACACACGGCTCTGCCGTGTTTGAGCTTTGAGGTATCATCCATCAAGTGATCCATGCTGCCCAACATGAGGCGTAATTAATTACGCTGATGTTGCATAGCACAGCGGCAGCATCTAACTAACTCTAAAGAGTTAGTCGGCCCCTCTTTAGGGGCCACACAATAAACAAAGAATACCCTGAATCTGGGACCTGCGGGCGAGGGCCCCAACTGTGAAGTCATTATTGGCCACATTGGTAATATCAATTAAAACTTTAGACAACACCCACCTTAAGTATCATTAATGGACAATATCAATAAACTTAGCATCCTCCTGGTTACCACATTTAGCACCAATTTTACAACTCACAGGGGCCACCCTTGAAAATAACACCAGCCTCACCGCGCTTTTTATTGCTCTGCTGATTTCTCCAATCCAAAACATTGGGTATCTAGTCCAGCTGTGAGCTCATTAGGTAAGCCCTTTGTCGGCCTCGCCGGCAAGTCCCGGATTCAGTATAGAAAGACTAAGGGGGCGGGGGGTAGGTCTTTAGGTTTAGTGCTATCTGTGTCATTAGACCATTTAAGTGACATGTGACACGACCATTCTTAAAAATCGACATGTAACATGAATAAGAAATTCTCAATTACGGTGCCCCTACATTTTCCCCCTTAGTGACACTAGTGACAACGCCTTTTTCACTTAGTGTCATGTGACATGGTCATTTCTTAAAAATCGACATGCAACATGGGACACGCTCATCTCAAACCCTTAGCCTCTAGGGAGTTCAAAATAGCGCTGCCGCTGCCGCTGTAGTCTGCCCGTTTCTGTGATCCAATATGCACCCTTCCTAATAGCACCCCCACTGGTGCATTGCATAAAAATAGCCCCCCTGACCTCATTTCTTGAGCTATAAAAAACACAATCCCCTCATTTTAATCACAATATCATGGCAGTCAACATGAATGGAGTCATTAGTGGAGAAAGATAAGAGTCTCTGTTTTCTGTAGCCTACAATATTATGGTGACATTCTTCATGTCAAAATGTAATGAATAAATATGAGTTGTTAAAACTTGTTACCATGGGGATGTTGGTAATTGTGTTCTTGAAGACGTATGTGAAATCCAGATGTATGTGCCTCTGCCCAACAATGTCCCTAGCCATTTTAAGTAAACCTGTTCTGTCTGAGTTAGAAGGGTGCCTAGGGCCAGAGCTACAGAACCCCTAACTGCTGTGAAGGTGCCCCTCTCCTGCCTAGATCACAGAAATGGGAAATATGTTCAGATGCATTCACCATGATATTTCTGGATCTAGGCAGATCTGAAAAGCTCTCATAGGGATCTATACTAATGGAACCAATATGTATTTTTAACTCATTTTTCAAAAATTTATCAAACTCCCTACCTTAGCGCCCCTATAAATAGGGTTAAGTACCTGTCCGACTCCCCTACCACTGCTGCTGGAGGAGTACCGAGAACTACCCTCTTTTTAGAAAACTAAGTAAAGATATCCTTCTTCATGTCCAGTTACATACAATGTCGATCAATTTGACACTGTAGCAGCATGTCTCCATATCTGTATGCTGCATAAATGCACAATACACGGTTCTGCACGCACTTAAACCAAGGCTAACATGGGTGACCTATATAGATGTGATACTCTCGTTTTCGGGGCTAGTAGAAATTAGGCGGCTAATACGGACGTTCCGGGTTCGAACCCTCACTAAGTTTTAGTCAAGACGTCTAGCCACGTCGCCTAAGGCGACGAAAGCGAGTCAAGGCGTTTACAGGGTTCGAACCCGTGAGCCGCTCCTTGGGGTCACAAAAAACGCTTCAACCTTGAAATCCCATAGGAAATTTTTTTTGGGTTTTTGGACTTTAGGCCTTAATTTGGGGGTGATCCCGGGCTGATAGAAAAATAATTCTTGGACGAGCGGATAGCTCTGGATCTCTTTTTATCTAAAACAGCGAAAAATTGATTATGGTTTCGCCGCAATTCATCCGACGGGGGGTAATCAGCCCCCCCCTCTGCCAATCAAGGCAGTGAATTTAGACGACGCGCAATCGCTCGCAGCCGTCGCGACGAACCAATTGGTCCTCTCGGTATCTTAGTATGGTTCGTGTGACCTACTTAGAGGCTCACACGGTGGAGGTGTGTCCGGCGTTCGGCGCGCTGATTGGCTACTGGTGGGAGGCGTCGTGCTGCGTCAGGAACTTAACCTATTTGGGACGGGTGTTAAAGGCGCACTGAGTTGAGGTGCACCTTTAAGCAAGAGCGCGATCCGGCCGTCGCGTTGGTAGCCTTACTACCCGTCGCGCATTCAACTGGAGGCTTAAGTGTGACAAATGACGATTCTTTGTCGACGCGACTACTAACATCAGCAGCATCGGCAGCAGCGGTAGCAGCATCGGCAGCAGCTATAAGGTGAAAACATGTTCAGACACGGTCGGCGTGTGAGACCTGTCCAGGCACGTCCGAGCAGGTTCGAACGTGTCTGAACATGTTCCGGAGTGCAAGACGCGTGCACACACAGACCGAACAGACACACACAGACCCACACACCCACACACCCCTATGTGGTGTGGGATGTAAAAGAACCCTTGTCTCGGTAAAAGGGCCATAGATTCGATCACCATCACCGCCCTTGAAATGACCATAGCTGTTAACTAAGGCGTAAAGCAACCCACACACCCACACACCCACACACCCACACACCCACACATTTTTCTGTATGAGCCTTCAGACCTGAAGCTGCTCAGTGTACGGGACTAGGTTTTGTCATAGGCCCTACGGACGCTACTCAAGGGGGAATAAGAGAGCTGTCTCACCATGGCATGGACTGGTTGTAGTTTTTTATGTTTCGGTACCTACAACCAAACAGCCAGTACCCACCCCAGGGCTTCATGTCGCACGCGGGAAAAGTATAAAGATTCGAACGGTGGCGCCAACTGTCGGAATAGCGGGTACACTACGTCAGTAGTTCTTTTGTTCTCCGCTGAGTGACTGGGCGAAATGTAGTCGGTAGCTCTATTTTCTGTGCACTGTTCTGTTCATTTTCTACACTTAACGCTTAAATAGACCACGTGTTTGTACAAGCTAGCCGTTTTTATCAGTGCAAAAATTAAATAAGCATCGGATAGAACAATAAAAAAATGAGAAAGTAATCCAGCACTTAGTATAACGCGCCAGTTTTATCATGAGACACCGAAAGTCTGTTTTTTTCGGGTGCATAAGACAGTCGACCGAGAGCTCCAAACCAACCAAAACGTACCAGAGTGCAATCTATCTCATTAGAACGTACCCGACAGGGCAGGGGCCTTCTACACCCCGGCTCTGATGAGCAAGCGACAATTGTTACAGAGGCCTATTCCTCTTTTGAGGTGGGCCCAAAATTGAACAAAAGAATAAACTAAACCAAAAGCCTTAAGATTGAAAGAGTTGTAGATACTGATTTTAACGAGGAAGTCGCATTCATTAGTTAACAAATAGCCAGTGTAAGTACGCCTATGTATAGGAGAGAGACCTTGCTTATTTCTTATAGGGTTGTAAGATAGTCACATCATGATGCACATCATCATAAACGCATCATGATACATTTCATTGTAAGTAGACGAACCAGTCGACTCGCCTCTCTGCCCTCTAAAAGAGAGGGCAGAGAAGCGAGTCTCACTCTTAAAAACCCTTCCCCTCCCCTCCCCCCCCTCCCCCCCTCCCCCCCCCATGCATCTTAAAGAGTGCCCCCCAGAGTGCCCCTCCCCCCCTCCTAAAAAAAAGAGCCGCATTTTTAAATTATTTTTTAGCAAGCTTTCAGCTTGCTTTTTCTTTTTTTAAATTTATTTATCCATAAAAATCTCAAGTGACTTATTTTGAAATTTGCGCCAACCTAGTAGTCACGTGACCCCCTTAAGTAGGTCACTTCCAGTCACGTGACCTATTTGAATTTCCCGCCAACATGGTGGTCACGTGACCTATTTGAATTTCCCGCCCAAAGGTCACGTGACCGGAAGTAGGTCACTTCCGGTCACGTGACCTATTTGAATTTCCCGCCAAAAGGGAGGCCTCTCATTGGCTGCTTTTGAATTTCCCGCCAAAAGGGAGGCCTCTGATTGGCTGCATGTCGATTGAGTAATAAACAGTAGTTAACCATAGTCCCGTTCCGATACATACTATACTACTGGCAGCAGTACCCTCATCGCTGCCCTTCTCCTCCAATATTTCCAAAGATCTATTCAGAATAGAGGAGGTTCGTGTCGGAACACGGTCCCCTGGCAAAGATTTTTTGAGGGCATGTATCTCAATGGCCTTAAAAAGGTCATCTAAAGAGGTATCAACTTTCCAGGTATCATACACTACCTGCTGTACCTCCGGATCTCTAAATCCAGCTACAAACTGAGAGAACAATTCCTTGGAAAACAAGGTATCATGGACCCCTAAATACTCATTAAGGCCAGACCGAACACCCTCGGTGCTTCGTTCTTGCCTTGCACCCTTTTTTAAAGGCTATCATCGGATCGGTGCGTGCGGAGCCGCCAAACAACACAGTGCATGGTTCCACCAGTTGCTTGAAGGTCCCCCTCGGGCCACAATCCTCCTTCCATTGCTCGATTGCAATCAGGCCATCCCCCAAACGGAATCCTTTGCATACATAGGGAATGGATTCCTCTAAATCCCAACCACTCAGATTGATATCCTCCACAGTGGCGCTTATCCACTCCTCCCACAAATTCCTTTGCCAGTAAAGACTGGGTTCGCTCGCGATGTGCCTAGCTGCATTGCTAGATGCTCGAATCTTTGCAGCAATCATTAGACACTTGGACACAGCATCAGTTGCTTCTGGTTCAATCCCCACGTGTAACCCTATACCCGCTATTGCTGGATTGGTTTTATACAGTTCCTGCATAGCATTACTTAACACCGAACGTCTTTGAGTCTGCTTTGGGGGTGGACCCGGAGTTGGATCGGGAGTGGGAGCAGGATGGCGTTAAATACGGTCTAAGTACTGTTGGTACTTGCCATATTCAACTAGCTCCTTCGTGGGATCAATCGCTTGATTGAACCACCAATTCTTTTCTTCATCAGACACAAATGTGCACTGATGCGACAATGCCATCAACAACTGATGTTCCGCCTGTTCCTTCTCTTACAATTTGGCTTGTTCGTAGGCTTCTTGTTCCTTCCTAGCCTTCTCCATTTTTGCAGCCTTCAAACCAGCTTCAAACCTGGCTTTCAGGACTGCTGCTTCCTCCTCGCCCAATTGTTCTGCCAATGCGGTATTCTCCACCAACCGCTTTCGTTGCATCTCCAACGCTTCCTCCTGCGCCTGCCAGATCTGTTTCTGTTGACCCCCATACGTCATCTTGCTGCCTTCCGTACAAGCCAGGGCGGAAGCCTGGTTAGAAGCACCCACCATTGGTGCATCTAGTGTAATGGTACCTTGACCGTGTGCCTTTCTAGGCCTACCAGGAGTCGAGGCAGACATAGAACTCTAGGTAAGTTCGGAAGGATTTCTCCCCTTCATCCAACGAGGTGTCATCCTCTGTCACTTCATCTCGTAGATGCTTTTCTCCTTCCAACAAGAACTGCTGTAATGCAGCCTTCCTGGTCATTAGGAACTCCACTTCCGCATTTAGACTACTCCGAGGCTCTTTTAACTGGGCATTTTCCTGCAGACTAGAGGTTCTTGTAAACTCGTTCTCCTCCACCTGCCGGTCCCTTGCTTGACATAGCAAGTTGAGATCCGAATTTGGAGCGTACCCGGGACAGAGACTGCGTCAGCTGATCGTTTTCCGAAACCAGAGTCGCCAATCGTGCATCCTTTTCCTTCAGAGCTGATTTCCTATGGCAAATCGCACCCTCCAACATATGTAACTGGTCTCCCCATTCGGAGGACCATTACTGCAATGTCATAAACTCCCTCTGAGCTTGATTGAGTCTTTCTTGAACTCTCATCTCCCAAGCATCCTCAAATTGGCCTGCCTCATGATGGCTGGTCATCAGAGGAGTCATCGCCGACCCTCCAGACCCCCCAACATTGAATGTTGAGATTCAGGTCGTCCAAAGATTGGTTCGCCTGGCCTCTAGCCCGACCCATTTTTCTGAATGTCACCATTACCCCGGGAGTCATGTTGGAAAAACGTCCAATGTTTGTTCAATGGGGTCTCACGAGCCAGAATCACCAACAAGCCACCGCACGTTGTTCCCTGCGTGGTCCTAGCACATAGCCTCCTGACTAATACGAATCTGATCTGTACAGGCTCTCAGGATATATATTAGGGAAATGATGCATATACAGCTGTAACGGACTCGACTTTGTTCTCTTAATATTGGTAGGATTTTACTAAGGAAAAAACAAGGTCGACAACAGTTCGATTAAAGTGTACAGGTGGCAAAAAGGTTGTTTATTCAACAAACCTCAACAGGCAAGCTAAACGAACAAACTCCCTATAGGGTCAGTAGGCCTTACAGCCGGTAATAATGCAGTTAGTAGGATTCAGTTATCCCAACTAACCAACGAGTTCTGCGTGCGCACACCTAGACAGGAAGCCTATAGCAACCTCTATCCATACCCCAAGCCTGGAGCAGGTGCTGCCGCCGGACTGAAGGACCGAGCTTGCAACACAACACCCAACAGAACCTGTCACGATGTTATAATACTAACACAGCCCCTACACAAGTGATTCCTGGAGTAGCTTACCTGTCTAGAGAGTAGATCTGTCTATAATAGCATTGTGTGAGAAATACTACTGCATGCAGAGAATTAATTGAAAATAAGTCTTTACTAGGCCTAGAATAGCTAAGGAATGGGCCAGTGCTTCTCTCATACTTCGCAACAGTACTTGGGCTACCAGAGGTGTGCAGTGCGCTGTCCAGGCACGCTCGGGCTGCCCCAAGCAATACCAGCCCGCTAAAATTCCATTGTTTCCTTAGACCCTGGAAGTATTGATAGGGGCACTTCAATAAAATGTTAATTACCCTTTCGCAATGCTATGGCAGGAATGGTGAATTTCGCTAATGGCTATCTCCATTAGGCCACTACTGGGTAAAGTATACATTTGAGAGAATCTGTCATGCCGTCATTATACAGTGTTGCTACACCTGGACTTATGGGTGTAGACACTTCAAATAGACGTCTATCTCCCATATTTGCAAAGCAATGGCCAAAATGGTGAATTTCGGTAATGGCTGCCTCTATTATACCTCTATGAGGTAAGATATGCATAAACGAATCAACAACAACAACAATTAGTTTTCAAATGACCTATTATAAAGCATATATATTTTAAATTTCAATTTGTTTTTTATGTTAATGTAACAATCTAAAATATAAATGGGGTTTATATACATTTCCTACCGAAGAACACCACACCAGCCATGGACACCTATAAACTATGTAAATACTAAAGTACACGTAATCATGAATAATGATTAATGCTCTAGTACTATATCTAAATTTCTTGCTGTATCAATGTTCTAATGTTCTATCAAATCCTGTCTGTCAGGCATTCCATGGCATTATAATGAAAGACTTCGCATGTACTAAGATTATTATGCTAAAATAAAATTTACAACAACAACAAACCTGTAGTCATTAAGCAGAAAGCCCTAAGTTAAGAGGTTGGTTTGGAATTCACCTGCCATTGGCTGAAAATGACAGCAAAAGGTGCGGATACATGGTAGATTAATCATCTGCTAAAGGGAGGAAGAATTAAATCCCCAAGATTTTTAAATAGCAGAAAGCTGAATCTCCCCCTCTTCTGCCAGGGAAAATAGCATGATACCAATTCAACAGCTTTTTATGGCTGCAACTTGGCACTTAGAGCAGGGCAAAGTGGTTTACTCAAGGTACATGGCCGACTCAAGGGCACTTACCCTCCACTTAACGGATTATATTATGCTAAAAAGCTGTGGAATACAAAAAAACACAATCTATAATGGTTATGTATCTCCTCAAGATAAAAATAAACGAATCAACAACAACAATAATTAGTTTTCAAAAGACCTATTATAAAGCATATATAAATTTCCCACACCAGGATTCGAACCTACACAGGTGTTAACCTAGGATCTGAAGTCAGACATACATGTACTAACCATGGGGCCAGGGAGCCAACATACCTTTTCAGGGTGATAGGGTGTATAGTTAAGGTATTAGGTTACTACATAAGGTACAAATTCATAGGGACCCATTATAGGGACCAATTGAGTTCATTTACATTTAAAAAAAACTGGAGTGTTTAGTTATTTATGACATATTGTATTAAAATCTCCCAAGATTAAAACTTCATTTTCTTTTAGTGTTCCTAATAAATCGAAAGACTGAATGAACATTTTTATCAATTCTGGAACATTGCCATTAGGTGGCCAATAAACTGATACAATAACCATTTGTTTTAAGTTGTGCACTTTGTACCACTGAACCTCAATATCTTTCTCCAACCAAGAAATATATATCCAATAACTGGTGACTGCTGACTGTTTATTAGCACTAATGTCCTATGCTCTGTCGGTAAGAGGCTCCATTCAATATCTTACTGGTACAGTACCCATACCTGTCTGTGTTGTGTTACAGTACCTGAAGATGGCAGTAGGACATGAGCCATACGAGACTACCTGTGAGAAGATATGGACGCTGCTCATTGACAAATGGAAGATTCCACATCCCAAGATGCTGCTGTCAGTGGTTGGTGATGTGAAGAAGGTCAGCGATTATGAGCTAAAGACTCTTGGACGTGGACTCATTAATGTGGCCATGAAGACAGGTAGGTAACCATGGAAAATATGATCTGTGATTTTATGTTGTGTGTCAGGCAGGCCCGGCACAGTGACTAGCTCGGTAACAGACTACATCAGCAGGTTATTCTTATACATCGGGACCAGACATTACTAGGGTAGGGCCCTATTCGTTCAGCTGGTAAATATGTTTCTAGGGTTACGTTTTGACGTTACCAAGCATGGCATCCATCTTGTGTCGGGTACAGCTTTGTGTGCATCAATATGGCGGGCTCTGTAAAATGTCTTCATACTTTAATTTTCTCATAGTTAACGACTTCATATGATTACATAAGAAAGTAATCACACTGACGGCCATGGCTTGTGAGCCATCAACGTTTTCGAGCTGTATTATGGTCATAATCGGCCATTCAAGCATCGCAGGGTGCTAGTGTACACCCTTCATAACGCGGAGCGCATAGCATAGGCGACAACACTGTACCCGGCCCAATATGGCGGCTGTGCCTGGTAATGTCAAAGCGTAACCTTAGATACGTCGTTTTTGGCCCAACGAATTGGCCAGTTAAGGTCGGGCAACCTGAAACACTTTTAGCCCAAAGAATTTACTGATTTAATGATGGCAACCTATGAAGGAATTTTGCTCATGCTTCTAACAGTCAGAGCTAAATTGTGGGACACAGAACATAGTAGGTTCAAATAACCAACATCTAAAACGATTTTTATGAATGACACCATCTTTCAGAGGATATGCTAGCACCCCCATGACATGTGAGACTGATCTCTTGGCACAGCCGAGCAGGAGTCCACAGTAGTGCTATGTGTGATGCAAACATTGTATAGGTCAGGTAAGGGTTCGCTCATTCGATGAGCATAATTTATGCAATGAGGACGTGACCTACTTTCTAAACCAAGAGCGTTGAGTATTTTGTCACATGACCAATGATTATGGAAAAGCGGAGGCGCTCATTATGCAAATGAGGGTGTGACCTAGTTAGCTGAGCCAAGCAGAGAGCATGCAGGATTTTGTGGAGAGAATTATTTTTATATAAAATGTTTTATAAAAATCTTTAAAAAAAAATTTCAATGAGAGAAATAGAATCAAAAACACAACTTTGACTTTTTGGTTTATTTTTTTCTTATTGATTCACACAGTTATCTTACAACTCATTCTTTCTTTACAACATTTTCATCACTGACTCTAGACAGTTTAATGTGCAGCTGACGGATTACTGCGGCCACTGTAGTGCCTAGGACTACGATGTCGCCACGCGGACAAGCCCCCGGCCCCTATGCATCCCTTATTTTCCGCGCAGAGCAGGTGCCGCCAGAGGGGGGGGGTTCTTTGAGGGGGTTGGGGAAGGGGAAAGGGGTGCTCAGGATTTACATATACTGCAAGTTATAGCATAATCCTGGGGGCTAGATTTATAGTACTGGGGACTACACGTGTAGTCCTAGGGACTACATGTGTATTCCTAGGATCTGTACATCTAGTCCTAGACTATATATCTAGTCCTAGGGACTATTATTTCTAGAACTGAGATCATATACCATTATGCACAGTTCTTCCAAATATTTAAATGTATGGCCTGCACAGTCCTGAGGACTACAGGTGTAGTCCTGAGGACTATAGGTGTAGTCTTGAAAACTAAAGGTGTAGTCCTTGGGACTACGTGTATAGTCCTAGGGACTACCCAAGATTGCTACTACCAGAAAGGTAGATAAGGCAAGCCTACTGGTACATAGTGCAGTGAACTACAAAGGCATACCCAGCTAACAAAAAAATGTTATTTTACGTCAAAATAACGTTTTAAACTTTACATAACGTTATGCCATAATAGAGAGCCTTAGAAAAACGTTGACATATAACGTTATATAACGTTATAAAATGGTGTATAGCGTTATTTATTTACTGGGTAGTCCTCAGGACTACATATTGAAAGGCCCGAGGATTCCCGTGGCAGACGCGTAAATTACACGCGCGCCGGCGCATAGTCCCGGGGACTACAGTGGCCGCAGCAATCAGTCAGCTGCGTTTAATGTGCATCTGGAACTTTCTTTTTTGTGGCGCACAAATGGTGACACCCGTACCAGTAGACTCTGTACAAGTGTGATAAGTTCTAACACCATTTCAGCGAGACAAATTTTTCTGCACGTTTTCAGTACACATCTTTCGAGGTTTCAGGTTCGACATGCTTCCATTAAAAAGTGAATACAATGAGGTCCACAAGTTACCGCAGATGTGTGTTATAGTTGTAGATGGTTTCTTTGCCACTGGATGGGTTTTGAAAGGTTAACAAACAGTATGAATACAGTGCTCAATGGTGATAAGCCAAATTAATCGAAATAGTACATGACACCCGCTTTTGACAGGTGTCTTTAACAGGGTGACTAGGGATGGTGTCACAAGAAAAAAAACACCTAAAAAGTGAGACTTTGCGTGAATGTTACTGGTCAACACTCTCTGTCTCTCTTTTGTCAACTTAATCAAGTTGTCGTACACAAAATACAGCAGCACAGTCGTCGTCTCTACTAACGCCGTGCTGAAACTGAGTTCCACTCTCAGTTGACCCATCTTTATAAGGTTAACATGACAACCATTGTGCGAGTGGTCTGATGTCAAGCTGAACAGAAACACTGTGTAGCCATCTGTACAGTCTGACAGCTTAATATCGCATGAGCGACGACCCTCATACATTCCCATCTTCGTGTGAAGGGCTAGGTATTCTCGCACCACCTGCTTGTTGACAAAGTCGTAGGTGTAAGCATCGCTTGGGAATTTTTCATCGTTCACAATAACTTGCACCGAGTTGACATTGCAGTATTTTTCTTGGAGTGACCACTGAACGCATCGTGATCAATGGAGCAAAGCACCATGCGTGACTGTAACTGATCCAATTCTGCTGCAATCTCGGCTAATCCCACCTCCTCATTTGATCTCATTGTTTGTTCATTCATGGCAACGGTCAAAATGCAATGGATGAAAATCACTGGGTTGAACACTCTGAAGACCCAGCAGCAGGAGCAGAAGAAACTCCACCTGAAGCACATAGCCGAAGTAGAGGCGGAGCTCACGGCGGCAGAGGAAAAACAGGCCCTGAAAAAGGAGGAGCCGGTGAAGGAACAGCGGCCAGGCGATGGGAGTGGCGTTAGTGCAGGCCACACACGCAGCCTGGAGCGCTGACAACACCGGACCGGCCGGAGCCGACACCGAGGTTGAGAGGGGGCCAGCCAGTAGTATTGTTTGTATCGGAACGGGACTATGGTTGAGTACCATCTTAAAGAACAATAGTGTAGCTGTTGGCTATTCTAAAATAGGCATCGGCTATGAAAAACTCCAGATTCGAAAATAGGTTGTTCAGAAATTACACTTTATTCATTCTGACATACAGCTCGTAATCATACCGACGGATAGTAACAATCAAATAGGCTTCTGAACACCAGTGGTCATATGAACATACAGGAGGTATACGCTCACGGTCTAGTACATAATTCCCGAGTTCCAAGGCTCTCTTCCATCTTGGTTAACTCCATTTGGACCAGACTCCACGGAGGGAGTTCTGTGCCTGGAGTTGTCCACCAATGCGTCTATCTCCTTTAGTTCTCCCAGAGGGTAGAACAGAGAGAGACGCAGGGTGACCAAGTTGGAAGCAGCGACAGGACTAGGCCTAAAAGGTACAACAGAGTTCGGGGAAGCTCTGTTGTGGAGCAGTCAAGCTGGCAGAAGTGCACAGCAAGACTGGGTCCTCGATTAGCAGAACCCCAGGTCTTATGTACTGATCCTTATGTAACTCTCTTCATAACTCGTAAAAACTTGAGTTCCCGAGGAACTCCGGGTAACCATGCACCGGTGCATCCGGGCCGACACGGTACCCGAGATATGTCGGGTGACACGTGGCGGTCACGGCTCAATGCACATAACCAGGCCGCGCTCCACCAATCCTCAGGTGTAGACTTATGTAACCATATACCCGGCACTAGACAGGAGTGCGGCCTGGATACACGGCAACACACATACTCAATATAACCCAAACTGGTTCTATAGAAATAGTACAGCGGCGACCCACTACAATAGCAATAACAACACACACCTCTTAATTTCCAAGTGAAAAAATAGAGATCGCAAACAAGCAAGCAAACAACCAACCAACCAACCTACCAACCAACCAAGTACCCGACGTTGTCTTGTTGCGATTTTTTTAATTAAATTTTTTTTTTCCAACACCAATACACTTCTTTTTTTCATAACTCTAGAGGACTTGTTGTCACTCCGTCAGAATGCACGCAACGCTTAAAATATAAGTGTCTCACTCCAGTTTTCTTTGTTGTGTAAGTGAGTAGTATTGTTTGTATCGGTATGGGACTATACATAGTACTAGGATTTACTCAGAGGCCTCCATTTGACCGGAAGTGACCGTTGCCATGGTAACATGACCTAGTTAGGACCGGAAGTGACCGTTACCATGGCAACGTGAACTAGTTAGGCTCTCAGCCAATCAGAGGCCAGCATTCTAGGTGACCTACTGACCTACTTTTGACCGGAAGTGACGTCACATGCCCATATTAGGGCATACCGGAAGTGACCCCCCTCATTTGCATAATAGACCACTACCCTTTTTGGTCACGTGACCGGAAGTGACCTACTTAAGATGACGAGAAGTGACGTCACCCTCTCATTTGCATAATAGACCATGCCCCCTTTTGGTCACGTGACCTAATTAGCGACCAGGTTATTCTTTTGTTTGTAAACAACACCACATGTCACGTGACGTGTTTGTTTGTAAACAAACATGACCTAATTAGAGGATTAGTGAGAACACGTGACTGTATTTTTTTGTTTTTGTAAACATAACGACTTATGATGTATGAAAATAAAAACACAACAAAAAAACCCATTTTCATTTTTTTATTCTCATTTTTTCACACAAAAAACAAGTTCAGCAACAACAGTAGTAGCGCCAGCAGCAGCAACAGTGACGTCACATGCCCATATTAGGGCATACCGGAAGTGACCCCCCTCATTTGCATAATAGACCACACCCCTTTTTGGTCACATGACCGGAAGTGACCTACTTAAGATGACGAGAAGTGACGTCACCCTCTCATTTGCATGATAGACCATGCCCGCTTTTGGTCACGTGACCTAATTAGCGACCACGTGACTCTTTTGTTTGTAAACAACACCACATGTCACGTGACGTGTTTGTTTGTAAACAAACATGACCTAATTAGAGGATTAGTGAGAACACGTGACTCTATTTTTTTGTTTTTGTAAACATAACGACTTATGATGTATGAAAATAAAAACACAACAAAAAAAACCATTTTCATTTTTTTTATTCTCATTTTTTCACACAAAAAACAAGTTCAGCAACAACAGTAGTAGCGCCAGCAGCAGCAACAGTGACGTCACATGCCCATATTAGGGCATACCGGAAGTGACCCCCCTCATTTGCATAATAGACCACACCCCCTTTTTGGTCACGTGACCGGAAGTGACCTACTTAAGATGACTAGAAGTGACGTCACCCTCTCATTTGCATAATAGACCACGCCCCCTTTTGGTCACGCGACCTAATTAGCGACCACGTGACTCTTTTGTTTGTAAACAACACCACATGTCACGTGACGTGTTTGTTTGTAAACAAATATATCCTAATTAGAGGATTAGTGAGAACATGTGACTCTGTTTTTTTGTTTTTGTAAACATAACAACTTATGATGTATGAAAATAAAAACAGGGGGAGACAGCGCTAATTCTCCAGTAGTCGCGTTCAACCAGAGGCTTCTTCTTAAGTGTCACAAATGACGGTTCTTTGTCGACACCATCAGCATCGTCAGCAGCAGCAGCAGCACCATCAGCGGCAGCAGCAGTAGCGGCAGCAGTAGCATGAGCAGTAGCAACAACAGCAGCAGCAGTAGTAGCAACAGCAATAGAGCACACTTTAACAGCATCATCAGCGGCAGCCCTGGCAACAGCAACAGCCTCAACAGCAGCAGCATTGGCAATAGCGGCACTAGTAGTAGCATCAGCAGCAGCAGCAGCAGCGGCAACATCAATATCATCTACATCACTAACTCGTGGTGTAGCGAATGCAGAAGTTGCACGACCTCCAGCACTACCACTAGCAGCAGCAGCAGCCACAGCGGTAATTTGACATATGCGCGCCACATTATAATACCCCATGTCACCGTTACCTGCGAGTTGATAGTAGTAGTAGTAGTAGAAGTAGAGGTGCAGCCGATGATGAAACTGGTGGAGGCGTGTGAGTGAGCTTTTGGTTTCACTCTCCCTTATATACCCCTACTCTTAAACCGATTTGCACCTGCCGACTCATCCTCACAGTAGGAGGGGGGGATTAGCTCGCTTATTTTAAGATTTTGTTTAGTCTTAAGTCGCTAACCATAAGGCACCCCTCTCCATGATCCCATAATCCTTTATACAGCTGCCCCACATTAAACCAATTACACCAATTATCACAGCAGGGGTTCTGATTGAACCATCCCTCTCATACCCCCTGTAGTTTATTGTATACACACTCACACCCATAATCCCATAATTAAACTAATTACACCAATTATCACAGTTGGAACCCCCCTCCCATGTCAATTCCCTCAGGGGTGGAGGGATCCAGGTGAAAGTGGGATTAGGGACCGATCAGAGGTGGAGGGATCCAGGTGAAACTGGGATCATACCACACACACGCGCAGCACACATCTTGGGGGAGGGGAGACAGAGACACTCACCGCCCCCTGTAGTTTATTGTATACACACTCACACCCATAATCCCATAATCCTATATACAGCTGGTGTGGATTAAACTAATTACACCAATTATCACAGTTGGGGCCCCCCTCTCATGTCGATCCCTCAGGGATGGAGGGATCCAGGTGAAAGTGGGATTAGGGTTTTGTTTCTCTTTAATCATCATACACCAGGTGCAAACAGGATTAAAAAGGGCGGGTATTTTTACTTTCTTGCCACACACACCATCACCACCAACGTCACCACCACCACCGTCACAACCACCACCACCATGACTGTCACCACCACCACCACCACCACCGTCACTTACACTCCAGGAGGAAATCTGAGCTGAGTCTACTCTTCTTATTCTATTTTTCACTCATTTTTTTTTGGAGAGAAAAAATATGGCACTCGAGAGGACGCGCCGCAGACAACTCTCTTCTCCTACTCCTCCTCCTCCTCCTCCTTCTCTACGCTACGTCTCCCTAGCTATTTTTTTATCTGAAAGTAGTAAACGTCACATACTTCAGAATCACGCTTGTCTTGAAGCGTATACGATTCTCATGAAAAGCAAACGTGCGGCGGCGGCGGCAGTGGGGGGGTGTAACAAGAGCGGCAAAGGAAAACATAGAGAAATGGCCGAGAGCTGTCTTCAAAGAACAGTCTTCATTCCGACAATGTTTGATAGCCACCCTCAAGGAACCTACTCGTTGGGCGTTTCATGAAAACAACAAAGCGCGCTCCTACTATAATAATAATAATAATAATAGTGTGAGAATAAGTGCTATGAAACGATTCAACGACGACATCGGTTATTTGGGGGTGACCGCGGCTCCCACTCGGTGGGTGCGCGTGGTGGTAGATGTGAACACCATCTCGAAACGTTTCGTTGTCGTCACTTGTTATCCTGCGTTTTACAGTGTAACTGAATTGAAGAAGAAAGGAACGCATCCTTTTAAAGCATACGATCCAATTTGCGATTGTCACCACAGCATTCACACTGCTTATTGCTTCTTAGATGTGATCGGGTCAGAACAAAAGCGGCAAAGCGACAAGCTTTGCCAAAAACAAAAAATAAAAAATTGATCTCTGCGCCCCCTCCTCCTCCTCTTCCTCCTCTTTTTTTTTTTAAAACAAATAATTGTGTCAGACTCCTCTGGAGTCTGATACAATCTTTTATGGACATTGACTTTTATGGACATACCTTCCAATATGCCCTATTACTACAGACAGGCTGAACAATCCCTTCATCCCAACGCGGCATTACACCAGGTGCTACAGTTTATCTACAGGGACTTGGACTTAGTGTTGAACGATCCTACTTTGGAATCGCGAGAGAAAATGTTGAAATACCGAAAGTTGTTGAATAGGTTGCAACTTTTTCTCACGAATCCCAACAACCATAACATCCCGACATCCTACTCCCCCTCGCCTCATCAGACTGGTGAACACCACGTCTCCCTGCTAGAGGGTTTGCTCTGACAAGTTCCGCAGAAGAAACGTGTCGCTACCACCAAGCTGTATAGGAGATTGCAAAACGCCAACTCGGTCAAGTGGAACGAGGATGGTATGGTGCGCGAGATGATGGGTAAGAGAACTGATCCCGCCCTTGGAATAACATAGTGGACTTACTGAATGACGTCAGTAGGTACAGGAAGAGGGTGGAGAGACCGGTAGGCTTCACCGCATTCAAACAGGTGCTACGCACGGAAGATCCCACTGGCTCCTTGATCGGTAACTCGTCCTATAAAGCGACCACTCCCAAGAGACCTTCGAACATAAGAGCTGGCGAGAGAGGAGAGAAATGAGTCAGCTCCGACACGGAAAAAGAAGAGCACGGTGCGACGGCCACCCCCTTCCACTTTGGTGGCGCTTCCGACGACGACGACAATTTCCAAACGCCGACTACCTACAGATCGTCACTGTCAAATACGCCGCTGTCGCGCTACTACGCAGAGCAGTATACTCCCCCCTCCACCATCAGACCGAGTGAACCAAGAAAGAAAAAGAAACCACGCAATCGCCAAGCGAACTTCAACGCTTTCTCGCCCTCATGGGTAAGTCAGTGAAGAAACTGACCAAGAAAGAAAAAGAAAAGAGGCGTTTTATAGCTAGATATAACGTCAAAGCACCCTCCAGTTTCACTAGCGTCACCAAACTCCAGAAACATCATTTTCGCGACCAAGACCCGGCTGTCATCCGAGATGCCTTGGTGACGCTGGACACCTACACTAAACATAAACCCATTCGGAGAAAATACGCAAGGAACAAGACGATAACCGGTGCAATCGATCAGCAGTGGCAGTTAGATCTGATGGACATGCAATCTTTGGCATCTCACAACGCCGGCTTCCGATACGTGGTGACGGGATCCACGTTTTCTCCAGGTATGCGTGGGCCGCTCCCACTAAATCTAAAAGTGGCGCTGCTGTCACCGAGGCGTTCCAAACCATGTCTGCGGAGAGACAACCAAGCTCCGTTCAGACAGACAAAGGGAAAGAGTTTCTCAACAAGATCTTCCAAGATCACCTGAGCAGCGAGGGTATAGAGTTTTTCACTGGTCAGAACGACGAGATCAAAGCTAGTCTAGTGGAGCGCTTGAACCGAAGTCTGAAGGAGAAGCTGTGGCGATGTAGTGTCTTCTTACAATCGCACCCACCACAAAACGTTGAAAATGGCGCCCGCTGACGTGAGCTCGGAAAATAGCGAAAGGGTTTTCTACACACACGATGTCCCCACTAAGAAACAAATCGATGAAATATGGAGAAAAAAAAAAAGACGTCCACCGCCGACGTCATCGCTCTGGGTGACAGAGTGCGGATGTTGAGAACTAAAGGTGCCTTTGACAAAGGGTACGAGGGAAACTGACGCGAGTAAGTGATGAACGTTGCTAAAAGTAGAGGTTTCAACGAGTGGATCCCTGTCAAAAAAATCACGTAGAAAAAAATGAACATCACCCTACCTAGCAACAGCTCTATGGAGTATTACCCTGCCAACAGCTTGACGTCTTTCCGAACTCACTTCGACTCGCCTCTCCTTCTGACCGAACCATAAGAAGCCGCTCTCCTCCCCACAGAATGGAGCAATGTGCGAGACGACGATATGATCATGGTTGTTACTCTGCGCACGAAGGGTTCACTGGCTGAGGCGAAAAGAGTTTTCAATGAGATTGAACACAGCAAGAAAGACGCCTCCCATGTAGACTGGAACCAAGTGAACCAGCTAATCGGTCTGGAGAAGTTGATCACGAGCACTAACCCGCTAAATGAGACAGAGGCACGTTATGTCCTGGAAAAGACGCCGGACACGGCGCAAGAGCAGCGAGTGACATGGGGAAGAAAAAGGTTCAAAAGAGACTTCGACTTGAAACAGACGAACATCGTATACAAACAGTTCCTGTCCCCGTCCCGCAAGCGAGAAGAAACGAGTACCCAGGCGAAAAGTATGGTTGAACGTATGGAGGAGAAAATGAATGTGCGCTCCTTTCTGCCGAACATGTTCCCTGTACCTCCTATTTTCATCGGAAACAACTCCCACTTCGTCCAGCGCTTGAATAAGATCCTGACAGATAGACTAGTAGGTAATAGCTTCCTACTCCTCAACAGAACCGTCTTCTCGTACGACTCGCTGACAAGACGCGTCACCGTCCACCCGCCGAGACACACTTGCGTTCTCCTCACCGACCATCTGGCGGACATTC
The DNA here is from genome assembly GCA_947462335.1 of Harmothoe impar. Lineage (NCBI taxonomy): Eukaryota > Metazoa > Annelida > Polychaeta > Phyllodocida > Polynoidae > Harmothoe > Harmothoe impar. Next base: position 1,826,968 of record OX381708.1, read on the forward strand.
TAGGCTTCGGGGGAAAGACTCATTTCGATGTGACGACCACCGGCGTCTACATGATGGACCTCTTCTGAGACGTGTACTCTGTGTACGTGTACAGCGACATCATTCAGGCGAGATGTGTGGGTGACATGCAAGTGCCTCTGTTACGCTGCGTCGCGGTGGACAGGACTGGAAAGAATCGACGCGGGATGACGGCTGTCAGTTTTCCGCATTTGGATTATTTTCCCTTGAAATCGAAGAGGGTGGACGAGGTCGGCGTCTACTTAAGAGACAGATCCCGACACCCCATACCATTCAGTAGAGGCGAGGTGACGGTGACGCTTCATCTGAGACCTGTTGAGCGTTAGGAAAAAAAAAAGATGCGTCAACGCGTTCCGTACTATCCACCAAAGCGCACCACCAGTCAAGGGTATAGCGATCACTACAACGCGCAGCTAGGCAACGGCATCAATGTGTACAGCGGGCGCTCTTTCCAGAGTGGTCACGGTTTCGGTGGTGCTGTATTAGGGTTGATGCGCTCGGCTACTCCTCTGTTGAAGAAAGTAGGCAAAACTCTCTTTCGCGCAGGCGTGGGCGTGGCTAAAGATATGATGGATGGGCAGACTTTGAAGAACAGCGTGAAAGAGCGAGGAGTAGGCGCTCTCAAGAGGTTGGCGAGTACGGCCTTCTCTGGAGGGAAAACAAACACCGCCATGGCTACGAAGAAGAAGAAAGCGGGGACCGCCAAGCGACGTCAACGCTCTCCTCAGATGGGTAGTGGCTCTTGCAAGAGGCGCAGAGGGGACATCTTCGACCGGTAGACAGACAGACAGACAGACGGACGACCTATAAATAAAAGGACCTAGACGACGTCGGTGTCAGTCCATCGTCGGTGTGAAGTGAGAGCACAATGGTTTACGTACACGAAAGCAGTAATGAGTGCGTGCTCTCTGAGCTCGACTTACACACCGTAGCGCCGACTCAGACGACTATCCTAAAGTCGTCTTTTGTCGGGATAGAAACAAAAAACTCTTTAGAGGATGGAGGTAACATCAATTTCACCATCAACAAGTCGCAAGAGTACACGGACCTTAACGAGAATTACCTGAATCTAGAATGCGAGGTGACGAAAGCAAACGGTCAACCGCTAGCAGATGGTGACGTAGTGGCTCCGGTGAACAACTTGGCTCACTCGCTCTTCAAAGATGTTCAAGTCTCCATCAGTGGTTTCAAAATGTCTGGTAACACCGAGACCTACCCTTACAGCGCCTATCTGGAAGGGTTACTCAACTACAACAAGACATGAAGGACGGTATCATGAGCGTCCAGGGTTGGCATCAAGATACACCCGGTCACTTTCACGACTTAACTGCTGAGAATGCCGGGTACACTGAGCACCGAAAGCTAACCGCCGACGGTCGCTTTTCGCTGATGGCGCGAGTCCACTTTTACCTAGCTCATCAACCGAAGTTGATCGTTGGAGAGACGGAAATCAATCTCACTCTCAAACAGGCGGCCCCCCCCCTTTCTTTCTGATGTGTGCCGTTGACGCAGGCTTCAAATTCAAGATCTACAAAGCGAAGATCTTCGTGCGACGAGTGCTGGTAGCGGATTCTGTGGCGGAAACGCACGAAAGAGCTGTCATAGAACATGGACCCTTCTACTACCCGGTCAACAGAGTGGAGGTGATGACGTACCCCATCTCTGGAGGAAACAGAGATCACACCTACACGCACTCCAACACAGGCCAGCTACCCAAGTCGATGATGATTTGCTTCCTAGACCACGACGCCTTCAACGGTAATAACCTAAAGAACCCGTTCGAGATGCAGCATTACGACATCAGCTCGCTTCAAGTGATAGTGAACGATCAGAAGGTGCCGAACGACGCCTACGTCCCCGACTTTAAGAAAAAGGCGGCCGTGAGAGAGTACCTGGCACTACACACGGAAACGGGGATGTACGAGGGTGCGCGCTCCTGCGGTATTTCATACGACGATTTCCTGAACGGTTACACCGTGTTCCCCCTCTATCTAACCCCGGACAGGTCGCACGACGGGTGTCGCGTCAACCTTATAAGGGCGGGTCAGCTGAGGGTCGAGGTCAGTTTCCGCACGTCCTTGAAGAAGACCACAACGGTGCTACTCTACTTGGTGTACGCCAACGTCGTCGAACTGACACGAGATCGCCATCCCATCACCGACTACCACATGAACTGAAGACACTGTGAGGGTGGTAGCGTATGAATACGCTTGAAATAATGTTGAAGGAAAACATTCACACAAAACATTGTTTCCTAGGTGTTTTCTCTTGTGACACTATTCCGAAGCACCCTATCAAGGACACTTGTTTCGTGAGCAACACAGATCCTCAACATTTACCAGGTCAGCATTGGGTGGCGCTTTACGTGTCGAGGACTGGTGAAGTGTACTTCTTTGATTCCTTCGGCTTACCACCGCTGAGTGGTGCGTTCTTGTCCTTCCTGAACCGCTCTGCTCCGTTCAAGTGGCAAAGAAACCGTGTTCAACTCCAAGACACCACTGCTGACACCTGTGGACCTAATTGTGTTCATTTCCTAATTGAAGCATGTCGAACAAGAAACCCGAAGAAATGCGTCATGCAAATGAGCAAAGATCCAAAGCTAAGCGACCGAGTCAGAGGATGGCGATGATGATGTTGTGACAGAAGCGGGGGGGGGGGGTGTTGTGATGGTGGTCGTTTCATGCAAGCAAAGGTTCTCTGCCTTGCCGAAATGGTGCTGGATTTATCTAAAGTGGTGCAATGTATGTTGGAGAACAATAGAGCTGAGTGTGAGAGAAGCAAAGCGCGGCTTTGCGGTCTGTTGGGTTGCAAATCGAAGAACAAAAAGAAAAAGACATAAACTTGTGTGTGAAAAAAAAAAGATTTGAAATGTGAATAAAAGAAAATGAAAATAAGTTATTTTGTTGTGTTTTTATTTTCATACATAAGTTATTTTCTAAAACTAATCAGCTCATTGTCGACATGTTTACAAAAAAAATAAAAAATAGAGTCACGTTCTCTCACTAATCCTCTAATTAGGTCATGTTTGTTTACAAACAAACACGTCACGTGGCAAGTGGTGTTGTTTACGAACAAAAGAGTCATGTGATCGCTAATTAGGTCACGTGACCAAAAGGGGGCGTGGTCTATTATGCAAATGAGAGGGTGATGTCACTTCTGGTCATCTTAAGTAGGTCACTTCCGGTCACGTGACCAAAAAGGGGCGTGGTCTATTATGCAGATGAGGGGGGTCACTTCCGGTATGCCCTTATATGGGCATGTTACGTCACTTCTGGTCAAAAGTAGGTCAGTAGGTCACCTAGAATGCTGGCCTCTGATTGGCTGAGAGCCTAACTAGGTCACGTTGTCATGGTAACGGTCATATCCGGTCTTAACTAGGTCACGTTACCATGGCAACGGTCACCTCCGGTCAAATGGAGGCCTCTGATTGGCTGCAGGTCTTATGAGTAAACCCTCGTACTGTGTATAGTCCCATACCGATACAAACAATACTACTTAAGTGACCATTTTGTTTCGTACCACTTTGAAATTTCTATTAGTAGCAAGGATAGATTTTCGGTTGGAAAGTACATTCAGGAAGTCTTTCGGTTCTTTAAGGTTTTGTTTTTTCTGTATACCTTTTGCACTCCATTTTTTACATTTTCTCTCACCTGTCGAGTCTAAACCGTAGCAAATGTAAGTCTTAGGGTTGAGACTTGCACGCCTTCGGTTTTTATCTTTACGAAAAGGTCTAAGTTATCATTGCACACTGCTGTTGGAATCCACTTTCGTTTCTCTCTGAAGTACGTTTCTCTCAGCTCGAGTTTTACCAGGGCATCCAACGTTTCACCGCTGAGAGCCATGTAAAGACTATCGGTGTCCATTTGACAAAGAGCATAATCGCGCCGATCGATGAATCTATCCAAAAAGTCTTACGTGAGCTCTAACATTTTCAATTTAGCGTACTGGTACACCATGAACCCTATTTGAATAGGGACGTTGTTCCTGACCATTTTTGGTTGCAGTTCGACTTCAAAGAGATCCGAGGTTAACTCGGCCCCCTTGTTGAAGCGCCACGAATTGGTCAATAATTCGAAATTTCGACCGTTAGTGTATTTCACATTGGTGTGTCTTTCTTTGTTGCAAATTGTTTTACCGTACGTGGCATTTCCCATTAACTTGTAACAGTCTGACAGAATTTTCTCGTTCGGGTTCACGTCGCCACGTCTTCGCGCTGTGGTTACTTCGTCTGCGAAACCGGCGAAGGGTCGTCTAGGAAGGTATTCTACGAACAGCTGTACTTGGGTGACTATCAAACCGTGATCCAAATACCACTGAAGAAGCGGTGTTCCTAAGAGAATATTTTTTCCGTGATAAATCCCTATCAGACTTCTCTGAGGTGTGTTCAACAACTTTTCTTCCTTGGCAAAGTCTGACATGTGAGTTCCTATGTCGAATTTCGAAACGTTTACGTTCTTGAAAACGGGGGTCATCTCTTCGAAGTATTCTTGTAGGTGAGGTGGTGTAGTGATGTCCACTTGAATTAAACCGAACATGTTCCCATCTTTGACAGCGGAAAGGATGTCGCTCTCAGTCATACCATTTCGAGACACTTTCAAAGCGTCAACCTTCCAGTGTTGTTCGGATGTCTTAACCTGTGGATCTTGACGTTTCATCTGTCTCCATTCACACTCCCACACGACGATCAGCTTGTAACCTAGTGCTTTCAAGTAAGCGCTTACTCTAGCTGTTCTGTCGCGTCTCTCATCCCTGAGTGAAGCGCACGGATATCGCTGCAGTGATATACATTCGTGAGCGTGGAACCAACACCCTTGAAACTGGAAAACCGTATTAGACGCCAATTCTTCGACAACCTAGAACCATCTCGCCGCCGTTCAAAGCGTGGCGTAGTTTCACATTCCGAGCGTGCTCTACGAAGCGTAGCCACTCCAAAGTGCTCTGAGAGTGTTTTTATCTAATTTCAGCTTTGAACCCAGTCTCACGACGTCTCACCACGTAATTACCCGTGCAGTGCGCTTCGCTCATGCAGCGCAAGTACAGCGAGTTAGCGTCTAGTCCTAGGATGTGCTCGCACGTTCTCGCTTCTTCGCCGTACTTGTGCTCCCTTATTTGTGTGGTACCCTTCTCTAAGAAGGGTACCACAAGAAGGGATCTGTGAAATCTATGGAAGATTATTGAAGGACCGCCGACTAGATTTTCTTTGATCAGAGAGTGGAGGCGAGCGTCGAACTAAGGAAACGTTACGAACATTGCCTCTGTGTTTTGGAACAAGAACCGTAAAGTCAAACCCGGAAGGGAGACTCCGTCTTTGAACATGTCAATTCCGCGATCTCTGAAAAATTTAGCGCGATTGTTCAGAGCCTCTATGAAAGGTTTCACGTCTTTGTTGTTGTAGTAGATCAAGTAATCTCTCACAGTTTGCATGTTCTGTTCGGACCAAACTTTTCCACATTTGGCGTAGTCGGATTCGGTCATCTTGGTACCGGTCAGTTTGCTATCAAAAGCCGATCTCGGTGGTAGCGTTCTGTTTTCGAGTTTCCTGGTAGACTTCATTCATTTGTGAGGAAAGTGACCTTTCTCTTGATTTCTGGTGAAAGCTAGCAAATAATTCGCGTAATTGTAACCGGGTGCCCAATAGTTTACTACGTCCAAGAAAACCGTGTGCTGTGTGTAAACTGCCAAGTATTGGTTACTTCTCTTTATGACGCTGAATTCTTCTTTATTTTGGTCTTTGGAGGAGAAGAACGCGTGAAGCTGTATTTTGATCAGGTTCAAGTCGTAGCGCCCCGAGTTGAAACCTACGACCGGAACATGACGGAGATATCTCAAAAGCCTCTGCTTCAGTTGAACCAACGGGTGTCTGTCGAGTTGCAGTGAAGTCGCCTGTACCCTGAGAAAGTCTGAACACCGCTTCCTCTAGCAGGAGAGCTTCACTTATCGCTGCATCTAACTTCGCTAACATCGGTCGGTAAACTTCTAGCATCCTCGCCCTGATGACTTTGGCGGTGTCGTTTATGTGATTTAAGACTCTATCCAACAAAGGGTCGGAATCTGCGTCGGATTCTCTCACGAAGCAGACCGGACCCTCCCACCCAGGTAAGTCGGATGCGACGCTAGCCGACAAAGGGACGTGATCCCACAGCACAGACACATGTTCGGTGGACGGTTCTTTGGACGCTCTGAAGAAAGCCTCGAAATCGAAGGTGATCTTGTAAGGGTACATTCCCGAATCGCCGTCGGGGGAAAAAATGGAGAAATCTGCTAGCGCTTTGAAAATCGTTTTCGAATTGTTGTAGATTCCACCCACATATCTCAACTTGACTTGTCGACAAGGGGAAAGCTGATTCCTGTGTCTTTTCAGTAAGAACTCAGTGGTGAACGCCGCCTTACACTTGCAACACTCGTAGATGCCCGCGTATGCGTTGAAATCTGTAACCATAGACACGTGCAAACCGTCTTTCACCGTCAGGTGTAGGTTGACTTTACCTCAGGCAGCCTGAGTTTTTGAAGGTGGTCTGATCAGACTAACTCGTCTTTTCAACTTTTATCCTCACACTGCACGTGCGGTGTAAAGCGCAATTTGTATATCAAACAAGTTCTCTAACGCAGGTAAGTTGCGGATATTCAAACCCAGAAAGGTTTCAGGTTCGGCAGTGGGATTGAACTGACATAGCAATTCCGAAGCGTGTTTGCCAGTCTTGTATAAGTGAAAGGAAATGCAGCGAAAGATGCACAGTTTGTCCGCGTTAGGAAAATCAAACACACCGCTTCTTTTTCCAACTCGACCCAAGTGGGTAACCCTACCGCCTATGGGATATTCCTCCGGTCCCATGTAAACGCAAATGTTCAAATTGGTGGGGAAAAGAACGTGGCACTTGGTTTGCTTTTGTCCTCTTTGTGTTGTAATATTAAACCTTGCGACAAAGCTACTTTGTATCTGAATCTTTGCGTTAAGTGAATGTGTCGCATAGTATCTACAGCGTCACTGAACTCACCGGTTGGTAGTCTTAAGTTTGTCACACTCACACAAGTCCCGTGCACCCTGACACCTTCAAACCATCAAAGAAGAACTCTAACATGCGGACCTTTGTGTCATCTTTCTCTGCTTCTTCCCCTTCTTCTCTTTTTCTCTTCTTGGAGGTCAGGTTCTGACTCTTCTTAGAAGGTTTCAAGACAAGAAGAGTATCACCATCAGGGTGAGCTGAATCAGGAGCAGAGCCAACAACAGGAGCAACGTCCGTGCCGGTAGTGGTGAAGGCGGGGTCATAAGTCGTCGAGGAGGGGGGAGCATGAAAAAAAACCTGAACCTCCTCACCCCCCACAGCGTCCTCTGTCTCTGCCGTCACCACCACCTCCTCCTCCTCCTCCTCCTCCTCCTCCTTGTTCTCTGTCTCCTCCTCGTCCTCGTCCTCTGTCTCCTCCTCCTCCTCCTCCGCCTCCTCCTCCTCTTCCACCTCCTCCACTCCTACTACTACGTGCGCCGGTTGATGACGGTTGATGACGGTCTTCATCGAAATCAGCAACGGTGGAGGTAAAAACCTGGTTGCCAGTAAGGACAGTCTGTTGTGAGAGGCACCCCGATGTCGGTAGTAGTAGCAGAAGCAGTAGCAGCAGCAGCAGTAGCAGCAGTAGCCGGAGCAGTTGGAGTCTCTGTAGTAGTAAGTGTATCACTAAGTACATCAGCAGCAGCAGCAGCAGTAGCAGCAGCAGCAGGAGTAGGGTCGTTAGCAGTAGTAGCCAGGTGTAGCAGTGTAGGTGCCACAGTAGGTGTAGCCGTGGGAAGCGACAGGCGCGCAGTAGGGGTCCTTGTTGTCAATGTTGTAGTCGTAGCAGTAGCACACGTAGCAGTAGCATGTGTAGGAGGTGCAGTTGGTGTAGCAGTAGTAGCATGCGTAGGTGTAGTAGGTGTAATAACACTACTACCACTAGTACCACTGCTAGTACTACCGTCACTAGTACTCGCTACACCACGAAGGTTATAAGACCTTGAGGTTGTGGTGATAGCACCATCTTCAGTAGCAAGGGAAGATGCTAAACGCCCCCTCTTTGTCGTCTTCTTGTGTAGGTGTAGCTTAGTTGGCCTCTGCTCATGATGGTGTGTGTAGAGAAAAGAGTGGGTGAGTGAATGGTGGTTTTCCACCTCCCTCATATACCACCGCTTCTGGATACCTGCTGGTTTTGCTGACTCTTAGAAGCAAGAGCGCTAATCCTATTATCACAGTAGGATGTCTATGTATCCGTTTTTCACCTGACCTCTGCTGTTACATCATAAAAGGAGAGTGTGGCTTCAGGGAAAATAGTTGATATGGTGTCTATAAATCCGATTTTCACCTGTCCTCTGCTGTTACATCATAAAAGGGGGAGTGGTCCTCATAAGCTCTAAATGAGCAGATGAAAAGTCTCATGTGGATAAGTCGGGTATGCAAATTGAAACGGGATTAGTTTAAAAACCACATTTCAGCTGCCCTCCACAGATGGAGATGAAAAGTAAAGCCGAATACCATGTGTCCTCCTCATAAGCTCTTAATGAGCGGATGAAAAAGTCTCATATGGATGAGTCGGGTATGCAGTACGAAATGGGATTAAAATCCTCTGTATAAGTATAAAATCACATTTCAGCTGCCCTCCACAGATGGAGAGGAAAAGGAAATCCAGATACCACTCCTCCTCCTCATAAGCTCTTGATGAGCGGATGAAAAGTCTCATGTGGATAAGTCAGGTATGCAGATGGAAATGATATTAAGATCCTCTGTATAAAAAGCTCTGATTTGTTGTAAAACCCATATCACATCTGACCACTACACCTACCACATCACATATAGCGATCAGTTGCTTCATGAAATAGGTTGGCGACTAGTTGGATCTTGGAGAGTGTTGGGGGGTTACTTGGGCATGACTGTCGCCCGTATGGACACCCTAGTAGGCGGTGTCAAGACGACGGCGGAGATGTGTACAGAGATGTTCAAAGCTTGGTGGCGTATAACTACACCTCATGCGAGATGGTGAGACTTGTCTACAATGGAGCGATACTTTAGTGTCATGGCCGAATCGCTAGGTAGCGAGTGGAAACACTTGGGGCAGTATTTACCTTTGTCGTCTGACGAGTTAGATGGGATCGCTCAACAATCAAAAGAAAAAGACCTCACTCGCCCGATCTTCGAAGTGTTAAAAATATGGCGAGCTGATCATCGCAGTACACATTTTCAACTCATTCGAGTGTTGCTGGAGCACATGGGCAGGTCTTACGTCGTCATCCATACTTTCACTTTCAACACCAAGGAAAGCACTCGGGCTCTCGCTATGACTTTTAAGGGAGTAGTTGCAAATAACATCGAGCACGCCCTTTCTAATACACTTGTGAAAGAAAAAAAAATAGAAGTTGCGCACTGGCGTAGAATTAAATATTAAGTCGCTACACAGGAGCGTGTGTCTGCAGTGGTGGCGTCGTCGTCGTCGTCTACTTCAGAGGGTGTGCAGTCAGCCGACGGGAGAGGCGTTTAAACACAACCATATAGTACACTCACTCACGTCACGTCACTGGTTAGTGTCTCATTTGGAGCGCAGTCGGGGGAAAAAAAGCACCGACCCACCTGTCTGCCTACCTATCTACCTACCTACCTACCTACCTACCTACCTACCCGACACCTACCTACCTGGCTACGTGTCTGTCTACCTACCCGACCAACTAACTGACTGACTGACTGACTGACTGACTGACTGACTGACTGACTGACCACCTTACTACCATCATGGGCGACCACCCCAGGCTGGCCAAGTACACGGATTTCGAGGGTTTAGGGAGGCGACTGGACACTTTCAACGCCTTTGGGTGGTATAGACCACGCTCTTTCGCAGAGACTCTCGCCGCTCACGGGTTCTTTTACATAGGTGGTAAGGATGTTGTTCAATGCTTTCAATGTGGAGTCACTATACACACGTGGTTAGACAGCGATGACGTCGCAGTGGAACATTTCAGACATTCTCCTACTTGTCAGTTGACGTCTAAAGCAATGAATATAACGCCGCAAAGCAGAATTTTACTAACGGAGATGTTGAAGACAATAAATCTACTGACCGATGATATAGCAGCTCTCAGAAGGGAGATGAGAGGGTTGTCAGTGGAAAACGCTAGGTGTTTCTTCCGTTTGGACGACGAGGATGTCGTAGGATAGGTGGTCGTAGGTGATTCACCACGGAGTCAACATACATTAGTCAAACGATTCCAAATTAAAATAAAAAATAAAAAATGAAAATTGTTGTGTTTTTATTTTCATACGAAATCTAGTCAGAAAAAAGAATTAAGAGACTCGCCTCCTCTTCTTAATTAGGTAAAGTTCTTTTTTTTTTCCCCCCCAAAGAGACGCTCACTCCCAAAGTGCCCCCTCCCCACCCAAAGTGCCCCCCTCCCCCCCAAAGTGCCCCCCTCCCCCCCACCCCATCCCCAAAGAAAAGTGTATTGTGCCGGTTGCTAGGCATGGAATGTTTGGAATGACTGTTGCTAGGTAACAGAGTGGTCCTAGCAACATGACAATAGTTCCATTAGAATCCCCATGGCTTGTATACTGGGGGTAGGTATGGTCAAATACCTTCTATCCCCACGCATTGTGCCGGTTGCTAGGCACCTGTTTTGCACTACCCTGCACCTGTTGGTAAGTTCATCTTGGACACTGATGCCTGATACAAGTATTGGTGCTGCCTTGTCGCCGATCCAGGATGGGCGAGAAGTGCCGCTGGCATTTTCGTCCAACAGTTTAAGCAAAATACAACGTAGCTACTGCACAACCAAGCGTGACCTCTTGGCAGTGGTGGTTTACACAAAAAAGTACAGACATTTTCTATATGGTGGGAATTATCTCGTACGGACAGATCATTCATCTCTTCAGTGGCTCCTGAACTTCAAGGACGCTGAGGGGATGATGGGTAGATGGTTGAACCACCTCTCTGAGTTTGGCATGACGAATGAGCATATCATACACAGGAGTGGAGTAGATCATGTGAATGCGGACAGCCTGTCCCGCTATCCTATCCGGAACTGTCACCGTGTAGACTGCCGAGACTGTGGGTCTCACAATGCAGTGATTGCGTCTGTGGGTGCGAAAGTTCCTAACTGGACGTTAAATCACTTGAAGGATGAGCAGCTTGCAGATCCGGCGATTTCGAGGGTGTACACCTTGAAGCTGCTGGGCCTGTCCAAGCCTGTTCGCCCCCAATTTCACTGGAATGTAAAGAAGTTAGACAACTGTTAGCGCAGTGGGATAACCTTTTTATACGGAACAGTGTATTGTGCCGCTGGAGGGTGCAACCTGGCAGGAAAAGAGCAGCTCAGTCTGTAGTGCCTTTGTCACTCAGACTACAGTTGCTCAATTACTGTCATGGCCACCGAACTTCAGCACACTTTGGCAGATAACGAACTTAGGCAAAGATAAAGAGTAGATATTACTGGCCTGGCATGACTTTGGAATGTCCCCAATGCTGTTTATCAAAGCCTGGACCTGGCATGGGTAAACTACCTCTAAGTCAAGAGCTGTTCGGTGTTCGGTTTGCCCGGATCGCTGTTGATATCATTAGTGGTTTCAACACGACCCCCCGTGGGAATACCTGTATGATGGTGGTACAGGACTACTATACCAAGTACGTCCAAGTATATCCATTGGTACCTGCGCTGAAGCACTTTTCGAGAATTGGATCCTCACGTGGGGAGGTCCTTTAATGCTTCACTCCGACCAAGGTCGTGAGTTTGAATCTCGACTGTGGGCAGAAATGTGTAGTAAAATACACATCTGCAAGACGCATACGAACCCCTATCGACCACAATCGGACGGTATGGTGAAACGTTTCAATCGGACGTTGATCCAATGTCTCACGACAATGGTTAATGAGCACCGGGATGATTGGGATGAGCACACTCGCTATATCTCCCATGCTTACAATGCTACCGAACATGCGTCGAGGGGCTGTACGCCTAATATGCTCGTAATGGGTGAAGACATAGTCATGCCGAGTGATTTGGTCTATAGCGTGCAGGGACACCAGCTCAAGCAACCCTGCACAGTAATGTTTGTAGAGTCATCGCGGCAATCATTACGCGAGTCCTATGGAGTAGTAAGGGACAACTTGGAAAAATCTGCTACTTTGCAGAAGGTGGGCTACGACACGGGCCTTAAACTCCGCCAATTTAAGGTGGGGGATAAGGTCGCAAGGTTTAGCACACCTAATTCCAAAGTAAAGACTCTGTACTCCTGGGATGGTCCGCATAAGGTTACTATGGTGGTGAGCGAAACTACTGTAGTAATACGTTTGCAAAAAGGGACTTTAACTAAATCACATGTGGCTAGACTCAGACCTTGGTATGGGGTGCCACATATAGATGACGGTGAAGATTCCCTCGGTGCTGGCACTGGTCCAGTAACAGCACCAACCGACCCTAAGCTACCGAAGGTACCGAAGGCAGGACGAAAGGTCATACCGTCGGTACCGACGGTAACACGTAAAGGACTAACCGTAGACGCCGGTAAACACAGTAATTTGACACCGCCAGTGTCAACATTGCTGGACATACCGGTAGAAGGTCTACGGAGGAGTGCACGTGTCAGAGAGTGAGATAAAATTGTGTAAAACATTTTTTTCTTACCTTGTTGACGACATTTTGCTGCTGGCTTGATTAAAATTCCATGGACAGTTCCGTACTGGACAGGTGGTCATTGGCCTGGTACTCGATCACCAAAACACAACGAGAAGAGAAGGGTTATCCGGTGTGGTTATCCGTTGAAGGTAGAAAAGCACGTGTTCAGAGCGGGTGGCTGGCTTCGCCGATTAATTCTAAGTATGGGATTAATTTTGACCACATATCGCTTAGTAACACGCTGCTATGTTATGTCCTTTAACGCCGGTATACCATACCCGGGTTTTCCTGTGGTTCGGCCACGAAATGGTAAACAACGATGAACGTTCCCACTGTCGGATACGCCGGCGTGGGAAGGGCGCTGTCCGGCTTCACCTGATCGATTTCTCGGGCCAAATGAGCCCTGGGAAATTGGGTCACCTCGGCGCGTCTTTGGGACGCGGCCCCTGATTGGCTGAGAAGCCGGTCAAGGGGCGGGGTCACGGGTGACGGGTGGGGTATATAAGCCCCACAGGCAGCCAGGCTTCTTCAGATCAGCACGTTTGCCCGCAGGGTAACGTGTTGATCAGTGGTGCCTAGGTCTGCCCGGCAGAACCTTCACTGTTTGTTTTACTGCTGTCGTACTAGAGGCTTGGGTGAGTGAACCGTGAGGTTCACCTACACCTGAGCTGTCAGTATGGCAGCCCGAGTAGAGGGAAAATGCTCGGCCCGGGAGGAGGCTGTAGTCTCCGCCGGGGAGGACCAGGTCCTCGAGTCTGACAGCGAGATGGACACCACCGGTGCTCCACCTGTCAGTTCAGACTCACCTTCGGCCCTAACTGAGCCTAACCCTGAGGGGTCTGGCAATGTTGTTCCGAAGACAGAGCCTGGTCTGTTTGGTACCGACGGTACTATCCAGGAGGAGAACCCTGCTGGGGGATCTTCTCCGAAACCCGACGGTAGTAAGGCAAAAGAACCGAAGGGCCCTGATGACGAGTCATCTGATGGGTCGACGGTTCGTGCTAAAACCAAGCGTAAACGGAAGCATAAGAGGAGGATTACATCTTCCCCTGAAGCTCCGCCTAACGTGCAGGTTGTACTGTCAGAGGCTGATAGGCTCAAGCGTACTGCAGAGAAGGTAGCCGCGGCGGAAGCCGAGGGCTGGTCTCTGGCAGAAAGCAGGGCCAATCGGCGTCTTTGTGCGAAGGCAGCGCACGTTCGTCTGAACCTCAGTCTCGGTGATGCTGAGCGGAAGAACATGAGCCTTTCTGACTTAGTTCAGGAAAATGGCAAAATGGCTCATCCGCCCCCACACACCGCAGAAGGATCAGACGACAAAGACTGGTTGTCAGGTGACTCCCATCCCATTGACTGGTACGTTGTGTACATCAGGTCAGTGGTTGAGGGGCATAAACCTAACATCCAAAGGTCATGTCGCGGCAAGCTGAAATATGCTTGGAAGAACTACGTTCCAGGGGATCCCTGTCCGTATGTTCGCTGCCAGCGCCTCAAGGGGACAGCTACGGCAGCCAAACGGTGGCCAGACTTGCTAAAGTTTGCCCATCATCTTGTAGAAAGCACATGAATGTGCGACCCTACATGTATTGTGTGCGTGGGAGTTCGTCGACCTCCTGCCCCGAGTACACTGACGGGGAACTGCTCCGTTGCCAACGGAGAGCAGATCTGGTCCGGCATCTGTGTGACAATAAGGGCGTTCACAAACGCACTATTAGTCATGCAGCTGAGGCGGCACTGAAGGTCTGGGGCGCCCACAAACGTGTAGGTAATCTACACTTTAAGTGGCGCACCAACAGGCTAAAACAGTGGAACTACCTCACAGAATCCAACTGGCAGAGATTATGTAAGGGCGCCCAGTGCGAACAAACTGATCTCGGTCCAGACTCGGAGCTTCCAATGCCCACCGTCCGAAAGGGTACCCCCCCTAAGAAATCTCTTAAAAGGGGCCGTCAGTCATCCAAGGATGGGACCAAAGGTGGGCGTGACCGCTCTCGCAGTGAACCTGCGAAGAAGCGGACCACTACAGCCACTGTTACATCCGAGGTAGACAGTGGTCAAACCGTCGGTACCGTTTCGGTATCTTCGGTGGCATTGCCCCCGGTTGCTGATCAACTGCCCCGGCAGGAAAGACAGAAACTGGGCGATGCCTTGGCTATTGTTCAGAACTCATTGGGTGACGAACAGGCGGGTCAAGTTGCTGCTGACTATGTCAAGCAGTATAAGTGGAGCCAACAGCAAAAGAAAGCTTTGGCTACACAGGAGAGTACCTCACCTGTCATTGACGATGATCAGGTGGATGTACAACAGCCGGATGGGGCGTCAGCCCAGCCGACTGCTCCACCACAGCAAGAAGCACCCTCTAAACCCGTAAGGGATGAGGAGGAGGCGACTCCAGGGCCTGAGCACAGGGCTGTTGACGATGGGCTAGCAGGTTTACCTGTGTTGCCCGGAGACAGACTTGCCTTCGACACTGGATTCTCTGACACTCTAATCCCAGGATTTGAGCGATACAGAGAAAAGATGGCTGAAAATGCAAGTAAGCTACTCCAGTTTCAGGTCTCTTTCTTAGAGAAGTCTTACTATGAACAATACAAACTGCTCAAAGTACAGGCTATCCGAGAGGGGGAAGCTTGGCTGGCTGAAAGAACCAGAGTCCTTGCCGCGCGTGAGGCCAATCTGGCTGAAGATCATGCCCTTTGGAGGGCTACGATCGATCAGCTCGAGTCACGGTTGAGTACTTGCGACGCCAAGTTCTTCCGTGAATTCGGGCTAAAACTGACCGATTGGGAGAGATCTGGTTTTCCAGATCTTAGGTCTAGGCTAGGGCTTGCCACCAGGCATGCCCTGCCAGTAACCCCACTACTGTCAGTACAACCACCTAGGTATGAGATGCCCTTCTCGTTCAGGGCACCATCAACCCGGGTGGTCAGCGGAGGGGAGCCTACTGTTGCGCCAAGTACAGCTTCGGCAGCGACAGGTGGACCCCTTCCCCTTCAGGTGGAGGCTAGTGTGGTTTGCACCACACAGGCCCCTCCTGGAGGAAGTCCTGATGGGGAGGAAAAGCCACATGGCGGTGTCCCTATGGACATCTAAAGATGGTCCCCTATCAGGCCCTCTGGGGTGCACTGTTCCGCCCCTCGGAGGTAAAACTAAACTGACACCGCAACACGCCCCTGGACCAACCGAAGCAGACCGACGGTGCTGTCGTGACTTACCGAGTCTCTACTGCTGCCAAACCGGAAGCAGCCTGATGTCTTCAACTGAGGTTTATACCTAAGCCATAACCGTCGGTTCTGTACGATTCTACTGCTGGCCAGGGCTACTGATCCTGTGGTCACTCTATATTAGTGTGACCTATGAACTATTCCATGGATCTCCCTCCTGTGATAATTATATATACAGTCAACTCCCTCTTAGCGGCCACCCCTCCAGTGCAGCCAATCCCTCTAATGCAGACACTTTCCATAGTCCCAGACATACTACAATGTACAGAAAATGACCCCCTCTAATGCAGCCACCCCACCAAAGCGGCCACTTTTTCATAGTCCCAAGGGTGGCCACATTAGAGGGAGTTGACTGTATATGGAGGCACGGACCTGCCTTTTTATATTTATATTTCACAAGAGATGGAAGCACTATCCAGGTGCTGGACTCTATCCTTCTCTACCACCATGAACTGCTAGGTACTGGAGAACCGACCCTAATAAGGATGACGATTTATCCCACCTTATTTAGGATACGCATTTATGGATTTGATATATAAACTCTTCGTCACCCAAGGAAGTGAGAACTACTATAGTTCTATTATTTATATATATAAGGACACTAACTCCACACGGATTCGCACCATCGCTGAACGTAGTAGGTGATGTGTTGAGTTTCCAAGGTGGTTATTGGTGCCTTGTGTTATTAACTGATACTAGTCTAGGACTATCAGTTGGACAGTTTTTATATCATGTGCCTACGGGACTATGGTTTGACACCAGAGACTATGCTGTTGATATACACTGTTATATGCATGTTAACTTGTGTGTTCATGTATGTAAGCCTGTTTTTACTATGAGTAGAAATGTTACTTGTTGATAAATAGATATACGTGGTATATAATGTATCCAAGAGGTATAATTATTATAAAACCAACCCTGCCTACATTCTTGAGGGGGGTAGTGTAACGGGTTGCCTATAAGTCTAACTGTTATTGTTGTATATCTATCATATGTTGTTATGATGTAAAATGACACGGTTTCTATTGTATACTAAACTGTTTTATTCATCCAACTAGTATCGTCGGTTCATTACATATACCGACTCCTCTAGTTCAGTTATATACGGTAGTGTACCGGTACTACCCTCAGTTACCTTCGGTAGTAATTATATAATCGTTTTACATAACTAAACCTAACAGGTGGCGCTGCTAGTACGGTCACGTAGCCTACGCAGCGGTGTATATGAGGTGACTGCTTCCCCATTGGAAGCCAGTCAGGTTTGGGACTGTCGTGACAAGACCACCCTGTGCTCCGGGCTTAACACTACGCTGTAGGGTTACTTCCCTGTATTATAATCTGTTCTGATCTTGTATATCCAATGGTTATACTTGTACTATAATACTCAAGAGTTTCCTTTGTAATAAAGTCACCGTATATTAAAGTCTAATTTACCTTGTCTGGTTTTTGATCTCATTCATGGACACCCTCCCGGACAGACAAGAGGAGAGAGGAGTAAAGAACAAATGTTTTAATTGGAGGATTATGCATTATACAATATAAATTTATACCTGAGATTATATGAAGGTCAAATGACATATTTTAGACCTGTATGTATTATAGGTAGACATGATTGAGTATAGGCCTTTTATAACCTTATAATAACATATGATAGGTGATATTAAACATAGAGTACATGATAATGCTTATTATTTTACCTATTTAATAAGGTGTGGGTGGGTGGGAAAACCTGACCTCCTTGGAAGGCTTGTTGTGGTGGAGTGAGGAAGTAGGTCATAAAACAGGTGAGTGGTGGAGGCTTACATAAGGTGGGTCAGTATAACAGGTGTGGGAGTTACAGTAGGTAGGGTAGTGTGTTGGGGGAGGAATAGTAGGTAGGGTAATGTGACCTGCCCAGTGAGGGCCATGAATGACAAACCATGCGCGCATGGTCACCCCATGTGTTAGACTCTTAGTAAGAGACCAACTACAGTATGTATCGGGATGGGACTATAGCTCAGCTACTGAAATGGTTCAACCGACAAGAGACCAATCACAGGCCTCCATTTGGTCATGTGACCGGAAGTGACATACTTAATCGAGTTCTCAGCCAATCAGCAGTTAGCATTTGGTAACCATGGTAACGTGACCTACTCAATCAACCAATCACAGGCCTCCCTTTAGGCGGGAAATTCAAAAGGGGACCGGAAGTGACATCTTGAAGGGTGACCTTGACCGGATAACCGGAAGTGACCTTGTTACATAACTGGAAGCGACCTCATTTGCATATAAGACCACGCTCCTTTGGGGCAGATGACCGGAAGTGACTTTATTTGAGGAAAAAAAAGGCAAGCTGGAAGCTTGCCAAATGATATGTTGCTGGCGTGGGGGGGGGATTTGGGGGGAGGGGGGCTCTGGGGTGGGGGGCCCCCTCCCCTCTCTAGGGGGGGCGGGGAGGGGTCTCTTCTAAAGGGGAAAAACAAAAAAACAGAGGCCAATAGGCCTCTGTTTTTTTTTGTCTTTTATGCACTTGAGATTCTGGTGGTTTTCTTGAGTCGTGGTGTACCTGTCGACCTCTGGTACGACTGACTTCTTTACGAGAGATGGGTGGTCGTATGATGGTGGGTTAGTTATAAATGAGTCTGAAACAGACTTTTTCATTAAATTCTTTTATTTCGATAAATTATACAATAGAGCAGACACATTCAAAACAACGGAATTTATACAGCAATCAGTACAAGGTTAGAATTTTTTCAAAAGTACTCACGTAATACATCGACACACAACACACTGAACGCGGTCCACTTTTGTTCTTTTTCTCCTAATGGAGACTGTACACGGTGCAAGCTTTTGACATATTCACAACAGAGTATACACTGTCTACACACGACGTGAGTATAGTAGCAACGTGACAGAGTTTATACATAGAGCAGTATATATTTTTTAAAGCCACGAACCGGGGAATAAATCCACACACTCTTTACAGAATGAGGCACAATACCGCAGAGGAACATGACACAACTCATACTTCCAAATGTACACGTTCGCTTTTTGTTTCTCGTAATCGAGACTGTACGAAGTGTAATCTTGGCGTATCACTTTCGTGCAAGTGTCTTCAGGATTGGGGGGAAAGTCGTAAGCCATGGTCGCCGTCCGCAACTCGTCGAGATTACAAGCCGAAGCCACCAAACACTTATACCAAGCGGTCCATTCTGATTGCATCGACACAACGGATTTCACTTGAGCAGCCTCTACACCTGAGAAGGTGTACTCGTTGCACAATATGTTATCGAGACACGGATGACAGATTGTGTCAAACTTATATCCAGGGTAATGACACGCTTTTTCCAACAAGTCCATGTCTTTCTCTAGCATGGTCAATAGCGTATTGCAAGATTCAAACGTATACCGCCTTTTGATGAGAGGACACTCCTGCCCGTCCCAAAATTGATATATCTCGAGACATCTGTCTCTCAACTCGTGGTTCGTTCTCCAGAAACCATCTTTGAAACAACTGTCGAGCGAAGGGAACGTGAAATTAGAAACGAACACTTGGTTCGCCAGCGGTTCCGTATAGAATGACACGTTGGTCGCCTCGATCGCCTCCCAACAGAAAATCGGTTCGCAAGAACACATTTTGCCTTGTCTTTTTCACCATGTACAAGGTGAGGTAAGCAGGTCGTGGTTTACACCACAAACAAAGAACTAATCTCACCGGCTTACCCTTTTTTTTTTTTTTTACTATAAACTCACACTGTCGCTAAAACTAATTTTTAACTATTTTTTTTCTACATTTTTGGATTTTTTTTTCATTTTTTCACTCAGCCCTCTTTTTTTAAGACAGACGAATCCGTCTTCTTTCATATCTCTAGAGGACTCGTCGTCACACCGTCAGAATGAACGCAACGCTTCGAGTATAAGTAACTCAGTCCCTTTTTTTCTATGGTGTAAGTGTGCATTTTGTTTTCTATTACTCTAAAATTTGTGTTGGTGGCGTTTATAGATTTTCGGTTGGAAAGAACGTCAAAGAAGTCTTTTGGTTCTTTAGCCATCTGGTTTTTTATCACACCCTTGGCGCTGATTTTCTGACATGTCATTTCACCCATCGAGTTTTTATCGTAGCAGATGTAAGTCTTCGGGTTGAGACTGAGAATACCGTCACCTTCCCACTCGTATTTCATGAGACCCGGAGTTTTCATGTCGTGAACGTAACGTCTCTCGCAACAGGTCGTCGGGGTCCACTCTCTGACGCTTCCGTCTTTGTCTTCACGAAAAGCTCCAAGTGCTGGTCGCACACAGCTGTTGGAATCCAGTTTCGTTTCTCTCGGAAATATGTTTCTCTCAGCTCAGGTTTCACCAGTTCGTCTAGTGTCTGTCCGCTGAGAGCCATGTAAAGACTGTCCGAGTCCATTTGACAGAGCGCGTAATAGCGCCGATCGACGAACCTATCCAAGAAGTCGAACGTGAACTCCAACATTTCAAACTTGGCATACTGGTACACCATGAAACCAATTTGTATAGGTAAGTTGTTGGTCACTCTTTTCGGTTGCAGTACTTTGTAGAGGTCTCAATTCTGTGCCCTTTTTGAACCGCCACGAATTGGTCAACAGTTCGAAAGTTGGACTGCTGGTGTATCTTACGTTGGAGTGTTTTTCTTTGTTGCAAATGGTTTTACTGTACGCGCTGTTTCCTATCAACTTGTAACAGTCGGACAGGATTTTCTCATCCGAGTTGGACTCGCCACGTCTTCGTGCCATTGTCACCTCGTCCACGAAGTCGGCGAAAGGGCATGGAAATGGTCACGTTCTTGAAGACGGGGGTCATTTCTTCGAAGTGTTCGCGCAGGTGTCAAGGCATTGTTATGTCCAGCTCGATCAAACCTTACATATTTCCGTTTTGCGTGCGGGATTGTATTTCACTCTCGGTCATGGAACTGTGATTCACCTTCAATGCATCCACCTTCCAGGGCTTCTCAGATGCGACGACATGCAAGTTTTTGCGTTTCATCTTGGTCCATTCGCACTCCCACATCAAGATAGACTTGTGACCCAAAGTTTTCAGGTAAGCGCTGACCCTAGTTGTTCGGGCGCGTCTCTCGTCCCTGACAGTAGGGTCAGCGTATCTGTGCCACGGTACGCAGTCGTTAGCGTCGTACCAGCACCCGTGAAATTGGAATACGGTGATAGAGGGCGAGTGAAAACCGTCTACGCGAATTCGTTTGCAACCTAGCATTACTTCTCCTCAGTTGAAGGCGTGGCAAAACTTTGCACTGAGAGCGTGCTCCATGTAACGTAACCACTCGAGAGCCGTCCTGGAGTTTCTCTGCTTCATTTCTGGTTTGAACTGGGTCTCGGGTCTTCTCACCACGTAATAACCCGTGCAATGCTCTTCCTTCATGCAACGCAAGTAGAGGGAGTTAGCATCTACTCCTAGGATGTGTTCGCACCTTCTCACTTGTCTACCGTACTTGTGTTCCCTTATCAGCGTTGCACCCTTTTCGTGAAACCTATGAAACACGATCGAAGGACCGCCGACTAGATTTTTTTGAACAAGAGAGTGAAGATGAGCGTCCCCCTGGTGAAAGGTAATTAAGGAGCCTCTATGTTTTGGAAAAGGAATCGTAGTGTGAGACCGGGGAGAGAGATGCAGTCTTTGAACATGTCGATGTAGCGCTCCATGAAAAATTTGGCGTGCTTGTTCAGGGCCTCCATGAACGGTTGCATGTCTTTGTAGTAGACCAAGTAGTCTCCGACCAAATCTTTTACACTGAGTGTACTCGGACACCGTCATCTTCGTGCCGCGGAGGATGCTGTCGGAAGCAGACATGGGAGGTAGAGTTCTGTTTGCCAGTTTTCTGGTGGACGTCATCCGTTCGTAAGGAAAGTGACCCTTGTGCTGATTTCTGGTGAAAGCCAGTAAATAGTTCGCGTAGTTGTAACCAGGAGCCAAATAGTTCACAATGTCCAAGAAAACGGTGTGCCTCGTGTATATCGCCACGTATTGGCTACTTCTTTTTATGACGCTGAATTCGTCTTTCTCTCCGTTTTTCGAGGTGAAGAAGGAGTGAAGGTGAACTTTGATGAGGTTCAAGTCGTAACGCCCCGAGTTGAAGCCGATGAGGGGAACTTGGCAAAGATACCTCCGGAATCTTTTCTTCAGTTGAACTAAAGGGTGACGGTCTCGAATTTTGGCGAAGTCGTTGCCTGTAGACCTGGCGACCGCTGCCTCCAGAGCGAGAGCTTCTGCTATTCGTGCCTCTAGTTTCCCTAACTTCGGTCAGTAAACTTCCAGCACCGCTTCTCCTATGACTTTGGCGGTGTCGTCGATGTAGTTGAGAACCCTGTCCAACAAAGGGTCAGACTACACGTCTCACTGTCTTACGAAACACATCGGACCTTTGCATCCTGGAAAGTCGGACGTCACGCTAGCCGAGAGAGGGACGTGCTGGTACAGTACGGAGACGCTTTGCATGGACGGTGCTTTGGCGGGTATGAAGAAAGCTTCGAAATCGAAGGTTATCTTGTAGGGAGGATAAACGGCATAGTCTGCCAGTGCTTCGAACACCGATTTCGTGTTTTGGTACACTCCACCTACGTACGAAACAGAGACTTGTTTGCAAGGCGAAAGCTGACTCCTGTGTCTTTTCAGTAGGAATTTGGTTGTGAACACAGACTTACAGTCGGGACATTTGTATATGCCAGTGTATTCCTCGAAATCCATTATCAGGGAGACGTGCAAGGAGCTGCCGCCACACACCGAAGAGAGGTGTAGGTTGACTTTTCCTCTGGCACCCTGTGTTTTCAAAGGAGGTTTCATTAGTGAAACTTGTTCTCTCAGGTTTTTACCTTTGATTTTATGCGTTCTGTAAACTGCTATTTGTATGTCGAACAAGTTCTCCAAAGTCGGTAGGTCACCCACGTTCAACCCGGGAAAGGTTTCAGCGTTCGCGGAAGGACGGAACCGTTGCAATAATTTTGTGCAAGTGAAAGGATATGCAGCGGAACACACATAACTTTTCGCCGCTTGGAAAATCTAACACGCCTCTTTTATTCCTCAGCCGACCCGTTTTGGTTACTCTTCCTCCTATGGGAAATTCTCGGGGTCCCATGGAAATGCAGACATTCAGATTGGTGGGAAACAGAACTTGCCACTTGGTGTCAGCGTTGCCTAGTGTTGCGACTTCTTGCGATGTGACAGGCTTTTCCATGACGGAGATGCCGCCACAAAAAATGGCTGCCAAATACGAAAGGTTCAACAAGTTAGAAGTGAGGCTCTGCACTTTTAGAGTCATGTCATGGCTTCACGGAACAGGTTTCGCAGAGAAACTCGCTGCCCAAGGTTTCTTTTATATAGGAGGCAATGACACGGTAGTCTGCTACCACTGCGGCATCAACTTACATAGATGGAAGATGTGGGAAATCGTGGTGGTTGAGCATTTCCGACACTCACGTCAATGCCCTCTCGTCATGGTCGCACTGAACAAGAGTCCAGTAGACATCAAACTACTGTCGACGATCCTTGGAAATGGTGCGTTCTCAAATGCAACTTCTCCAAGTTGAGGTGCAGCGTCTGCACAGAAAACACAAACGACTAGATGACAAAATGACAGAGATAGAAAAAACAGTAAAACCAGGAGAGGTCTACTACTGGGTAAAGAAGGGGAAACGGGTGGACACTGCGAGGAGTATCAGACAAACAACAGTAACACAACTGAAAGGCTGCATGTTACACGAAGCGCTAGCACCAGTAGCACCACCAGCACCACCACCATCATCTCCATGCATGGAGCAGGGGGAAGAGCAGGGAGAGGTAATGGAAGAACAGGTAGTGGGTTGTAGCTGAGCTACGAAGACGTTACACCTATCTCTTAATTATAATGATAAAAGTGTTATGTATCTACCATTGTAAGAATAACAATAGCTGTGTACATGTGGAAGCGTGGGTTGTGTCATGTCCCTCTGCGGTGTCGTGCTTTATTTCCCCAATTCGTGCATATAAAAAATATACTGCTCAATGTATTAATTCTGTCACGTTGCTACTATACCAAGTGTTTCGTATTGTCGGCAGCATTTTGATTCTTGGTTTCTTAGCACCATCTATAACGAAGCTACAATAGTCAAAATCGGGCAGAATTGTCTGTTTATATACTGGGATGGCTGTATCCTGGTCCATCATTTTCCTATGTGCATTCAGCTTATAGAATCTCTGTACGGCTGTACCCTCAGTACTTTTTAACTGGGAGTCCAGTTTAAGTTCACTATCTACCTTTACGCCCAAGTATGTATACTCTCTTGGGGTTTCCACAGGTCCGGTAAATGAAGGGAAAGCCCCCCCATAGCCATTATTTTCACCAGTGTTAAATTTCACAACGCATGTAGGTGTGAAAACACTGCAGGGCTAAAATTAGCAATGGTTTGCTTGTAGCATAAACACTACAGGGCTAAAATTAGCAACGTTTTTTTTATAAACCATTTGCTGAATTTTCTATCAATTTGCTGTTTAATGTATTTATGCCATAAGATAGATTAGTGTGTGCTCTTGAATCATACACGGGGAATAGTGAATCATACATGGGATTGCCATTAAATCACATATAAATAAGCTATTTCTATAGACTTTCCCTTTGTGTTCCTCCACTTCACCCAGTAGGCAGTGAGCCCTTATCAGTGTCACCATGGTGACTAAAATAAGAGCCCCACTCCTGCGTTGTAAAAATTAACACTGGTGTAAATAACAGCTCTGGGCAGGATTTTCCTTCATTTCCCGGACCTGTTTCAGAGAAGTGCCTCTGATATTTACTTCATGCGTCTTGCCGGTCTCGACTCTGGGCCTCAGGCATTTTTATACGCGGCAACAACCGCAATTCTTGCATTCGAAGAAACATAATGTCTACATGGTTGGTATGTTTGAAGGAAACCCATACCAGACACCAAAAAAGCAAGGCCGGGAAGTGGTTATCAGGGAAAAGGATGATATTACTTCAAATATGGCATTTCCTATGAATCCTTGGGTCCATGTTAGGGGGTAAGGAAATGTGTGTTGCTAGGCAGATAAACAATTACAATAGATGTTGCTAGGCAACCAGCTCGATTAGCAACAAACTAATAGAACCATTAAATTCCTTGGGTCTGTAACGGGTTGACTATGAGTCTAACTGTTATCATGGTATATCTATTATATGTTGTTATGATGTAAAACGACACGGTTCTATTGTATACTTAACTGGTTTATTCATCTAACGAGTATCGTCGGTTCGTTACATATACCGACTCACTCTAGTTCTGTTGTATACAGTAGTGTACCGGTACTACCCTCTGTTCTATTCGGTAGTATTTACATAAGCATGTTACATCACTATACCTACTAGGTGGCGCTGCTGGGAAGGTCACGTGGCCTACGCAGCGGTGTATATAAGGTGACTACTTCCCCATTGGAAGTCAGTCAGGTTTGGGACTGTCGAGGCAAGCCCACCCTGTACTCCGGGCTTAACACTACGCTGTAGGGTTACTTCCCTGTATTATGATCTGATCTGATCCCTGTATATCTGATGGTTATACTGGTGCTATAATACTCAAGAGTTTCCTTTGTAATAAAGTCGCCGTATATTAAAGTCTAATTTACCTTGTCTGGTTTTTGATCTCATGCGTTACACTTGTAGTAAGAGACCAACTACAGGTCCATATTAGGGGGGTAGGTTTGATTGTAATCAACCTTAGGACCATGGAAATGTGCGTTGCTAGGCACATAAACAATTAGAAAAGCTGTTGCTAGGCAACCAGCTGTATTAACAACAAACCGATAGAACCATTTAATTTCTTGGGTCCATATTATGGGGGTAGGTATGATTATAATCAATCTTAGGACCATGGAAATGTGTGTTACCCGGCAGATAAACAATTAGAATAGCTGTTGCTAGGCAACCATCTGTATGAGCAAAACATGGATAGAACCATTGAATTCCTTGGGTCCATATTAGGGGGGATGGGTATGATTATGATCAACCTTAGGACCATGGAAGTGTGTGTTGCTAGGCAGATGAACAATTAGAATAGCTGTTGCTAGGCAACCAGCTGTATTAGCAACAAACCAATAGAACCATTTCATTCCTTGCGTCCATATTAGGGGGGAGGGGGAGGAATATTTATAATCAACCTTAGGACCATGAAAATGTGTGTTGCTAGGCAGATCAGCAATTAGCATAGACGTTGCTAGGCAACCAGCTGTATTAGCAACAAACCGATAGAACAATTAAACTTCTTGGGTCCATATTAGGGGGGTAGGTATGATTATAATCAACCTTAGGACCATGGAAATGTGTGTTTCTAGGCAGATAAACAATTAGAATAGCTGAACATTGCTAGGCAATCAGCTGGATTAGCAACAAACTGATAGAACCATTGAATTCCTTGCGTCCATATTAAGGGGGGAAGGTATGATTATAATCAACCATAGGACCATGGAAATGTTAGTTGCTAGATAGATAAACAATTAGAATAGCCGTTGTTAGGCAACCAGCTGGATTAGCAACAAACCGATAGAACCATTGAATTTCTTGGGTCCATACTAGGTGGAGTAGGTATGATTATAATCAACCTTAGGACCATGGAAATGTGTGTTGCTAGGCACATAAACAATTAGAATAGCCGTTGCTAGGCAATCAGCTGGATTAGCAACAAACCGATAGAACCATTGAATTTCTTGGGTCCATATGGGGGGGGGGTAGGTATGATTATAATCAACTTCAGGACCATGGAAATGTGTGTTGCTAGGCAGATAAACAATTAGAGTAGCCGTTGCTAGGCAACCAGCTGTATTAGCAACAAACTGAAAGAACCATTGAATTCCTTGGGTCCATATTACGGGGGGTAGGTATAATTATAATCAACCTCAGGAACTATCAAAGGTTGATTTATATTATTGTTATCACATAGCATATATTTGTGTTGTGACACCTTAATTCAAGATGGCAGCACAATACAAGATGGCGGCACCCGTTCTGACTTCTGGTAAAGTGCAATCATCCAGGTGGCCAAGCTACCACTTCGGCATAAAAAAAATTGATTGATTTTATAATTCTAGCCTACTTTTAAATGCTTGAAGTCTCTAGTTCCTACTGTATACTTTTTGAAAGATCAATTTATCGTTGTTAAATCTCAATTCATATCTTATTTCTTGTCATAATTACCAAAATACTTACACCACAAAAAGTGTACAGTATCTGAGATATGGCCCAATATGTATAGAATATCATGATACTTTGTATTTTCTTGGGAAATAAATAGATACCTGCAGATATGCCATAGACGGAGGTGATATATTACTCCCCTCCTGCAGATACAGGTGCCATGGGCGGCCTACTCACCCAGTGCTACCCTGTGGGGAGTACCTAGGCGCCGTGGATGTAACACCCTACTCCCGGTATTTTGGTCCTGCCTATAAAACATTTTACCTTCCCATATAATCATGTCATCTGAGTGGAGGTCAGACAACCAGCTTTCGACAGCATATGTTCAGGTTACCTAGTAATTGATGAATATCTATCTGTTTACGGAACATACTCCTACAATTCATATGACCCAGCTTTAGCCCTCTGGCTGTGTTAAGGTCATCTATATTGACTTTTAACTTCGCGCTTGAGAATCCATTTGAACTGCCGTTGGGGAAGCTGTCAGTGAGTGAGTACATACCTTTGTCAGCAGCCCTAATCTCCCAAGGTCAACTTCCCATACTTGCATGAGACCCTCGGGGTGATGATGATGGTGGTGGTACTGGTTATGATCATGGTGATGATGATGATGATGATGATGATGATGATGATTGTTGATGCAGTGACACATCAGTTGTGCATAGCTGTGTTACTCTCCGGGGCCATTCTTGAGAGTCTCTCTAGGAGTGGAGGCCGGGGCCGGTCAATGTTCCATTTCAGTCCATTTTGTTGTGGGAATTGCAACATGTTTGGAGAAAACAATGTCACAAGTCATTTGACTAAGCTAAATTTATCTATCTCACTTTTATCATGCACTTATTTAGGGAGTTCTAAATGATAATGATCAGTATCCTTTATTGATAGAAAAATAATAAATAAAATAAATGAAAATAAAAATATAAATGTTAAAAATATTTAAATCTGATCTCTATATGATATACTATTGTATACTACTATCTATTATATAAGTCTATCCTTGACATGACTATGTCAGTCTGAGCAGGCTATGACTGTCGTGGTGACACAGCTACTTAAAAGGATTTTTGAATAAGTAATTTATAACATTAAGTTTGTAGCCAATGCAATTTTATATTTGTATGTGGCTCTAGAGTTACGTTGTTTTTGCTTGCGGTTTCTGTTTTAGATGTTGGAGATGTTCGTCCGATATCTGCGGTTGTTACGTCTCAGTTTCGAATCATCTAACTAGATCTGTGCGCCTCACCGGGGATTGTCCTGGGTTGCTGCTGTACTTTCAAGCATAAGCATAATATGAAACATTGAGCCTCAAATATCATACATATTGCTGAAACTGGGTTTTGGGCTTATATCAGAATGTAGGATAATAGGTTACTTGATTCAGGGGTAATCAATAGAGACGACTATTGTATGATTATTGTTCCAGTTTAATGCAGAAATTAGGTAAAAACAAGCATGGATCAGTGGCAAGGCAATGAAACACAAGTATGTAACCGCATATCTGATACAAAGCATATCTTATAGAAACACATATTGTGATTGCTGGCGATTTGTCAGTCATATTGGTCACCCAGGACTAACTATCACTCTAGTACTGATGAACCTCTTGTAGGCTATATTGGGCACCAAAGCCTACTTGAGTACCACATCATACCTACTAGATACTAGACACCTATCTTGTTGGCGTTATCATCAGGTGGATTTGACAGAGAATTCATATGTACGTAGTGCCACTGCATACATATTTTATAAAACACAATAGTCCCCATTTGGCAGACTGTTAGGCCTAATCTTTCATTTATTTGTGCATTACTCTGTAAAATTTGCCTTATTTATAGATACACAGAGTACACTATCTTGGTGAAATTTCACCAAGAAAGTGTACCTAGTGTATTGACTCTGGTGTTAACCATATGACTGCCACAAAACCAGTAGATCACACTTTGTCAAACAAAGTGTCCTCTATCCACAACTCACCACACTTAGCTCACTAATATGTGTGACCTAGGTATTATTTCCTAAGTACTAAGATAGGAGACATGTTTGGGTCTTGTCATGTACCATCATATTATCCAATAACTTTTTGTAGAGAGTGTCGGATTGCTATTAGTGAGCTACAGAAACTGTGAATAAAATAAAAAAGACTGTAACTAAATTTTTTAATTTTTTTCCAAAATATTCTCTCCACAAAATCCTGCTCTCTGATTGGCGAGGCTAACTAGGTTACAGCTTAATTAGCATAATAAGCGCCTCCTCCTTTGCATAATCATTGGTCACGTGACTAGATACTCGACACTCATTGGTTTAGAAAGTAGGTCACACTCTCTTTTGCATAAATTATGCCAATGAGGTGGTCATGTAACCAAATGCTGGACTGCGGATTGCAAGAGCGAACCCTTAGCTGATCTATACAACGCTTGCACCACACGTAATACTACAGTCCAATCATCATCTTAGCTGAGACTCAGCTCCAGGTTCAACAACAACACACAGTCACACACATATCTGAAAATGGTCTAAAGTCCATTGGTCAAAAGAAATGATTTCTTACATTATTTCTCACTCCAAAAAGATCTACTTCTAGAATACACTTAACGATGTCCTAGAGGGCCGAAACATTCTAAAATACCAAACTGAGCACTCTCTCTAAGAGTTCATATTTTCAGCCAATCTAAAGCAGGCATCATGGGCATGACTAAGTCATGTCACTAAATTTCGAATATGTTTTAAAAAAATGGACCAGGTCCATTTATGTTAGTGGATACCTAAAGTTAGGCTCAACCTTCTGGTATAGCTTGGTGAATTGGAAAATTAATTTTATAAAACAAAAAGACTCATCTTTTCTCGATGACGCCATTTTTTGTCGTGAGCCATTTTATCTATTTTTCGCCAATGACATAATTCCTGTAAGCTTGACACTTGTATCAAAAATAAATTACCTTCCTTCAGACCCTCAGAATGTAATAGTTCTTGAAATGTAACCCTATAGCAGTCTGCGGCCGAGTAGTCTCCAACGTAGCCTTCACTCTCCAGCAGAGGTTTGGTACTGACTAACTATGGGTGGCGGCCATTATCCACCGGTGGATATTGGAGAGTGATGGAGAGCTGAGCCTTACAGAGATATAATTCAGCCCATGGGTGGAGACATCTAGCATCAATATCTCGCGATAGATTGACCCTATAGGCCAATGATGTAATATGTCAAATGAAAACAGTTAATTCCCTCTATATAGAAGTGTTTTTTTTTTTTACCGTATTCAATCTCATTCCTCAACATCTTGAATTGAAATGAACTACTCAGTTAATCAAGTGAGTTAACACATTCATGTTGTTCATACAAACATTCAGAATCATGTATAATCTTTTAGATGCATGGATTGTTACATCAGGATTGTATAATGATGGTTGTACACGATTTGTTGGAGATGCTATCGAGGAGCATCGCTACACACACCAAGGGGAAGAAGGAAAACCCATCACGGTACTTGGTGTTGGCAACTGGCGTTCACTGAGGGAGCCAGAGTACCTTACTCCGCACCCCAATTCTCCTCACACCGTAAGGCAGTTTCAATAATTGATTTAGTTGTTTCAGTTATCAGAGCTTGATTGCATGTTCGGAAACATTTTCTATGTTTAGACATATACTTTATGACATACTGTATCATTGTTAAACAAATGAAGAATGACCCAATTCACCTTCCACTGGTTATGATGTGGCCCCAGGATGATAGTGCATGATAGTAGAACGACAAACTAGTTTTGAAAACGGGTTCGTGGTTCTACTATCATGCATAGTGTCTTCTCAGGCCATGTAGTCTCTCAGGATCTGATAGCAATTCTACACATATAATTATTACGCCTGTAAACAAGAGTACAGAACTCACTCTATTCTATTTGCTTTTAACATGTTAACGAGATCATACAACTGACACCAGCCTGCATGTACACTATATCATACAGGGCGGTAACTTTGAACGTCAGTACGGTGACTTGAAACCAAACCAGTGGGGTGAATTGGAACAAAACCACACACACTTCCTGTTTATCAATGATGTAGAGAAGGTAACAGAGATGGACTTCTCGATTGCACTGATGGGCCATATATCCAAGCAGGAAGTTCCGATTACACAAGGAAAGGAAACAATTCAAGACCAAAGTGGTAAGATACACTTTCTAGAAATCAACTGTGATGGTTCCTATTTAGGTCCTCTACAAATATTCCCGTACAAATGGAATTTTTAAGTGACAATTAGGTATAAACACCTTACAGAAATGCTGCAGATTCCTATCCAAAAGGAATGAGCAAAATACTTACTTTTTCCACGGAAAATATGGATAGATATTTATATGTTAGTATAGATGTTGCTTTGTTATTCACATGAGGGAGTGCCGCACGCTATAGATCGTTCAGTTACAATTTTGGATGCGGTAGAAGACTCCCGACCTATATAAAATATCTACACTGAAAACTCTATGGGAGAAAAAGTAATCAAGGGTGATTACTTTTTGTAATCACAGTGATTGTGACATAAGTGATTACTCGGTTATCACTAGAGTAATCATATGTGATGATCCCGTGTCATCATTGTGATTACTTTTAAAAAAATCATCTATGACTAATTTCATATGGTTTATTTCTCTGTGCAACAAGATATCAATCCCTGATAAGTTTATAATCACCCCCTTATCTTGTCATCATACCCTGATTAAGAGCACTGCTAGCCTAATAAGGTATATATGTGTGCATACAGTAACCAGCAGCCTATTCCTACATTAGTAGATATGGTTTCAGGCATAAAAAAGGTGTCCATGTCTACACACGTGTGTGCTCTTGATAATTTCGTAAAAATCTTACTTGTAAATAACTTAAGTTCCTTATGTGCCAATATTCTTGAATATATCATTTTATACGTTTCTATAATTAGAGTTGATATAGATATGAATCCATATATGGCCTGGAGTAGGAACTGCATGTCCCATTGCTGTCTAGTGGGCCCCCTAGTGGCACATATTATAATCAAGATGATGACTCTGGGTGATCACAGTGATGACCTTAACTAATCAACTGGCTATGATTACCCTAACTAATCAATAGTGATTTGTTTTAGAAATGCCCAAGTTTTCAGTGTACCAGGGTATGACTAGTCTGGGTTTCTAGACTACAGAGGCCCTGGTTAAATACAACCAGGACATGAGGCAGAGAGTGGTGAATTCGGGCTCGTCCATAACCGGGGCTGATACTGATCTGACCAATTGTTATCTTGGTATCTTAGGTACTACAACTTTCTGCAAATATCAGGATGGTCAGTCACAACGGCCCCAGTCGGAGTCAGGAGGGCCGGGGGCCGGTGGCCGGGAACCTGTCAACAAAAGCAAATCCGGTACTAAAGTTGATATTGATGTGTATTTGTGTCAAGGTGGCTGAGAGCGGCCCGCGTTGTTTTGTTAATTCTAACACTGTGAAAGGGATTAATGTTTGCCAAACAAATAACCTAGACGGAATTGGTAGTCCAATTAGTTGTGTTGACGGTGCTGGAAGTATTCTCTCCGCCCAGAGTCAAGGTGATTGCCGTGAATTGGCAGTTTGCTATAATGTCAACCTATATAGCATTTGAGGTATTAGGGCAAGTTGATAGCTTAGGATAATAAAGAGCATTACTTGACTATATAGCGTTGAAGGCATAAGGGCAGTTAATATTATAGGGCTGTATGGTATATTAATTGCACACTACATAGCATTTGAGGCATAAGGGCATGCAGGTGGATATTTTATGCCAGTTTGCTATGATATCAACCTATATAACATTTGAGGCATAAGGGCAGGTTGATATTTTAGGGCAGTATGGTATATTGGCACACTACATAGCATTCCAGGCGTATGGTGTGCCAATATACCAGATAGGCCTTAAAATACAACTTGCCCTTATGCCTTAAACCCGCAGGTCTCGGTACCCCTCCACCGACAGTCAGGGCGCAGTCGGGACAGGTACTCAGCCCTATTTATAGGAGAGCTGGGGCTTTAAACGCTATGTTGTCAGCAAATGTACTAAACTACCCTAAAATATCCACCTGCCCTTATGCCTCAAACACTATATAGTGTGCCAATATACCGAATAGGCTTGAAATAATAACTTATGCCTCAAACGCTATATAGTTAGCTAATGTACTAAACTGCCTTAGAATATCCACCTGCCCTTATGCCTCAAATGCTATATACCCAGTAAACACCCTACATAAATGCAACGTAGCTCAGAGGTTTCTGTAGGTAGATTTCCAACCAAAGGTTTGAATTTCGACTTTTTGCAAGGTTTATAAACGTCAAAACATTAAGGTTTCTTTACGTTCTACAAACGTTTATGTTCGATTTAAATTTATCTACCTCATTCAGATGCTCTTGTGCCTCAAATGCTATATAGGTTGAAAATATAACAACTGGCATAAAATATTCATCTGCCCTGTAAACTAAATTAACATTCTCAAATTGAGCTGCATCCAGACATAGATCTGTATCTGTATAATAATTGTCTTTCTGTCTGTAGGTGTTCAGGTCCCAGTGGTGCTGGTGGTGGTGGGTAGTGACCTCGACACATTGAAGCAGGCGGCTCAGGATGGCTACGTTCTCATTGTCAAGGACTCTGGTCGCGTTACAGAACTACTTCTAAAGGTATCTGAAAATCCACCCAGGTAAGTTATAATCAAATATTTGATGCTTTAACTTCATGCTAATAACTGTTCTTTGGTCACAAATACCCCACACAGAGTGCCTGATCTAGTGAACCACTGCTACAGTTAACAACCTCTATAGCTACCAGGTCCATTGTTTATCGAATGTTTTCCTTTATCTTTATGTTGATTAGATAATTCCAAAACAGTTTTGGGTCATTACACAACTATTTCCTCGCTATCCTTGCAATGCGAGCAAAAGTGTTACGCAACACTCTTCTGGTTATAAAAATTTCCAAGAAAAGTTTTGTTATATCATAACGTGAACAAAAGTGTTTCCTTGAGCCTGAATTTGTAGAACATCCCCAATGCATTTAATTCAATAAAGGATGCAACTGGTGGCAAATAAGAGAGCAAATCCCCGATTATCATTGATGATTCACTGATTTCCTTCCAGAATTGATTTGATGTGAGAAAAAAATCGCATTCCTAACAATGATAGCTACATAGACATCTAGTGGCAACGGGAGGAACTACCGATTCGCGATTTTGGTGCCGATTAGGCCCAAATTATAGATTATAAGATATCTGACTTTGAATTTTGATTAGTCTATATATAACAGTGTTGAGGTCGATAATATATATCTAAAAATAAATACGGTCATTGTATGGTTCTGATAATCTTATCAGCAATGCTAGAAGTGGAATTTTTGCAGTTCACAATCACAATTATACTGTTCTATTCATTTAAACAGGCTATAAGCCTATGAGCTGGACAGTTTAAATAAATAAATACAAACGAACAAACAAACAACTCCACGAAGGTGAGTAGTGGAATGTTCAAAGGTAGAGAGTTCGGATATTTTTTTAGACAGAACACAAAAACAAATAAGTTTAGTTAAGGTAATTTTTATTTACATTCACAGTTAAAGTTTAAACACATCACAGTCCTACAAAAAGTGGTTTGATAGCTCGTTGGCACCCGACAAAACCCGCACATTGCAAAGAAGGCATTGAATGGATTTTTTCCATAGTTGAGACTATAAATGGTGTAACACAGTTGCAGGTGATGGTATTGATACACAGCAATACAATTGTATAAACAACTCTGAACTCATCCGTAAAGCGTCTTCGACGTTGAACAAATCTTAAGACAAGTTTGACACAGCCACTTTGTGAACACCTTGGTTTAACAAGGGTGCTTTGAAATACAAACTATCACTGGCTTGTATCACATCCCATGTAAAGAGCCGCTCACAGTGACAGCGCATCGCCATTGTGAATTTAGTTTTATACCAACTTAGTGGTACCACATCAACTAAAGGAATACGGGGCTGATCACACACTCCGTATCTACGTTCCCTTAAAGAGCTATAAAAGCTAAGGGTAGAACTGGATGCTAAAATAAAAAACCCAAGATCTTCAAAACATACACGCGGGGTCTCATGAAACAGAAGACTCGCCTCAAACCGGGGCACAATAAACCACCTGAAGGACTGACACTCTCTAAGGTGACACACACTCTTTACACAACCCTGTCGCCTCGGTCCCATTTAGTCACTCAGAAGGGTAAAGTCAGAAGTTTTTTTTTTGACAATACTCTAATATGTTTTCGGCTACATTCTTCTTACTATAGAACTAGGGGACTGGTTGTAACGCCATCCGAATGTACCTCTCTCTTTATGTACAAGTAACTCAGTCCGTTTTTTTTCTACTCAGTATGTATGCATTCTATTAGCCAACACCTTGAAATTTAAGTTTGTCGTGCTGACTGGTTTTTGAGTCGAAAGAACGCTCATAAAGTCTTGAGGCTCCTTAGCATTCTGTTTTTCCACCACACCCTTTGCACTCCACTTTAAGGATGTACTCTCCCCCGTCACACTCTTATCATAGCACATGTAAGTCTTTAAGTTTAGATTGAGGATACCATCACCCTCCCATAAATGATAGCGTGTCTAATTATGCTTTACTAATACAGATGTCAGCCCTCAATATTCCAAATATTTAATTTTAATTTCCCTGCATAATTCAAATTATAATACTTCCAACAATCTGTTATTAAAAATCATTCATCTGAAATGAGAGTGGTCTTTATAACCAAATCTTCCCACTTACAGAAAATTGTGTAAATACATCACCAGCTACTCTTTTTGTTAGTAATAGTAAGGAAACAATTGAGAAGTTGCGTAACGATTATGACCTGTCAAAGAAATGGCTGCTTGAGGTAAGTTTGATAAGTTTTAGGGGGCTGTTAATCTGTGGACAGCGGCAGTAATATGAAATGGCGTGGGATGAATGCGGCCTAATATATAGACTATATGGAAAAGAGCAATTATGAAGACTACGCAAGCATGTTTTAGGTAACATGTTATCAAGATGTATTATCCAGACAATATATTGTAGTCAGTAGGTCAAAAATTAGTGAACACATTTGCTCTTTTATGTTGCTGGCTGAGGACTTCTAGGAAATTTGCAAAATATAGTCATGAAACTGAGAAAATGAAGATGTAAAATGCGTGGTTGGACTGAATTAAATGGATTTGTTATTTTGTGATTTAATATAGCTGACGAAAGCTGCAAGAAACAAAGGAAGGGTAATTATGATTTATGGCCCATCTATCTATCTATCTATCTATCTATCTATCTATCTATCTATCTATCTATCTATCTATCTATCTATCTATTTATCTATCTATCTATCTAGGAAAATTAAAAGAAAAGAAGGGGGTCCCGAACTACTTTTTTAAATATGGAATTTAGAAAAATAAAAGTATTTATATTTTTCTCCAAAATTGAAAAAAAAAAACACACCAAAACATCCTTGATCTTTTTCATTCTAACCGTTATGCACAGAAATATGAAACCTCAGTGCTGTGTTGCCCTTTACTGCAAAAATATATGTATGGCATCGTATTCTGGGTACAAATATAACAGTTCTGAAATGCATAGAAATATTGTTATAATTTTATAGGTTTATTGGTTAAAAAATAGCATTCAAAGTCAACAGAATTTGTTTAAAGTCTCTCAAAAAGTTTGTTCATATGATTTGCTGACATATAAATGTATTTCAATCTGAGGAGCTAGTTTTTCAGTGGTATCAATATTTAAAACCATTTCTATGATTAGAGTCTTGCAGTTCTCACAAACCGCATTTTCGGACTAAAAATACAGTTCCATTTTAGTCCCTTCTTCTTCTACCATTCCCAATGTTAGGTCAGTCTTTCCCAGGAAGGTGTTTCACCTCATAATATGGACCCCTGCCTGTATCAAATAGGGGAACCATATGTTGTCACAACCGCAATGTCACGAAAGACTAACTGAAAAAGGTGCCTTGACTAAAAGCATAGAGCCTACCACATAGTCTTAAAGGGCACATACCGTGTATAATGTGAAGTCTTAGTCTAAAAGGTATCTCTCCCAACATCCCGGTACTTAGGTGACTAGTCCATCCTCTGGTCACCTGTCCAACCTCTGTCTGTCCTATGGTCACCTGTGCATTGTCTATCTAGCAGTTCTCTCCATAGAGGGCAGACATGATGATCCTGTATACCCTATCCATATGGCCGAGGGAGAAAACATATACTGTAGATCCCGCCCCCCCCCCCTATTTACAGAACAGGCCTACATCCTGCACTGCAGGCACCACATTCAAAGAAAAATACCGTATATGGACTATATGCCCCATGATGGGATTTTACTATGCCACATTATCTGCTAAAAAAAATTGCCACTTCTAAACATGGACTCCCACAT
The DNA here is from genome assembly GCA_947462335.1 of Harmothoe impar. Lineage (NCBI taxonomy): Eukaryota > Metazoa > Annelida > Polychaeta > Phyllodocida > Polynoidae > Harmothoe > Harmothoe impar. Next base: position 1,864,406 of record OX381708.1, read on the forward strand.
TATGTATCATCAAATTCCACATAGGCCCCTGCGGAAATTAAAAAAAATATCTATATTGTGGTCATACCGGTCATATCACCCACCTACGTACAGGTAGGTCCTATATACCTAGGCTATAATGGATGAGCCTTTAACCCCTTAGTTTAACTCATTAGTGAGTTTTTTCGAGGTGAAAATCGAGTTTATGAATAACTCAATTTTCAGTTAACAGAAACTCCATTTTCAGTTGATATATGAGTTTTATGCAGGTAACTCTAATTTCGAGGAGATAATGGGGTTATTTTTGAAAAACTAGTTTTTCGATTTGAAAAACAAGTTTTTCGAATACTGAAACTTCGATTTTAGGGGTGAACATTTGGCTTGCCACAAGCACTGGGCCACCACTGATACTCCTAGGTGGCGCATCAGAGTCAATCTATTTTATAGGCACATAGACACGGAGTTATCTATTATGCACATGAAAGGTCAGAGTCTGTAACTGTCCAGATAATTTCCCATCGAGGCTACTGTGTACCCTAACTAACCTCTCTCTCTCTCTCTGTCTCTCTCTGTCTCTCTCTCTGTCTCTCTCTCTCTCTCTCTCTCTCTCTGTCTCTCTCTCTCTCTCTCTCTCTCTCTCTCTCTCTATATATATAGCTAAAACAACATAGGTCAGAGGTTTGAGCCATGCTCAAACCTCTGACCTATGTTGTTTTAGCTATTTCTGGCCCTTTTCAGGCTTATAGCTTTACAGAATAACCAGTTTTGCACCAATTTTTTCAAAAATTTGGTATATGTGAGAAAACATCCTAAGAATTCGGGAATTTTTTTTTTTTTGTGTATTGGCCCAATATTTTCAGTTTTTGGCCCCTCCAAAGGCCCAAAACCTCCAAAAAACGACAAAAACCCTTAAAATGACATGTTTTACATGTCTCCCATGTCTCCTGAGACAGTAATAGCCTATCCCTAATATCATTTTCTATTAGGTCTATGGTATAGTCAATAGATTCACAAGGTTTTCACCATATATGTACCATATTTTTTTCTCCATAGGCTTTTAAGTGTGTATTGTCAGCACAATTTTCAAAAGTCTTTTCTTTTTGATAGCTCTATACAGTATATAAAGAAGATCCACACATTATTCAGTGTAGGCCAGATTGAACAGTAACTATTTGGTCTTATGCTGGAAAAAAAAAAATTTGAAAAAATTCCAATAATCTAGGCAATAGGAGCAAATGTGTGTATCGATACATAATTTATGTCTCGGAATCACCCTCGGCGTTTTACTGTCTCATAGGCCGTAGTATTACTTGATATCTAATTCTTCTTCCCATATGCTCTACTGGTGCCAGGGGAGTAAGTTAGAATAGGGTTGGTTGGTCGGGCTGGTCGATGTGTATTGCTTTCGCACTGTAACAAGGTGTGAGCGCCTCGGGGTGATTCCGAGACATAAAATAGCGGTTCGAACGCGCCAAACAAGGAGGCGCCTAAGTCGAACGGGGACGCTGTCCTACATACGGGAACTTGCCAGTCGGCCATATTGGATGCTTCTCTTCTGCAGAAGACAACAACACTGAGGAGGATATTTCAATTTTCGCCGAAAAAGGGCCTAAAAGGTGAGGGATCGGAAAAATTTCCAACGTGTATTGATAGAATATGGTCTGTACCCCCCCTACATGTACTTTCTGATACTTTAAACGACTTATATTCGCTGTAAAACACTTATTTACAACCTCGTTCGGCGAAATTTCCCCCGGGCGCCATGCCGTTAGTGTCTGTCTGGAGGCTGGCCGACCGGTGGGTGATTCCGAGACATAAATTAGCGGCGAGTGAAAATTTCGCCTAACCTTTGTTTAATATCCTCGCATTTGTAAATATGTACCCGGAATCGATTGCTTATATGCTACTACGTTAGTGTGTGGTGTTTGGTTGATATCCTTTGTGTATTTGTCTATATTTTCGGCCAAGAAACAAAAAAAAAATCAAATTGTACTTGCAAATTCCGATGGACATGGTCGAAATAACCCACAAATACCTGTTGATTCGCTATTATTTGTACTTGAGAGTGTACCTACACCTCCCCTCGATCGTTTTAGTATGTTTTAATAGAGTATCCAACACAAATGTGTACATGGTGAGCGGTTTAGTAGAGCCACTACGGGTGCCGGGGTGGTGGGTGATTCCGAGACATAAATTAGCGGCGAGTGAAAATTCGCCTAACCTTTGTTTAATATCCTCGCATTGGTAAATATGTACCCGGAATGGATTGCTTATATGCTACTACGTTAGTGTGTGGTGTTTGGTGGATATCCTTCATGTATTTGTCTATATATTAGGCCCAGAAACGAACAATTTTCCTAAATAATTCGCAAATTCTGTCGGAAATTCTTGAAATACCATACAAATACCTTGGGATTTGCTATTTTTTGTGCTTGAGAGTGTACCCACACGTCCCCTCCATCGTTTAAGTGTGTTATAAGAAAGAATAGATCACTTTTGTGTACATGGTGAGCGGTTTAGTGGGAAGACCTTATTTTCGGTCTCGGAATCACCCTTGCGGGCGACGCAACCTTAAAACTCGTGCACGCTTCTTAATATCTAATATATTTCAATTATTTTGGCTTGCCCTGTGTCATACCAGCCCTACCTAGTGTACTACACTCTAATTCTGATGTTTCCTACCTTATTTTGTGGATTTATACAACTTTTATTTTTTGTCTCGGAATCACCCGCTCATGTTTTCCCCCCATGAAACATACTTACACTCCTTCAATCGTTCCCATATTTTAACTCAGTATGCCCCCATAGTACTAGCATCTACCCAAACAGTCATTTACTTAATACTTGGAACTTTTTTTTGGCCCTACCTGGTGGTATCACCTTTTGGGCTTGATATGCATGCATGTGCCATAATTACTCTCCTGACCACTAACCACCACAGCCCGAATGTGTTTTCTTAGTTACTTTGTTACACTATGCTAACTGTCAACCTTTTTTTATTAAAAGATGCCAGGAAGAGGGCGCGGGAGACCGCCCCTGCCACCAGACGAGAGGAAGCCGCGCTCCCTCACCAAGGCCGACTGGAGGCGCAAGAGCCAAGCCGACAAAGGCCTCAAACAGTTCAATGACGACGAGGTAGCAAGGAAGGCGGCAGCGAAGGAAAAGGTAAGAATTTACAGATTATCATGACATTATATTAAAAAAAATATTATATTTAAAAATACAATGATCCATAGCCCGTAATGCCTTCTGTTAAAAGCTTTTCAAACAGTCAACAATATGGAGTCCTTCATTCTATAATTCACCTTAATTTTATAATTCACATTCACTGTTAAAACAGTACTGAGGCTACTAAAATAGATTTGATACTGTGCAATACTGAATTTTATTATTTCTTTTTAAGTGGTTGGAGGATGCAAGCGAGCAGGATGTGGCAGACCAGAAGGCCGTGCACGCCAGGCAGTCACGGGAGAGCAAGGCCCGTGTGAAGGCCCGTAAGGCTGCAGCCGCCGCACTCGCTGCCGACGCACCTGCTGCCGACCCTGCACCTGCCGCTGACCATGTACCTGCCGCTGACCCTACACCCGCAGCCCCCGTGCCAGGCAAGGGCAAGGGGAGGGGCAAGGCTTCCGGCCCCATGCAGGTGGTGCTATTTGGTGTAAGTTTTACATTTCTTATTGTAAAGTCAATACTGGTTTTATCAACCTTTTAATTACATGTAATTTCATTTAGTAAAGTTACTATGAATAGAGGGGAAACTGTTTTATCAACATACAAGTTTCAAATGTGAGACCATAACAATACTGCAGTATAATTGAGCCTTTTCCCATGATAAATTATTTGGATTTTTCTACTTTACAGCGGACACCGGGGAGGAAGGTGACAGCCACCACCACCGCGTCTGCCACCACCACCGCACCCTCGGCCCCCACCACCGCACCCTCGGGGTCCAAGCGGTCTAAGACCACTGCGCCCGACACCACCACGGCACCCTCGGCACCCAAGCGATCCCGCTCGGTTGACCCGGCTCTGGTGTCCGCTGTGGTAAGTCTTAGTCGCTATTGTTGAATATTGATACTTTGATTAAACCTTTACTCTCTTAAGTAAAAAGAGTCTGCTAGGCATGTAAAAAGAGTCTGCTAGACATGTAAAAAGAGTCTGCTAGACATAAACAAGTCTATAAAGATGCACATAGAATCAGAGTGTTACCATAGATGTCAGTACATAGAAAAATGCTCATTTCTCTTCATCTAATATCCCCTCTTACCTATTTTCAGACTGCTCGCGTGACGGCCAAGGTGGGCGCCCCGCCAAAGCCAGCCCTGCGGAAGGCGGCCCCGACCAAGGCTCGCGCGGCCAAGGCGGCCCCGACCCCGGCAGGACCCACCAAGTCGGCTCCGACCCCGGCAGGCCCCACCAAGGTGGCCCCGACCAAGGCTGGCGCGGCCAAAGCGGCCCCGACCCCGGCAGGACCCACCAAGCGCCGGAGGCTGGAAGTACCTGACTTCACCTCTGTCGTAAGTCAGATTCTAATGATATAAAAGTTAATATATGTTATTGTTGGATATTATTTCTTTGTAGTGCTTTAACCTTATCCCCGTAAAGTAAAAAGCGAAAGTACAAAGTAAAAAAGTGATAGACATGGACATACAAGTTACTAACCAACACATAGGTTCTTTATCCAGTTGATCTCATATTCCCTCTTACCTGTTTCCAGACTACTCGCGTCACCACCGCCTCCACGTCGGCTGCCCCTGCCTCCCCGTCGGCTGCCCCTGCCTCCCCGTCGGCTGCCCCTGCCTCCCCGTTGGCTGGCGTGGCCTCCTCGTCGGCTGCCGTCGCCTCCTCCTCCACCACGACGTGTACGAGCCTGGGCCCGAGTGGGCTACGCCCTCGGAGGCTAGTCCCTTTGACCGCTCGTCGGTCCGGCCGGGCCCAGGCTCGTGAACGGTCGCCGTCTCCGTTCGCCTCCACGGAGGAGGAGGACTTAGACCCTGACGAGGAGGTCACTCAGCACGTCAGCATCGTGCGGGAGCAGAGGTAAGGGTCACTTTTTACTCTAATTTTGTAAAACTTTATAACCTCTTAAGGGTGACATAATGCATGATGCACCAATGCAGCATCAGCGAGTGACTTCCCGGGTGTGTATCATCTTCAAGTGACAGACATACTTAAAGCCTTAATGCATTGAAACAAGAATGTGTAGCCATTATATATTGTGTATTTCATTGTCCTACTTTAGTTTAATTGTATAATTCATGAGATTATTGTCATTGACTTTTGATCTACAGGAAGGTTGTCCGTAAGGACATACACCGTGTGGCGCCAGATTAACGTAATTGTATATCAATATTAAGCTAGTTTAGAGTTGTATGTTGTCTGTTTAGCTGCCTGTTTAGTTCCTTCCTGTCCTGCTTTTTATAGTTGCCATTGCCTGATTTTTTGCTTTATTTCATGCTTTTTGAAATTTATTGGAATTGCAATTTGATTTTGATTTTGAACCCTCACACTTCCCCCTGTAGAATTAATCCCAACCTTTGTGTTCATGATACATGAATGCCATGTGAACATATGCTAGAGGTATTAGCAATAGAATAACTAGCTTATTAATTGTGGTGTATGTGTAATTACACTTATCATAAATCTGATTCCCTGTTTTAATGCCTATCCATTCTCTTTGTTTAAAGCACTGCCACTCCCCGTCAGACTGCTGCAGACTACAGGCACCGCCCCCGGACCACGGACCCGACTACCCCCTACACCACCACCACCACGGCGTCGACCCCGGAGCCGGCCTCTTGGTCGACACCGGGGCCGACAGACTACAGGCACCGCCCCCGGACCACCGAACAGGCTACCCCCTACAGGACCACCACGCCGTCGACCAAGCACCGTCCACCGATCATCCGGCCGATCCTCACCGCAACGATCCCAGAGCTAGACTGCGGGTCACCACCGGACACCTCTCCCCCGTACCAGCCACCCAAGAGGACCCCTCTTGAGTCCCGGTTGTACAAGCAGGGCACGGCCTTAAGGAAAAGGGAACTGGAACTTACTGACACCATTAAGTCCCTAGAGGCAGAGGTAGCGACCCTTAGTCGCAGGATGTGCATCCCACCTGCCGTGCCTGTTCCCACACACACCCTGTACACCGGAGACCGTGAGGGCGGTCCAGTACCAGCGCGGGTGGCCACACCCACACCTGAGGGCGGTGAGCTACCAGCGCGTGTGCCCACACCCAACCCTGACACCGGAGACCGTGAAGGCGGTCCGGTGCCAGCGCGGGTGGCCACACCCACACCTGAGGGTGGTGAGGTACCAGCACGTGTGCCCACACCCAACCCTGACACCGGAGACCGTGAAGGCGGTCCGGTGCCAGCGCGGGTGGCCACACCCACACCTGAGGGTGGTGAGGTACCAGCACGTGTGCCCACACCCAACCCTGACACCGGAGACCGTGAAGGCGGTCCGGTGCCAGCGCGAGTGCCCGCACCCCCTAAGCACACTGTCCCTGCTGTTCCGCGCCCTGTGGCCACCACCAGTCGTCGCGCCCGGGCAGCGGAAAAAGCACAAGACTACCTCTTGGAGGCCTTTCGTGCGCTGCCCTCAAAGTCTCGCATCGAGCTGGGGAGGCTGTGTGTATCGCCCCGGAAGATGAAGCGTATGAAGATAACATCTGCAGTCGCTTCGTTGCTTCAGGTGGACTACCGCACCCTTCAGCGTCGTCGAGCCCTGGTGACCCCGAGGATGCGGAAGTCAGAGGACAGGGGAGCTAGTGTCATAGAGTTTTTGTGTGACCCTGAAAATTCCACCACTATGCCTGGAAAGAGGGACTGTGTAACATGTGAGGAGATTGTCCCCGACGGTGAAGGTGGGGAGAAGAAGGTGAAGGTGAAGAAACAGAAGGTCATCCTTAATGACTTTCTCTCTGTCCTGCACTGCCTCTACTTGGCCGAGTTCCCCCAGTTCGGCTGCAGTCTCTCTTTCTTCACCAAGCAAGTGAGAAAGCAGAAGTGGCTACAGCTGGTGTCCATGCAGAACTCTGAGGTGTGCCTCTGTGTGAAGCACCAGAATTTCACACTGAGGCTCCGTGCTGCCGGCATCAACACTCAGGCGGACTCCCTGGTGCGCGCCACTGCAGTCGCTGACTTCGAGGCTGGACTCCGTGCATCCCGTCTGCCTGCGGTCGTTGTCGTAAAGACCTGGCAGAACGTGGATGTCCCCTACGGAGACCCGGAGGCGGGGAAGACCACCAAGAAGCTCCGCCTCAGGGACTCGGTCAAGGACAGGGAGGCATTCATCAAGAGCCTCTGCGAGGAGTTCCTCACCATCTGGGACCACTCGGAGAGGGCAAGGCAACAACACCGTGCTGTCCGTGAGCTGAGGCTACTGATGCCGGAGGACGAGGTCACCATCCAAATGGACTTCGCCGAGAACTGGATGATCTCGTTCTTCGGTGAGCCAATGGCAGTGTTCTACGCGAAGGACCCCATCACCATCCACCCGGTTGTCATCCACTACCGGAAGGGGGACGAGGTAGAGCACTCCAGCATCGCCATCTGCACGGACCACCGCAAGCACGACGCGAGCTGCATCCTTGCCTTTCTCCGAGATATCCTTCTCCACGCCAGGAAACTGGTTCCTGGGTTGAAGGTGGTGCACTACGTGACAGACTCACCATCTTCCCAGTACAGGAACATCTCCATGTTCTCCCTGCTGTCTAAGCACCCCGAGCTGTTCCTCCTCATCGCCACCTGGACCTACTACGAGGCCGGCCACGGCAAGGGCCCCTGCGATGGCATTGGGGGTGAGGTCAAGCGCTTCGCAGACTTCTGTGTCAAGATGAAGAAGTTGATCGAAAACGCAGAACAGCTGGTGAAGAGGGGTAATGCCAAAGGTGGCAAAATCCTCTACATCCACGTCCCCGAGGAGGATGTGGAGGCAGCCCGCCTCACCCTTCCCCAGCTTGTTGCCCCCAAGAGCCTCGAGGGTACCATGAAGGTCCACGCCGTGGTCCCCGTCGTCGAAGGCAAGTCGGTCGCTGTGCGTGAAACCTCCTGCTTCAAGGAGTGCCGCTGGCAGGACGGTGTGTCTGTCCGCGGATGTGACGGCTGGACCGTCCACCAGCTCTTCAAGCAGACCAGCGACGAGCAGAACACCATCCAGCTCCGCAAGAGTTCCCGGGGGGCACGCAACCCTGCACTCCGCGCAAAGAGGCTGGCTGACTACGCAAGCTACGACCAGCGGGCAGCTGCAGCCAAGAAGGTGATGGCTGCCAAGGCTGCCTTCATCGCTGCAGCCCGCGTCGCAGGTCAGGTGAAGCTTGCCAAGTCTGCCCAGCAGAAGCGCAAGTGCACCACACAGGACACCGCTCCAGCCGCCAAGCGTACCCGGTCGGCTCCCAGCGGTCCTCGTGCTCCCCGTGCTCCACGTGCTCCTCGAGATGCCCTGCCTACCGCTGCACATCTTGTCAAGCGCAATGATCCTACAGCTACACAGTATGCACTGGGTGACTTTGTTGCCGCTGAGTACAACCAGGAGTGGAAGATTGGCAAAATCATCACCAAGAACCACCCTGAGTACTCAGTGGACTTCATGACAACAGCCCCAGCTGTAGTCAACGGATTCACCTGGCCCGTCAACAAGGACATCTGTCCCATCGGGTACGGGAGTATCCTGATGAGTGTCCCTCAGCCTCGCTACGTCAGGGTCTTCAAGAAGGTGCCCACCTTCGAGCTGGAGGAGAACATCGTTGACACCGTCAAGCGCTTGGCAAGAGCAAACCTGAACTGGTAAATTGATATGGACTGCCCACTGACAATGAACACTGAACACTGGACACGCCGATTCCCGCGACGCACAAACCCGTCGGGACGGTATCGTTGGGCTGATGTGCTTTCCGGCCCGGAAGTGGAAGGACCCCCTCACCAGGACGTACGAATTCCTTGGCTCCCTGAGGTCTGCGTAGTGGACCCGTGTGTTCTGTACATGTAGAGATAACTGGGGGGAGGGGTTGGAAAGATAATGGTTGAGATTGGGGGGTGCTTTAAGTGTAATGTTACCCGACGGGTGATTCCGAGACGTAAATTAGAGACTTATTAGAAAGGATAGCATGCCCAATAGAACTATGGGGTTGTCTTTGTAACTGTTTATATTAATAGTAAACATGTTAACCTTATGCTATGCAGGTATTTTAGTGCAGCTATGATGATATTATTTTTGTATCTGGTCGCGTAATCTCAGGAAACTTGCAAAATTTTGTGAAATTATTTTTATAAGACATGGTTCATATAGAAATAGGGTGCCAACTGATGTTAAATGTACCCAGAACTCAGCCAACACATGTCTTGTACATATAGAGTTAGTTTGGAGCGGATGTGTGAAGTTTGGTTGAGATGGGGGGGGCACTTTAGGTGTAATGTTACCCGACGGGTGATTCCGAGACGTAAAATACGGAAATGTGATACTTAGTGGAAGGGATAGCATGCCCCATAGGACTATGGTATTGTCTTTGTAACTGTTTATATTAATAGTAAACATGTTAACATTATGCTACACAGGTATTTTAGTGCAGCTATGATGATATTATTTTTGTATCTGGTCGCGTAATCTCAGGAAACTTGCAAAATTTTGTGAAATTATTTTCATAAGACATGGTTCATAAAGAAATAGGGTGCCAACTGATGTTAAATGTACCCAGAACCCAGCCCACACATGTTTTGTACATATAGTGTTAGTTAGGATAGGCTGTGTGAACTTTGGTTGAGACGAGAGCACTCTATGTATAACCTGAGCAGGCGGCAGAAATCGGGTGATTCCGAGACGTAAAATAGGGAAATGTGATACTTAGTGGAAGGGATAGCATGCCCCATAGGACTATGGTATTGTCTTTGTAACTGTTTATATCAATAGTAAACATGTTAACCTTATGCTACACAGGTATTTTAGTGCAGCTATGATGATATTATTTTTGTATCTGGTCGCGTAATCTCAGGAAACTTACAAAATTTTGTGAAATTATTTTCATAAGACATGGTTCATATAGAAATAGGGTGCCAACTGATGTTAAATGTACCCAGAACCCAGCCCACACATGTTTTATACATATAGAGTTAGTTAGGATAGGCTGTGTGAACTTTGGTTGAGACGAGAGCACTCTATGTATAACCTGAGCAGGCGGCAGAAATCGGGTGATTCCGAGACGTAAAATACGGAAATGTGATACTTAGTGGAAGGGATAGCATGCCCCATAGGACTATGGTATTGTCTTTGTAACTGTTTATATCAATAGTAAACATGTTAACCTTATGCTACACAGGTATTTTAGTGGAGCTATGATGATATTATTTTTGTATCTGGTCGCGTAATCTCAGGAAACTTGCAAAATTTTGTATAATTATTTTCATAAGACATGGTTCATATAGAAATAGGGTGCCAACTGATGTTAAATGTACCCAGAACCCAGCCCACACATGTTTTATACATATAGAGTTAGTTTGGATAGGCTGTGTGAACTTTGGTTGAGACGAGAGCACTCTATGTATAACCCGAGCGGTCGGCAGAAATCGGGTGATTCCGAGACGTAAAATACGGAAATGTGATACTTAGTGGAAGGGATAGCATGCCCCATAGGACTATGGTATTGTCTTTGTAACTGTTTATATCAATAGTAAACATGTTAACCTTATGCTACACAGGTATTTTAGTGGAGCTATGATGATATTATTTTTGTATCTGGTCGCGTAATCTCAGGAAACTTGCAAAATTTTGTATAATTATTTTCATAAGACATGGTTCATATAGAAATAGGGTGCCAACTGATGTTAAATGTACCCAGAACCCAGCCCACACATGTTTTATACATATAGAGTTAGTTTGGAGAGGCTGTGTGAAGTTTAGTTGAGACGAGAGCACTCTATGTATAACCCGAGCGGTCGGCAGAAATCGGGTGATTCCGAGACGTAAAATACGGAAATGTGATACTTAGTGGAAGGGATAGCATGCCCCATAGGACTATGGTATTGTCTTTGTAACTGTTTATATTAATAGTAAACATGTTAACCTTAAGCTACACAGGTATTTTAGTGCAGCTATGATGATATTATTTTTGTATCTGGTCGCGTAATCTCAGGAAACTTGCAAAATTTTGTATAATTATTTTCATAAGACATGGTTCATATAGAAATAGGGTGCCAACTGATGTTAAATGTACCCAGAACCCAGCCCACACATGTTTTATACATATAGAGTTAGTTTGGAGAGGCTGTGTGAAGTTTAGTTGAGACGAGAGCACTCTATGTATAACCCGAGCGGTCGGCAGAAATCGGGTGATTCCGAGACATAAAATAGGGAAATGTGATACTTAGTGGAAGGGATAGCATGCCCCATAGGACTATGGTATTGTCTTTGTAACTGTTTATATTAATAGTAAACATGTTAACCTTAAGCTACACAGGTATTTTAGTGCAGCTATGATGATATTATTTTTGTATCTGGTCGTGTAATCTCAGGAAACTTGCAAAATTTTGTGAAATTATTTTTATAAGACATGGTTCATATAGAAATAAGGTGCCAACTGATGTTAAATGTACCAAGAACTCAGCCCACACATGTTTTGTACATATAGAGTTAGTTTGGAGAGGCTGTGTGAAGTTTGGTTGAGACGAGAGCACTCTATGTATAACCCGAGCGGTCGGCAGAAATCGGGTGATTCCGAGACATAAAATAGGGAAATGTGATACTTAGTGGAAGGGATAGCATGCCCCATAGGACTATGGTATTGTCTTTGTAACTGTTTATATTAATAGTAAACATGTTAACCTTAAGCTATACAGGTATTTTAGTGCAGCTATGATGATATTATTTTTGTATCTGGTCGCGTAATCTCAGGAAACTTGCAAAATTTTGTGAAATTATTTTTATAAGACATGGTTCATATAGAAATAAGGTGCCAACTGATGTTAAATGTACCAAGAACTCAGCCCACACATGTTTTGTACATATAGAGTTAGTTTGGAGAGGCTGTGTGAAGTTTGGTTGAGACAAGAGCACTCTATGTATAACCCGAGCGGTCGGCAGAAATCGGGTGATTCCGAGACATTAAATATGTATTGGAGTGATACTTTAGGCCAGTACTGTGCATAGTAAGTATAGCCAGAGGTCTTAATGCTTTGGGTATATCAAAGTACACATACTGAGGACATTGTAGAGTGATTATGGGGACTAATCTATTCATTTTGATGAAAATATAGTAAAGTTGGGAGTATGTGACAGACATTTTCTTAATTTTGGTTAATATTCAAAATTGATTGGGCTATATTTCAAAAAGTATTTGTCTGATGATATTCATTCTTGGCATGCTTTAAGATACATGTCGTACCAGCTTGTGTACCAAATTTGGAGTTGCTATGATGTATTTAAGACCTAAAAGTATGTCACCCTGTATTTAATGTCTCGGAATCACCCGATACACGGACGATAAACTTCGCGACGCGATAAAAACTGAACCGCTAGGGTTAGAAGCGTATCACAAAGTGTTCTGAGGAGCCAAGATATATACCTTTCAATGTAATAAACTTGTTTAAACATATTGAGAACTTTCTGATTTGTCCTTCCTCTATCCTAAAACAACATAAGTCAGAGGTTTGAGCCATATATATATATATATATATATATATATATATATATACATATATGTAGATTTCGCATAAAATACTGCCTGTCTAGATTCATATCTCCTTCGGATAGGTGATGTATCCAGACCTGGTGGAAAGATGGATAGGTAAAGTGTCCCAAGATTTATGAGTCAGTAATTTACCACTGCTTACAGATTCGGTTGGTTGACCTCAAAAGGGATCTACTAGAATGGGCGATCTTCCAAACCGTTACACAAGGTAGGTAAAATTACAATGGAGTAGATGCTAAAGTTCTATGTGTATCAAGGCATATCTAAATAAAGCAGGCCTGGACAATCCGGGATATTCTCCACCACAGGTATATTAGCCCATATGGGAGGTTCTACCAGCAAGGGGAGATTCTCCTTTACTTGGGCCCGCTCCCGGCGGCCCTTATCTCTAGAGATAAGGGCCGCTGGTAGAGATAAGGGCGGCCGCTGGTCCGCTCTCCAAGGGGAAATCTCCCATTGATGTAGTTAATAGAGGTGTGCTGGTGAGGGAGGGGTAGAGGGGGGAGGGGAGTCCACTACAATTTTACCTTATTTTGGTTATATTTTCTCATTCAAATCATTATATTTCACGAAATACAAGGCCGTTATACAAGCCCCTTCACATATACCTAGCTAATTATGTTCTCTACCTGTATCTAGGTTAATCTATTTTAGCAAATAATGTTTAGATATTCGCAAATTGGATTTTCTTATTGAACCTATAGTTACATGTATATTGACCAAATATCAAGGGCAGAAACCCCCTCACTGTCTTTTCTCCCGGCATGGGGTTAAAGATAGGATTTCCCCAACCTGTAAAGCAGTGCACGTATTTAAAGATTACATCTGCATTAGGGAGTGGCACTGGTTAACTTTTAACAACGGGGGGAGGGGGGGTTGGTGGATTGGAGGGGGGACCAAAAAAGTGTTTCCACGCTCGCTTACCACTCCCTTATCTCTCCCGTTAAAGTGTGTCATTTGGAGAAAGTTTAAAAAGTTAGATATGTTCTGGTCTTTGGCAGGAATAGTCTACTGTATTGCTTGTGAATTTGTGTCCTTGTAGGCTCGTGTAAGGAAGACGGGCAGAGGCATAAAAAGTTACTGTTAGCCTGGAACCAGCATGACATAGTTGATGAACATATTCAGAAGAAACTGGTAGGATTATATTGTTTATCAGGGCATATAATTTAACATATTTCTAGAATTCTTTTTATCGCAATATTCCTAGAATGTTTTCTTTGCAGTAAATGGTTATATTCCCCATCCCGATACACATTTCAATAAGGTCCTTTTTAGGAAATGGTCTCATTCTCTAGGTGGATTGAACACTCAGACAATCACCCCCTTTTGTACAGGGCTATGGTCTAGACCCGATCGTTCAGCCTGCTTGGGAGGGGGGGTCGGGGTGAGGTTGGCTTATAGACGGGGCTGCACATATGTAGTATATATGTATCGGATTGGGACTATACTAAGTACTTTATATTGCTCACTCGATGTGCAGCCAACTAATTAGTGCCCTCCATTTGGTCACGTGACCGGAAGTGACGTCACGTGACCTACTTAGGGGATCAGCGATGACCGGAAGTGACAGAAGTGACCCAATTAAAAAAAATAGGCCACGTGACAGGAAAGGGCTTACTTAAGGGGGTCACGTGACTGGAAGTGACCTAATTAACTGGGGGGAGAAGGGGGGTACTCTTGGGGGGTGCATAGGGGGGGGAGGAAGGGGGGAGGGGGGCACTCTGGGGTCGGGGGTCTCTCGGGCTGCATCGGGAGGGGGGGAGGGGTACACTTTGGGGGGAGGGGGGCACTTTGGGGGGGAGCGTCTCTTTGGGAAAAAAGAAAGGAAAGAAATTATTTTTTACTTAATTAAGAGACTTGCCTCCTCTCCCTGGGGGGAGGAGGCGAGTCTCTTATTTTTTTTTGTTAAGTTTAAATAAAGATTACGTATGAAATAAAACACAGCAAAATAAACTATTTTATTATTTTATTTTTTATTTTTCATTTCAATCGCTTGATTAATGTATGTTGACCCCCGGTGAATCATCTACCGCGAGCAATCTGCGGTGTCTTCTTCCAAACGGAAACACCTATCGTTTTCCACTTGCCCCCGCCTTCTGAGAACTGCCAACTCAGGTCAGCAGGTTTTATTTTCTTCAGCATTTCCGTCAGCAAAATTTTGGCAAGTAGGAGAATGTCTGAAATGTTCCACAGCGACATCATCACTGTCTAACCACGTGTGTATAGTGACTCCGCATTGAAAGCATTGAACAACATCGCTACCACCTATGTAAAAGAACCCGTGGGCGGTGAGAGTCTCTCCGAAAGAGCGTGGGTTATACCACCCAAAGGCGTTGAAAGTGTGCAGTCGACTCGCTAAACTAGCGAAACCCGCATACTTGGCCATCCTGTTGTCGCACGTGGCAGCAAGGCAGATAGTTAGTTAGTTAGTTAGTTGGGTAGGCAGGCAGGCAGGTAGGTAGGTAGGCAGGCAGGCAGACAGGCTGACAGGCGACTTTTTTTTCTGATTGCGATCGAAATGAGACACTAGAGACGCAACACGAGTGAGTGTTCTATATGGCTGTGTTTAAACTCCTTTCCTGCCGGCTGGCTGCACACCCTCTAAAGATGGCACTGCAGACTCTCCTGTGTAGCGACTTGAGATTTGATCGCGCGACGGCGCGCAAGTTCTATATTTTTTTCTTTTTTTTCTTCTTTTTCTTTCATAGGTGTATTAGAAAGGGTGTGCTCGATGTTATATGTAACTACTCCCTTAAAAATCATAGCAAGTGTGAAAGCATCCTTTCTTGGTGATGAAAGTGAAGTAATATATGGATGACGACGTCAGACCTTCCCATGCGCTCCAACAAGACTCGAATGAGTTGAAAATGTGTACTGTGACGGTCAGCTTGCCACATTTTCAACACTTCGAAGACCTGGCGAGTGGGGTCTTCTTTGGATTGTTGAGCGATCCTATCTAGCTTGTCAGATGACAAAGGTAAATACTGCCCCAGGTCTTTCCACTCGCTACCTAGTGATTCGGCCATGACGCTAAAAAACCTCCCCATTGTGGGCAAGTCTGGATTGTCTTAATCCAGCTCACACATGTTGAAAAAGTTAAGCGTCTTAAGCAACGTATCCGGTCGATCAATGCCGATGAAGGCGAGGCAGAGCTCTAGCCATCTCGCATGAGGTGTAGTTATATTCCACCAAGCTCTGAACATCTCCGTACACATCTCCTCCGTCGTCTTGACAGCACCCCCTAGGGTGTCCATACGGGCGGCGGTAATCTCCGAGCAACCTCCCAACCATCTCCAAGATCCAACTAACCGCTGACCTATTTCATGAAGCAACTGATTGCTATATGCGAAGCGCGCTGCCTCTCTTGTCACACCATTACCATCAGTCTCCACATGCGCGTCACACTGCTCTTGAGAGGGAGAGAGCGAGTGTGCAACTGTTTCACGACTCATCTCGTCTGAAAAAAAACACTCTATGAAGAACGGGTAAACGGTGTGGTGGTGATGCTGACGGCGGAGGTAGTGGTGGTGGTGGTAGATGTGGTAGGCGTAGCGGTCAGACGTGATATGGGTTTTCCAACAGAAATAAGAGCTTTTACACAGAGGATTTTAAACCTATTTCCAACTACATACCCGACTGTCTAGCGACTTATCCACATGAGGCCTTTCATCCGCTCATCAAGAGCTTATGAGGAAGAGTATGCTACAGCTGGGATGAGCTGCATTCAGATTTCCTTTTCATCTCCATCTGTGGAGGGCAGCTGAAATCTAATTTTTATACACCCCCCTACCGAGGCCTTCTTTTTTTTTCTAAATACATAAAAAAAAACGAGCTCTGATCTTGGTGGAGCTCTTTTCCCTGAGGACCACTCTCCCTTTTATGATGTAACAGCAGAGGTCAGGTGAAAATCAGATTTATAGACATCCTGCCGACTCTTTTCCCTGAGGACCACTCTCCTTTTTATGATGTAACAGCAGAGGTCAGGTGAAAATCGGATTTATAGACATCCTACCGAGCGCGGATCTCTGTGATTACAGACTTAGTGCTCTTTCTTCTAAGAGTCGGCAAAACCAGCTGACATCTATTCAGCTGCAGAAAGCAGCTTATCTCCAGAAGCAGGCGTATATAAGGGAGGTAGAAAACTACCATTCACTCACTCACTCTTCTCTACAGACACCACCATGAGCAGAAGACAACCGTGTAAGCTACAGCTACCCAAGAAGATGAGGAAGAGCGGTCGTTCAGCGTCTTCTCTTACTACTGAAGATGGTGCTACCACCGCAACCTCTTGGACTTATGATCCTCGCAGTGTAGCGAGTACTAGTGGTGGTAGTAGTAGTAGTAGTAGTAGTAGTACTAGTAGTAGTACTAGTACTAGTAGTAGTAGTGTTACTACACCTGCTGCTGCTGCTGCTGCACCTGCTACGCATGCTGCTGCTACGCATGCTGCTACTGCTACGATACGGACCACTACTGCGCATGTCCCGCTTGCCACTGCTGCACCTACTGCTGCTGCTTCGCTTGCTGCTACTGCTGCGACGGTCACTGCTGCACATGCTACGCTTGCAGGTGGCACGGATAGGCAACGCGTCGGCTGCGCAAGGCCTCCCC
Organism: Harmothoe impar; assembly: GCA_947462335.1. NCBI lineage: Eukaryota > Metazoa > Annelida > Polychaeta > Phyllodocida > Polynoidae > Harmothoe > Harmothoe impar. The sequence continues at coordinate 1,881,681 of OX381708.1, forward strand.
TATCACAAACCCTGGTTTATGGTACTGGATGGGGAAAGGAGATAGATAGATAGTTAGAAAAGACAGCTAGCGATAGACAGCTAGTTAGATAAAAAAAAAAAAATTCTCTTCACATATTATATTGGTAACTCAGTGAAACATGACGCAGTAAGTCTGCGAAAAGTGTTTCAAATTTTTTAAAAGGTTGTACAATCACGACAGACACGTGGAAAAATGTAGGGTGATACCTAGGTTTTGTCCTCTATGCGGTGAAGGCACTTGCCGAAAAATCACCTGTTGACGCGAATCTCTCAACAGAGTAACTATCCCTCCGATGATATGCGCTATACCGAACGGTGAGGAAATATTCACCGCGAATTGGTCTGCAATACAAACAGGTGTCAGGGTGAACGGGACTCGCATGAGTGTAACAAACTTAAGACTATCAACCGGCGAGTTGAGTGACGCTGTCGATACTATGCGACACATTCACTTCATGCAAAGATTCAGTTACAAAGTAGGGTCGGTGCTGTGGGATCACGTCCCTTTGACGGCTAGCGTCGCATCCAGGGTGGGAAGGTCTGGTCTGCTTCGTGAGAGAATCCGACGCAGATTCCGACCCCTTGTTGGACAGAGTTTTAAATTGCATAAACGACACCGCCAAAGTCATCGGGGAAGCGGTGCTAGAAGTTTACCGACCGACGTTAGCGAAGTTAGATGCAGTGAAGCTCTCCTGCTAGAGGAGGCGGTGTTCAGACTTTCTCCCGGTAGAGGCGGCAGCGGCGGCGGCGGCGACCCCTTCACTGCAACCTCGGAACAGACACCTGTTAGTTCAACTGAAGAACAGGCTTTTGAGATATCTCCATCAAGTTCCGGTCGTAGGTTTCAACTCGGGGCGTTACGACTTGAACCTGATCAAAATACAGCTTCACTGGTTCTTTGCCTCCAAAGACCGAAATAACAAAGAATTCAGCGTCATAAAGAGAAGTAACCAATATTTGGCAGTTTACACGCAGCACACGGTTTTCTTGGACGTAGTAGACTATTTGGCACCAGGTTCCATATACGGGAATTATTTGCTAGCTTTCACCAGAAATCAAGAGAAAGGTCACTTTCCTTACGAATGGATGACGTCTACCAGGAAACTGGAAAACAGAACACTACCACCGAGATCATCTTTTGACAGCAAACTGACCGGCACCAAGATGACCGAATCCGACTACGCCAAATGTGGAACAGTTTGGTCCGAACAGAACAAAAAAAACATGAAACCTTTCATAGAGGCTCTGAACAATCATGCTAAATTTTTCAGAGATCGGGGAATTGACATGTTCAAAGACGGAATCTCCCTTCCAGGCTGGACTTTACGGTTTCTCTTCCAAAACACAGAGGCGTCATTCATAACGTTTCCCCAGTTCAACGCCCACCTCCACTCTCTGATCAAAGAAAATCTAGTCGGCGGTCCTTCGATTATCTTCCATAGATTTCATGCGAAGGGTGTCATGCGGATAAGGGAGCACAAGTAGGGCGAAGAAGTGAGAACGTGCGAGCACATCCTAAGAGTAGACGCTAACTCTCTGTACTTGCGCCACACTTTTAACAGCGGCGAGATGGTTCTAGGTTGCCAAAGAATTCGCGTTGACGGGTTTCACCCGGCCTCTAATACGCTTTTCCGGTTTCACGGGTGTTGGTTCCACGCTCACGAGTGCATACCGCTGCACCGATATCCGTACGCTTCACTCAGGGACGAGAGACGCAACAGAACGGCTAGAGTAAGCGCTTACTTGAAAGCGCTAGGTTACAAGCTGATCGTCGTGCGGGAGTGTGAATGGAGGCAGATGAAACGTCGAGATCCACAAGTTAAGGCATCCGAACAACACTGGAAGGTTGACGCTTTGAAAGTGTCTCGAAATGCAATGACTGAGAGAAACATCCTTTCCGCTGTCAACGACGGGAAAATGTTCCGTTTGATTCAGGTGGACATCACTACACCGCCTCACCTTCGAGAATACTTCGAAGGGATGACTCCCGTTTTCAAGAACGTAAACGTTTCGAAATCCGACATAGGGACTCACATGTCAGACTTTGTTGAACACACCTCAGAGAAGTCTGATAGGGAGTTACCACGGAAAAAATATTCTCTTGGGAACGCTGCTTATTAAGTGGTATTTGGATCAAAGTTTGATAGTCACCCAAGTACACCTGTTCTTAGAATACCTTCCTAGACGACCCTTTGCAAACGAGAAAATTCTGTCAGACTGTTACAAGTTAATGGGAAATGCCACGTACGGTAAAACAATTTGCAACAAAGAAACACACACCACTGTGAAATACACTAACAGCCGAAAGTTTGAATTATTGGCCAATTCGTGGCACTTCAAAAAGGGGCCCGAGTGGACCTTGGATCTCTTTGAAGTCGAACTGCAACCAAAAACGGTCAAGAACAACCTCCCTATTCAAATAGGGTTCATGGTGTACCAGTACGCTAAGTTGAAAATGTTAGAGTTCACTAACAACTTTTTGGATAGATTCATCGATCGGCGGGATTATGCTCTTTGTCAAATGGACACCGACAGTCTATACATGGCTCTCAGCGGTGAAGCGTTGGATGAACTCATAAAACCCGACCTGAGAGAAACGTACTTCAGAGAGAAACAAAAGTGGATTTCAACAGTGGTGTGCGACGATCACTTAGACCTTTTCGTAAAGATAAAAACCGAAGGTGTGCGAGAATGGCTCCCTCCACCCGGCGGTTATTGTGAGAGACATTACGTTCATGATCTGAGAACTTCGGGGCTTTTCAAATCTGAGTGGGAAGGTGACGGGATTCTAAGTCTCAACCCTAAGACTTACATTTGCTACGATAAAAACTCGACAGGTGCAAAAAATGGAGTGCCAAAGGTATACAGAAAAAACAAAACCTTAAAAACCCGAAAGACTTCTTGGATGTTCTTTCCAACCGAAAATCTATCCTTACTGTTAATAGAAATTTCAAAGTAGTACGAAACAAAATAGAGAAAAATGGAGTGCGATACTTATATTTGTCGCATGCATTCTGACGGAGTGACAACGAGTCCTTTAGAGTTATGAAAAATGAAAATGAAAAGAAAAAAAGAGGTGTATCGGTGTTGGAAAAAAAAGTGCAACAAGACAGCGTCGCGTACTTGCTTGGTTGTTTGGTTGCTTGTTTGCTTGCTTGCTTGCTTGCGATCTCTATTTTTCACTTGGAAATTAATAGGTGTGTGTTGTATTTGTTATTGTTCTTTAAGACGGTTTGATTCATTGAGTGCGTGTTTTCAAAGAGTTAAAAAAAATGCTTGATTGGAATGAAAAAATAAAAAAAAATAAAAATAAAATTACTTATATTGTTGTGTTTTTATTTTCATACGTACTCTTTATTTAGACTAATCTACTCATCTTCGTAGTCACGCACATTTAACATGGTGGCAGTTGTTTACAAAAAACAAAAACAAAAAAAAATTAAGAGACCCGCCTCCTCCAAAATATTATTTATCAAAAAATATATAAAACTTTTTTTTTTATTTCCCGCCAAAATAAAGAGAGTCGCTCGCCTTTGATTTAGTCTATTCAAAATTGAGTCATGTGATGTTATTTGTATAATAGCCGTCACGTGGCCTAAACAACAGTTATGCAAAATGCAAGGTCACGTGAGTGTAAATGGGAGGCTCTCATTGGCTAAGAGATTGTGTCACGTTTAATTATGTCACTTCAGATCACGTCATTCCGCAGGATGCCTTAAGTAGGTAGCTTCCAGTCATGTGACCCATAATGAGGTCACTTCAGGTCACGCGACCCCTTAAGGACGTCATGTGACGTCACTTCCGGTGATCGCTAATCCCCTAAGTAAGTCACGTGACGTCACTTCCGGTCACGTGACCAAATGGAGGTCGCTGATTGGTTCCATGTCAAGTTAATCGGGTCATTTCCGGTGACTTGACCCTTAAGTAGGTCACGTGATGTCACTTCCGGTCATTGCTTATCCCCTAACTAGGTCATGTGATGTCACTTCCGGTCACGTGACCAAATGGAGGCCTCTGATTGGCTGCATGTCAAGTGAGTAATATCCAGTACTTAGTATAGTCCCGTTCACATAATACTACTCACAGGGAAGGTCGGGAAATAGACAGGGAACGTTAAGGACAAATGCCATGCCTCCTGCCGATATTAGTATCGACCCAATCACCATCTTATCACATCCATCACCATCATCAGCATCAGAACATACAGACCCTTTATCTACATGCCATGTGGCTTATAAATTCCCATTATACCAGCTCTGAAGAATTCACCTATAGTTTGGCAGTCTTACACATAGGTGGACATATCCTTGCCAAGATGACAGAAACATACAGACACAAAAGCCATGCTTTAAACATATAGCATCCCAAAAAATTTGATTGTCAAAGAATTTACACTTGATGATTCTCACATTCTTTGCACATTTGGCCACAGTGCGATCGTTTCCCATTGAGAAATGGGCCCAAGGTGATGTTGCATTGTTACAATGTTTCGTGAGTAAATGTAGGCTGTGTTCCATGAGATCAATACAATTGGATAGTCTTTGACCAGGTGACGTCTTTGACCAGGTGATATCTTTGACCAGGTGACGTTTTTGAACAGCAAACATTGTAATGATCGAAATGGGGCCTATATAAAAAGAAATGGGTGGAAAAAGGTAAAGTATATTATAACACTATATATTTCACATTTTAGTTCTATTTGGTTATAATCATAGGCGGACCCAACTAGGCACAGTAACACATAAAGTATGTTCATTTACCAATATTTAAACTTAGTTTTACACCCCTGTAAAAAATCAAATCATTGTGCAATGGTCAAAGACGTCACCTGGTCAAATTATCATGTTTTTAGGTAACCATGATTTATCATGATTAACCATATTATATCAATAATCAATCATGATTAATCATACTTTATTATGATATTACTTCATAGGAAGGAAAATCAGGACAAATCATGGTTTCTATTACTATAATAAATTATGATTAATTATACTATATTATGATCTTACCTTATGAGAGGGGAAATTATGATAAATCACTGTTTTCTCCTACCATTATTAATTACGATAAATCATACTTTATCATGATCTCCCCTCCTTGGAGGGGAAATCATGATAGATATGATGAACCATATGGATTTGTCTACTGAATTAATCATGAGAACTTATTATTTATTTTGCTCCAACCATACTGTCTCTCATATCTGCACTGTAGACCACAATCTGGGTTATGGAAATTATAGTTTTTTAGTACTATACTACCAAACATCATTGTGTACTAATTGAACCCAGACTTTATATTTAACCTTGATAAATCATGAAATATTATGATTCATCATGATCTTTTATAAACATGATTTATCATAACCTTAAGTAACCATGATTAATCATTATATATCATGATCTTATACATTGAGAGGTAAAACATGGTTTATCACAATTCATATTCAATAATAATATATCATGATGTATCATGATTTATCATGATGTTACAAAACATGATTTATCATGATTTTATCTTACCATGATTCATCATAATGTATCATTATTTATCATGATCTTACCCATTGAGAGGGAAAACATGATTTATCATGATCTATATATTTCACCATGATAGTTTGTGATTCTTACAGAACATAAGTTATCATGTTTTTAGGTAACCATGATTAATCATATTTTATCATAACTTATCATGATCTTATCCATTGAGAGGTAAAACATGATTTATCCTGATTCATATTTAATCATGATAAATCGTAATACATCATGATTTTACAAAAACATGATTTATCACGACCTTACCCATTGAGAGGGAAAACATGGTTTACCATGATGTTTATATTTGACCATATTAATTTGTAAAATATCATTGTCTTACAGAAAATAATTTATCATGTTTTTAGGTAACCATGACTTTGACCACGGTCGGGTTTGCTGGCAAACCCGACCGTGGTCAAAGCCACATTTTTCTTGCATCCGCCACGTCGCAACATAATGTTGTGAGATGGTGTGTTGTTGAATGATTAAATGATATGCAAACACATGCAATCAGGTTCGCCTGGACTAGACTGGTTCTACAGAAGTACAATTACTTCAAGTCTATCAGCTGATCATGTAATTACACTGCAGCCATATTTCTTTTCCCAGATAAAAACAACAGTGTCCCCCTAGGAATTTTGATTACTATTTGGATTCAGAATTTCCAGGTACATGCAGCACCACAGAGACAGCCTGTACCGGTACTGTGTGGCCCAGGGGTGCTACATGTACCTGGGGACCCCCTGTACCGGTACTGTGTGGCCCAAGGGTGCTGCATGCACCTGGGGACCCCCTGTACCGGTACTGTGTGGCCCAGGGGTGCTGCATGTTCCTGGGGACCCCCTGTACCGGTACTGGGTGTCCCAGGGGTGCTGCATGTTCCTGGGGACCCCCTGTACCGGTACTGTGTGGCCCAGGGGTGCTACATGTACCTGGGGACCCCCTGTACCGGTACTGTGTGGCCCAGGGGTGCTACATGTACCTGGGGACCCCCTGTACCGGTACTGTGTGGCCCAGGGGTGCTGCATGTTCCTGGGGACCCCCTGTACCGGTACTGTGTGACCCAGGGGTGCTACATGTACCTGGGGACCCCCTGTACCGGTACTGTGTGGCCCAGGGGTGCTACATGTACCTGGGGACCCCCTGTACCGGTACTGTGTGGCCCAGGGGTGCTGCATGTTCCTGGGGACCCCCTGTACCGGTACTGTCACAGACCAGAAGGGAGTAGTTACTTCTCCATTCATTAGTACTGAAACACTACTGATTTATATATTGAGCTTCATCTATCCACTACTTTCCCAAACAGTAGTCTACTCTATGTATACTGAAATTACTTTGATACTTTGCCTATGCTACTGATGTAATACTTCTCTGACACAGAATATATTGAGCCATTTTCAACACTACTCTTTCAATACTTCTCAGACATAGCGCACAGGGTGCATGGCAGTATTGGTTCAGTATTCTACTTATTCTATACTGATTTCTCTTGGGTACAACCTTGTGCTTTGTCCTACTTTTATTTGGGTTAGGGAGTGATCATTTTTTAACAACAGGGGGGTGGTGGGTTTCCGCACGGAGCCCGTGAAATCTTTGACTCCCCCAGTCAAGGGGTCAAAATTTTTTACCCCCTCCCCTTAGGGTCGAAAATTGGCTCGCGCGCGGGCCCTTTGAAGCATGGTAACGCGCAGGCTTTTTGGCTCAAAACAGGTTAAATTTTTTGGCCCCCCCCAAGAGGGGTCTTAATTTTTTTTTACTGTCAGGAAGTATTGACAGTATTGACAAAGTAGAGATTCAGTAGTGGTCATCCCCTACTGCATCAAACAGCAAGGCTATTCGATGAGGGTCTGTCAGTATGACCAGGTACACCAAATAATTTGTCCAAGAATTTAGGACAGCAACCCTGATATGCTATGGAAAAGTCGTAGTGCATTGAAATACCCCCTTGAATTTTTAGGAGAAAGTCCACTTTTCAAGGTTGGGCCTATGGGACCAAAATGAGCGCTATCATTGATTTCTCGGAAAGTACTGCATGGAATTGTCCAAGAATTTAGGACAGCAACCCAGTTATGCTATAGAAAAGTCGTAGTACATTGAAATACCCCCTTGAATTTTTTGGAGAAAGTCCATTTTTCAAGGTTGGGCCTATGGGACCAAAATTAGCGCTATCATTGATTTCTCGGAAAGTACTGCATGGAATTGTCCAAGAATTTAGGACAGCAACCCTGATATGCTATGGAAAAGTCGTAGTGCATTGAAATACCCCCTTAAACTTTTTGGAGAAAGTCCATTTTTCAAGGTTGGGCCTATGGGACCAAAATTAGCGCTATCATTGATTTCTCGGAAAGTACTGCATGGAATTGTCCAAGAATTTAGGACAGCAACCCTGATATGCTATGGAAAAGTCGTAGTGCATTGAAATACCCCCTTGAATTTTCTGTCTGGTCACCATGGAGCAAAGGCGGCGTCAGGTCACTACGTTCCCGGGCCGCTGCGTGGCTGGCAAACCCAAAAAACGTAGTTACCGTCGCAACTACATCGAATTTCTAAAAAGACTTATTGCAAAGTCCTATCTAATTAAATGCAGTATTTTGATAGCGAATACGATGATGTCATCGAAATTTCAATCAGAGCAGTAGTAAATGAGCTACAGACGTTTTCCGTAACTCGGCCAGATTATTTTTATTGTCATAATCTGCCCTGTGACGTCACAGTGCCCCATGCGGCGCCCAAGCAAACCGAAAACATTAATAGGGTTTGCTGGCGCCGCCTAAAGGCGGCGCCACCGGTTGCCTTGCTCCCGGGACGCTGGCGCGGCTTGCAAACCCCAAAAAAAAAAAAAAATTGTATCTCCTTCAATTTCAATTTCCGGGTGCATACCCGAAGCTTCTCCCTGATCCTGAAGGATTAAAGTTTTCTAAAAAATCTTTATATTTACAGCGATCACGTTTTTTGCTTGATCTTCCGGGAACCAGCTACTACAGTAGCTCATACACGCCACCCTTGATTAATGTTGGAACTAAAACTTGGTGTCAGTTTCGTAAATCACACTTTCAGAAATCTAGACATATTCAAGCGAATGTGCCTACAGTGCCAGACGTCACAGAAGCTATGTCACAGTTGCCACACACTCCCCCAGCAGAGTCTTTGTCATTTCCTGCGCTAAAGCATTAGCCGTATCAGTGTAGGCCTACATAGGTGCGTGGGGGTGGGGTGGGGGGATAGTTACTATAGCTGTTGGCTATTCTAAGATAGGCATCGGCTATGAAAAACTCCAGATTCGAAAATAGGTTGTTCAGATATTACTCTTTATTCATTCTGACATACGGCACGTAATCATACAGACGGATAGTGATATTCAAATATGCTTCCGAACAACAGGTGTCATATGAACATACAGAAGGGATACGCTCACGCTCACGGTAATATACAATTCCCCAAGTAGTCTGGTGGTGGAACAAGGATTCGGGGCCTGACCCGGAATTCTCCGATATAGTTTTTTTCTCTGCTGATTCTTCATCTTGGGGGTCTGGGTGACCATTTCCTGCGTGATGTACTTGTGACAGCTTTGGGGAAATTGAGACATTCAAGATGGCCGCCACAATTCAATAAAAATCTTGAAAAGTGCATATCTCAACTTCTAATCTACTTAGAGACACAAATAAAAGGTCTTAAAGTACATTTCTGTGGTCAGGGAATCCAATCATGCCATCTAAAATAATGTATATGGCAGCCATTTTGCATTATATCCAAGATGGCTGCCGGAATTCAATAAAAATCATTAAAAGTGCATATCTCTGTATCTAATCAAAATCAAGCTCTAAATGTATGTTTCTCTGGTCAGGGAATCCAATTATGCCATCTAAAATCATGTATATGGCAGCCATTTTGAAATATATTCAAGATGGCTGCCAAAATTCAATGAAGAATCTTGAAAGGTGCATATCTCTGCTTCGAATCAACTTAGATACACAAATAAAAGCTCTGAAAGTATATTTCTGTGGTCAGAGAATCCAATCATGCCATTTAAAATCATGTATATGGCAGCCATTTTGAATTATTCATCAGTTTGCACTATGTGTGCCACATCTTCTATCAGTGTCTATATGAGCATACTGTAAAACAAAGTTATCACAGTGAAAATCTTCATTTACTAATGATGAGATGTAATTTGATCACATAGATGGAACCAAAATATAAGGACATACATCTGTTTTGATGCATTAACTCTTTCCTGCTGGCTATTCGATTAATCCACTTCCTGGTAAGAAATGGCTAGTGCATTTATGCACTATGAGGAGGGCATTTTCGGTTATAAATACTATTATCCTGAGTACCCTCAACAAATCTTTTGAACAGATATGACCTGTTATTATGGTACCATATGAACAGAATTTTCATACAGATTGCAAATCAGTCACTTGTAAACATGTATCACAAATACCCATTCTCATATTAACCTCAATATAACCCTATATGTTAATAGTTCTGAGTCTTGGGCCTTAATCTGCCATTTTATGGTGAGTTTACACTATGATAGAGCCATCTGGAAAGAGTTAACAAGACAAATTGTACAAGATATTGTGTATTGTGGCAACTGTATCTCTGAGATTTGCAAAGTAGTGAGCTATCACAGGTGTATCTGATTAGCTTGGGAAAGAGAAACAATTTCAGCAACTGTTTTGGAGATCAGAGAGTTAATTCTTTTTGTTTGGCACTAAACATACTCATTTATCTAAATAGAAAGCCACACTTGAGGATGTGGTAAACATCTGCTGTAGTCAAACAGGAAAGTATATTCATGTATACATAGAGAGATCATAAATCAACAAGTTCGAGGAGTCATCCCTAACCAAGCCATACTGCGCAGGATCTAGTTGAAGAATATGAATCTAATTGGCATGTTTCCATATTGACTTGTGGCATGTGACCCAAATTGCAGCACAGCCATCAAGACATGCAACTGTAATGTCTATCTCACATCTTGACTCTGAGTATATTCTTGAGGAATGATTTAGATTTTGCCTCCGTCATATTTCCCAGATCATCAGGCATTATCTAGAGTGGACTGTGGTATCAACTCATGAGCCATTAAATTCTTTGTGTCATAATCCCATAAATTACAGTGAGAACTCACAGCCCTCACATGGATCATTTCAATGTCATACACTATTTTGTCAGCAACCTTGATATGCTGAGGTGTTGACATTATAACAACTCACTTGCTGATTCTGTCATAGAATCCTTCAGTTTTCAATGTCCTCCAATTTGATCTTTGCACAGCCTAACAGAATGGTCCACATTCATGGATGGATTGACCACCACCTTTCCTGAGACAATGTTCAAAACACCATTAGGAAATTCTTTGCTCTGTAGAGGATCAATCTGTCTCTCTAGTTTGTCCCGCAATACTTTTCTGTTGCTTGCATCTGTCTTGACTATTGATTTTATATCTTCTTTATGTTGGATTTCATGAGGTGCTTCTCCTTTATTCTCCAATGCATCTATTCTAAAGCCCTTGACAACCTCTTTACATGAGAGTATGTTCTGGTTTTAAGGGTTTCCAGATCCACAGTAGTTTATTCCCCTTGGGGCATGTTTCTACTTCATGAAAGTTGACTCAATAACCATGTCACTTGTTTCATGGATGCTTCACACAAATCATCAGGCAAATCATTCATGGATCGCATATATTATGATGCATATCTGGGATGGCTATAGTGGTTGGTGGCAAAGAACAAAGGTATCATATCCTTGAAACATGCTTGATGCATTTGTCAGTCAGACTCTTGCTCAGCTCCTACATATCTCATAACTATGAAAATCATGGGTTCAATTTGGCACCTTACCAGAGCTTGGCTGTCCTACTGTGATGCCTGGTTCAATGGCACATTCAAAATGCTCTGACAATCTCTAAATACCATGCTAGACCTCTGTCTGTGATCAGCTGCCTATATAGATATCATACTCATCCTTTGGAAGCAAAGATTGCTTAACATGGCCTGATTCTCCCAGAATACATGAACAGCTATATTATTCAGCTGTTGATCTGCAGTGAATATTATATAGGCTTAATTGGCCTGTTGATTTAATAAGTTGTTTGGCCTTCATCATGGGTCTCATTATGTTACTTCAGTCTGCAGGTGATTTGTCCATTAGTGGATATCACATTGGTCGGAAAATACCAGTATTGTAGCCATGAACTGGTTTATATCTTTGAAAAAACTGAGAGTTCAGCTCACATAGAACTTTCTTGTATGCTTTAAAACCCTCTGAATGTCCTCTGTAATGTACTATTCCATCCCTTAATCTGTCGCCATGACAGATAATCTCACTATAAATGTCTTATGTTTATTCAAGTCTTACATTTACTCGATTTGTAAAACAGTGTAGACCGTTAACTAAATTTTGGGTTATATCATCAATTATTCAAAATGGCTGCCATATACATGATTTTAAATGGCATGATTGGATTCTCTGACCACAAAAATATACTTTTAGAGCTTTTATTTGTGTATCTAAGTTGATTCGAAGCAGAGATATGCACCTTTCAAGATTCTTCATTGAATTTCGGCAGCCATCTTGAATATATTTCAAAATGGCTGCCATATACATGATTTTAGATGGCATAATTGGATTCCCTGACCACAGAAACATACTTTTAGAGCTTTCATTTGTATCTCTAAGTTGATTAGATGCAGAGATATGCACTTTTAATGATTTTTATTGAATTCCGGCAGCCATCTTGGATATAATACAAAATGGCTGCCATATACATTATTTTAGATGGCATGATTGGATTCCCTGACCACAGAAATGTACTTTAAGACCTTTTATTTGTGTCTCTAAGTAGATTAGAAGGTGAGATATGCACTTTTCAAGATTTTTATTGAATTGTGGCGGTCATCTTGAATATCTCAATTTCCCCAAAGCCGTCACAAATACATCACGCAGGAAAAGGGTACCCAGACCCCCTAGATGAAGAATCAGCAGAGAAATAAACTATATCGGAGAATTCCGGGTCAGGCCCCGAATCCTTGTTCCACCACCGGACTAAAGGTCCAATGATCTCTCCGATCTTGGTCAACTCCATATGGACCAGACTCCTCAAAGGGAGGCGGGCCCAGAGTTATCTACCAATGCGTCTATCTCCTCGTGTTCCCCCAGAGGGTGGAACAGAGAGGAGCAGCAGCAGGACTAGGCCAAAAGGGTACAACAGAGTTCTAGGAATCTCTGTTGCGGAACAGTCGAGCTGGCCGAAGTGCACAGCAAGACTGGGTCCTCCAGTAGCAGAACCCCTGGGCTTATATACTGAGCCTTATGTAACTCCACTCCATTACTCGTAAACACTTGAGTTCCCGAGGAACTCCGGGTAACCCGAAACCGGTTCATCGGGACGGACACAGTACCAGGGATATGTCGGGTGCATCGGGGCCGATGTTCAGCTTTCTGTTCACCTGGGAGACACTCCCAGTAGTGTACCTCAGATACACAACAATCTGACCAATCAAGAACCAGCACCTGCTGCAGCAGATGCATCTGCTGCCTTCCAAGATGGCTGACCGGAAGTATATGTGGGATACACTAGGGGACGGAAGTGTATCTGGGATACACTTGGGGGACAAAAGTGTATCTGGGATACACAAGGGCGCAGAAGTGTACCTGGGATACACTAGAGGATGGAAGTGTCAAATTGACCATTCACAACTTAAATACAGATTGCCAAATTCTGCCCATGATCATAGAGTACTGGGTAGACAATGCATAAATGATTGCCTTTTTTCATTCAGATCCCCACTATTCTGGTATCATATCAGATACACATCTGCCTGTGTATTCTTAATGAGTGTATCCCAGAGACACTTCCATTCTTTAGTGTATCCCAGATACACTTCCGTCCCCTAGTGTACATGTATACCTGGGATACACTTCAGTCTCCAAGTGTATCCCAGATACACTCCATCCCCCAGTGTATCCCAGATACACTTCTTCTCCATGTGTATCCCAGATACACTTCCAGGTCAGCCATCTTGAAAAGAAGCAGATGCATCTGCTGCAACAGCTGGTAGCTTCTGATTGGTTAGTTTCTTCTGTATCTGAGATACACTTCTATAAGTGTATCTCAGATAAACATAAAGCTGAACATCTGCCCCACTGCATGTCGCGTGCCACGTGGCGGTTTGGCTCGGTGCGTATTACCAGGTCGCACTCCACCAATCCTCAGGTGCCAAATTATGTAACCACATACCGGGCACTGGACTGGAGTGCGGCCCGGCTACGCCACAACAAACACACCTAAAATAACTCAACCCGGTTCTATAGAAATAGTACAGCGGCGTCCCACTACATTACAATAACCCGACTCAAAACAGGACGAGGGGGGCGAGGTGATGTCAATGTAGGCCTAGGTAGAATATGCCTTGCAAGATAACGTTGGAGGATGGGGGGGGATGCTGGCTTTGAATAGTCCCTTATGTGTGCCTCTACATCACTCCCAGGAATGAGACGCCCGGTTTGCGTGGTCAGAGCATCAAAGATGGCGGATGGTAGGTTGAATGGAGGCTTGTTTTTGCTAGTTTTAAGGGTGTTATGGGGGGTGGCAGGTCGTACATCTCAGTAGGTATGGCTTAAATATCAATAAAAACAATCTGGATAGTATTTTCACTGCAATAGGAGGCTAAATTTACTGTATTGGGCATCCTAGAATTGATCAGTGATGCCCTTGCCACATATCAAAGTATTTGTTGTGATGCCTGTAACACATTTCTGTGATGCCCTGTCCATGGGAGCATGAACAGATGAGTGTGGCTCATGGTTATGATTTGGAACAGCCCTTCTCTTGAATGTAATTGTCTTCTCATCAATATTTATGATGCACTTGCAGCCCATGTTGATTTTTCTCTGCATATCTTTGAGGCTCACCTCCATGAGAAAAATCTCAATTTTCCATGACATTCATAACATTCTTGTGGAAGTTGGGGGGCTTGGTTCCCCCCCCCCCAAAAAAAAAAAGGTTCCCCAAAAACAGTCCGAGCCTCTACGATCTACTGATTATGACAAACAAGATGTATGAATAGTTGACCACAACTTCTCATACCATACTGTTGTGTATAAGCGCCCCTGCAACTTGCGGTTTTATCAGAACGGCCATTTTGAACAGGTGTATAGTGAGTTCTGAAATAATCAATTTCAGGCATACAATTATCTGCACTATACTACTAGCCACCTAGAAATTATATGAGGCTACCTTAGTTTAGTATTTTAAAGTGATTGTACAAAGGAATCTGTTTGCATTTCCCTTATCTTACATGATTATTGTATACAAATCAATAGGAATGATAGGCCTGAAAATCAACCCATACACTGTTAAAGTGGGGATGATGGCCTTATCTTTCATTTAATTGTCACTAGTGTAGGGGACTCGAATCCCACTCGGATCGTTGTTACGTAAGCCGCCGGAATATAGTAGTTCGTGACCCGTATATAGAGGGCGCGAGTATCAGTTAGGGGGCGCTGCGATCGAGTAGGGAGGGATATATAAGGCCGGAAGGCTCCAGTATTAGACAGACCTCACCAGGTCTTGTACCGAACAGAACCGACTTTAGATTGCTTGTATTTAGGAAATGTTAATAAAACCTCTCTCTTTTGCATCCAGAAAGTATAAAGAACCTTCCGAGTTGTTTATTCTGCGACCGTGAAATCTACATTGGTGCCGTGACCAGTGGAGATAGCAGGTCGTCGTGGCGGAAGCTCGACCAGAAGAGGGGGAGGGAGAATCGAGGATTGAGGAATCATTAGAGGATGGGGAATTGGACTGCAGTTTAAGAAATATAGACCGAGTCTGGGCCAGTGCATCTAAGATGCAGACCCCAACAGAGACACGAACCGCTAGACGGGAACTGATGGACTCTTTAGGCCTTATCACGCCTGGAATATTCGACATCGGTCGAAAGACAGAGGATAGAGATAGGAAGAGACGATTGGAAGAGGACCGAGTATACCAGGAAAAGGTACGGGCCGATCAGCGCATAATGCAACAACAGTACAGTGCCCTGAATGATGAATTGGTACAATTGATAAAAGATAGGGATGAAATTATGGAATCGAATAGAAGGATCACGATGGGTTTGAGGGAAGGAACGGAACAGTTATCCCGAGATTAGCAATACATCGCAGACCAGCTGGCTGAACAACAGAGACTTCTTGCAATAAAGAAGGGAGAGGAGTTTGCCATTCGGAAGCGAATGGATCAGGAACGAGCCATTTTAGAAAAAGATAGAGAGGAGGCAAAGAAATCGAGGAGTCTGAGAGATCAGTACGAAATTGAGGTGAACCGGCAATCCGTGAAGATGAATTCTATTATAAAGGAACGTCAAGAGAAGGAGGCAGATGCGCTGCAGTTTTTTAAAGACTACGAAGTAGAGAAGGAGAGGATCGCGGAAGAAAGGAGGTTGGCGAAAGAGGAGTTGGAGGAATTGAGGAAGAGAAAGGAGGAAGTGACCGACTCCTTTCTGGCCTATCAGATGGCGTTGGAGGAGGAGCGGAAGGAGCATGAGGTTGATGCCCAATCCACTCCGAAACCAATTCTGAAGGGTTTCAATCCGTTTATCGATGACAGAGGAATGGCGAATGTAAAACAGGGCCGATATCAGAATGACCAAGACCCGAATAGGTGAGTGACCATTGGTCATACCGATACGAGGGACATAACACCTAGAGAAGTCCCGAAAGACCGTGTTGAGCACAGCTAAGGGTCGTTGAACCCGTTTGCGGATGACACGATAAGTAGTACGCATCCGCCAGCTGGAGCCCCGATATATAATGTCATGTATCAGTATGGGATGCCAGGGGCAGCACCGATGGGTAACAACGGCCAGACAACTCACCCTAGTCCGACTCACGATACTGTTAGAAACGCTGCTGGCACCACCAGTAGGGATAGTACCAATACGAGTACCGCTGGCAAGACAGGTGGTGGTGGCGGGAATGCCGGGTCGGTGGCCGAGAAACGTAGGCTTACTAGGCGTGCTTCGATGTCTCCAGCAACAGCAGCTATTTATGACACGGATCCGTGTATCCAGAACATGGGCGTCGATTGTTGTAGCCGAAAGGGTGATGAGGCAGCCGAAATAATGGTCTGGAGCCAGAGGCAGTCTGATCGGTTGGTTTGGAGTGCCAACGCTACAAGAAAACCGATTCGAGAAACGAAAAGATTTAATGGATTGGACTGGAAGGAGAGTTATCAGGATTTCTGTGACGATAGCAAATATCACGGATGGGATAAAAATGCTTCATTGGGACCATTGATTAAATGGCTGAACGGGGGACCGGGGCAGATCGCTGTAGATGAGTGGCGTTTGATATATGGGGACGCCGGTACATACGACCAACTGGTGAATTCAGCCACCTATCTATTTGGTACCCTGGTGGCGACTGATCCGTGGCAGGAGTTCCAATCCCGTACACAGAAACCAAAGGAATCTCCGAAAATTTATGGGCTCGAGCTACAACGATTACTTCAGAAAGCACCACCAAACTGGAGGCGTGATGACGAATATTCTCTGGACGAATTATTCACACACTATATCAAAGGCTTGAATGATCCGGCACATGCCAAATTAGTGCAGAAAGAATGGGTCCGAGGCACGTCGATGGTAGATCTATTTGTTTCTTTCACTGCATAAGGCATCGAGTTTCTCGTCCTTTAATACATGCTTTTTGTTGCAGGAAAGGTGCTTAAAGTAGGACCCGCACCTTGTCAGCAGCTCCCAGCAGCTTTCTCCTCCTTTAAGCACCCACCTACTTTCCTGCAACTTTAAGCGCCACCTTAAAGTAGGGCTTGCACTTTGTCAGCAGATTTCACCTACTTTAATAATCTACCTGCTTTCCTCCAACTTTAATATGTGCTTAAAGTAGGGAGTGGGTTAAGCTCCTACTCAGGCACATTAAACTTCACCTCAAGACCGGGGACAGGTGAGGGGAGGTCGGGGGCAGGTGAGGGGAGGTCGGGGACAGGTGAGGGGAGGCCGGGGGCAGGTGAGGGGAGGTCGGGGACAGGTGAGGGGAGGCCGGGGGCAGGTGAGGGGAGGCCCGGGGCAGGTGAGGGGAGGTCGGGGACAAGTGAGACGAGGTCGAGGGGAGGTCTGGGCCAGGTGAGGGGAGGTCTGGGACAGGTGAGGGGAGGTCTGGGACAGGTGAGGGGAGGTCTGGGACAGGTGAGGGGAGGTCTGGGACAGGTGAGCGGAGGTCTGGGACAGGTGAGGGGAGGTCTGGGACAGGTGAGGGGAGGTCTGGGACAGGTAAGGGGAGGTCTGGGACAGGTAAGGGAAGGTCTGGGACAGGTGAGGGGAGGTCTGGGACAGGTGAGGTGTGGTCATGTTTGCTGCACTATAGAGCCACCAGGAGAGAGCATATGACACCTTGTTCGCGCCCTGGAGGGGCAGGTAGCTGGGGGAGAGGTGTGGCCGGGTTTGCTGCACTATAGGGCCGACAGGAGAGAGTTTGTGACACCTTGTCCGCGCCCTGGAAGGGCAGGTAGCTGGGGCAGAGGTGTGACTGTGTTTGCTGCACTATAGAGCCACCAGGAGGGAGCATATGACACCTTGTTCGCGCCCTGGAGGGGCAGGTAGCTGGGGGAGAGGTGTGGCCGTGTTTGCTGCACTATAGAGCCGCCAGGAGGGAGCATACGACACCTAGTACGCGCCCTGGAGGGGCAGGTAGCTGGGGGAGAGCTGTGGCGGTCTGTGGGCCACTATAGAGCCTTCATGCTCTGTACCCTATGACTGCCAATACTACACTGATCCGCTTCAGTGCACCTGAGGGGTCATGTCACCACCTCTAGCCAATCACAGGGAGGTCTCGTGGCGGTCACGTGACCGTGACTAGACTCCCCTTATAATGGGGGGGTGCTGCTGGGGGAGTCTTCACTTTACTCCTGCCTGAGCTACTGGATACAACTCCTGCTGCTACATCCAACCCATTGCCTGCTGAAGCTCTGCCCAACTAACTGCCCAGCTGCCCACTTGACTGCCCAGCCTCCAGGACCCGGCCCCAGCACACAGTACATTGCCCAACCCTCCCAGAAATTTCCTAATTGATGACATATAACCCTGACCCTGAATAAATACTTCCTATATTTTATCAAGTATATCATAACCAGCTTTAAGAAAATCTACAGTTTACACTTTCAGGGTCAGGGTTCAATCACATTTCTGCAAGTTTAAGCAAAACTCCAAATCAGGGTTTAATCACATTTCTGCAAGTTTAAGCAAAACTCCAAATCAGGGTTTAATCACTTTTCTGCAACTTTAAGCAAAGCTGCAAGCCCGAGTTTGATCAACTTTAAGCAACTTTTATAACGGCCATTCAGCGCGCCATAAGTTGCTTAAAGTTGCAGGATACTCCGGGTTTTTGCTACTTTAAGCGTTGCTGACAAGTTCGCTTAAAGTTGCTTAATATTGCTTTAAGTTGCTTAATTTCAGACATAAAGCACAATTAAGCAATGCATAAAGCCGTCAAAAGTAGAAAGGTTATGCAGTGTTTAGACCAATTCGAAAAGAAACGTCGTCTGCTAGCAGGGTTCATACCGCAGAGTCGAGTACATGCCGTGCATGAGGAGGAAAAGGATGATTCTTCTAGTGACTCGGAAGACGAATACATTGCTTGGGTCAAGGTCGACAGGAAAGTCAAGGGCCGATGGAAGAAGAGATCTAAACCGACAGATAGCCACAGCAGGCCCGTTGATAAACCGGTGGAACCCAAGGTTGAAACACCAGTCAGTAGTGCTACAGGGGAAACGAATATGGGTAGGATCATGGAGACAATGTTGAAGCAGATGAAAGATATGATGGAGGTAAAACGAAAGCCGAGAACGGATCGGTCAAAGATCAAATGTTTCAGATGCCAGGAAATGGGGCATTTTGCCTCTTCTTGTACTGCGGAAAAACCAGTATGGAGGGAACGTAAAACAGATGAATCGGAAAATTAGAGGGTTTTATTAGTAACGGCAAGCCAATAGCCCCTGTAGAAGGTTGCCAAAGTGCCTTCGACGCGAATGTTATTGAATCAAGTTCCGACCATTCGCCCAGCAGCACGGGTCAAGAAGAAGGGCCAGAGTCGTGTGGGGCTGGGGAGACTAGTGAAGAAATTGCCATGGGGAGCAGAACCAGGAAACCGGGCACTGGTACAGAGGAAGAGTGGCTAGAGGAGTTGACCAGGGTAAGTGGCATCCGCCTTCCCCGAGGTCATCCATGTCTGAATTACTTAAAGAACCATAGATTTGATCTTGGGTGGGAAAATGATATCAAGAGATTCGCTAGTAATCCGTCTGTGATGGACGGGAAGAGATGGTATGTGTCGGTATCAGTGAATGGCAGGTTGGGGGACGTTTTGATAGACAGTGGGGCTAGCCACTCCGTTATCTCCAAGAAGTTCTTCGATTTGGTGTCTGACATGGATGAGGACCTCACAACGAGGGTAAATGCATGTGGGGCCAACGGAAGCAAAATACCGACATTTGGTAGGACTTGTATGGTTGTTGTATTAGGAGGAAGAGAATACATATTTTCACCGACGGTGGCAGAGATAGAGGATGTTGGAGTCTTAGGAATGGACTTCGCATCATTGTATGGTGCTATATATTGGACCCGGTAACGGGAAAATTGAAGTTGAACCATCCGTATAGAGACCGAATTCAATGCATAGCCAGAAACGTTAGTGGGATGGCGTGTGTAGCACAAACCAATAAAATACCGCCCGGAATGGCCTGTGATGTCTAGAAGTCATCCATCAGATGTTTTAGGGGTCAGGTGGGAGTATTCGAACCGGATAGGGTGTTGTTGAAGGGGAAAGGATTGGAATCGGCAGACACATTTGTGGGAAATGCCTTATGGGTAGTAACTCCTGTGACCAATCCGGGCTTGAAAACTGTATACCTTAATAAGGGCACTGTAATAGGCAAGGTTGTACTCGCGGAGGCGGTCACCGGTAGCCGAATGGGGATATGCAGTGTAAATCAAACCCTGAACTCGAGGAGGGAGTGAATCAATTGTTGAAAGATTCCGCGTTAGAGAATGAAGAGCATAAGGGATGGCTAAAAAAAGTCCTGGAGGAATGTGCGACTGCGTTCGGGAAACCAGGAGAACCTTTGGGTAGGACTGATAAAGTATTACAATGCATAAAAAACGGGGATGCAGAGCCTTTCAAAATACTGTACCCCCGTCTGCCTTTAGCCAAGAAAGTTGTGGCTGAGGAAGAAATCGGAAAGATGTTGAAAGAAGGGGTGATTGTCCCGAGCACCAGCCCCTGGAGTAGCCCGGTATGTATGGATGGAAGCATCAGATTTTGTATTCGACTACCGTAAGTTGAATGGATTGACCAAGAAGAACTCCTATCCTCTCCCTCTGATAGACGAGACTAGTGATTCCCTAGGTGGAAGTGAATGGTTTTGTACGATTGATCTACAATCCGGATACTGGCAGGTAGGAATGAAAGAGGAAGATATGGAGAAGACCGCGTTTTCGAGCCATATTGGTTTATACCAATATAATGTGATGCCCTTTGGGTTGTGTAATGCCCCGGCCACGTTTGAGGCTATGATGGAGACATTATTGAGTGACATATTGTGGAAGAAATGTTTAGTGTATTTGGACAATGTAATAATATTCGGGAAATCTTTTGAGGAATGTCTGGAGAACTTGAGGATTGTATTGAAACAGATTTTATATCTAATGGATTAAAATTGAAGCCAGAAAAGTGTAGTTTGTTTCATAAGAGTATCAACTATTTGGGACGAATCATCTCCACGGATGGAGTAAAGGCAGATCCGGAGAAAATTCGAACAGTAATGGAATGGTCAGCACCTAGAGGTCCGAAAGAGGTGCGGTCATTCTTGGGTTTCACTCGCAGGTACAGGGCGGGGAGGAGGTGCCCATAGCGTTTGCAAGTAACACCATGAATAAGGGACAGAAGAATTATTGCACGACCAAAAGAGAATTGCTGGCGGTGGTTGTATATACGAAGAAGTTCAGACACTTTTTGTGGGGATCGGATTTTACTTTAAGAACAGATCATTCATCGTTGAGGTGGTTGTTGAACTTTAAGGATGCGGAAGGAATGATCAGATGATGGCTCACCCATTCATCGGAATTTGGATTAGACCATAGTCAGATACAACATAGGAAGGGGGCGAAGCATGTTAATGCCGATACGTCACGTATACCTGTTAGAAAGTGTCAGAACACCGACTGTACCGATTGTGGGGCACATAATGCTATCCTGGCTGGGGTGAGACACCCATTCAGAAATATGGAGCCCAGTGTATTGGAGTGGGGAGAAGAGTTGATTAGAACATTCCAGGAGAGGGATCCGAATTGTATGCGAATGAAAGAGTTGTTGGAGGCAGGGGGAAGACCGGTGAGACCCGCAATTTCAATCGAAAACAGAGAGATCCGTAGGCTGATTGCACAATGGGAGGAACTTGAGATCATTCAGAACACCTTGTATCGCTGGAAAATAAATGTGTTAGGGAACCGGATACGGCAGATTGTGATACCAACTGCCATGCGGAGGGATATAATGTTCTTCTGCCACGGACACCAAACCAGCGGACATTTCGGGAAGAAGAGATCTCTAGAGCGGTTAGGTAGGAAATACTACTGGAAAGGAATGAGTACAGATCTACTGAGATGGATAGAAACCTGCCCTAAGTGTTGCACCAGTAAGACGGGATGCGGAATGGGTAAAATGCTTTAACTCAGGAATTATTTGGGGTAAGATTCGCTAGAGTGGCTGTGGATATTATAACCGGATTCGTGACGACCCCAGAGGGTAATACTTGTATGATGGTGGTAACGGATTATTACACGAAGTATACACGCGTGTTCCCGATGAAAGACCATAAGGCTGCCACATGCGCTCGAGCACTGGTGAAAGGTTGGATCCTTTATCTGGGAGTACCATTGATGTTACACAGTGATCAAGGACGGGAATTTGAATCGAACCTGTGGCAAGAAATGTGCCATCAGCTGGCGATTTGTAAGACCCGTACGAATCCAAGTCTCCCAGATTGAAGTAATACTTATACCCATACATGTTGTACTTGCATTATATAATAATGAGTGATATGTGCCTTGGACACAGACTGATATTCTGAAGAAAATCACATTCGACCATGTTATCTTTATATTGACAAATAAAATGATATAAAACCAAAAAAAACAGTATGGAGGCAAAAAAACACAAAAATCTGAATTTTTGGACCAATTTCAGTAACACTTACATACATGTATATACACCAAAAGAACTGTGGTACGGAGCATCACTTTCACGCACTGACAATGTGTTATGGGCATCAGTGGCAGTGTGTTACGGGCATCACCATGAAATTATAAAATCTATATTTCTCACTAATCTGTGGGGTTTACATTGAACAATGAATGGTTACAGCCTTGTTAATTCCTTATGATCATCATGTGTAAGTTTAAGCATTCACAAGTCACTAGAAATAAGGCAATCTTGCCTTCTCTGTTGGAGCAATAATAACAACTCCACCATCTATGATGCTCTGACCACGCAGACCGGGCATCTCATTCCTGGGAGTGTACATGGGTCCCCACAGTTTTCACTGCGTCGAGTTTTATGCACACTAGGACCTTATGAAGATGCCTGTGTCTGTCCATTTTTAAATCACCCGTTTTCAGCGAAACGGCCCACACATTAGGCACCTACTAATAATTCCAAGATAGAGGGCACAAAAATCAATCTCGACTCCTCTGATGTAAACGGTTTGGGGGAGGGGGCTGAAATAATTTAGCTCGCCAGGAAAATCAATATCCCCCACCCCTTTGTTAAATAATGACCAATTCCTAACTAATCTTTGGATGACCCTTTACTCAAGAAGTTACTGGATGGGCCTACGTAGGCCTATAGGCAGGCCTACATAGTAGTACATTAAATGTGTGGGTGAGGGGGCTTCAAAGGTCAGGAATTGTAGTACTGTGCCATTATCTTTTGTATGCCAAATGGTATTTTGGTTTTGCAAAACTTCTGTCCTCGTTATCCATAATCCAGTGCCAAAGGCGCTGGTAGGGTAGAGGCACCCTGACTCGGACAGCTACCTTGAGTCGGACACCATTAACATTCAATTATATAGTAAATATTATGATTTCGTCTATCATATTCACTATATCTGAGAGCTGAGGAGTTTTTTTTTCTAACAAATACAATATACCAAATATTAGCCACTGCTAACATGGTATTGTAATTGCCTGAATTTGGGGTGTTTTTACTATATTCTCAAAAGAAGAATGAAGAATAAATGGGGAAATTGGTTTTCTTATTCAATCTTTTCTAGCTTCTTCTTTTTACCTATGCCAATGCTAGTGATAAATATAGGAACATATGTACATTTTGTGACAATTCCAGAATAAATTATCCATAGTACTTTGTTAGGGGAGATTTCACATCTGCATCAAATTGCACCTAATAGCAATCAGACTGGTTACAAGTCTGCTCAAAACCGTTCTTATCAGGGGGGTAGTTCTCGCCAGAACTCGGGTAAATTCTCTTCGGAAAAAAACAAATCTTTAGTAGGTTGGCGCAAAAGCGCAGCAGATAAGGGCTACTGTTTCAAATTTAACCAAAATATGGTTTGTGATGGCTGTCCGTTTAAACACATGAGCGTCACTTGTGACGTCTCCACACATACCATGTTCGATTGTACAAAAAAAGTGGGCGATAATAGGGCATGACCCTCATACAAGCCCGGTAGCGTGGCGGGGAGAGTAAACTCATCATGTACTAATGTACCTTGTTGTCCCCAATCAATCCCTGTAATTAATGATGTAATCGTACGCCTTGCTCTACTCCAAACTGTGAAAAACAATCTACGCCTGCTACCGCACCTTTCAAAACACTGGCAGTCGGCCAAACCAGCGTGGGTTGGCGCGACTGCTTGCGACCAATGGAAGTGCCCACATTGGGTAAATATGTGTCTAGAAGAGGAGGACGATATTATTTTGAGTAGAACAGGGGTGGTTGATTCAAAAAATATTTATTCAAAATTATTCACCAAAATTGAAAACTGGTCGGACCCAGAAAAGGTAATCACGCACGCCACCGTGATCCAAAATGGTGATTGCACGGTGGAAGTACATGTGGAGGATTCTAATTATTGGGAAAATCTTCCTGAATTCGTGAGTATTGATGATTGTACTAAGTCTGTTCATGCTTATGCGGTTATCCAACAATGTGAAGTGCCCCGGGCACTAGTGGTTGTGGGCGACTGGTGTTATTTACCGGTTTTTGACGACTGTATCAATGGTACGTGTCAGTGTAAATATGTTCTCTGTGGTGCGGCATGCCAGCTGAAACCATGCAGGTTCGCTGCAGCCATGATGGGTTTTCAGGAAGATGTTATTATTGATGACCTATATGTCTTAACATGTGCATGTAGGGGGGTCCGCATTGTGGACCGAGGTTGCCCTTCTGAATACTTATGTGAGAATTATTTGTCCATTAAGGACAAGAAAGTGTACAATGAAATGTCTGAAAATGTCAAATCTGAAACCTCAGCAAACAAGGTGCGCAGGGTTAAATCCCAGCCAAAATGTGTGCACGCCCTAGGGGCAATCAAAATGCCTAACGGAAAACTTAGGCCTATTACTGTCTGTTCACAACCTGAGGACATAAACATCAATGAACACATGAACACTACCTGCTCCAAGTTCCATTACAAATCAGTGGATACAGTAGTCCACATGATGGAGACGCACAACTTTGGAGGGGTTAGGGACATAGCTTCAGCCTACAGAACAATCCATATAATTCCTTCCCATCGTACATACCAGGGGTTCCAATGGGACTTGGGAACGGGTCCTGAATTCTATGAGGACCTACGCCTGTGTTTTGGCGGCAAGTGTTCACCGTTTGCCTTTACAAAATTTTCTGACTTTATTGTTAAATGTTGTGACAAAATGGGCGTGTCACGCTGTGTCAATTATCTCGACGACTTCGCAGTCTTAGGCTCGTCTAGAGAGGACTGCCTGGAGGCACAGGAGCTACTTCATAACATGTTGTTCAACTTTGCCTTTGAGGTCAAGGAGGACAAGGTCAAGGCCCCAGAACAGAAGTTCAAATACCTGGGCATTGTGATTAACTCGATTAACATGACTGTATCTATTGATGACGCCAAATTAGCCAGAGTTAAAAAGGAAGTGACACATATGCTGGACAAAACATGTTGTCTCCGCAAGGACCTGGAGGAGCTTGCAAGCCTTCTGGCCCACTGCGCAACGGTCGTCAAGGGGGGGGGCCGTACCTTCGCCAGAGAATATATAACCTTCTGCGGGATGCTGCAGAGGAGGTGGTACGGCTTGATGAGTGTGTACAACAGGACTTCATTTGGTGGAATAGTTTCATCACATGGTTTAAAGGCAAAGCCAAAGTGTTAGGGGCTACCAACTCACCTGTGGTTACTTGCTCAGATTCGTCCAATTATGGGTTTGGGGCTTATAAAGAGGACAATTACTTCTGGGGGGTGTGGCACCAGGACAAAGCAGACTGCCCGCACGCAGAGTCTCCCCCTTCAGAAGATCACATCAATGTCACAGATATGTGGCCAGTGGTGCCGTCAGTACATAGGTGGGGCCCATCCTGGAGGAATCAGCAAGTCCTCGTGTATATTGACAATACCCAAGTGCAAAGTGCACTATATACCGGTAGAAGTGTGAACCCGTATACCATGGCCTGGCTACGGGAAATATTTTGGGTGGCGGCTTTTTATAACATTGATATTAAGGCAGCCAGAGTGGCTTCAGTGGATAATATTATCGCAGACTCCCTGTCACGGTTGAACAATATGGATTGTGTAACCATTTGTTGTCACGAGCTTGAAGGTTTCTCTGAATGTTGCAGGGCTAAGTGCACTCCGGGAGGAGTGGGCAGAGGTACGGGACATGTGCTGGTCTCTCAATACCCATAAAGCCAGACGGAGCCAGTGGCGTCGCTACTTCGCGTTTTGTACGAAGTTCAACCTTCAACCACTACCAGCTACTTTAGAGACTATAGGGCTATATATCACCTACCTAGCTCGAACTGTTGCTTTGTGACTATTAAGAATTATATCTCGGGCGTTTGGGCCCTACATGACTACTACGGTGTCGAACACATAGAGGCTTCCTCATTCATCATTCAGTCGACCATGAAGGGAGCAAAAAGACTATTGGGTTGTGAGACCGTCCAAGCTCCTCCACTCACACCCCAGCACATGTTGAAGCTATTTAGAGCACTAGACTTGAGGAAATTTTCGGACTTGCAGTTGTGGTGTGCCATTACGGTAGCATACCGCTGCCTCCTACGAGTCAGTCATATAACTGAATCCCCTCACACCATTAGAGTTCAAGACATTAAATTCACAGATTGGGGGTTTGATATCCATATCTGCTCCTCTAAAACGATTCAGTTTAGGGAGAGAACGCAAGTCATCCCAGTGGTAGGAGCTGACAGTGTCCTCTGTCCAGCCAAGTACCTACGCACCTACCTAGCCGGAGGTAATCATACCCCTACGGACTATCTCTTTCCTTACACCTACAACAGGTTCTCCTCTCTCTTCAAGAGTTTGTGCCAGATGGCAGGACTAGTGGGCCGCTATAGCACACACAGCATAAGGCGCGGCTCAGCCACCTTCCTGTCATCATTTCTTCCCCTCCACGATGTCAAGGTGTATGGGGACTGGAAGTCATGGGCAGTCTTGCTCTATATCTCAGACAATTACAATTCTAGGAAACACAAGGACTCTGTCTAGGATCTAGGGCAAAAGTATATATCATTGTGTTTGTTTTGTCCAAGGGGATATGTTGACAGTACTCAACCATGGAAGTGTACTGTGGTATATCCACAGAGACAGACTATAGTAGTTCCGGGATCCCACACCAGGGGGGACCACCTTTCTTCGTGCTGCTGCGTCAGCTAAATCACTACTTCGCTGCCGACGCTCAGAGTGTCAAAAATTCTTTTTCTTTATTCTTCATAAAATGTGATTATGTAATAAAGGCCTCCTCGACTTTGTCTAGGATCTAGGGCAAAAGTATATATCATCGTGTTTGTTTTGTCCAAGGGGATATATTAGTAACACACCAAGGGTAGGTTCTGATGTAGCATTAGTATTTCAACACAGAAAGAAGTCAAAATCCTTACTACTAGATAATGTCCAAATACTTTTTTTCAAATCTCTTTGATAAAAAAAGCTATATAGTGTGTTGTATCCATAGTTCAGGGCCATATAGCATGTAACCCGACTGCCTAGATGTAGAATGAACCTTTTAGATGTATAGGGGGCCTAAATCTAATTCTACAAAGCAAACATCTTTTAACAATGTCATATGATGTTTTCCTTAGAGGTATATTACATATACAGCCAATCTTATAAATTTAACTAATGAAAAAAATGATCATTTCTAATAGCATACCTGCTTGTGTAGGGGTATCCCTTTTTTGGGTCGAAATTTGGCAACATAGTTCAATCTGACCAAAAAAATCTGCCAATTCTGAATTATTATGTTTTTCCAAATTTTCAATTCACCCCTAGGGGGTGAAACAGGCACACACGGGATAGCTCTCCCACGTGAGAGGACAGACGTTTAGAGCGTTATCTTAATAAGACTATTAAGACAGTCTTAATAGTCTTAAGTAGTGTACACTGCACCGCTCGACCACCTGTAACATACTAAATGGAGTGGTGCAGCTCCTTGTTTACTGGAGCTGACCCACATGCAGCAGAATATCTGACTATGTCGCCGTGTCGAATTTAAAGGGGCATTCTCACCACTCTTAATTCAATCATAATTATAGATGGTGTCTTTATGTTGATATGGGGGCTCTGCCCCCCAACCCCCATTCTTCTTTTCTTTTTTTCCACCTTTTCCCCCCTTCTGATTGCACGGAAACACTGCACCGCTCGACCACCCATAACATACTAAATGGAGTGGTGCAGCTCTTAAGACACTGAATTAAGACTTTAAGACTTAATATTAAGATAACGCTCTAAACGTCTGTCCTCTCACCTGAGAGAGCTATCCAGTATTTGCATGTCACAGGCCAAAATCCAAGATGGCCACCAAATAATCCAAAATCCATCTCCCATAGCATCAATTTTGCCACTAGAAAGTTTTAAACGTTACCTATCCCCCGTAAATTGAGGCCTGGGAATATGTTGGTGTTATTGGTTTGTTGCTAGGTTGAGCGGTTGCCTAGCAACGACCATTCTAAATATCAAATTCCTTAGCAACGCAGGATTTGGGGGTACCTACCTCAATTCTAATGATGCCTACCCCCACTAAATAGGTAGCTGGGACTTAAATAGTGTTATTTGGTATTTGCTAAGGGCAGTGGTTGCTTAGGAATGCCCATTCTAGTTGGTTCTTTGCCTAGCAACAGAGGTTTAAAAGGTATATAGCTCAATTTCAATAAAACATAACCCTCCTAAATTGACAACTGACACTTTAGTAGTCTCATTCACTTGTTGCTAAGACCCTACCTACCCCTACCTACCCCTACCTACCCCTACCTACCCCCCCTCAATCAAGGCCTAGGAATCTATTGGTGTCATTGGTTTGTTGCTAGGTTGAGTGGTTGCCTAGCAACAGCAATTCTAAATATCACTTTCCTTAGCAACACAGGCTTTGGGTGAACCTATGTCAATTTAAATGATGACTATCCAAACTAAATAGGCGGCTGGGGCTTAAACAGTGTTATTAAGTATTTGCTTAGGTTAGTGGTTGCTTAGCAATGCCAATTCTAGATGGTTATTTGCCTACCAACTGAGGTTTCAGAGGTATATAGGTCAATTTCAATAAAACACAACTCACCTAAATTGACCACTGGCACTTCAGCAGTCTCAGTCACTTCTTGCTAAGATCCTACCTACCCCTACCTACCCCCTAAATTGAGTCCTGGGAATCCATTGGTGTCATTGGTCTGTTGCTAGGTTGAGCGGTTGCCTAGCAACAGCAATTCTAAATATCACTTTCCTTAGCAACGCAGGCATCGGGGGTACCTAGGTCAATTAGAATGAACCCAAACCCCACTTAATAGGCGGCTGGGGCCATAACTTATTTGCTAAGTGGACTCTAAATCAAGGCCTGGGAATGCATCAGTGTCATTGGTTTGTTTCTAGGTTGAGCAGGTGCCCTGAAGATGGTATCACAAAAGCTCACAAAAACCCTCTATAAAGTCAGGTAACTACATATGCCCCATAGATACAGCCAAGTAGCTACAGAAATACTGCCAAGCAACTTCACATACCCTCTCCAAAGTTTTGTTATACAGCCTTAACCCCATGAGATTAGTCAGGTAACCCTATATACTAAATACTTTTAGGCACCATTAGATATTTTCTATATTATACATGTACTGCCATGCAACCAATGCTCTACATACTATGTGGCAACTCCACATACCCCTACGTAGCATCAGGCAGTCTCAGATACATGATGGAAAACTTCCTCTGTAGAACATGTTATATACCATATTCCACAGCTCCAAGGAGGTTTTCTCACTTATACTCCGCCCTCCATCCATAGTAGAGCAAGACAATATTATCCATCTCCAGAGGCACGTTTTTATTCTTTCGAATAAAATTTTACTGTCGCCACCCTATATCCATAGTAGTAGAAGAAAATGTTATGTTACCATCTATAATTGAGAAATTTACATGATTTCCAAAAATCTACTCCCTAAGGCATCTACCCCCAAGAATTTTATCCCCTTGGGCAGCTATTCCCTGGACTTTTACCCCCTTAGGACTCTACCTCCTAGGGCATTCACCCACTTGGACACCTAGCCCCGGACATCTACCCCCTGGGACACCTAACCCTATACTAGGACATTTAACCCCTAGGACATCCATCCCCTTTGACATCTACCCCCTCTACCCTCTAGGACTTCTACCCCTGGGGACATCAACCCAATCCACATGCCTATATGGTTGATTCATACCATGTGAAGGGAAAACAATTCTCAAGGGACATTGGACATCTACCCCTGGAAATTAACCCCCTGGAAATATACCCCCTAGGGCATCTACCCCTTAGGACTTTTATCCCCTTGGGCACCTATTCTCTGGACTTTTACCCCCTAAGGACTCTACCCCCTAAGACCTCTACCCCTTGGACACCTACCCCAGGATATTTGCCCACTGGACATTTACCTGCTGGGACATCTACCCCTAGGACATCGACCCCTTAGTCCTTCTACCCCTGGAGAAATCTACCCCTTTCGCATATATGACTCAACCATATGGACATGTGAAGGACGTTGATGTCCCCAGTGGGTAAAGGTAGTGGACATCCAAGGGGATAGATGTCCTAGGGGGTAGAAGAAGGGGGTTAAAGTCCAGTGGATGGATATCTGGGATAAAAGTCATAAGGGGGCAAAACTCACCTTTCCCTTTTACTATTATTTTTTACTACATGCTTGTTTTTATGGTCCGTAAGCCACACCAAAAAATGTTAGTTTATGGATTTCCCGCACCATATTTCCGGAAATTCTTATTGTACAAACAATTGAATTATTTTTGGGGAGGGGGTAGCTTTGATCAGGATCCAGGTAATCTAAGTTGTAATTTTGCCTCAAATTTTCAGTTAAGTTGTAATTTTGCCTCAAATTTTCTTTTTTTTTGAATAATATTGCCCGCCTCCACCAAAATGAATACATGTATATTATACATTAGTCAAGGGCAGATCCAATGGGGGGAGGGGGGCATGAGAGTCCGGATATTGATATAGAAAAATACATGTCCCTCTGGAAATCTTTCTTCTGATGATATTTAGAGCCTCGGCAAGTCACGACACAATGCATCTCAACAATGCTTCCTAATTCCCCATATCAGATACAAATATGTACAAAGAATACTGTGAATTCCTGCATACTTATAACCCACATCTCGCACATAACCCACACCCAGACTTTGTGAGAACCCTATAACCCGCACAGGGGGTCTGAAAATGGCTTTTTAGTATTGTACTATACTCACCAAAACCCTTGTATTAACCAGACTTTGAGAATATTGTATGACCTGCACTAAAATCTCCCCATGATGAGAGCTAGTTACATGCCTTCCGGGGGAGAAAACCCCAAAAAAAAAAAAATCCAACCTGCCAGGTCTTGGTTGTAGGACCAGGTTACTGGAAACCAACCCTCTTTCTTTTTTTGGCCCTAGAGAAATTTAGGCTGTACTGACTAACATTTCCAGGTCAATTATTATCAGTGTGTATATTAAGGATGTTTGGTATTTGTAGATGTAAGGAGCGATAGGGTTTTAGTGGTGTCCTTGAAGTTGATCAAAGTTTGTAATCTCTCAGACGAAGGAACAAAAGCAATATTATATGGTCGTTGTTAGGCAAATTTATAACAAACTGCTATTGTTAGGCAATCGTCACTGACGGAAACAAATTTGTTAGAAGATAGGAACCTTTGTGCAGGATGAGGTTTTAATGGTTAGATCCTTCACCTTTTCATGCCCATTAGGAAATCATTTTAATATTTTTGTGTGATATCAGGGAAAAAATGGTTGCCATGGCAACCATTGCCATAGAAAAGATCTGCTTTTGCATACTTGGAACCTATATATATACCTATATAAAGGAACAAGATTATTTATATTTTGGGGAAAATTAATAACCACTTCACACAAATTCCACATGCCCCTGCATTAAGGACTTAAGTGTCCCGTCAAAATAAAGAATGCTGAAAATTGACTTTGCAGTCCTTTTGTTAATTATGAGCAAACTTTCTGGATAGGATAAAAATAGATGCAGTTATTGACCAACCCCAGATAGCTAGCAGTTTCTTGACCACTGGTCTTAGCAGCAAATACAATTGCTAGTGGTCAACCATGGCTAGGGGTAGGTAGGGTTTAAACAACAAGTGATTGAGATACTGAAGTGCCAGCAGGTTGGGAAAATCCTGCCTTTCATACCTTGAATGGAGAAAATAGGGTGAGGGGGTTTCTTCCCTTGATTTTTGGTTGTTATACATTGATTTTCGGTACGATTAGAAAATTCAATTTACTGATATCTTACCATAATTTGCTGCAATGATTGACCTATCTATAGGTACACAATATGGTTAGCTAGTCGTATGTGAATGGGCATGTATAACATTCTTGTATTTAATAATTTAAATGACAAAATATAGCTTAAATAAGGTACATTTATTTACATTTATTTACTCCCCTCCCCCCTCCCCCCTCCCCCCTCCCTTACCACGACACCTTGATAAGATACTGCACTGGGAGATTCCCCCATGGAGGGGCGGACCTGTGGCAGCCCTTATCTCTCCCGGCGGCCCTTATCTCTGTAGAGATAAGGGCAGGGCGCCGACCAAGGGGCAGGTTTAAGTAAGGGAAGATCTCCCCTCCAAAGGCTTCAGAATAGAGGACTGAAAATTGCCCTCTATTCCCCCCCTAGAACTTCAATTGAAAAAATACATAAAGATGGCAAAATTAATTACCTGGAAGATAGAAGGCAAAAGCAGATAGCCATTCATGCTTACACTATGACTAAGCTCCCTAATCACCTGACTGTTCCAGTCAGGGAAACTAGATTGCATGATGGCCCAGTTTTAAAAACCTATCATAGAAGAGTTCAGGCCTTCAAAAGAAGCGTAAATTATAAATGTGCCACCATTTGGAATGACCTAGGGGTAAACGATAGGTGTATACCCACTTTAGAAGATTTTAAAACAAACAGGAAAAAGTTTCTAGCCTCCCTTAGAAAGTAAACTTTATTGGCTTTTATAATATGTATACTAACAATACTGTTTCTCCCACCATACGTCTCCTTTGGTCAAATTTGTGACTACTTATAAGTAAACTACTTATTACATTACATTATCATTGTTACATGTTATGTTCATAATTTTCAGTTTTGTCACTGCTTAGTACACGCCATCAGCCTGTTATTGAAATCTCCCAAAAAGGCCCTCTGGAGCCAGGAGAATATGGGTACCAAATTTTTTATACAAGGAGCCCAACCTGATACCTCCAGATTAAACATTACATTCAAAAAAAAAAAAAAGTTTCATTGAAATTGAGCTATATACCTCTTAATCTCAGTTGCTAGGCAAAAAAACAACTAGAATGGGCATTCCTAAGCAACCACTGCCCTTAGCAAATACAGAATAACACTATCTAAGTCCCAGCTACCTATTTAGAGGGGGTAGGCATCATTAGAATTGAGATAGGTACCCCCGAAACCGGCGTTGCTAAGGAATTTGATATTTAGAATGGTCGGTCCTAGGCAACCACCCAACCTAGCAACAAACCAATAACACCAACATATTCCCAGGCCTCAATTTAGGGGGGATAGGTAAGGTTTAAAACTTTTTAGTGGAAATATTGATGCTATGGGAGATTGATCTTGGATTATTTGGTGGCCATCTTGGATTTTGGCCTGTTTCACCCCCTACAGTTGAATTGAAAATTTGGCAACATAAAAATTCAGAATCGGCAGATTTTTTTGGTCAGAATGAACTATGTTGCCAAATTTCGACCCAAAAAGCACTCTGCAACGGGCCGGGAGAACCAGCCCTTTTGGCCTTCGAGAGATTGAAGGTCAAGACATTGAGCTCACTTGAAGAAACAGCTGAATGGGCAATTGGGAAGATTGGTGAGCATGACCCAAGGACTCAGTTGCTCAAACGTGTCCAACGCAAGGACGAGCATCTGCGATCCTATGGATTTGCTCTACAAGAACTGATATCCGAGTGTTATCAGGGATGTAGACCTGACACCCCCACTGTCATCCAGGAGTTAACCTCCAGGTTTGTCAATGGAGTCAGGGACACCAACCTCCAGGCATATCTGAGGGAGAAATGGCAGCCTGATTTATCTCTGGCAGACCTTTTTGACCATGCAGATGTGTATGACACCAAACAGGCTGTTTTTCCTAGTGGAGGAGTGTCGGCAGCTCCATCTGTAGCCCCGAAAGAAGCTCAGGTGGTAGAGGCCGCCACGAAACCATCTAAGAAAAAACAGCCCGCCTCTGAGGAGGTGGCGGCAGTAACGCCTGACAGGGACATGGAAAAGATGATTGAGGCTTTGTTGCGGAAGCACTTGGAAAAGAGCTCTGCGTCCACTTCTAATTCTGGATCTGGAAAGAGAAAGAAAAAGAAGAAAAAGGACACGAAGCCTCAGCCATGTAGACGCTGTCAGAAGATGGGTCATTGGGCTAGCGAATGCAAAGCCCCTGCACCCGTCGCTGCTAAAACCGAAAAGGAGACGGAAAACTGAATGGGGCCCATCCTCTTGGCAAGGATGGCGCCCCCACAGTTAGCCATGCCTGTAAGGGATTAGTAGACGGTGTTAACTCTTCCATGAACCAAGGCCGCGCAGAGGCAGAAGGGTCTGTACAACCTGTAAGCGTCTGGCAAGGCGGGGCTGGCAAAGACGAACGGAGTCCTGAGGATTCTGTAGTCGCTGGCTTAGAGGAGTCTTGGTTAGAATCAATTGCCCAGAGCAGTGTGATTCAAGACTCCCCGAGCGACCCATGTTGGGATTATCTCCTGACAAAAGGGGTTGCTATGGATGGAGGGGGAAGCCCGATGCTGACCTCTGAGTGTGTCCCTTTACGGGGACAGCGTTGGTACCTGAGTCTGGTTATTTCCGGGACTCGTGGTGAATTTTTGGTAGACACAGGTGCATCACACACCTTGGTCGATCGTAAATTCATGGCCCGTCTTTGCAACCAGCCCGATGCTCCGCTACTGGGAGTAAAGGCTCAGACTGCTACGGGAGATAGTATGCAGACTTATGGCCGAACTGTAAAACCTATGTTGGTGGATGGCAAGACATACTGGATATGTCCAACCATCACCGACATCACTGATGATGGCATTCTGGGGATGGACTTTGCTGCTCTTTACGGGGTAACAATGAACACCGCAACAGGCCGACTTCAGATTAAGCATCCTTATAAACAATCTGTACAGTGCGTTTTAAGGAATGGTTCTTCTGTGGCGTCAGTGGCACAAGACACAAAGTTGGCAGCAGGGCATGTATCTGATGTCCTAGTCAGCTGCGTGGGAGTGCAGGCCAAAAGGCCGGGAATGTTTGAACCAGAAGATCATAAGCTTTCAGAGCTAGGTCTTGCTGGCTATCATACTTACCTGGCCAACGCTCGTTGGGGGGTGATACCAATTTGTAACTCGAGTAGTAGAGAAATCACTCTACGAAAAGGGACGCCTATTGGTAACACTACGCGAGCATATGGGGTAGATTCACTGACTACGGACTTTGTGGAAGTAGGTGTGGTGGCGGGAGACTCATCCCACGAGGAGGCTCTAGCTAAATCCAACCTACCAAAACATATAAGGTCCCTGTTGTGTGAATCCGACCTCAGAGAGCGAAATGGTGGCACAGGAGCTGTCGGAATTATCTGACGCCTTTGCGCAACCAGGAGATCCTCTAGGGCGTACCAATACGGTACAACACCGGGTTGATACTGGAGACGCGCTTCCCAGTAGAATCCCCTACCGTCGGTTACCCATGGCTAAAAAAAGTGCTATGGAGGCTGAGGTAGAGAAGATGTTGGATGAAGATGTGATTCAACCTAGCGAGAGTCCATGGTCAAGTACTGTGGTGATGGTCACCAAAAAGGATGGTCCCTGTCAATTTTGCATCGACTATAGGAAGTTGAACGGACTCACTAGGAAGAATGCATATCCTCTACCTCGGATAGACGAATGTGTGGAATCTCTGGGTGGGTGATTAGTTTTGACCACATATCGCTTAGAAACACGCTGCTATGTTATATCCTCTAACGCCGGTATATCATACCCGGGTTTTCCTGTGGCTCGGCCACGAAATGGTAAACAACAGTGAACGTTCCCACCGTCGG
Source organism: Harmothoe impar (assembly GCA_947462335.1). Taxonomy (NCBI): domain Eukaryota; kingdom Metazoa; phylum Annelida; class Polychaeta; order Phyllodocida; family Polynoidae; genus Harmothoe; species Harmothoe impar. The sequence goes on from OX381708.1 coordinate 1,918,134, forward strand.
ATATGCCGGCGTGGGAAGGGCGCTGCCCGCGTCACCTGATCGATTTCTCGCACCAAATGAGCCGTGAGAAATTGGGTCACCTCGGCGCGTCTTTGGGACGCGACCCCTGATTGGCTGAGAAACCGGTCAAGGGGCGGGGTCACGGGGGACGGGTGGGGTATAAAAGCCCCACAGGCAGCCAGGCTTCTTCAGATCAGCACGTTTGCCCGCAGGGTAACGTGTTGATCAGTGGTGCCTAGGTCTGCCCGGCAGTACCTACACTATTGGTTACCTGCTGTCCTACTAAAAGCTCGGGTGAGTGAACCGTGAGGTTCACCTATGCCTGAGCTAACGGTATGGCAGCCCGAGTAGAAGGCAAATGCTCGGCCCCGGAGGAGGCTGTAGTCTCCGACGGGGATGACCAGGTACTCGAGTCTGACACTGACATGGACACCTCCGGTGCTCCAACCGTCGGTGCAGGCTCGGTTTCGGTAGCAGCAGAGCCTAACCCTGAGGGGTCTGGCAATGTTGTTCCGAAAACGGAACCTGGTCTGGGTGGTGCTGGTGGTACCATCCAGGAGGAGAACCCTGATGGGGGATCTTCTCCGAAACCCGACGGTGCTAAGGCTAATGAACCGACGGGCCCTGATGGTGATTCATCTGACGGGTCGACGGTTCGAGCCAAGACCAAACGGAAGCAAAGGCACAAGAGGAGGATTATTTCTTCCCCTGAAACCCCAGCTACTGAAGAGGTCGCACCTACTGAGGCTGATAGGCTCAAAGCTATTGCTGAGAGAGTAGCCGCGGCGGAAGCCGAGGGCTGGTCGATCGCAGAGAGCAGGGCCAATCGCCGCCTCCGCGCAAAGGCAGCGCATGTTCGTTTGAGTCTCGGTGACGATGACCGGAAGAACCTGAGCCTTGCTGACCTAGTTCAGGAGAATGGCAAGATGGCTCTTCCACCGTCTCACACGGCAGAAGGTTCAGATGACGAAGACTGGTTGTCTGGTGATTCCCATCCCATTGACTGGTACCTAGTGTACATCAGGGCAGTGCTGGAGGGGAACAAACCAAACATCCACAAGTCATGCCGCACCAAGCTGAGATATGCTTTGAGGAACTACGTGCCAGGGGATCCCTGCCCGTATGTTCACTGCCAGCGCCTGAAAGGGACAGCTACAGCAGCAAAACGGTGGCCAGACTTGCTTAAGTTTGCCCGTCATCTCGTAGAGAAGCACATGAATGTGCGACCCTACGTGTACTGTGTGCGCGGGAGTTCGTCGACCTCCTGCCCTGAGTACACTGACGGCGAGCTGTTCCGTTGCCAACGGAGAGCAGATCTGGTGAGGCATCTGTGTGACAATAAGGGCGTTCACAAGCGCACTATTAGTCATGCAGTTGAGGCGACACTGAAGGTCTGGGGAGCCCACAAACGTGTAGGTAATCTACACTTTAAGTGGCGCACTAACAGACTTAAACAGTGGAATTACCTCACGGAACCCGACTGGCAGAGATTGTGTAAGGGCGCCAAGTGCGAACAAACCGATCTCGGGCCGGACACGGAAATTCCGATGCCCACTGTAAAGAAGGGTACCCCCCCTAAGAAAGATCTGAAAAGGGGCCGCCAGTCATCCAAGGATGATACCAAAGGTGGGCGTGATCGTTCTCGCAGTGAACCTGCGAAGAAACGGGCCGCCACAGCCACGGTAACATCCGAGGTCGACACTAGCCAAAAGTGTCGGTACCGTTTCGGTCTCTTCGGTTGCATTGCCCCCTGTTGCTGACCAACTGCCCCGGCAGGAGAGACAGAAAATGGGAAATGCGTTGGCTATTGTTCAGAACTCATTGGGTGACGAGCAGGCGGGTCAGGTTGCTGCTGACTATGTCAAGCAGTACAAGTGGAGCCAGAAGCAAAAGAAAGCTTTGGCTGCACAGGAGGGTGTCTCACCTGTCAGTGACGCTGACCAGGTAGAGGTACAACAGTCGGATGGGGCGTCAACCCAGGCGACTGCTCCACCACAGCAGGGAGCAGCCTCTGACCCCGTAAGGGATGACGCGGTGACTCCAGAGCCTGAGCACAGGGCTGTTGAAGAAGGGCTAGCAGGGTTACCTGTATTGCCCGGAGACAGGCCTGCTTTCGACGCTGGGTTCTCTGACACTCTAGTCCCCGGATTTGAGTGCTACAGAGCAAAGATGGCTGAAAATGCAAGTAAGCTACTCCAGTTTCAGGTCTCTTTCTTGGAGAAGTCCTACTTTGAGCAGTACAAGTTGCTCAGAGCTCAGGCTATCCGAGAGGGAGAAGCTTGGCTCGCTGACCGAACCAGAGTCCTCGCCGAGCGTGAGGCCAATCTGGAGCAAGATCATGCCCTCTGGAGGGCTACGATCGAGCAGCTCGAATCTAGGTTGACAACTTGTGACGCCAAGTTCTTCCGGCAATTCGGGCTGAAACTGACCGAGTGGGAGAGAACTGGTTTTCCAGATCTCAAGTCTAGGTTGGGGCTTGCCGCAAGGCCTGCCCCTCCTGTGACCCCAGTACTGTCAGTACGCCCACCCAGGTATGAGATGCCATTCTCGTTCATGGCACACTCTACCCGGGTGGTCAGCGGAGGGGAGCCTACTGTTGCGCCGAGTACATCCTCGGAGGCAACAGGTGGACCCCTTCCTCTCCAGGTGGAGGCGGCTGTGGTTTGCGCCACGGAGGCCCCTCCTGGAGGAAGTCCTGATGGGGAGGAAAAGCCATCTGGTGGTGTCCCTATGGACACCTAAGGATGGTCCCCTGTCAGGCCCTCTGGGGTGCACTGTTCCGCCCCTCGGAGGTAAAACTAAACCCCGACGCAGCTAAACGCCCCTGGACAACCGAAGCAGACCGACGGTGCTGTCGTGACTTAACCGAGTCTCTACTGCCACCAAACTGGAAGCAGCCTGATGTCTTCAACCGTGGTTTACACCTAAGCCACAACCGTCGGTTCTCTACTACTGTCCAGGGCTCCTGATCCTGTGGTCACTATGTTATTGTGACCTATAAACTATTATATGGATCTTCCTCCTGTGATAATTATTTATAAGGAGGCACGGACCTACCTTTTTATATTTATATTTCACAAGAGATGGAAGCACTATACAGGTGCTGGACTCTATCCATCTCTACCACCATAAACTGCTAGGTACTGGAGTACCGACCCTAATAAGGATGACGATCTATCCCACCTTATTTAGGATATGCTATTATGGATTTTTATATATAAACTTTTCTACGCCAAAGGAAGTGGGAACTACTATAGTTCCATCTATAAAACTTTTCTTCGCCAAAGGAAGTGAGAACTATTATAGTTCTATTATTTATATATAAGGACACTAACTCCACACGGATTCGCACCATTGCTGAATGTAGTAGGTGATGTGTTGAGTTTCCAAGGTGGTTATTGGTGCCTTGAGTATTAACTGATAATATGATCTTATATTCAAAATGCGTAAGCCGTTAGACAGGTGGCTATCCAGTCCTACAAAAATGAAGCTGGTCCTGCAACATTGAGAATTTGCAGGACCGAATATCCTGTGGGATGAAAAACCGGGTCAATGTGGCAAGCCCCTAAACTGGTGAGATGTGATTGGCTGACCCGGAGATCATCTCTACCACCATAAACTGCAAGGTACTGGAGTACCATCACTAAACAGGTGCAAGAGTAACAAATTGTTCATTCAAGATGAACTGGGTAATAGTCCCCTTCCTGAATTCGGAACTGTCTGCACAAAAGTGCTTCCACATACGGAATATGTTAACGCTCTGTCCGCACAACTGGACAAGTGAAGTAGAGTCAGCCGAGCCTGCACTGACTGGGGAGCCCAGGTAACACCCTCACCTGGCACGCGCCAACGAGTCACGTGACACGGGGAGACAGTCCTAGAGAGAACACAGGTTCTCTCTTGAATACCGAGTGTGCTAACTCCAAGCGGATAGCCGAGTAAAAGTTGTTTATCTGGGAACTCTGTATAGAGAAAAGTACCTTATAATAACGTATCCCTACACATTTATGGATTTTTATATAAACTTCCTATATCAGGGTTTCCATGACCACCAGGTTTCCACCTCTTTGACCACCAAAGCTTCCACTGAGTCAACCGCCATGGCCTCCTCTTCCAGGGTCACGATGTCCTCCTTATCTGCCCCACCCACCAATTCACCAATCTCGTTTTCCTGCTGGTAGACCTTAACGTGGTGATCATTAGGTTCTAGTGGACAACCACTCTCATTCCACTCATGGTATGATCAGAAAGGTAGTAAGCACTGTAGTGACTACTACCCCTGAGGCCTTTCGGTATGGTGGTGAATTGACATTCATCCTTGTAAAATCTCTGTCTTGTGGAAAGGCTCTTGGACCCTAGCCAATCCCGAGAAAGATGTGCAGGTAGTAATTGGGACAGTGTTGTGTTACACTAGCCCTTTCTAAGTCACCTATAATATTTCAATATCATGAAACTCCTCCCATTGTCCCTGATCATATTAGGGTCTGGGTCGTCACCCCTACTGCCACCTACTGTGGTCCTGAGCATCCACCACTCTCTGCCGAGCTGTATTCATACACCTTTGAAACATTAGGTCAATTTCCCCATGCTATATAATGCTGGACAAATCATCTTCATAGTTAACTCTTGCAGATCCCTCTACCCCGTCAGCTGTCACCAGACTAGCCTGATGCTTGTGCACATCATCCTTCACGTTCCTGTGACTTGGAGAACTGACAAACAGTCCTTTTCAAGATGCCAGTTGACATATTTCACTGACAATCTGTTTGGACTGTCACAATCCAGACAATAGACACATCATGGTGCCAGTGATGCCATGGTCCTCACGAAAATGTTTATACATGTTGTAACCCTATTCTTTTTCAGAGTCGAGAGTTCAGAGAATCCTTGGTTCTTGCTCTGCTTCATGGTGACACATACACAGACTTGGAGGCACTCTTGGACCGAAGGTACCAATACAGCGATGAAGACCTACTCAAAGATCTTTACAAAGAGGTAATTTAAAAGGGAATTGTTAATAAGATAAGAGTCATATATCTGAGTGCTGACACTTAAAGGGTATGTCTTCCTTGGTGCTGAACCATTAGGCCTGTCTGGTTAGGTTAATACATAGTACTTGACTTATATTTGGAATCACTTAAACGGAATCCCTCACATGCAGGCATATCCTAGCCCTGTGTGCCTGTACTCCCTAGCAAAGTACCCCATGTATAAAGGCTCAGGCAACCAACAAATAGGTTGCTGGCTGTTCCTTTCCAGCAATCCTCTGGTCAAGACAAGTTGATGTGACACTGAGGTGGGCAGCAGTTGGACTGTTCCAGTTGTATAGTATTGATACCCGCCAGAGTACTGACTGCCACCAGTGTGTCCACAGAAAATGGTCTACTTCCCCTTGAATAGGCCACATGCTATTGATTTGGCTAAACAATTAAATGTAAATAGACAATGATCAGTGATGATACCATTGTACAATCTGTATACCCAGATACCAACCATCAAATCTAAGAGGGCACTATAGTTCTAATATGCTTTTATAGATTATTTAATTCCAAGCAAAGCCTGATTCATGGTACCCCTACTGAAGTCACCTGGCCAGGACAGCATGATCACCTGGTCCCACAGCTTAATGCAACCTTCACCCATACACTGTAAAAAATTTGTATATATTAAACACTTTCACACATTGATTTCAAGATGGCAAGAAGGTCACCAGTGATGGTTGAGCTACAAGAGTGAAATATTGGTGGGCGAGGGAACTTTGGCTAGCCCACTGGCATTATTGTCCTGCTTTTTGTACAGGATGTTACCTATGTATAGGCTCTCCTTAGTCAAATAAGTACAAGTTTATGATATTGTTTAACATCCATGATAATGTAGGGACACTAATATTATTAAGTTTAGTCGAACGCCTACAAGGTAGTTCGGGCAGCCAGAGCTAGGGGGCACCCCTATCGGAGGCAGACAGTATATAAGCTGTCCTCACCCCCTTGCTCTGGCAGACCATCTCAGGTCTCTGACTGTGTTATACTGAAAGATACTGAAAGCTACATATACATCTGATCGAACCACACATATATGAAGGATTAGCATTATTGTACAGGAGAACGATTAATAAACCCTGTTTTTCTTGCATCTCTACATGAAAACTGCAGTTCGAGTCCTTATTCAATCGAATTACATATAGACGAACTCTACACTGGTGCCCTGACCAGGATTTTTATGTAGGAGATAGCGGACTGACCCTGGCAGAGGCTCAGTCAAGGAAAGGGGGGGATGAAGGATCCGGGACCGAACTGGAGGATGGAGAGCTGAATCTGACAGTAGCTCAAATAAATGAAATCTGGAATGTGGCCTCTCGAATGCACACCCCAGACAAGAAAGGTTCTTGAAAGAGGAGTTTGGTTTTCCGAACTCCAGGGGAATATACTCCCATAAAAACGATTCCGAACACCAATCCGTTCAGAGGGAACCCATGGGCAGACATGCTTCCCTCCGAACCGAACCTCGGACATATGGAACGAGACCTGTCCAGAAGAGGTCGACAGATCCCTGACTACGATGCCTACTGCAAAACGTTAAAAGCAGAGAAGGAGGAAATGAGGGATCGGTATACGGCCATGAATGAGGATTTGATCCGGCTGGCCGACGAAAGGGCGAGGGTAATCGCCCAGAACCAGAAGGAAACAGAGGAATTGAAAGAAGTGAAATCCAGAATACAGGCGGATAGAAAATATATCAGTGAACAGTTGGCACTCGAAACCTCTCAGTTAGCCAAAGATCAACAGAAGGTTAAGAGTGTCCAACACAGTCTGACAGAGGAGCAGGCACAACTCCAGAAAGATAGGGAAGAGGTTCGCCGAAGTCGTGATCTTCGGGATACCTATGAGAGCGAGATCGAGCGACAATCCCAGAGGGTAAAGAAAATCAAGGCGGATTATTCAAAGGAAGAAAAGTCCGGCCAAGCCCTGAGGGAACAGTTCGAGCAAGAACGAGAGGCGTTGAAGCAAGCCCGAATTGAGATGAAGGCTGACCTCGAAATGATACAGAAAAAGAAAGACGAAATCAATGACACCTATCTGGCCTACCAGAGTCAGATGGATGAAATCCACAAAGCAGAAGAGGCTAGAAGCCGAGAACCGACGAATGAGGGAGGCAAGCTACCTAAGCACGTCGCATCTACCCCTAGTCCGATGTTAACTACCGTGGATCCAATCGAAACACGGGGAACCGTTTCGGACGGAAAGTATGCACGAAACCAAGGGAGAACTGCCCCGAATGAGGCTGACTGTAAAGTAACTTATGGGGGAACTGAGGAGAAAGAGATCTCTGGTACCCATGATATTACGAGCGAGGCCCCACCCAAACGAATGAATCATAGCTACGGCTCTCTGCATCCCTTCGCGGATGACACCCTGGCAGGACACAACTATACGGTACCACCACCACCGATATATAATATAACCTACCAGTACCGGGCACCATTACCCGGAGCCGGATCGAACGAAGGACATCAGTCCTATAATGAAGGGGGTGGATCAATTCCGAGTAGAAGATCGAGTGGGGTTCCGAACCCAGGGTCTAACCTCGGAGGAGGAACCGGGACTGTATCGGACTCCGGTTCATATGGGGGCTACCCCCCTAGTCCCGATCGAACCCAGCCCAATCCAAGAGGAGGGACACCAAGACCGGTCCCTGCCCCAAGAAGGTTGACTAAACGATCATCCATGGGCCCGAGGGTTGCTGCAATAGTGGAATCCGATCCTTGTATACAAGGAATGGGGATAGACTGTTGTAGTCGGACCCGGGAGGATGAGTCAGAAATTATGGAATGGAGCCGGAGGCAGTCGGATCGGCTGGTATGGAGTCATAACAGTGCCCGGAAGCCTGTTCGCACTCCCTGGCGTTTCAATGGGGAAAATTGGAAAGAAAGCTACCAAGACTTTTGTGACGATAACCGTTATCATGGGTGGGACAAGGAGGCTTCCTTGGGTCCCCTCATTAAATGGTTGAGTGAAGGTCCGGGACGAATAGCGGTAGATGATTGGCGAGAGACGTATGGGGAATCCGGAAATTATGACCAATTGGTGGCAGCAGCCACACATATCTTTGGTGTGTTGTCAGCGAATGATCCTTGGTCGGAGTTCCAGGTACGGACGCAAAAACCAAAGGAGTCCCCGAAAGTGTTCGGTCTGGAACTCCAAAGGTTGTTGCAAAAGGCCCGACCTTATTGGAGGCGTGATGATGAATATTTCTTAGATGAACTATTCACACACTTTATAAAAGGACTGAGGGATCCGTCCCATGCTGAACTCGTCCAAAAGGAATGGGGACGAGGTTCCTCAATGGTAGATTTCTTCTTGGCTATAGATCAGCATGAGAAGAAGAAATGATTACTTGCCGGGTTCGTACCCAACCAAAGAGTGGCGTCCGCACATGCGGCCACTCCCGAAGAGAGTGATTCGAACGATGGTTCAGATGAAGAAAGAATTGCGGCCATCAGGGGCGACAAGAGGGATAGAAAGAATCGGTGGAAGAAAAACGTTAGTAAGCCACCTGAGAAAGAGAAGCCAGTAGAGGCAAGCTCTAAACCGGCCCCTACTCCCCAGGTGATGGAGTTATCCGAGAACGAGAAACGGTTGATGGCCATGATAGAAGAAATGAAAGGACTGTTGGACTATCAGAAACGACCGAAGCTAGATAGAGCAACGGTGAAGTGTTTCAGATGCCAGGAGACCGGACATTTTGCAGCCGAATGTACGGCGGATAAGCCTGTATGGAGAGAAAGAAAGAGAGAGGAGACGGGAAATTAGAGGGGGTTGTCCGTGAAGGCAAACTGACGGCCCCAAATAAAGTATGCCAGGGTACATTCCATACGAACGCGATTGAGGAGTCTGTAATGTATCCGCCCAGCAGCATGGGAAATGCTAATGAGCCGAAAACATGTGGGGCTGGGGTGTATTGGTGAGACAATTGCCAGGGAGAGCAAAGAAGGGAAACCGATCACCAATAGAGAGGAAGATTGGGTAGAGGAACTATCCAGGATCGGGAGGATCCGCCTTCCCCAAGGTCATCCGTGTCTGGAGTATTTGAAAGGATTCGGATTCAATTTTGACATGACAGACGACGTCAAACGGTTTGCAAGTAATCCCTCGATGATGGGAGGAAAGAGATGGTATGTGTCCGTATCTGTAAACGGCAGAATGGGGGAATTTTTGTTGGATACTGGAGCTAGCCACTCCGCTATGTCAAAGAGATTCTTCGATCTGGTGTCGAGCATGGATGATGACCTCACAACGAGGGTAAATGCATGTGCGGCTGACGGGAGCAAGATACGAACGTTTGGTAGGACTTGTATGAACATCTTGGTGGGCGGTAGGGAATATATCATTTCCCCTACTGTTGCTGGGATTGAGGACGACGGTATCATAGGGATGGATTTCGCTTCCTTATATGGGGTGAAATTGGACCCCGTAACTGGGATGTTGAAATTAAATCATCCCTACAAAGACAGGATACAATGCCTGGCATGTGAAGTTAGTGGTGTAGCAAGTGTAGTACAGACGGTAAAAATACCTCCCGGAATGGCATGTGATGTCTTGATAGCCTCCAGTAGGATGAAGAGGGGTGTTCCGGGGGTTTTCGAACCTAATGTGAAGGTGTTGAGAAAGAAGGGATTGGAATCGGCCGACACCCTGATAGGAAATATAGCGTGGGGAGTAGCCCCCATAATGAACCCGGGTTCGAAAACCATCTACCTAGGAAAAGGCACTGTAGTGGGAGAAGTGATATCCGCGGAAGCGGTCACCAGTAGCTTTGAGAATGGAAATGGACTAGTCCCGAACAGTGAAGTAATAGAAGAAGGATTGGCAAAGTTAATAGAAGGGTCCGGAGTGGAGACAGATGAACAGAGGAGCGCCCTGAGGGAGATGTTGACTGAGTGTAGTTCAGCCTTTGCGCGGCCCGGAGAGCCGTTAGGGCAAACGGATCGAGTCTTACACTCGATTAACACGGAAGGGGCGAATCCAGTAAAGATACCATATAGACGTCTTCCGCTGGCAAAGAAAGTGGTAGCGGAAGAAGAGATTACGAAAATGTTGGCGGAGGGGGTGATAACCCCTAGTACCAGTCCTTGGAGTAGTCCGGTATGTATGGTAACCAAGAAGGATGGGAGTATCCGATTCTGTATAGACTACCGGAAGCTGAATGGCCTGACTAAGAAGAATTCGTATCCGCTCCCCCGGATAGATGAAACCATTGATTCCCTTGGAGGAAATAAATGGTTTTGTACGATTGATTTGCAGTCTGGTTATTGGCAGGTGGGAATGAAAGAGTAAGACAAAGAGAAAACGGCGTTTTCGAGCCATGTAGGGTTGTACCAGTATAACGTGATGCCATTCGGACTATGTAATGCTCCGGCCACGTTTGAAGCAATGATGGAGACCTTACTGAATGACTTATTGTGGAAGAAATGTCTGGTGTATCTGGACGATGTGATCATATTCGGAAAGACATTTGATGAATGCTTGGGAAACCTGAAGTTGGTGTTGCAGCGAATAATCTCAAATGGATTGAAGCTGAAGCCTAAAAAGTGTAATATGTCTGTCGCACTGGACCCCGGGGAGACGTAAGGAGAAGTTCCCATGGGGGAAGGAACAAGGGGAATCATTCGAAATGATAAAACGGTTGTTTGTGGAGACACCGGTGTTGAAATACCCCACTGCGGATGGTCATTTTATATTAGACACCGATGCGAGCAATGAAAGTATAGGGGCAGCTTTGTCTCAAGTCCAAGATGGGAAGGAGGTTCCTATAGCATTTGCAAGCAATACCATGAGTAAAGCACAAAGAAATTATTATACGACAAAGAGAGAATTATTGGCAGTGGTAGTGTATACAAAGAAATATAAACACTTCTTGTGGCGATCTGATTTTACGTTACGTACGGATCATTCCTCCCTGCGGTGGTTATTAAACTTTAAAGATGCGGAAGGTATGATAGGACGGTGGTTGGCACACCTATCTGAGTTCGGATTGGACCACAGCCAGATTCAGCATAGAAAGGGGGCTAAGCATGTGAACGCTGATGCGTTGTCGCGAATCCCGGTGAAGAAATGTCAGAATGACGGATGTGATGATTGTGGGAAGCATAATGCCGTGCTGGCAGAAATCCGAAAGCCTTTTAGAGATCTCGAACCAGTGATACTGGAATGGGACGAGAACTCCATCAAGAGCTTCCAGGAGAAAGATGCGAATAGTATCCGTCTGAAGATGTTACTTCAAGAAGGAAGGGTCCCAACTCGGCCAGCAATATCGTTGGAGAACAGGGAGATGAGGCGACTGATAGCTCAATGGACAGAGTTAGAGGTAGTAAATGGACTGATCTATAGGTGGAAGACGAATGCTTTGGGAAATAAGTCAAGACAGATTTTTATTCCTACTGCTATAAGAAGGGACATAATGTTCGTTTGCCATGGGCATCGGACCAGTGGCCATTTTGGTAGAAAACGGTCTCTGGAAAGGCTGGCTAGAATGTATTACTGGCCAGGTATGAGTACAGATCTGTTGAGATGGATAGACACTTGTCCGAAATGTTGTACGAGCAAGCCAGGGCCTGGGCTGGGTAAAATGCCCTTAACCCAGGAATTGTTTGGAGTAAGGTTTGCAAGGGTGGCAGTGGATATAATTACAGGATTTGTGACAACTCCGGAGGGAAATACATGTATGATGGTAGTAACGGATTACTATACGAAATATAAGAAGGTATTTCCAATGAAGGATCACAAAGCAGCAACTTGTGCGAGAATGTTGGTGAAAGGATGGATACTGTACTTGGGAGTGCCTCTGATGTTGCATAGCGACCAAGGGAGAGAGTTCGAATCGAATCTATGGCAGGAAATGTGTCATCAATTGGCCATTTGCAAGACCCGAACCAATCCGTACAGACCACAGAGTGATGGTCAGGTGGAAAGATTCAATCGTACCCTAATACAGGTCCTGAAGAGTTTGATAAATCAGGAAATGTATGATTGGGATGAGCAGTGTGACTTTGTTTGCCATGCTTATAATAGCACGGTACACGCGAGTACGAACTGCTCTCCGAATCTATTAGTATTCGGAGAGGATCTGATTATGCCAGCGGACCTAGTGTTCGGGGTAGTTGGGATGAACCCAGATGTCCCGTGTCAGATCATGTTTGTGGAAGCGTTGAAAGAACAATTCAGGAAGGCTTATGAATTAGTAAGAAAAGAGTTGGGAAAGACAGCTAAATGGCAGAAAGTGGGCTATGATACCAATCTAAAGGTTCGGCGGTTTGCGGTAGGGGACTTAGTAGCGAGATACCACAAACCTCTGGTTGGCATCAAGCTAAGAGACAATTGGGACGGTCCGTGGAGGATTACCCAGAGAATAAGTGATGATACAGTCCTGATGAGAGATACGTTCGGGAGGAATCAGAAATCGAATGTGGCCCGGTTGAAACCATGGAAGGGGAGAGAGTACTCCACCGAAATGTTCAAGATGGGACAAGAGGAGAAAGAGGAAATGAAAAGAGAGTTAGATAGAGTAATCGAGAAGAGGGGTCCGGGTAGGCCCAGGAACTAGCCGGGCCGAATGTATCTCAGCGTGTCGAACCTGAGATGACTCAGATTCCGGACAATAGGCCCCGACTGAGCACACGACCGGTGGATCTGTACTTCGATCCAGCTGACAGAGTGGTTTGTGCCCAAGCCCAAGCGGCGGTGGACACTTTACAGGATGCTCAGAGGGAATTGGCTGTCCGGTATAATCAGGGGGTGGCAAATCTATTCACCCGCTCTCTGGTAGAACAGGAAGCCACTTACCGAACGGCTCTAGAGAAGGAGAACGAGGTGTTATTGGCAGCCGAAACTCACTATTCTGTATATGTTTATATGTATATTATACATGTGTCCTTATAATTCGAAATGAGTCAAGCCGTTCGAATGTAATACCACCTGTGTACATAATATTAGTTTTTGTATATTCTTATAGACCCTACTGTGTTCAAGACGTAACATAACGCTTTACTAAAATAAACTCAGTTGTATGAGTTTATGTTAAATTGTATACATATTTAAAAACAATAAGCGTATGTATTGTCTGGGGGGGGTGGTGTAGGGACACTAATATTATTAAGTTTAGTCGAACGCCTACAAGGTAGTTCGGGCAGCCAGAGCTAGGGGGCACCCCTATCGGAGGCGGACAGTATATAAGCTGTCCTCACCCCCTTGCTCTGGCAGACCTTCTCAGGTCTCTGACTGTGTTATACTGAAAGATACTGAAAGCTACATATACATCTGATCGAACCACACATATATGAAGGATTAGCATTATTGTACAGGAGAACGATTAATAAACCCTGTTTTTCTTGCATCTCTACATGAAAACTGCAGTTCGAGTCTTTATTCAATCGAATTACATATAGACGAACTCTACAATAATTTAGATAATGTCAACAAAAATGCTGGCCATAATATTCTAGCCATATCCCTGCACCTGCTGACAGAAGACAGTACTTAGATGCTGAGATTGTGAAAGTTTTAGACTTCAATGCCTTTGGGTAAATGTGCTTAAATTAGAAGCACCTTTAACAGTGTATGCTTGAAGGCTGTCATCACACTCAAGACTGCCTGCGATCTACTACTAGGGGGTATTTGGTGGGCATGAGGGTCACTTGCATTTAGGACAAAATCACCTAGGTTACTTACTCTTGGCCTCTGGTAGAAATCAATCTGGCATTCTAACAGCACAGTATAGTGGCACAATTATAAACTTCATGCTCTACCCTAAGATTCTGGCCTATTTAATTGGACAATTGAGGAAATTAGCCACTCCCGAGTCACCCTTGGTAGGCTACAGACCTGGCTTAATATCGGATTTTCAAGATATATATTAACACAATACTCTTGTTGTTGTAGTGTAGCTGTTGGCTATTCTAAGATAGACATCTGCTATGAAAAACTCCAGATTCGAAAATAGGTTGTTCAGAAATTACACTTTATTCATTCTGACATACGGCTCGTAATCATACAGACGGATAGCAATAATCAAATAGGCTTCTGAACACCAGTGGTCATATGAACATACAGGAGGTATACGCTCACGGTCTAGTACATAGTTCCCGAGTTCCAATGCTCTCTTCCATCTTGGTTAACTCCTCTTGGGACAGACTCCCCCGTAGGGAGTTCTGTACCCGGAGTTGTACACCAGTGCGTCTATCTCCTCTAGTTCCCCCAGAGGGTAGAACAGAGAGAGACGCAGGGTGACCAAGGTGGAAGCAGCGACAGGACTAGGCCTAAAAGGTACAACAGAGTTCGGGGAAGCTCTGTTGTGGAGCAGCCAAGCTGGCCGAAGTGCGCAGCAAGACTGGGTCCTCGATTAGCAGAACTCCAGGTCTTATGTACTGGTCGTTATGTAATTCTCTCCATTACTCGTAAACACTTGAGTTCCCGAGGAACTCCGGGTAACCACGCGCCGGTGCATCCGAGCCGACACTGTACCCGAGATATGTCGGGTGACACGTGGCGGTCACGGCTCAATGCACATAACCAGGCCGCGCTCCACCATTCCTCAGGTGGGCTTATATAACCTTATACTCGGCAGTAGACAGGAGTGCGGCCTGGATACACGACAACACATATACCAAATATAACTCCAACTGGTTCCCTAGAAATAGTACAGCGGCGACCCACTACACTACCCCCCTTCAGACAATATCACAGCGTCTAAATAGCAGCACCAAGTGCAGTATTATTATACTACCTTAATACAAATGACAAATTTTATCTCCAAACAACCCAAAAAACAAATATATTGTCTCCAAACATATACATAGTGGAGGCAAGCGTAACTCTTTCTATTAGAACCACTAATATATTTCTTGGGTATCATAGATATGTATTCATCCTTTTTGATATTAACGTCAATCATATCAACCATCAGGATCCAGTTACACAATAATCGAGTATAATCCTTCAATAACAGTCATGATTTATGGGACTAAGAGGATAAACTCCACACAGCCAGTCAAGCCCTATAAAACAAACTTGACTATATATCATAAAAAAATATTTAAAACCTTCAAGACACATTTATCACATACTAACCATGTCTCATCGAAAACGATTTGTTACAACAGGTATCGTATACATACAGATCAAATATGAGCACTTCTCCTTAAAAGTTACCAAGTTTTAGTACAAGACATATTGGAAACAAAAAAGGTGGCAAGTGTCGACTTTATAGTAAACCTTGACCCAACCCGTCTATCTGAATAGACTCACTCGCTTTACGTGCCAGAGTAAGGTTTGAAAGATCAATATTTTTGGAATAAATGAACATATAGCGTAGATCCGGTAAATGCAGTTTTCAATCCAATCAAGGTCTCCAAAACCTTATGCACCATGGTCACATGTACAGTGGCCCAGGAGGGTCAAATCTTTTTGTAAATTTGAAATTGCAAATTCACTTCAACTTGCAAAAAATCAACTTGAGTTGAAAGTGAAAACTCTAACTTCAACCATTTACTGTCACCTGTCAACTGTCAATTCAAGTAAAGTAACTTGTGACTGCTGTCTTTCAACACTACATCAAACCAAAAACAATGCAAATGTCAAAGTAGAAAGTGAAAACTCCAACTTCAGTCACTTACTGTCAACTGTCAACTGTCAATTCAGGAACAACAGCTAGTGACAGGTATCTTTTAGCACGGTGAGTCACTCCATGGTGTAAAAGTGGTACACAAGGGTGCACAAGTGTGCACAAGTGGTATATAAGTGTGCACAAGTGGTACATAAGTGTGCACAAGTGTGCACAAGTGGTGCACAAGTGGTACACAAGTGTGCACAAGTGTACACAAGGGTGCACAAGTGTACACAAGTGTACACAAGTGATGCACAAGTGTACACAAGAGTGGACAAGTGACAAACAACTGTGCACAAGTGGTGCACACAAGTGTGCATAAGTGTGCACAAGTGGTGCACAAGTGGTACACAAGGGTGCACAAGTGTACACAAGTGATGCACAAGTGTGCATAAGTGTGCACAAGTGTGCACAAGTGGTACACAAGGGTGCACAAGTGGTACACAAGTGTGCATACGTGTGCATAAGTGTGCACAAGTGTGCACAAGTGTGCACAAGTATGCACAAGTGGTACACAAGTGTGCACAAGTGGTACACAAGTGTGCATAAGTGTGCATAAGTGTGCACAAGTGTGCACAAGTGTGCACAAGTATGCTCAAGTGTGCACAAGTATGCACAAGTGGTACACAAGTGTGCACAAGTGGTGCACACGTGGTATACAATGGTGCACAAGTGGTACACAAGTGTGTACAAGTGACAAACAAGTGTGCACAAGTGGTACACAAGGATGCACAAGGGATGCACAAGTGTACAAAAGTGTGCACAAGTGACATAGAAGTGTACACAAGTGGTGCACAAGTGTGCACAAGTGATGCACAAGTATGCTCAAGTGTGCATAAGTGTGCACAAGTGGTGCACAAGTTGTGCACAAGTGTACACAAGTGATGCACAAGGGTGCACAAATGAGCACAAGTTGTACACAAGTGTGCACAAGTGATGCAGAAAGTGGTGCACAAGTGATGCACAAGTGCGCACAAGTGGTGCACAAGTGTGCAAAAGAGTGCACAAATGGTGCACAAGTGACATAGAAGTATACACAAGTGATACACTAGTGTGCAAAAGTGGTGCACAAGTGTGCAAAAGTGTGCACAAGTGGTGCACAAGTGACATAAAAGAATACACAAGTGATACACAAGTGTGCACAAGTAGTGCACAAGTAGTACACAAGTGTGCATACGTAGCATACATGCCACTTGTGCACACTTGTGCACCACTTGCGCACACTTGTGTATCACTTGTGTATACTTCTATATCACTTGTGCATCACTTGTGCACACTTGTGCACACTTGTGCACACTTGTGCACACTTGTGCACTGCTTGTACACATTTGTGTACCACTTGTGCACCATTGTATACCACTTGTGCACCACTTGTGCACACTTGTGCACCACTTGTACACACTTGTGTACCACTTGTTCACACTTGTGCACCATTGTATACCACTTGTGCACACTTGTGTACACTTGCGCACCACTTGTGCACACTTGTATGTCACTTGTGCACACTTGAGCACCACTTGTACACACTTGTGCACACTTGTGCACTACTTGTACAAACTTGTGTACCACTTGTGCACACTTGTGCACACTTGTGTACCACTTGTGCACCATTGTATACCACTTGTGCACACTTCTGTACACTTGTGCACACTTGTGCACCACTTGTGCACACTTGTGCACCACTTGTGCACTACCTGTGCACACTTGAGCATACTTGTGCATCACTTGTGCACACTTATGCACACTTGTGCACCACTTGTACACACTTGTGCACCACTTGTGCACACTTGTATGTCACTTGTGCACACTTGTGTACACTTATGCATCACTTGTGCACACTTGTGTACCACTTGTGCACACTTGTGCACCCTTGTGCACACTTGTGCACCCTTGTGTACCACTTGTGCACACTTGTGCATCACTTTTGCACACTTGTATGTCACTTGTGCACACTAATGTACCACTTGTGCATCACTTGTGCACACTTGTGTACCACTTGTGCACACTTGTGTACCACTTGTGCACACTAATGTACCACTTGTGCACCACTTGTGCACACTTGTGCACCACTTGTGCACACTTGTGCACCACTTGTGCACACTTATGTACCATTTGTGCACACTTATATACCACTTGTGCACACTTGTGCACCACTTGTGCACACTAATGTACCATTTGTGCACACTTATATACCACTTGTGCACACTTGTGCACCCTTGTGTACCACTTTTACACCATGGAGTGACTCACCGTGCTAAAAGATACCTGTCACTAGCTGTTGTTCCTGAATTGACAGTTGACAGTTGACAGTAAGTGACTGAAGTTGGAGTTTTCACTTTCTACTTTGACATTTGCATTGTTTTTGGTTTGATGTAGTGTTGAAAGATAGCAGTCACAAGTTACTTTACTTGAATTGACAGTTGACAGGTGACAGTAAATGGTTGAAGTTAGAGTTTTCACTTTCAACTCAAGTTGATTTTTTGCAAGTTGAAGTGAATTTGCAATTTCAAATTTACAAAAAGATTTGACCCTCCTGGGCCACTGTACACATGGGTGTCTTCACACAATAATACAAGTGACATTCTCCATATAGGAATACCGTAAGCAATCAGATCTAGTGTTGGCGTAACATATTTCAACGATTCAGGGAGAATTAGTCTCCACACTTAGTTCAAAGATCAAAAACGCAGCAAGCTGAAAAATAGAATGACCCGGCTCCTCACTCGATACCTTCCTTCTGAAAGTAATCAACGGGAGCCTACAGATCTCCATAACAACTTACGCAATTTCCACTCTCAGTACCTGAATAAATTTTGCGTTTTTCAGGTTCATTGATATGTTATTACCACAGATCTACACATAGTACGAATGTAGTCAAGCAACTTTTCATCTCAGTAGGTATCATCAGGATCCAGTCCCTCATACCTTTACTCATTGGACGGTTAAATCTGAGTATCACAATCGGCATACAATAATCATACCTATAGCATATGTCATCAACTCAAACAGAACCCGTTTCACAAATACTGTCTTATGGCAAAAAAAATATAGAACACTCTTTGGTGATGGTTTTAACAGTTTCATATATAGCGATAACTGCAAACCTAGATCATATCAAAGTCTTTTCATAAATAGGTGATAATGATCCACTGTTCTTGTCATCTCAGTCTCTTATAAATATATATATCTATCTAGTCATCTTGTGACTTATAGTCTATAGTATAAAGCATCATATGATCCGTGGTGTACTAACAACCCCACTACTGCAAAAGTTCAACCTTGATGACGACACATGGTAGAGGTTCCATATATGCTGCAACTGGGAATGTTTTTATGACTCGCCACTCAGCAAAAGTTCTTCGTTTCTGGACACTGGAGACATACATTCACTAGGTCGATTGTCACTCATCTCAATGGATATGTCCATCCCAAACCCTAGCTGCGAAGCGTCAGGGTCAGGACCATGCATTTGAGCACCCATAGCTACACTCGCCATGGATACAGGAATGTCCAGGGTAGATGGACGATGGTTCCCAGACATAGAACCAGTCGTCACAGGTAGGTCCATTGGAGGATCCACCATCATGGATTGTTCGAGTTCGTTTTCAGGAGCCATAAGCGCCTCAGCATCACGGATAGACAGACGTAAGTCAGCCTCTGCAATTGCATCGTTCAGCTCCATCAGTATCTGAACCGCCTCTCTAGTCTCACTCTCCGTTATCTGGTACGGTGACTGACAAGAGGTGGTGTCGAGTATTGGTGTTGAGACAAGAGTCGAGTTATGTGACTCTGTCTGCAGTTCATTCACCACCATCCTCGCTAGAGCGGACACCCCGGCTGGAGTATCCATAGTCTCAAAGGAAGACACGGTTGTGTCCACCCCCATGGTAGTATACTGCATCGTCTTAGCATCAGACGACACAGAGATAGACGTCACAGCAACAGGTGTCACCGAGACTGGTGACACAGGGACAGACGTCACAGCCACAGACGTCACAGGAACGGGTGACACCGGAACAGACGCCACAGCAATGGACGTCACAGGAACAGGTGACACCGGAACAGACGTCACAGCCACGGACGTCTTAGGAACAGACGTCACAGGAACCAACTCCGATGACCCACAGGCCATGGAGGTGGCAGCCACGTAACTGCAGTCGGCCAGGTGCGTCTCATCTTCTGTAGATGGAGGTGGAGGACTCCTAGGGGTATTACTAGCCCTGGAGTCGGCTCTCAACCTTTGTGCGTATGCATCACCGTCAAATCCTAAGGGAAGAGGGGCGGAACCCCGTTCAACCCTGTACACACTCTCGTCGTACCAACTTGACAATGGTATCTCATAGCAATCCTCAAAGAACTCAGCCAACTCTTCATAGAAGTCATCGTTCTGCTGAGCTTCCTTTTTATAGCTAGAAAATTCTTCTGTTAGACCACCAATTTCGTGTTCCAACTTCCGAATAATTATGGTTTTTAGACTTATTTCAGTCCTGGCAGCAGTTAGCTTATGTTCAGCAGAACTGACCATATCCTTACTGCGATCCAACTTGACTTTGAGATCATCAATTAAAAATTGACTTTCCATACGAGATTTTTCAATGTTCAATCTCAAATCATCTACTATTCTGCTAGAGGTTGCTACCATGTCATCTCGTTGTCCCAACTGTCTTTTGAGGGCTTCATTCTCCTCAGTCATTTTGGACATTTTAGATAGGAGTTCTGCTTTAGCAGTCTCCACTTTCTCTAATTCGGCCAAACGACTTTCTTTTACCAATTGCTCAGCTTGAGCCCTAGCTCCTTGCAGAGCTAGTTGACAAGCGAGATCCAGTGTGTCAAATGAACTTTTCAGTCCAGTGACATACTGTTCTTTCAGAAGATTCCTGATACTTACATTCTCAGGGTGATCAATATCACCAGTCAGCTTAGGCAGGGGGACCGACTCCAAAGAGATATCTTCCTCACCCACTCCAGGTGATGGAGAGTTTAGTGAGAGACCCCCCATACAGGTAGATGGTGATGGAACGGAGGATAGTCTGCGACCAATCTCCTGTTCCTTCCTCATCTCTGTTTTACTTGATTGAACCCTGCCTGTGGGTGGGGTGAATTTCTGGTCCACCCAATCATCTCCCTCAGATTGAAAATCAATCGTTCTGTAGATCATTTTAGATTTGGAATCCTCTTTCCCACTTACTGACTCTATCTTCCCTGTTACATACCCTTGACTATCAGTAGAAGTATTTTCTGTTTTTAATATCTTCCTTGACACTCCCGGGTTCCCTCTAGCTTCAGAGATTGTGGTAGGAGGTATTACCTCCTCTCCCACAAATACACAGTCATCCTCCTCCTCTACAGGAGAAGCCAACAGGTCATTTACCATTTTCTCTTCTAAGGCTAGCCTTGGGCTAACAGCAACCCTCGGTAATGTTCCGCCAGAGCCCTCCTTGTTGGATTCAGTAGTGTTCCTACTAAACCCACAGGAAGACCCCGGAGCACGTCTTTTGGTTGGGGTAGATCGGCCGTCAGGTGATGAGTCCAACTCAGCAGAAGCTGAGGACTCCTCTGAACCTGTGGTCCGCATCTCTCCTAAGGTAACCGAGACAGGAGTGTACACTCCATGGTCCACAGTTTTACCTTCAGACAGCATTTTACCTTTAGGCGGAGTGGCCAATTCCATTTTACTACGATAATCAGAGGCTTTCTCTGGAAAGTCCTGAAGGTAGTATGGCCACGCCTTTCGATTCAACCACAACCTTCTCGGGTTATGGTTAAACACTAAGGTGTATGCCAACCCCTGTGGTACCCTCACACACTTTTCTCTGTCCGTGAGTCCTAAGGCCTCTGGACTATTCTCGAGAATATCTAGATTGGACATGGCAGTTTCAGCCTTCATATGGTGTACATCCACTAAATGCCTTACCATACAACCCTTTCTAGATGTGCTGAAAGGTTCACCATTTTTCATACATTTACCTGAGCGATTAGACCTGGCCCGGCACTGCCACATCATTTTGGAGTGCGCGTGGAACTCCACTAGATGTCGTGCGAACTGGTACAGGTCCAGATACTCAGCTATTGGATTTCTATCCATACACTCATTGAATGGGCATTGCCCCGAACCTATTCTCCAACCTCTACCAGGTTTATAAGTAGGCATACCTGGCGGGACAAATGTCATCCACGCCCATTTCAACCGGTCTCTATCTTCGTTGGAGAGGTCGGCGGCCCTGTATGTCCCCATACTTTGCTTTATAACCTCATCCCAGAACTTGTAAGCTTGATGTGCCCCTGAACTAGTATGCTCTAACCAGAACTCCATATCCCTCTCTGTATCTTCGTATGATGGTAGCCTAGCTCGGCTCCCTATCTCCCCAGTAACCTCTCCTGTATAGGGTCTGGACTTAGAATTATCGGAAGGAGGTCTGAATAGTTTAGTACATTTCTTCTCGTTGAATTTGTCCAACTCTTGGATGTATGCCCCCCTGCATATCTTACTCCCGGGAATCACTGCATCTGGCTTAAATTTCTCAAATTTTGCTGCTAACTGCATTACTGCCATAGTTGGAATACGTTCCGGAGTTGACTGTGCAGGGGCATCCCAATCGGGTACAAAGTTACCATGCACCGGATGTAAACCATCCGCACGGTCATACGACATAGCACCCCACGGAGCACCCACTGGCACGTCACTGACCGGGTACACCGGTATCCCGGGCATATTCGGGTCAGTCCGGGTCACTCCCGAAGTAGGTGGTGACGCAATATTCCCAACCTGGAACAAGGGAAATCCCCCGGCCTCGAGTCCTTTTAACCCCGGCCCTGACACGAACCCCCTAGCTTGCGCCACTGATAAACCCATATCTACCAGTTTCTTAACATGTTCTCCCCGAGCTAGGAGATACTGTGTGGTTTTAACCTTTTCAGCTCTCCTTATCTCCGAGATATTACTGTGATTTCGGCGTTTCACACCCCTATTCTTCATCTTAGCTGGTGGATGATACACAAATTTAGGTAAATCTGCCTCCCGAAATCGTTTTGGAAGATCATACTCGACCGGAGCTGTTGACTCCAGGTCCCCCAAAGCTAACAACTCTCTCTGTTCCTGCGACAGAGGGGAAACTTCCGTCGAGTGACTCCTTCTATGGGAGTCTCCCGACGGATAGTTATCCGCCATGATAACTACACAGAGGGCGGCCCAGAGGAGCCCACTCTTAAAATGAGCTTAAATGAGTAGTAAAATCAGGAAAATTGTTACTAATGTGTCCTCCTGTACTACCTCACTTTAGTGTCTCCTCTCTCCCTCACATGTAGATGTTCTAACCGGTGTTACATACGCGGAGAGAGGTGCCTTCGCATCCACCCTCTCCAACGGTATGTGCAGGACTGACGCTTTCCGCGCCAAACCAGCATGCGTGCGCACCCAAGCGCAAAGGATCACGGGTACCGGATAGCCCTTCCCGAAGAAGTTATCCGGTATTATCCGAAGAAAACCGGGTGGCGGAGTTAACTGCGTAGTAGTTGCAATCTTCGCCGGGTTTTCTCGGATTGTATTTTTGCACATCATTTCAAGTAATAGCAATTCTTCAGTTCGTCACGGCTGTCTCATTTATAGCTTATGAACTTTCAGAACGCTGTTTTAAACAAACATTATAAAAAAATACGTGTCAAAGTAAATTTCTTTGGTTGTCCGAACAAATTCGGAATACGTATGAGTACCTTTTCTCATGTTGTTGTAACGAGTTTTACACCCGTACTTTCCACATAATATTTCGTATTAGGATCCTCATATTATCCTTAGAAAAATTACTGACTAGGTTTGATTGGATTCTAATCCGAAACCATCACGACAAGTACTAAATGGGAAACCAACTCACAGACCATAGCATGTAAACATTCAAAACTAACTTTAGTAAAGCAGAACGTTGGGTACCCCAATGCCATCTACTGGTCAATTTCACCATTATTCCCGTCACAAAGACTAAAGAATAAAATCCGGTATTTCTCGTTGTGTTTTTGACAATCAGCACCAGTTACGCAACTTTCCGGGGTTTACCGGGTAAGTCCTTGGAGACCCGAACTATTTCGGGTAACCACAACAAACAAACCCAGCCCCGCCGCTCTTACGTAACAGCACCTCGACCCGCTATACGAGCACTTCTACGTATGGGTCCTTGGGGTTTCTTCTTCTCAATTACTGTAGGAACCTCTCTAGTTTCCTTTTCAGTAACTACCTTCTTCTTCTTCTTCCTACCATCGACTTTCCTAGCTGGCGTTGCTTTTCTAGTCTTCTTTGTAGGCGGGGGTGCTGTAACCTGTGTTTTACGCACCCACCTGGGTTGGGGCATTGGCACTTCTACCAAAGGCTCATTCTCATCGCCGGGCCGGCGACCTAGCCAAGGCTTCAGGCGATCTACATGGCCTGCAACTATCTTGCCTTTCACATTTTTCAATAACACAGTAACATCCGATATTACTTTTGTCACTTCAAATGGCCCATCCCAACCCTTTTCCATGTACAGGTGGTTTCAATCTCACCACCTTTTGTCCAACTACATACTTCCTCTCTCTCAAGCCTGTATCATACCCTACTTTCTGATGGATGGCCGCTTTTTTCAAATGGCCTCTCACCAATGCATAGCCTTCCCGCAATTCTCTGCGCAGGGATTCCGCAAATGCCACTCGGCATGGGACATCCTTTCTCCGCAGTACACTGCCAAAGACCAAATCTGCAGGCATTATGATCTCAGATCCAAATACCAGGCTGTTAGGAGTGCAGCCAGTTGAAGCATGCACCGTACCGTTGTATGCATGAGCCACATACTGGGAAAACGTATCCCAGTCATCCTGATTAGAATTAACCAGCGTGGTCAGCCCCTGAATCAACGTGCGGTTGAATCTCTCAACCATCCCATCCGACTGCGGTCGGTACGGATTAGTGCGTGTCTTAACTATGGCTAATTCTTCCAGCATCCCCTGAAAGAGACGCGATTCAAACTCCCTACCCTGGTCTGAATGTAACATGAGAGGTGCGCCAAATGTTAGTACCCACTCCTCAACCAAAGCTTGTGCGCAAGTTAATGCCGTGTGATCCTTCATTGGGATCACCTTCACGTACTTTGAATAGTAGTCTTGTACCACCATCATGCACACGTTGGAGTTTGGAGTTGTCTGGAAGCCAGTGATTATGTCAATGGCTATCCTCGCAAATCTGACTCCGAACAGTTCCTGTCTGAGAGATGTTTTACCTTTCCCAGGGCCCGGCTTCACCAGGCAACACGTTGGGCATTCACTCAACCAACGTATTACGTCCTTAGACATCCCAGGCCAGTAATATCTCCTCGCGAGTTTGTCCAAAGTCCGTTTCCTGCCAAAATGAGCGGAAGTCTGATGACCATGGAAAAACTCGAATACTTCCCATCTCAGAGAAGCTGGCAAGACTATCTGTAGCCTCCTCCTGGCTTTGCATTCAAGAGTTTTCCATCTACACAATAGGCCGTCTCGCACTACCAGCTGCGACCATTGGCCCACTAAGTTCCTTACTTCCACACATTCCAATGACAGAGCAGGTCTGACGGGACGAGCAGCTCTCTCCAGGATCAGATTCCGTATCATATTGATACCATCGTCATCCTGCTGAGCTTCAAGTATGGACTCCGCCGACCAAAACACCAAGTTCTCTTCCCAGGCCGGATCAAAATTCATTATTGGAGCCACCAACGCGTTATGTATGCCACAGTCTTCACAGTCCATTCTTGCACATCTTCGGATTGGTCTCCTAGACAAACAATCCGCATTTACGTGCTTCACTCCGCTCCGATGCTGAATCTGGGTATTCTCTATCCCTAGTTCAGACAACGCGGAGATCCATCTACCCATCATCCCATCTGCTTCCTTGAAATTAAGGAGCCATCTCAAGGATGAATGGTCTGTTCGTAGAATAAAATTCCCACCATACAAATAATGGCGGAATTTCTTTGTGTAAACTACTATGGCCAACAACTCTCTCTTGGTGGTGCAATAATTGCGTTGAGTTTTACTCAAGCTGTTGCTAGCAAATGCCAAGGGCACTTCTCTACCTTCCTGCACTTGGGATAAGACAGCGCCTATGCTATCGTTGCTAGCGTCGGTGTCCAGGATGAACTGATCACCCTCAGTAGGATAGCTCAGCACAGGAGTTACCGTGAATAACTCCTTCAGCTTCTGAAAAGCCTGTCCAGCTAATTCCGTCCAAATAAACGGTGGTAGCTTCAACATTCCCTTCCTTTTTCCTACTACCAGCGCCTGTAATGGAGCTGACACCTCAGCAAATCCGGGAATGAAATCGCGGTAGTGCGAGCAGAAACCCAAAAATGACCTCACTTCTTTCTGGTCTTTTGGCGTTGCCCAATTAGCTACAGCCTCTAATTTCCCTGGATCCGCCGAAATACCTGTGCCACTGACTATTCGGCCCAGATATTCCACTGATTGCCTGAAGAACTTGCATTTCTTAGCTTTCAGTCTAAGGTTGTAGGATCTCAATCGATCCATCACCTTGTTCAGATTTGATAGACACTCCTCCCGAGTTTTCCCGAAAACTATGATGTCGTCTAGATAAACTAGACAGTTTTTCCACAACAATCCCCTTAGCATTGTCTCCATCATATTCTCGAAAGTAGCCGGAGCATTGCATAAGCCAAATGGCATTACATTGAACTCAAACAACCCCCGGTGGGTTGTGAATGCTGTCTTTTCCTTATCCTCTGGGTGCATCCCAATCTGCCAGTATCCTGACTGGAGATCTAAGGTACTAAACCAGTGATTGCCTCCCAAGGAATCCAGACTTTCGTCAATGCGTGGCAAGGGGTAGGCATTCTTCCTCGTAATCCCATTCAGTCTCCTGTAATCTATACAGAACCGACAGGTGCCATCCTTTTTGGTAACCATTACCACCGGACTAGCCCATGGACTATCTGAGGGCCTTATTATCCCTTCCCCTAACATCTTGTCCACCTCATCCTCCAATGCCTGTTTCTTAGACAACGGGAGGCGCCGGTATGGCAAGCGCAATGGTGGGCTAGAACCGGTGTCTATCCGATGAGTTACTCGGTCAGTTCTACCCAATTGCTCCCCTGGAGCGGAGAACAAGTCTGCATTCTCGCATAATAGCTGAGCTAGACTCCGTTTGTCCTCCTCCGTCTCCAAGTGGCTATCTGTCACCAATGGTAAAAGATGCAGTGGCAAACCATATCCTTCCTTCCTATCCTGCTCTCCAGTGTCTTGCAATACCACTGGCATAGCGGATGGATCCAAAGCTCCTATTTCCACTGCCCTCTTTACTGCTAACTCCACTTCTGGTGAGTCAGCTCTTCCTACCACGTCAGCATATGTTACGTCCCCAAAGGTCGTCCCCTTTTCCAGGTACACATCCTGAAAAGTCATATTACTGACTGGTACTACTGTTCGTCTTGAACTTTGCACTAAGGCACTGGTGGAAACCAATCCCAGCTTACTCAAATGCTGCTGATTCGGTTCCACCACCCCCATGCGGTCAAATTCCATTTCCCGGCAGTATACAACTACATTGCACACATGGCGGGGAGGAATTCGCACTGTCTGAGAGACAGACGAGACGCCTGAAATCCGGTGGAGTACACACTGGACTTTCATCTCTTGTGGATATCGAAGAGTGAGTTCCCCTGTCACACTATCCAATACCGCCCCATACAGAGAACAAAAATCTACTCCTAAGATTCCCTCATCCGTCAATTCAGCCACAGTTGTTGAAACAACAAATGAATGTTGATTCACCCAAAAGGGTATCACCTGTCTGCCATGTGTCCGCATATGAGACCCATCAGCACTTCTGACCGACCCAGACCCCACAGGGTTAGTCGACAGACCTGCGAGCTTCTTGAAGAAATGGTGACCCATCATGGAGTGACTAGCTCCAGTATCAATCAGAAATTCCCCCAAGCAGCCCTGAATCTGCACAGGCAAGTACCATCTCTTCCCTTGTAAAGGGGAAGGTTGCAAGGCAAATCTCTGGATTCCAGCTTCACCGCCCAAGTCATATCCCCTCGAGTTGAGAAACTTAACTATAGGATCATCGGGTTTGAGTCGCGAAGCACAAAACCTTTCTACTTCTTCCGCCAACTCAATTCTGCGGACGGTGTCCAGATGAGCTAAATCTTCAACACCATTCTCGTCCGTTCCCTGGGGCCCATCTCCACCTGGCGGATCAGACTCAGGTGCGGCTAACCCCAGCGGTTCCCATGAAGTGGAATCTTTTGATTCTCCCCTAACAGTACCTTTGACAATCACAGGTGGGGTTGTTATCTTGTCATCGACAACAACCCCTGTTAGTTTTCCGTCGGTGGTGGGCTTTGGTCAGAAGAGGGTCCGTCTTTTTGTTTCTCGACCGATGATACATTCTTAGTATCCTTGGACCAACATGTCCTTGCAAAGTGACCCTTCTTCCCACAATTATAACATTTCGTGTCTTTGTTGGGTTTCCCCTTACCGCGACCACGAGATGCGACCTTCTCAGCCTTCTCAGCCTTACTACGCTCCTCCATGACTTTTCCGATCATGGTCTTCAATGCACCCTCCTCTGGCGCCTGAGCGTCTGATCCTGGAATCCTTCGTCTTACATAAAAAGAACGACGGCCTTTCCATTTAGGATCTATTGCTGCCACCTCTTGCACTCCCTCTGTAGTCAGTTCAACCTCTTCTACGGGCATTTCTATTACTGCTACAGGGGCTGCCTCTACAGTTTTCAACAGCTTCCTCTTTCTCAGAGCATCTTCCGTTAGCTCGAAGATATCTGCTAGTGACATAGTGGTCTTCCACTGTGAAGCAATCTCGCTCGACAATCTTTCGTCCTTAAGTCCATCTATATACAGGCTGGACAATTTCCTTACCAGCCATGGATCACTTGGACTCATAGATGCAAATGCTTCTGCTGCTAGCACTCTGAGAGCCATTCCAAACTGTCTGTGCCCTTCACCGGCCTTCTGAACTCTTGCCTCTAGCTCAGACGCGGGATCCGCACCGGATGTGGAACCTAAAGCCCAAGAAGCTGTTTCCACTAATCCCTTGTACGTTCTACCCCCGCTTAACTCAAAGCTTGTTAGAGCGGGATCACCAGGACCATCCCGCAGACACCATGACAAAGCTGCAAGGCATTCATCGCCCTCCCAACCATTATGTCTCATATCTGCTGAAAATCGTGTGAACCATTTTCTCCATGGAACTGTGCCATCATACTGCTTCATCTTGATAGCCTGCTTTCTCACAGGTGTCATCCCCGTTCTCAACGGTATATCAGTCTGACTCAAAGCATAGTCCACTGCTTTAAAGTTCCCCACGTCATTCGGTACCGCATCAATCCCCAATCTTCTAATTGCTGGATTGTTTTGGAACACTACCTCATCCTCCATAGACATATTTGCCCTATGTTGGTAGGGTGTCCCACTTTGAATAGTACCTCCTGTCCTTGGTGTATTCATGCTTCCTGGAGTTACATGACTGCCAGGCAATGGGGGAGGTGGTAAATTGAACATAGGTCTTGCGTTCCCATAACAGTTATCCGGGCCAACATTACTCCACCCCCCATAGGAGGTGTTAGGCCCTGCCAGATTCCCTTGACCTGGCGGCCGAGCATTCATGTTTACCCCCTTGGGCAAACCTGGTCTACCCACTGTAGACACGTTTACCGGACCTGTAGGAACCTGCCTTGTTCCCGGAGCTGGAGTAGAATGAGCACCTGGAGCTGGAGCAGTGTTACCTGGTCCCACAGGAGGCTTATTCCCTGTAGCCTGGGCTACCGGAACGTCTCCTTTTACTCCCTTGGTGTCATTCTCCACACTCACTGACTCTGTTTCCTCAAGAAAGCAATCTAACTTCTCCTGAAACAGCTTTTCAACTCTACCACACAGTTCCAACATGAACTCCTCATTCTGGATAACATGTCAGCTGTATGTATCACCATGGAACCATCTAGATCCTCAGTGGCAGGTGGTTTCACCACCTCTTCCACTGTATTGACTATAAATACTGAGGGCTCGTCGGCAGTCACAAAGGTCTCATCTTTAGACACTTCTTGTGCTGTCCCCACTGAGTCCCTTTGTACCTTAGTCACTTCTGGTTCCAGTTTCTTCACCATGTGATTCTCAGCTTGTTGAGCTAGTGCTTCCAACTCTCCTAACTTACTATCCTGTTTCTTCAACAACTCATCATACTCCGCTACTTGTAACTGTCTTGCCAGTATCTCGGAACTAATTTCTTTATTCCGTACCACTAGCTTTTCTGTTTCAGACTTCAATCTGACTTCAGTTCCTTCAAGTAGACCTACATTGACTGAAATTTGTTCCAGATGTTTTATCTGAGCTGCATGTTCCCCAATGTTTCCCGACCTCTTTGCCAAAAAACTCTTTTCGAAAGCTTCCCTTTCCTCCTTCAGCTTTCTAAGGGATTCCTCCTCTAGTCTTATCCCTTCTTTCATATGCTCATGTTCATTTCTCAATCTGAGCGTCCTTATGTCATCCAGGCTCAACCTCTCCCTGGGTTCATAAGGTGGAACCTCTAGACCTGGTATCGTCAGCCTAAAAGGATCTGGGAACAGCTTATCTCCCCTGGAGATCACCTCAGCTGTCTCTTCCCCTTCCTCAGGAGTTTCCTCTAGGTCGTCCCTTTTGACTACCTCAACTCCTTCCTGACTGACTGGGACCACCACTCTAGTCCCTTCCACTGCTTCCACAGTGGGTACCGGTCTAACCCAGTGGGCACAGAACATTGAGTCAACATTGATAAATGGTTGTCAATGTTGATTCAACATTGATTCAATGTTGATTCAACATTGGAATGAATTTTGTGCCCACTGGGAAGTTCCCATCTCACTGGTACATCTACTGTACCCTCCAGACTAGGTATACTAGAGTCACTATCCTCTCCAATATCTTCTATGGTTACCGGTCCAAGCAGGTCCTGGACCCGGCCTACCATTTCCCTATCTGGCTCCAGAGCTGGACGTTTCGCTGGAGGGTCCCCTAGTGAATCCTCAGATCTCACTTCATGGGCGCTATCTTCCCCTCCATGTCCAATTTCCCTATTCTGATTGAACGTATGCACCTTCTGCCTAGCATTAAACCTCACCCTAGATCGCAATCTAGGACGCATCCCCTCCCCTTGGTTAGTAACCGACGGGGGAGGTACCTCTGTATCTGACATATCTTCACCACACAAAAGCAACCTGTAATAGCTATCCTTGAAACCTACCAATTCTGGTTCAAACATATAAGAGCTTACCTCTCAATTTCAGAAAGAAAAATAACAAAATAAATGTAAATCAATACTTACCCAAAGTGGTCACGGCACCAGTGTAGCTGTTGGCTATTCTAAGATAGACATCTGCTATGAAAAACTCCAGATTCGAAAATAGGTTGTTCAGAAATTACACTTTATTCATTCTGACATACGGCTCGTAATCATACAGACGGATAGCAATAATCAAATAGGCTTCTGAACACCAGTGGTCATATGAACATACAGGAGGTATACGCTCACGGTCTAGTACATAGTTCCCGAGTTCCAATGCTCTCTTCCATCTTGGTTAACTCCTCTTGGGACAGACTCCCCCGTAGGGAGTTCTGTACCCGGAGTTGTACACCAGTGCGTCTATCTCCTCTAGTTCCCCCAGAGGGTAGAACAGAGAGAGACGCAGGGTGACCAAGGTGGAAGCAGCGACAGGACTAGGCCTAAAAGGTACAACAGAGTTCGGGGAAGCTCTGTTGTGGAGCAGCCAAGCTGGCCGAAGTGCGCAGCAAGACTGGGTCCTCGATTAGCAGAACTCCAGGTCTTATGTACTGGTCGTTATGTAATTCTCTCCATTACTCGTAAACACTTGAGTTCCCGAGGAACTCCGGGTAACCACGCGCCGGTGCATCCGAGCCGACACTGTACCCGAGATATGTCGGGTGACACGTGGCGGTCACGGCTCAATGCACATAACCAGGCCGCGCTCCACCATTCCTCAGGTGGGCTTATATAACCTTATACTCGGCAGTAGACAGGAGTGCGGCCTGGATACACGACAACACATATACCAAATATAACTCCAACTGGTTCCCTAGAAATAGTACAGCGGCGACCCACTACAGTAGTATGTAAAGCTTCACACAACTTCTGAAGCCTATAGATTTTATATGTAATCTTGGCCCTTCTGGAAAATAATAGACAGTGTCACAATTCATATATTTTGTCCCACGACAGCATGAAATAGCATACCAACAAATACGCCTGAAGGATGTTCATAAAATCATCATGTCTGTCAGCGGTAATCAAATGAAGAAAGTGTATGAAGGTAGGACAATACTTGATTGATTTGATATTGTAGTTTAAGATATCATAGTAGATTTCAAAGGAAAAACGATTGTAGTTGTAGTTTAATATTTTGATTTGACCATAATATCACATAGCGAGGGGCGCTTTTCAATACAGCCAAAGAGAATGCAAAATTGAGAGACTAGAATGATAGAGTCTTAATTATATACATTTCGTATCAAAATTATAATTTTCAAAGACAACAACAATCAATGTACACATATTTTGATACAGTGTAGTGATAGTACATCATATGGCAAGACACCATGGCATACACTCATTTTAATCATTATAAATGCGCTCATCGTTTTACACATACCATTACGAACAGGTCCCGGCAACTCCGGCCTCCTGGTACATGGCTAGCTCCATGGGCGTCCTCATCCTGTGATTATTTCTCTTAAGTTATAACAGCCACTGTAGGTGGTGCACTCCCCTGTCAGTGTTATTTTCTATATATGTATCATTTTTTCCCCGTTGGGATTACCATAAACATTGTACCCTGTGTGATGATACAACAGCACTGACCATAAATGTGTGTATTTAACATGTTTGTGCAAAAATGTTAACATTATATAGCAGTGTATGTATAAATACTGATAGTTGACCTAAAAAAGGGACATGTGGTTACATACATCAGAGCTGAAGAAAGAGGAAGAAGATGACGTGTTGAAGAAGAAAGAAGGTGACTCATTGAAGAAGGAAGAAGGTGACTCATTGAAGAAGGAAGAAGGTGACTCATTGAAGAAGGAAGAAGGTTACTCATTGAAGAAGGTAGAAGGTGACTCATTGAAGGAGGAAGAAGATGACGTGTTGAAGAAGAAAGAAGGTGACTCATTGAAGAAGGAAGAAGGTGACTCATTGAAGAAGGAAGAAGGTGACTCATTGAAGAAGGTAGAAGGTGACTCATTGAAGGAGGAAGAAGATGAACTGTTGAAGAAGGAAGAAGGTGACTCATTGAAGAAGGAAGAAGGTGACTCATTGAAGAAGGAAGAAGGTGACTCATTGAAGAAGGAAGAAGGTGACCCCTGTTTATATATTTCAGTCTCTTTTACCTACATTTAATATTTTGATAACATTCTAAAACTACTATTGGAAAGTCCATATATTAAATTCTGAGACCACATCTGGCACTTGTGACATTGACTGGGTGTACCCACCCAGTCTGACTATGTACTACAGCTAATGTAGATTACACTTAGAATGACATAATCCAAAGACTTGTTATTTTCAGATCGAAATTCATACTTTTTGTTCTTTTTGTGCTTCCTATACAAATTCCTATACAAATTCCTATACAAATTCTTACTAAGTAAATTTCGAATTGTATATTAGGGGGATGGGGCATTATCCACAACATGTCTAATGTAAGGAGTGGTTTCTTTTTAAATATCAAGGTGGGTTTGTATTTGGGAAGGGCGACTAAAATTTTGTATTTTGGAGCAGGACCAAAATTTAGACCCCTTGAGCAAGGATCACGAAAGGGGTCAGCCACGAACGAATTTGATCTCTGCTGGAGGTGGTGAAGGGGGGGGGGATTTGGACCTCTCTAACATGGGGACCTGATAAATGTCCCCTCTGTTGACCACTCACTCATCAATACTGTTTGGAGCATGTTGTGAAAAAGTATATTCCATCTCATTTTCACTATTAAAGCTGGGCCTGCCACGCTGGAAAACCTGTTCATTTGGGCGATCCTGTCCAAAAATAAAAGCAATGCAAAACGACTGTGGAGGAGGATGAGGGACCAGATTGGTAAGTCTCTGGATCTGCGATATCTGTTGTGCTATACTATCTACATCAGGGCATCCACTTACAATTTGATGATAGAGAAGAATGCATGGACAAATTTCCATCAGCAAGCTATACCTACACCTACATTGAATGATAGAAGGTACCTGGAGTGCAAATACCTGGGAAAAGGGCGAATTATGAGAAAGATATCATTGAACCAAAGTATATTACAACTATAGACCACGGTAAAGATACTATACTGATAACAATAGCTATCTCACATATACCAAAACCCACACCTATTCTATTAATACTTGTAGGCAGCATCATTCTGAAAATCAACACTTGCAGGTGGTGCCCTGGTAGCACGGTCACTGCTCCAGTCATGCTGTGAGGAAGAACGAAAGAATGAACGGTTAGATTCAGCTAAAGACCTCAAAATAAGCATCAAGTAAGGATATACATTTATAAATATTCTTCAAGCACTATCAAGCATTGCGAATTTAAGTGTGATTTTACTGCCCTGCATTGCTGACTCAGTTCAATTAGTCCATCTATCCTGAAGTTTAAGTATGTATAACAGTCCAGTGTTTAAATCATTTACACAATGTCATCTATGTAAATAAGAGTCATCCCAAGACCCCTTTCTTAACGTTACAATGATCTGATTTGTAGGTACCCAGTGGTATCTCATGTGTATATATATAGACACATTCCTGTTAACATAGTAGCCAATTTACAATTGTCATGCATCCCTTATCCTCGGGACCATTCCCCCTTCCTGTCCTGCTCCCTATCTCTCTCCTGGCCTCCTAACCTCCCTTCAATGTTCTTCCCTTGCTGCAAATCTTCTTCCCCCCCTCCTCACTGCTGTGAGCAAACATTTACAGGTTTATAGGGTGGGAGTAGTATTGTTTGTATCAGAATGGGACTATGCTGAAGTACTGTTTGTTACTCATTGGACTTGCAGCCAATCAGAGTCCTCCATTTGACCGGAAGTGACCGTTGCCATGGTAACGTGACCTAGTTAGGCTCTCAGCCAATCAGAGGCCCGCATTCTAGGTGACCTACTGACCTACTTAGGGGCTCTCAGCCAATCAGAGGCCAGCATTCTCGTAACAATGGTAACGTGACCTAATTAGCGACCACGTGACTCTTTTGTTTGTTAACAACACCACGTGCCACATGACATGTCACGTGACGTGTTTGTTTGTAAACAAACATGACCTTATTAGGGGATTAGTGAGAGCACGTGACTCTATTTTTTGTTTTGTAAACATGTAGACGATGAGCTGTTTTGTTTTAAAATAACTTATGTATGAAAATAAAAACACAACAAAATAACTCATTTTCATTTCTTTTATTCGCATTTCAAATCAAAAACCTTTTTTTCACACACAAGTCTATGTCTTTTTCTTCTTGTTCTTCGATTTGCAACCCAACAGACTGCAAAGCTTCACCTTGCTACTCTCACACCCACCACCCTTGTTCTCCAACATGCATTGCACCACTTTGGATAAATTCAACACCATTTCGGCAAGGCAGAGAACCTTTGCCTGCATGAAACGACCACCATCGCAACACCCCACTTCTGTCACAACATCAGCATCGCGAGCTTCTGACTCACTGTCCGATCCCTCAGCTTTGGATTTTTCGCTCATTTGCATGACGCATTTCTTCGGGTTTCTTGTTCAACATGCTTCAATTAGGAAATGAACGCAATGAGGTCCACAGGTGTCAGCAGAGGTGTCTTGGAGTTGAACACGGTTTCTTTGCCACTTGAACGGAGCAGAGCGATTCAGGAAAGACAAGAACTCCCAACTCAGCGGCGGTAAGCCGAAGGAATCAAAGTACAGTCAACTCCCTCTAATGTGGCCACCCTTGGGACTATGAAAAAGTGGCCGCTTTGGTGGGGTGGCTGCATTAGAGGGGGTCATTTTCTGTACATTGTAGTATGTCTGGGACTATGGAAAGTGTCTGCATTAGAGGGATTGGCTGCACTGGAGGGGTGGCCGCTAAGAGGGAGTTGACTGTAGTACACTTCACCAGTCCTCGACACGTAAAACGCCACCCAATGCTGACCTGGTAAATGTTGAGGATCTGTGTTGCTCACGAAACAAGTGTCCTTGATAGGGTGCTTCGGAATAGTGTCCCAAGAGAAAACACCTAGGAAACGATGTTTTGTGTGAACGTTTTCCTTCAACACTCTACTTATTTCAAGCGTATTCATACGCCACCACCGCCACAGCGTCTTTAGTTCATGTGGTAGTAGGTGATGGGATGGCGATCTCGGGTCAGCTCGACGACGTTGTTGTACACCAAGTAGAGTAGCACCATTGTGGTCTTCGCTAGCAACGAGCCGAAACTGACCTCAACCCTCAGCTGACCCGCACTTATAAGGTTGACGCGACACCTGTCGTGCGACCTGTCTGGGGTTAGATCGAGGGGGAACACGGTGTTACCGTTCAGGAAATCGTCGTATAAAACACCACAGGAGCGCGCGCCCTCGTACATCCCCGTTTCCGTGTGTAGTGTTATTTATAATATATGTCAACGACGTAAGTCAAATTTTAGGGGATAACTGTCATTATATGTATGCTGATGATTTGGTAGTGTTCCACTCGGCAAATAGGCTGGATTTAATTGAGGACAGGATGAATGAAAGCCTCTCTAAACTGTCGCGCTGGTTTGTAAATAAAAGACTAACTGTAAATGTAGATAAGAGCAAAATCACTTGGTATGGGTCTACCCAAAAACTACCAAAGTGCAGAGGCATTACTTTCAGGCTCGATGATGTGGAGCTAGAAACAGTAACTTGCTATAAATATTTAGGTTTAAAAATAGACAGTTGCCTTAGCCTAGAGCCTGCCATGAGAGATCTAACAGGCAAAGTAAACCACAAACTATTCAGGTTTGGGAAGTTCAGGGGTGTCCAAACTGAAGTGGCAGCGGTACTTGTGTATAAAGCCACAATTATGAGTCTATTCGACTATGCTTGTTTTTGCCACGAGGGTGCTAATGGAGGACTGCTGAAAAAGCTTGATAGAATGCAAAAAAAGGGTTTGAAAATATGCTATATTGGGAGAGGCTTAAATGAAGATACCATGTATGCTCTGTCAAAGCTACCACATCTAAAACGAAGAAGGCAGGAACTGTTGCTAACTTATATGTTTAAACTATCTCAGGATGAGAGCAGGTTGGATTTAACACCCAGACGGGAAGGGCTTAGATCTGAGAAGCAGATCAGATTTAAAGTGCCCCGTGCCAGGAATGCTGGATACACAAAATCTCCCCTATTTAGAGGTGTTGAATTATGGGATAAACTCGGGGATTGGTACCAAACCAGCAAGGACAAATTAACTTTCAAGAATAGAATAAAGAAATTGCCAAGCCTTGATTGCATTAATAATAACCCTGGGGGTATGCTTGATGAGACAGCTGATGAGGAAATAGTACTCTCCCTTGAGGAATGGCCGCCTTTGCGCTAGGAAACTGTTATAGTGACAGTATCTAGGCTCAATATATACTCCAGGGCGCTGTTGTAATGATAGCGTCTAAGAGTCAGGCGTGTCAGTAGTTATAAATCTGCTGATTTCACTGTTAGAATGTGTCGTATAATCTATGTCAAAATAGCATGCTCCTATGATCTTTATTGTTTCTTATGTGCCATATGTGTCTAAAAATCCCCTAGACCAGCCTCGCAGACGGCGATAACATCTGTGTGTTTTTTCGAATTTTCATTCGTATTTTCTTGTAGTGTGTGTCCTAGTAGTGTTAGTTTGTCAATTATTTTGTTTTTGTACTGTTGTAAATATTTTGTTGTATATAACTTATTTATTATTGTTATCTCATATAATTTTTGTGTATATAACTGTTTATTTCATCTTGATTTTTTCATCTATAACATGTCCATCTTTACATCATACTATGTGTGAGAAAATGAAGCACAATTATGACCGATAAGGCATCACCATTTATTGTCATAACATGTACCACAGATTGTAATTTTTGTGACTTGACAATAAAAACCCTTCATACCTTAAAAAAAAAAAAAATTAGCGACCACGTGACTCTTGTTTGTTAACAACACCACGTGCCACGTGACATGTCACGTGACGTGTTTGTTTGTAAACAAACATGACCTTATTAGGGGATTAGTGAGAGCACGTGACTCTATTTTTTGTTTTGTAAACATGTAGACGATGAGCTGTTTTGTTTTAAAATAACTTATGTATGAAAATAAAAACACAACAAAATAACTCATTTTCATTTCTTTTATTCACATTTCAAATCAAAAACCTTTTTTTCACACACAAGTCTATGTCTTTTTCTTCTTGTTCTTCGATTTGCAACCCAACAGACTGCAAAGCTTCACCTTGCTACTCTCACACCCACCACCCTTGTTCTCCAACATGCATTGCACCACTTTGGATAAATTCAACACCATTTCGGCAAGGCAGAGAACCTTTGCCTGCATGAAACGACCACCATCGCAACACCCCACTTCTGTCACAACATCAGCATCGCGAGCTTCTGACTCACTGTCCGATCCCTCAGCTTTGGATTTTTCGCTCATTTGCATGACGCATTTCTTCGGGTTTCTTGTTCAACATGCTTCAATTAGGCAATGAACGCAATGAGGTCCACAGGTGTCAGCAGAGGTGTCTTGGAGCTGAACACGGTTTCTTTGCCACTTGAACGGAGCAGAGCGATTCAGGAAAGACAAGAACTCCCAACTCAGCGGCGGTAAGCCGAAGGAATCATAGTAGTACACTTCACCAGTCCTCGACACGTAAAACGCCACCCAATGCTGACCTGGTAAATGTTGAGGATCTGTGTTGCTCACGAAACAAGTGTCCTTGATAGGGTGCTTCAGAATAGTGTCCCAAGAGAAAACACCTAGGAAACGATGTTTTGTGTGAACGTTTTCCTTCAACACTTATTTCAAGCGTATTCATACGCTACCACCACCACAATGTCTTTAGTTCATGTGGTAGTAGGTGATGGGATGGCGATCTCGGGTCAGCTCGACGACGTTGTTGTACACCAAGTAGAGTAGCACCATTGTGGTCTTCGCTAGCAACGAGCCGAAACTGACCTCAACCCTCAGCTGACCCGCACTTATAAGGTTGACGCGACACCCGTCGTGCGACCTGTCTGGGGTTAGATCGAGGGGGAACACGGTGTTACCGTTCAGGAAATCGTCGTATAAAACACCACAGGAGCGCGCGCCCTCGTACATCCCCGTTTCCGTGTGTAGTGCCAGGTACTCTCTCACTGCCGCCTTTTTGTTAAAGTCAGGGACGTAGGCGTTGTTCGGCACCTTCTGATCGTTCACTATCACTTGAAGCGAGCTGATGTCGTGATGCTGCATCTCAAACGGGTTCTTCAGGTGATTACCGTTGAAGGCGTCGTGGTCCAGGAAGCAAATCATCATCAACTTGGGTAGCTGGCCTGTGTTGGAGTGCGTGTAGGTGTGATCTCTGGTACCTCCAGGGATGGCGTACGTCATCACCTCCAAGCTGTTGACCGGGTAGTCGAAGGGTCCGTGTTCTATGACAGCTCTTTCGTGCGTTTCCGCCACAGAATCCGCTACCAGCACTCGCCGCACGAAGAGCTTTGCTTTGTAGATCTTGAATTTGATGGTGAAAATGATGTTACCCCCATCCTCTAAAGAGTTTTAGCACCCACCAGTCTATCTGTCATGATCTTATTCAAGCGCTGGATGAAGTGGGCGTTGTTTCTGGTGAAAATAGGGGGTAACGGGAACATGTTTGGCAGAAAGGACCGCACCTTCATTTTTTTCTCCATTCGTTCAACCATACTTTTCGCCTGGGTGCTCATTTCCTCCTTCTTGCGGGTCGCGGACAGGAACTGCTTGTATACGGCATTCGTCTGTTTCAAGTCGACGTCTCTTTTGAACTTTTTTCTTCCCCCTTTCACTCGCTGCTCTTGCGCCGTGTCTGGCGTCTTTTCCATCACATAACGCGCCTCCGTCTTATTCAGCGGGTTAGCGCTCAAGAGCAACTTCCTCAGACCGATCACCTCGTTCACTTTGGCCCAGTCCACCTAGGGGGGTAGTCTCTTGCCGAGTTTCTTATTTTCCAAAACTCTTTTCGCCCCAGCCAGCGAACCCTTTGTGCGCAGAAGAACAACCATGATCAAATCGTCGTCTTGCACGTTGCTCCATTCTGTAGGGAGGATGATCTCAGTCAGAGCCGCTTCGTACGGTTCGGTCAGAAGGAGCGGCGAGTCGAAGTGAGTTCGAAAAGACGTCAAGCTGTTGTCAGGGTAATACTCCATAGAGCTGTTAGGGTAATGTTCATTTTCTAAGTGATTTTTATAACAGGAATCCACTCATAACCCAACCAACGTACGAAAGCTAGCTCTTTGCCGTCCACTGTCTTGCGACTCAACACCTCGTCTATCAGGTAAGTGTTGTCGTAACGACTCTTGTAGACCTTCTGAACCTCCTCGGGGTAGAACACACCCTTTATCTCCTCACCGCTGTCGTCTTTTAGCTCTAACCCTCTGCTTCCCAACGTTTAAGCAACGTTCATCATTTCCTCGCGCCAGTTTCCCTCGTACCCTTTGTCAAAGGCGCCTTTAGTTCTCAACATCCTCACCCGGAGCGATAATGTCGGTGGTGGACGTCTTTTCTCTTTTTTTCCTTTTCCATATTTCATCGATTTGTTTCTTAGTGGGGACATCGTGTCTGTAGAAAACCCTTTCGCTATTTTCCGAGCTGACGTCATCGGGCGCCATTTTCAACGTTTTGTGGTGAGTGCGATTGTAAGAAGACACTACATTATCCAGTGCATCTAGGTAGCAATACGTGCGCTTGTGTGTGAAATAGCGCCACAGCTTCTCCTTCAGACTTCGGTTCGAGCGCTCCACTAGACTAGCTTTCATCTCGTCGTTCTCGCCGGTGAAAAACTCTATGCCCTCGCTGCTCAGGTGATCTTGGAAGATCTTGTTGAGAAACTCTTTCCCTTTGTCTGTCTGGACGGAGCGCAGTTGTCTCTCTGAGGATATGGTTTGGAACGCCTCAGTGACAGCCGCGCCGCTTTTGAATTTGGTGGGAGCGGCCAACGCATACCTGGAGAAAACGTCGATTGCCGTCACCACGTACCGGAAGCCACCGTTGTGAGACACCAAAACTTGCATATCCATCAGATCTAACTGCCACTGCTGATCGATTGCGCCGGTTATCGTCTTGTTCCTTGCGTATTTTCTCCGAATGGGTTTATGTTTAGTGTAGGCGTCCAGCAACACTAAGGCATCTCGGATGACAGCCGGGTCTTGGTCGCGAAAATGATGTTTTTGGAGTTTGGTGATGCTAGTGAAACTGGAGGGCGCTTTGACGTCGGTATATTTAGCTATAACGCGTCTGTTTTCTTTTTCCTTCTTGGTCAGTTTCTTCACTGACTTACCCATGGGTGCGGGGAAGCGTTGAGGTTCGTTAGGCGACTGCGCGATTTCTTTTTCTTTCTTTGGTCACCCGTCCTGACGGTGGAGGGGGGAGTATACTGCTCTGCGAAGTAGCGCGGCATATTTGACGGTGATGATCTGTTGGTAGTCGGAGTTTGGAAATCGTCGTCGTTGTTGTCATCGGAAGCGCCACCAAAGTGGAAGGGGGTGGCCATGGCACCATACTCTGCTGCTCTTTCTACTTCTTCTTCCGCGTCGAAACTCACTCGTATTCTCCTCTGTCGCCAGCTCTTATGTCCAAAGGTCTCTTGGGACTGCTCGCTTTATACAACGGGTTGCCGATCAAGGAGCCGGTGGGATCTTCCGTGCGAAGCACCTGTTTGAACAGGGTGTAGCCTGCCGGTTTTGGCACCCTCTTCCTGCGCCTACTGACGTCGTTCAGTAAGTCCACTATGTTAATTTTGATGGACGGAATCTGTTCTTTTACCCATCATCTCGCGCACCGTACCATCCTCGTTCCACTTGACCGAGGCGGCCTTTTTACAATCTCTTATACAGCTTGGCGGTGGGGACGCGTTTCTTCT
The DNA here is from genome assembly GCA_947462335.1 of Harmothoe impar. NCBI lineage: Eukaryota > Metazoa > Annelida > Polychaeta > Phyllodocida > Polynoidae > Harmothoe > Harmothoe impar. The sequence goes on from OX381708.1 coordinate 1,959,893, forward strand.
GCGGAACTTGTCGGAGTAAACCCTCAAGTAGGGAGACGTGGTGTTCACCAATCTGATGAGGTGGTGGCAAGGGTGAGTAGGATGTCGGGATGTTTTGGTTGTTGGGATTTGCGAGAAAAAATTGCAACCTATTCAACAACTTTCGGTATTTCAACATTTTCTCTCGCGATTCCAAAGTAGGATCGTTCAACACTAAGTCCAAGTCCCTGTAGATGAACTGTAGCACCTGGTCTAATGCTGTGTTGGGATGAAGGGATTGTTCTACCTGTCTGTAGTAATATGGCATATTGGAAGGTGGTTGTCGGGGAGCCCTTTCTTCTTCAATTCGGTTGCACTGTAATACGCGGGATAACAAGTGACAACGTCGAAACGTTTCAAGATCGTGTTCACATAGACCACCACGCGCACCCACCTGGATCCCTCCACCTCTGATCCATTGACATGAGAGGAGTGGTTCAAACAGAGTACCGATTGTGATAATTGGTGTGATTGGTTTAATGCGCATCAGCTGTATAAAGGATTACGGGATCATGGGGAGTGAGTGTGTATACAAAAAACTACAGGGGAGGGGTAATGAACAAGAGCTGTGCGTGTGGTAAGCGACTTAAGGCCAAACAAAATCTAAAAATCACAGCGTTAATCTCCTCCTCCTACTGTGAGGATGAGTTGGCAGCTGAAAATTGGTTTAAGAGGATTTATCTCGTGTAGTAGGGGTATATAAGGGAGAGTGAAACCAAGGCTCACTCACACGCCTCCACCAGCTTCATCATCGACCGCACCGACCGCTCTACTACTACTACTACTACTACTACTACTACTACTGAAATGAGAATAAAAGAAAATGAAAATGACTTTTTCTTGTGTTTTTTATTTTCATACATAAGTTATTTAAAACTAATCAGCTCATCGTCGTTATGTTTACAAAACAAAAAATAGAGTCACATGTTCTCACTAATCCCCTAACTAGGTCACGTTTGTTTACAAGCAAACACGTCACGTGACATGTCACGTGGCATGTGGTGTTGTTTACAAACAAAAGAGACATGTGGTCGCTAATTAGGTCACGTTACCTAGTTACCAGAATGCTGGCCTCTGATTGGCAGAGAGTCTCTAAGTAGGTCAGTAGGTCACCAGTCACTTGGTTGCTAATTAGGTCACGTTACCATGGTTACCAGAATGCCGGCCTCTGATTGGCTGAGAGCCCCTAAGTAGGTCAGTGGATCACCTAGAATGCTGGCCTCTGATTGGCTGAGAGCCTAACTAGGTCACGTTACCATGGCAACGGTCACTTCCGGTCAAATGGAGGCCTCTGATTGGCTGCAAGTCCAATGAGTAATAAACAGTACTTAAGCATAGTCCAGTTCCGATACATATTATACTACTAGTGGGGAAGGACATGAATTATGTAATTGTTGTATTACAGGAACTGGGATGCGGCTGCACTGGGTGTGCTGCGGGAGTGCTACAGAAGTGACCCCAAGATGGCCCGTGAGCTGCTCGCTAGAAAGATCCCCACCTGGGGTGGCACCAACCTCTTTGGGCTGGCAGAGTTAGGTGGATACAGGGACTTCATGGCAGACTCCTGCTGTGAAGTAAAGATCAAATACACTTGGAAGGGCAGAATGGCTGTTGATACAGCACCTTGGAAGGTGAGTCATGTTTAGGAATATTCTCAATTGTATTTGTTTAGTATTGTATAAAAGTTATATCCAATGATTAGGGTTTAAAATTGGAATCAATATCTAGAATTTATATTGTGAAAACGTTTAATTTGATAGAAAACGGTTTATTTAGTGCAGATGAAGATGTAAATGGGCTGAACAGGTTATTGGATAGCACTTTAAATTAGTAATTAGTAGCCCATTTATATCTTCATCTGCCCTGAATAAACCATTTTCTATCAAGCTGGTCAAAGATGGCACCGGGTCAAAGATGGCACCCGGTCAAAGACTTCCACAAGATTTTCGTCTCGATTCCAGTGAACGCCGAATTGAGGACATTCATCTGAGTCGGTGGTACAGCATAGAGATCTAGCTCGCTCACATTGCACTCACCACTGTTCTCGTGCACGACGGACATGATTATGTCCAGTTTGTCAAAAATGTCACCCTTTGTGCATCAAGCTTTCTTCCAAAAATGTCTAGTGTCTTTACTCCCCATTTGTCGACGCTTGACTGGTTTCTTCTTGCGTGGTTTCTTCTGTATATCTACCCTAGGGCTCTAGGTGTGGAAAACTGATTGCCTGTATTCCACTCGTGTTAAGACTGCTCCAGTTCAGCACAACGCAATGTAGGAGGGGAACGTGCATCTCACTGACTCTTCTGTCTTGAATGGCGTCCATGTAGATGTTACTGAACAGGTAGACACCGGTCATGGTTCTCATTCCTGCGCTGAAACCTCGTATATGCACCAAATGTTCAGTGATCAGCATGCATGTGTTTCTTGGAACCTTGACGGTGACACGTCTCATTACCAATTTGTAGAAGAATAACTTTTCTGCCTTGAGAAAGTTATGACTGTCCAAGTCGTCCGTCAACAGGGTGTTCAAGTGTCAGATGAGCTCAATGTTGTTTAGAGTTAAGATGGGAGGTATGGGAAAGATGTTTGGTAGAAGCGAGTGAACACAAGTTGTGATGAAATAAATGATGCACACTATCAAAGGCTTTTTTAAGACCAAAAAAACAGGCCCCAGTAAGATGTCCCCTATCCGTGTTTTCATATACATCATTTAGAAAGGCAAATTAGCAATTATATGGGTATCAAACATCAACTGATGCAACCACATTATTTTGTCTAATAAAAACAATAGAGCCTGTTTTAGAATATCACATCTGATGCTAATCCCATGGATACTGGAGATTTTGTTTACATTTATGTCACCAATTAATATTTTAACCAGTTCAATATCAACCTTGATACCATAATGGACACTATCCATGGTTTCAACAAAGGCAGTTCTTACAGGGTAACCAGCCACCGTCCTATCATGTGACAACACCAAGCTATATGGGCAAAACACTCATTTAGGTAGTCCGCTGATTCCTGGTTGGATTTTTATGAACCCATTGTTACCAATAAGGACAGGTGACTGAACGGACTTTTCAGGTTTTACTGCCTTATATTAAACTCCTAGCCCTATTGCATCTTTAATTTTCATGAAGAGGTCAACCATTTTCTCCCTGTCACCTAAGATTTAAGGTGTCATCCATTTGTTATGCTTATCCACTACCTCTATGGCAGTCCAAGGACAGTGTACATAAAAAATGATTCAATATGATCTTGGATAAAAGACCAAGCCAAATCAGGGTCAGTGTAGGAAAAGAAATTATCCCAGTCTGCTTCACATAACCAGTCTTTGAATAGCTCCTCATTAGAATCACAGTACTTGCGTAAAAGGACGGTTTTCTTGAGGTAAACAAATTTAGATTTTGTCTCAAAAGCAAATACCGGTAGGTGGTCGCTCACCAGAAAATTTACAGCACTCGTGATCTCTTGACTGTAGTTGGTCAAGATAGTATCTAAGCATCCAACATTCTTCTTGAACGGGCGTGTGCATTTATGATAACCCTCTTCCCTACATCACTTAGACAGATAGGTAGTCTGTTTTTCCCTGAGAGTGTTTATATTTATATCACCTATAAGCCACTGCTTAATGTTTTCCAATTCACTCACTTTCATTGGAGGTTCAATGTGATCAACAAATTTATTTGTTTTACCTGAAAGTGGTCTATACAGGGTAACTAGAAAATCTAAAGGACAGTCTTTCAAAGTGATATCCAAACAAAGCATTCCAGATTTGAGTCTTGGAAATTTAAATCTGACTTACATCAATGTCTACATTGTCTCGTGTGTAGAGTCTACATTGTGTCATATGTAGACAGCTGTACCACCTCCCTTTTTAGACTTTCGATCCTGCCTATATAATGAGTCAGAAATCCGAAAAATGCCCCAATTTTGGTCCCTATTTTGGATCACAACAAACTTTAGGCAAACTCAATTCATCCTCATACAAGTTATTTTTATTGACATGTATCTTAGGTCCCATAATCCATTTGAGGGAGAGCTTATCTCCCAGGGGGTCAGTTTTTATTCACTGTCGAACAGAACCCGGAGTTATCGTTACGGACTTTCGGTCAAAAATACTAAACCATGTGTAAATCTGTAAATAAACACTACAGTAACTTTTAATCAGGTACACATGTTGCCACAATATGTATGATTAGGCATGCTAAGTTTGAGAACCATAGGCACAGAATTTTTTTTTTTTTTATGGGGCGACAAACTCTGCAAGACGCGTGAATTTTGGTGAAATTTAAAGATGAGAATGCCAACTTTACTCTAATTTCTTTAAAAATGCTCTGTTTATCATTAAATTTATTGTATAGTATAGTATTATTTATTTATACTGAGTAAGATACAGAGGCCGCGGGCCCGGATTACGTATTTCCCAGTACACCTTGATGGTATTAGGTGATAAAGTTATATAGTCTTATATTATGTAAAGTGACAAAATGTATTTGTTTGTTTACGCCTAGTCAGTGCATAAACATTGAGCGGACTTAAACAAACTTAGCCTAGAGGCTTTAGTAGTAAATGTAGTAAATATATAGCAATGTAGTATAAGGTAAATGGGAGTGGCGCAGTAGGAGTGGGGGGCAGAAGCGAGGGCGGGGGGAGAGAAATATAGAAAAGGGGGGGGGGGTGAGTGAGAATTTTGGGATGGGAGGGAGAAGGTCTCCAGATTAGTGGGTGGAGTTGGGGGTGGGGGGGGGGGTAAAACGAGACAAGTGGATATATGACCAATAATGAGTGGGTTTGTTCTCTATGTGAGGGGGGGTGTTGTGTTTCAACCTGCAGCTGTATACAATAGGCTAGCAATTTTCTTATACTTATGTATCATATCATGTCCTAATTAGGCATCATTAACTTTGGGAGGGCATCAACCTTTGCCCGGTACATCTTCTTATTTTGCCAAGTCGTTTATTCTCCTCATAGATATATCCAGATCGTTCCATGTATCAGCAAGTCTATATCTATAGCTTTTCCTATATGCATTATTCCCTACTCTATCAACTGTCACTAATTTGGCATCATGGTTTCTAGTTCTAATGTTTCTCCTGTCTATATTCTCATCCCTCATGGCAAAATCAAAGGCATTTTTCCTCATGTGCATGTCCCTCCTGTCAGCCAATTTTCCTAAAAATTTCCTGGGTGTCATCTTCAAATTATCTACTGTCAATATCAGGATTGGTTTTGCATATGTGAAGACTGTTTGTGTGTTGTTACAACAAGCCATATTCATGGAGTTTCCGTTACGGACTTTCCGTTTGTTGGTAATACTTGGATAACAGAGGCTCCAAATAAATTTGAAATACCACAAAAGCACCTGTTTACCCTTATGAAATAACATAAACATGTCTTGTATTAGAATAAATAACATTAACCATCATACTATGGTTATTAGTAGAATAGTAAGGCATCTACCCCAAGGTATACAAGTCCAGGAAAACCAGAGTTTCCGTTTCGGACTTTCTGTATTTGGAAGCTCATAGCACAATAGGTACCACACATCTATCATATCATATCTTCCATGCTTACCTATCTTATAACTGTGTGTACAAAACAGGTTGGACTAGCAAATTAGCCATATAACACACATGTTATCATATATTCTGCCTATACAATCTCACTTGGAAGACAACATTTTAGAATTTCTTCATGAAAACTCACATGAGGCACATAAGGTCAAAAAAAGTGGAAGTACATTTTTTTTAAGGCAAGAGTTATCGTTATGGACTTTCCTAAACACAAAATATACCCTTCCAAATTGAAAAAGCTGATTTTCTTATTCTCTTAGTGCTCAGCTAGTTAGAATAGCTGTCCCTTTAACATTTAGTCCAGAAATGAGGAAAATAAGTATTTTTCTTGTTGCCAACGAAAGTCCGTAATGAAAACAAAAGTCTGTAACGCAAACAAGCATTTCGACCTGTAGTTATCAAATCCAAGTATCCACTGTGGTTTTGATACTCTAGAATGATGTGTTGGGGCTGTGGGTATAATATAAAACGCAAAAATTACCATTAATTTCTATAATTAGGGCCTGAGGAGGGCATTTGGAATGAAATGTTGTCAAACTATGTGCACTGTCTAACTTAACCACAGCTCAGGTAAACAAAAACATATACAACTGGCTAAAAACTTCACCTAGCTATGTAGCAAGGTCTGCTGCACAATATTTATCATACAATGAACAGTAGATATACAATATCACAGCAGCAGAAGGACTTTTACAGTACCCCCTGATTTTCGTTATGGACTTTCATTAATGTTACAGACTTTCTTGATTACGAACCAAAATGCCCTTACTGAGTAAACAGAACCAATATTAGGCTACAGTAGCTATCCAGATGGAGGGATTGTGCACCAGCCATGAATATCAATTGCTTTTAAATAGTAGCTTGGGGGTATTTTGTGTTATGTACAGGAATATGTATGTGAAAGTCCGTCACAGTAATGGATCACCAAAGTCACTGTTTTGGACCTGTGGTTAAGAAAGATTTGCGGATCATCTCAATTTTTTTTTGATGATTAGAGCCAGTGGTCCTCGACATATTAAGTATGAAAGCAATATTAGGTGGGATTTGCAAGTATGCAATCTGTCATGATCACATCAATAGTTTTCATCACAGACTTTCGGCGAGCGGCATTTCACATATGGAGCACCACTGTGAAAATTCTGTGACAGATATTGCCATGAAAACTCCTGCATATTTGAGGTAACACATATACCTAATAGACTAAGCTATTTGGGATGGGTTACAATAGTCTTAGTGGCTTTGGGGGTCTTTCGAAAAATGAGAAATTAGGGGGGAACCCTGATTTTGGGATATTTTTTCCACTTTGAGGGGCAATGACTCAATAGATTTTGGTCCGACAATCTAAATTTTTTTTCCCTGAAAGCATAGAGTGTATTCTTTTAGATGATATCAGAAGAAATAGTATGGTGCAGGTAGTTCTATTTTTATGGCTGTTGGTAGGTGAAAATCTCCAAAAGACCACCAGTTGGTATGTGTATTGGGGGTCTGACTCATATAGATTTATACCATTCCACTGCATGAGATCATCACCATAATACTCATCTAACCAGGTTTCACTAATGGACAAAACATCACTTCCATATAACTGGTCAAAAGTTACCAAACATGCTTATAGTATTCAGATGTACCATTTTGAATCCCTTCATTTTCAAAAAATCAATTACTCGCATTGTCGCCAGTACAATGTCACAATACACTACAAGTAAACAACAAGATGAGCAAAAACTCAATAAAAAAAAAAAAAAGTTACACTGTTAAACTGTTAAATCAATTCTATGTTCAAATTTAAAAAAATCTCTTCAAGGGTTTAAAATTATACCCACCAAATAATAAGTACAATTTCAAGTTATAGATGCATATCCTGAAGAAGGTCGTCTAAGACCGAAACGTCGATAACAGAAACATCATGTATAATCACGTGCCTCAACAATGATAAATAAAATTTCATCTATGATAAACATGACCTTGTTTGTCAGTTTGTGTCAGAACTACAGCTATATGGATTTCTAACTACTCACTGGCATGCCATCTTAATTAAATCCTGCTTTCAAGGTCAAAAAATTCTCTAGACTCAGTTGGGCCACTCATATTGTTTTTTACCCTGCAACCGACTTCCCATGTCCCTGTATCCAGCAAAGGATCCTGAATCGTGAAAGTTCAACTAAGAACACAAAACAAAAACCTCCGAGACATAACCAAAAAAAAAAATTAAAAACAAAAGGCCAACAACAAAACAACTCCGAGGAAACAACCAAAGACCACCAATAACAACAAAAGGCAACCCAACATAAAACAACCAAAAAAATATAGAGCTAAGTCGAAACAAGGCAAACCACCTTGCTTACTATTTGCGACTATGCAAAGATCTAAACCAACAAAAGATTGTTCCACAATAAGATCCTGTTGAGAAGAAAACCAACAAAAACTACGTCTAAAACTACTCCCAAATCACACCTCAGAGTACAAACACTGACATCTAAAAACGAAACCACAACAACAACGATGCCACCACAACAACCAACATCAATCTACAACAATCAACAACAACAAAATCAACAAGAAACCAATATACACATAGGAAAATTTAGAACTAGACTGACAGACCGACAACAGACCAACCAACACCAACCACAATGTGGAAAACAACTCAAAATCCAGCACCAAGACGACGACCGCGCACGGAAATCAAAGAATTTACACCGAAAACACAACCAACCGCCATAAACAACACATCTACAGTAAACCCACAGCAGTGGATTCAATGAAAGAGCAAAGTTTAAGGGCTATCACACACTTTTCAGCTCATAATCGACTAAAAACCAATTAATATATACCAAAAATACCGGACAAGAAGACAACAGCCGCCATGTTGGATCTCACCGAAACTCGCGCATGCGCAAGAAGACGAGAGGTCACACCCTGGCTACGCATAGCAACCAAACGCTATAAATAGAACGCGGACCGACAACGTTCTAACAACGACCGACAACAACTTCAAATCCACACTGACAACGGTAAAACATCACTTTAAAAGTGGAAAAACAACTAAAAAATGGAAGGGGTAACCCAATGCATTATCTGCAATGAATGGATCTCATCCAAGACAACCGCAAAAATCAATCATATGAAGAAGAAACATCCAAACCACAAAGCAGAACGTAAGTTCAAATGTACCTTTTGTAACAAACTCCTAACCAACAAATTCAACCTCAAAAGACATCAATCTAGGTTCCACGGACAAGTCCATGTCCGAGAAGAAGACTCCATAATGATAACCACCAATAACAAGTACTATGCCGCAACAAAGCAAACTACTATAAAACACATAAAAGCAAAATTTAACCCACTAGATATTCCCAAAATGAAATTCAGAATAATCACCAAAACTGATCCACCTTCCAGAGCCAACCCCCCGGGCCGGACTGTGTGTCACCAACAAAGCTCCGCTCAAGTCGGAGAGCCAAGCAACAACAACAACAACAACCAACACGGTGACCTCAAGTGAGGACCTACTAACAAACATCACGCAGAAAATAAAGAACAAACAATGTACCATCCCGAAATCAATGAAGCTTATCGAACCTGAGGACGATCCCAATGACCCCTGCTACAGAAAATCCACTAGGCCTACACCCCTTAATTTCATCCTACAACAAAGGCTCAAGGCCCTAGTGGCGGTTTGTGGGCCACTAAAGAGCCGCCAGGAGAGAGCATATGACACCTTGTACGCGCCCTGGAGGGGCAGGTAGCCGGGGGAGACGTGTGGCGGTATGTGTGGCAGTATAGGCCGCCAGGAGGGAGTATATGACACCTTGTACGCGCCCTGGAGGGGCAGTAGCCGGGGGAGACGTGTGGCGGTATGTGTGGCAGTATAGGCCGCCAGGAGGGAGTATATGACACCTTGTACGCGCCCTGGAGGTGCAGGTAGCCGGATGAGACGTGTGGCGGTTTGTGGGCCACTATAGAGCCGCCAGGAGAGAGCATATGACATCCCACTACCATCTTCACCCAATGACAGCCAATGCGACACTGATCCGCTTCATTGCACATTTGAGGTCACCTGTGGGGTGTTTCACAAGGGGCATATACAATTAATTGTAGAATAAGTGTTTCTATAGGAGCACTTAATTATATATAACCAGTAAGACCGACATTTGGTTGTATCAATTGTATACTGCTTTTAAAAAGTGTTTCACAAAGGTCTACAACCAAGATGTTAAGTCAGGGTCTTGGCCTACAATTGAGATACAACTAATGTATAAGTGTTTCACAATGCATATTAGCGTGGAGCTCATACCATGCCCGCTAATATTTTCCTTATATATATTTTCACGTTTTTTTCATGCAATATATGTGTCATACTACACACAAGAATCCCTGCAAATATATGTTTATTCAGGATGAAAATAAACTGGTTATACACATTTAAACAGCACTTATGTTGATCCTATGTGGTCATTATACAAGGGGAGCGTATTTAAGATTAATGCTTTATGGTTATTAAGTTTGACTTACTTTTACCAAATGTTAGTCTTATGTTGGTGTTTCACAAGCCGCATTATTATCTAAGTATATATCCATAGTTACAATTGAAACTTGTGAAACACCAAGATAAAATCATCATTGGGTGATATTAAGTTGGTCTTAGAAAACATGTAAAATTTATTGTATCTATTTTCTCCTTGTGAAACACCCTACTGACTTCCCTAGCCAATCAGAGGGAGGTCTCGTGGCGGTCATGTGACCGTGACTACACTCCCCTTATCATGGGAGTGCTGCTGGGGGAGTCTTCACTTCACTCCTACCTGGACTAGACACACCTCCTGCTGTAACGGACCTGCTGCCTGCTGAAGCTCTGCCCGACTGCCCAGCTGCCCATTTGACTGCCCAGCCTGCAGGACTTGGCCCCTGCCTCCATGAACCGGCCCCAGCCTTCTGCACCGGCCCCAGCCTTCTGCACCGGCCCCAGCCTTCTGCACCGGCCCCAGCCTCCATGAACCGGCCCCAGCCTTCTGCACCGGCCCCAGCCTTCTGCACCCGGCCCCAGCCTTCTGCACCCGGCCCCAGCCTTCTGCACCCGGCCCCAGCCTTCTGCACCCGGCCCAAGCCTTCTGCACCCGGCCCCAGCCTTCTGCACCCTGCCCCAGCCTTCTGCACCCGGCCCCAGCCTCCATGCTTCCCAGAAATATCCTGAAAATGATGACCCCCCCCTTGAATAAAATACAAAGACCCCTTCTGGCAATATTAGATTTTAACAAAATTATAAACAGCTATAACCAAGCCTTCAATTAATCCGAAAACTTTAAGCAGGCCTCCAAGTCAGGGTTTAATCCAATTTCTGCATCTTTAAGCTAACCTCAAAGTCAGGGTTTAATCAAATTTCTGCAACTTTAAGCAAAACTCCAAGCCCAAGTTTAACCTACTTTCAGCAACTTTTGTTACGGCCATTCAGCACAACCGAAGCTGCTTAAAGTGGCAGGAAACCCCGGGTTTTTCCTACTTTAATACTTGCTGACAAGTTCGCTTAAAGTTGCTCAAAGTTGCTTTAAGTTGCCTTAGGGGGGGGTGTTAAATCACTAATTTTGTCGTACGGTTCCAGGGACAGGCTCAAACTATGCATTTGGGACCCAAAACTCGGGAAATCACAAAAATATTTTTTTCGGACCCCTGTGACCCCCCCGTACATGGGGTCCGAAGATCGGCCAAATAGTGAGAAAACAGCCCAAATTCAGGCTTTCAGATTCCTACTCAAACGTCACCATGCCTTCATGAAAATGGTCTGAAACCTTCATATGGGACCCAAAGAGAGCATTTGAAGTCATAGTGTTGTGATTATAGGGGTATTACCCCCTCTGGGGAGGGGGTGCGTCCATGGTAAAATACCGATAAATCAGCTTTTTTGAAGGCATTTGCTCCTATACAATCAGGTCCCTATACTGCCATAAAACATCATCATGAACCATTCTGGAGGACCCCCTGTTTCTGTTAACTACCCCCTATGACCCCTAACACCCCCCCCCCCCCATAGCATGCACCAATAGCCATCAGATAACTCCCTTCCCCCCTCCGCCCTCGCATCTATATTACACTGTACTCAGAATATCAGGATCTTTGAACATTAATAGTCATTTACAGACACCTCAGCCTGTCTTGGGAGTAAGACAGTGGTGTGTTTAAAAGAGGGGTGGGGGATATGGAGGGGGCCCAGACCTCCTCCCTTACCCTATACAGACATAAGAGGAGGGCTACCTCAGTCCATCTAAGAACTCCAACCATCAGACCTCTTATAATCTATTTATCATGCATGCATGAATGGCTTTACCACCTCAACAGAAAACTGATAAGGGACCAAAAGAGACTATTACAGGTCATATTCTTGTGATTGCCTGAATATAACCCAAATCTTGGGGGTCCTTTGCTTCAATGTTTAATTGAATTGTCAACATATTAAAATGAGTTTAGATCAGGTAGATTATACCCTTTTCAAAGGTCTCTATATTCATTTTGAGTTACCCTACCAATGATCACATCCCTCCCCCTCCATTCTATGCCTAGTACCTCACCCCATGTGTATTCATGGTCAAGATGACTGTTTCATGTTGTTACACTTATTGTACATGTAATTCTATAATAGTTATAGCAGAGATCTAATATTAACATCACTAATAACCTGATACAACAATAAATAAAAACCCTGACTCTCCTCCTTAACCAAGTGGTTAAATGCATAGAATGATGGATGGTAGAGGGGTGAGGGGGTGGGGGAGCCTGCAAATGACTCCAAATAAGGACTGGTGTCCATATCTCTTTGTCTAAACCTTGCATGGTTAGTATCCTAGACATAAGACAAGATATAATTAGTTAATTCAATTCTCTGAGGTGTTAAATGAACACTCTGAACCCTAAATATTATTGAAGCCAATAATAAACCTTGCAATTATATTATGGGGAGGGGTAGGTAACCCTGATAGCTCATTTGCAATGCTAAAGATCAGATTTTGTCAAAGACGGGCATACATGCAACATCTCAGGGTGCTGCTATAATATTCAGATATATGAAAATATAACATAGGCATGGTTATTGGTAGACCTATGCCATCCCCTATATGGGGTAAAGGGTAGAACCTCATATCAAACTTTGAGGACAGATGAATACATATCTTGATATTAAACCAAATATTGAACCCAAATTTGACTTGAAGGACAGTATCCCTCTACCAGCTGTAGTAGATACACCTCCCAGGGTGATCTCAAGGACCCAGCTCACTCATTCTTTTTTTTTGGAGGGGGCTCTCTTTTTACCACACCACTGTCCCACTCCCAGGCATGATACATACCATGAAAGGCAATGCTGTGCACTGTGCCACATGAAGGGAGGGTTGGGCTGATGGTTATACTGTGTGATATGGAGCCGAGGGGGGGGGGGGGGTTATTTCATGGCTATTAGTTTGGGGTGAGGGTGGGGATGGGGTGGAGGTGAGTCATAAGGGGTGGTTAACAGGAACAGGGAGCCCTCGAGAAAGGTTCAAACTATCAGACAGGTCTTATGTTAATACATTATTTCAGTATAGGGTAATTATAGAGGCGAAGGGGGGGAGAGTAATCTGATGGCTATTGGTGCATGCTGGGAGGGGGGGGGGGTCATAGAGGGGAGTTGACAGAAAGAGGGGACCCTCCAGAAGGGTTTAATCTGCCTGATTAGGTGTCCTGAGGATCTTTTATGCCAGTATAGGGATGTGATTGTAAGGGAGCAAATGCCTTCAAAATAGCTGATTTATCGGTACTTTACCGAGGACTAACCACCTCCCCAGATGGAGAAACACCTCTATAATCACAACAATATGACTTTGAATGGTCTCTTTGGGTCCCATATGAAGGTTTCTGACCATTTTCATGAAGGCATGGTGACGTTTGAGTAAGAATCTGAAAGCCTGAATTTGGGCTGTTTTCTCACTATTTGGCCGATCTTCGGACCCCATGTACGGGGGGGTCACAGGGGTCCGAAAAAAATATTTTTGTGATTTCCCGTGTTTTTGGACCCAAATGCATAGTTTGAGCCTGTCCCCGAAGAAAAGTAGATTTATCACCTCCCCCTAGCTTAATGCCAGACATTAAGCAAAATTAAGCGGTGCATAAAGCTGTCAAAATCAGAAGACTTATGCAGTGAGAAACATCATGTATAATCACGTGCCTCAACAATGATAAATAAAATTTCATCTATGATAAACATGACCTTATTTGTCAGTTTGTGTCAGAACTACAACTATATGGACAATAAATATTACTTAAAACTAATAAAGGAAAAAGTTGAGCCCTGCCTTTCCTAACCCAGACCCAAGAAAAATTCCCCCACAGATCCAGAGTAACCAAACTTAATGATCTGCAGGGTGACTTAAAAATCGTAGTTACGACAGGCAGCTATGTGGCAACTATAAATGAATTCAAAATAGTGCTCTGCTCCCTCAGAAATCATCATATGTCAATCAATCAAACAATCATATCCAAATGAATAACAGAATGATGGTTGGATACGAGTCCCTTGTCTCCACTATTGGCGAGGTTGTTTGTGCGCCAAGTTCATGTTACCCGGTAAGGGCACTGCACGAGTTTTGGGCTTTACACTGGATTCACATTTTGCGTAAAGATCAAATTTACAGATAATTACTGACAATTACAGACATTTACATTAAGATTTACACCAGATGTAAAACTGATCACGATTGATCTTTGCATAAGGTTTACATCCAGATCTAAGCTCGTAATGGCTGTAGTTACACCTTGTGCAAAACCCTGTAAATGTGAGTAATTTTGACCATTACACCTTGTGAATGTGAGTAATTTCAACCCTTGCACCTGGTGCAAACCTGTGTAAAACCCGGCATACTGCTTGGAGTAATTTTGGGATTTTATTTATTTTCATCAATTGGAACATCATTTGGTCAGCCTTCAGATGACTGGGGTGTTGGGAACACTTTCAGGGAATTAGGAGTTAGGTACATGAGGAGGGAGTCAGCAGGTGGGGCAGCAGTCCAACACTGTAAAATAATACAGAAATAAATTAATTGTACAATTACAACCAGGCATACAGTGTACATTTATTACAGACAATAAACCATAGTTTCTAAACAATGATTACTAATACTTCCCACAGTCAAAGATAACAAAGATCTTAAAGATATACATAATACCTGATACACATTTAAACATGGACAAATCCATCTTAATTTGCTATTCTATTTGAAATGAAATACACTATATACTGTAATACTGTACATACAGTGATAAACTGAAAATTTACCTTGTTGGAATTTCATCTAGGATGCCTGTCTGAAACACAACCTGTCCTCTCTGTGACCAGGACCTATGTGGCGACTGAGTCTGCTACCTGCACCCCAACAGGTGTATATTTATTGGCTAACTTATATATCTAGGTCAGGTCTAAGGTACACCTGACCAGCAGGGGAAGCTCAGCCTATTGTCTTAGAGCCACTACCGTGACTATCACCATGGGAACAGCCCGCATAAGGCACATGAGCCTGCACCTACCCCCCCCCCCCACACACACTTACATAATGGTTGTAATGTAAAGCCGTGATACTAAGCAGAGAAGTTAGGGGACCCTCACTCATCTCTAATACATTGTTTTAAACACCTTTGGAGGGGTACAACCCGTGATACTAACAATAGGAGTTAGGGGACCTTCACCCCGTTATTATACATTGTTTTTAACACCTTTGGAGGGGTATAGCCCGTGATACTGATAAGAGGAGTTAGGGGACCCTCACCCCGTTATTGTACATTATTTAAAGGCCTTTGGAAAGGTACAACCCGTGATACTGAGCAGAGAAGTTAGGAGACCCTCATCCCGTTATTATACATTATTTTGAAGCCCTCTAGAGGGATATAGAACCCATGATACTAACCATGGGAACTATGGGACCTTCACCCCATTATTGTACATTTGTTAATGCCTCTGGTCATGTAGCCTTTATCATAGTGCTCCCCCATCCTCTTGTGGCGTCAGGGTTGTCTAGGTAGAGCCTTAACCCAGCCTGTATGGCGCCTATTGTGATAAGGGTACACCTTACAAAAGAGGTAAATCCATGTAAATATCAATTGATGTAAATGCCAGGTAAATTGGTGTAAATCTTAAGCTTTATCTTTGAACAGATTTACAATGATACTTGCACACATATTTACTTGGCATCTACAGAGAGGTAAATCCATGTAAGTATCAATGGATGCAACTGTGCTAGGTAAATTGATGTTAATTTTGAACCCAATCTGCACATATATTTACAATGAAAATTACAAAAGTTTACACGATTTTTACATGGATATTACTGAAGTTGAAAATTCATGTAAATATCAATTGATGTAAATGCCAAGTAAATTAGTGTAAATATCAATCACTATCTTTGCACAGAATCTCGAGGAGATTTACACCTACTTGCTTGGACTTTACATGTTGTAAAACCCAAAACTCGTGCAGTGGGGGTGACCCCTAGGTTCGCTGTTGCTAGGCTACAGCGCGCTGCGTGTGTACATTGGTTACCGCCTTTGTTTCTGCCAGAGCGCCGCCCGGAGAGGTTGGCCAGCTCACTGCTCGCTTGATTATTGTTATATTTTGTGAAAATTTTGTGAGAATTTGCAGCAATGCAGCCTTGTAAGAGCTGTGCATTGGTATACAATCATCGGAAGGCAGCGTGTCCTCAGTGCGCCAAATCAACTCGTTCTAAGGGTGGTTTAGGCGAAGACGGGGATGATGATTTTGAACTTCGCAAGCTGGAAGGTGAGCAGGGCTTCCATCGCCAACTTTTCTATGCGGATGGATCGTTGGCTTCGGCCACAGGAGGCAGTACAATGGCAGCGACAACGCTTCAGGCTGGGCTGGAGTCGGTTGGCTTGGGCCTTCAGGCTCTAGGGCTGGCGAGTGCAGATGTAAACAACGCAGGATTGCCAATGCAAGGTGAGGGTACCAACATGGCTGGCTTCCAATGGAACAGTGAATCGGCTCGTAGGAAGCGTTCACGTCACTGGATAAGACCTGATTTCCACCTCCCACTAGATAAAAACTATGAAGACATGTCATATAGGGAGTTAGTGTACGGGAAGGTCTGTGTGACTCAGTGCATCCTAAAGGCAAACGACTCCAGATTCGTCTTACAAGGTTATCTGGACCACTGTAAGTACATATCTCTCAAAGAAATTAGGCCTACATATATGCCTAAGGCAATGGCAAAATATGAACACGACGTCACATCGAAAGTTCCTGGCGGCTGAGCACACAGCCAATGCTACTCACTTTGGCATAGAGAACATTAAGGCCTATGTGCAAGCCATGAGGCTGCTGCAGGGGTCGGCCCAGACCCGGAAGCCAGGTGGCTCTAACAAGCCTCCCGCACCGAGGATATGGTGCCCGGATGATGTATATGCGAGTTGGAACTTTACCTCCTGTCACTACAGCCCCTGCCATAAACTCCATGCGTGTTGTGTTTGTCGAGGCTCTCATCGCGCTAAAGGGGGATGCAGCTACAGCAACAGCACACAGCATATGCAGCAACAGCAGAATAGGACACAGCAACAGTCATATTATCAGCAAGGTCAAGTCTCACATCAACAAGGCTTCCAGTCGCCATCTTCCCATCCTCACCAGCAGCAGGGGGGGGGGGTACAGGTAGACTCCAAGCAGGAGCATATATGTGACGTTGACACTTACAGTATGATCCTCGACGACAGAGTCACTTGTGCAGACAGTACTAGTGATTTGTTGCTAACTTTCGCTGATTACAACCCTCTGTGGGATATTAATTGTGTACATAATGTATCAGGGGTGCAGTCACAGTTTAAGCCTTGTTGCCTTGAAAGATATGTTGTCGGGGGGAGTTGATAATGTGTACGGTATCTGGGACCCTGATAGCCTGTTCTTACTGGACAGATGCTACATGGATTTAAAATTGTTGACCCTCTGGTAGATATTCCCTCATACCAGTGTGTAAATTATGCTTCTGCCACGGGAGACGCCTTTTACTTTATGAATGATATCATTTTAAAAGAAATTGGTACCGGTAAGCTTAGTATTGTTGATAGGAAGCCACACTGTGTACATGCATTGGGGGCGGTTGAGAAGTCTTCAGGTGGGTTTTGCCCCATCACTGATGCTAGTAGACCCGAGGGTATTTCTATTAATAATTATATGTCTCACAACTTTAAATTCTGTAGTGTTGACGAGATATGTGAGAGCCTGGAGCCGGGTTGGTTTTTGGCTGTAACAGATGTTGAAGCTGCATAGCGTACATGTATGGTACGTCCAGGAGACAGAAAGTTTCAGGGTCTGTCCTGGTGTGTTGGTGGCGAGGACGTGTACATAGAAGATAACTTTTTGTCGTTTGGGGCTTGTGCTTCCCCATGTATATTCGATAATTTGACTGACTCTGTGACCAGGTACATGAACGCGAATGGTTTCAAATGTTATAGCTATTTGGACAATTTTCTGTTGTTAGGAGAGAATTATGAAGCTTGTAAGGAGGCTCAGTTGCCCTTACACTCTCAATTGCGTTCATTAGGGTTTAGCATCTCATATAAAAAAGTCCTGTCCCCTGCGAGGGTTCAACGCTATTTGGGTATAATTATAGATACCGTTCAGATGAAGTTGTTGTTACCTAATGATAAAATACCTAAGCTGAAGGAGGAGCTAGCTTTTTTTGCTGGTCGTCGTCAGGCGACACGCAAGCCAATTCAGAGGCTATGTGGTATTTTAAGTCATTGTTCTACTGTTATAAGGGGTGGGAGGACATTCTCTCATAGAATTATTAGTATGTTTTCAAGGTTCTCTACCTGTAAGAGAGCATTGACCTCACCATGAATTTCTTCCTGGAATTAGCATGGTGGAGAGACTTCTCGTCCTGGTTCAATGGGGAGGCGAAGATGGTAGGACGCAGGGTGCAGGATGTTGTGAACATTAGCATGGACGCATCTGGCTCTGGGTTCGGCGTGGTCGGGGCAAAGATTGGCTGGCAGGAATGTGGGAGAAAAACTTAGACTTTGGTCCATTGCGTACCTGTCCCTTATATTCCCATGCTTTATTCATACTGGCAGCTAATTTTGTCCCAATGATTGCAAAAAAATCATTTATATAATGAGCTGTCTCCTCCGGGGCAACAGGCTCATAAATTTTTTTATTCATTAGATTAAAATGGCTGGCTGTAGTCTTGGGGTTTACAATATTGCTCAGGGCCTTCCAGTATTTCTTGGGTTCTCTATCATGGGTAGTAAGGAGATCATGGTGGTTTGTTTTTCTGCTTTTCTGTTTTCACTTTTACTTCCATTCTTGAGCTAATTTGAAATATTTTTACCGTGAGGATTTCTAGATTTCTTATATTTTTTCATAGTGTCATTTTTTATCATTTATAAGGGTTATTAAATTGCCATCTATCCAGGGTTTTTTCTTTTGTTTGAAATTGAATGTTTTAATTGGGCAAGTAAAATCTAATAAATAATTAATGTTGTCTTCTAGAATTTGCTATGGTTCTCCCGGGGATCTACATGCTCAGAATCCATCCCAGTTTGTGTTTTTTAGGGCGGTAGTGAAATTGTCACTTATACTCCTTATATGTACGCCCACTAAAGCTAATTGGAATTTTGGGTTCAGAAGTATGTTTCCTTACACAGTATATGAGGTCATGATCACTTAGGTTCCAGGTTTTTGTTCCACTCTCTATAATTTTGTCCGAATTTTTATATATATGATCTATACATGTGTGCTCCCCTCTAAGGTTAAATCTGGTTATGTCTGTTATATGTTGTTTAAACCCATTACCTTTAGCAAAGCCCTTTGCCTTTACATGTCAGGTTTGTCTTTGAACCAGTCTACATTTATATCACCAATGACTAAAATTTCCTTATATTTTCCTTTGTCCAGCAGTTTAATTTTGGATTGGATTGGATATGTTTATTGCAGATCGCTCCTGTATAGGTGCGTTCTTCCATGTACAAATGTGCCTTTGGTATGGAAAATAGATTAAAGGACTTGTAAATGGAATATTCAATCCAAATTATATGTAAAACACATTGAGAAAGTATGTATGCGATGCACACAGCATCAATGATAGAAATCACGGTTAGATCATTAGAGTTCACAAGGTCCTTGATTCAAATGGATTTTCACAGTGCCAAGACACACTAGTAGTTACTACATCTCGGCTTCAAACCTGTTGGTGTTTGGGGGAAGGGGGTTAGGTGGCTGGGAAGAGGTATGCAAGCCCTGAAGGCATTGTCCATGTCATGTTGGAGACTGCAGACTTTCAGTCTGTGATGCCTAGTCCCAGTGGGCACAGAATTTAGTCTAACATTGAATCAATGTTGAATCAACATTGAATCAACATTGACAACCATTCATCAATGTTGATTCAATGTTCTGTGTCCACTGGGGTGGGGGCCTTTAATGTGGCCCTTGAAGATAACCTTTGGTAGTTTATTTCTGTACATTCTCATCCAGCATGTCCCATAATCTAACACCCCGATACAAGGGGTCCTTTTGATAGAAGGAAGTTCTAGCTCTACGGATGTTGAACCTGATTTTTCTGTCGCCCCTTGTTCTTATGTTGACAGGTCTTTTCACCAGGGATCCTTTTGAACGCTTCCACATGTGTTGAAGCAGTTGATGACGCCTTCTATTTTCTAGCTTGTATATCCCATTATCTGTATGTAGCACATCTACACTGTTCCCTCTAATTCTCAGTTTGCAGCAGATCCCAACCCCTCGATTTTGCAGTCTTTGCAGTTTAGCCAATTCGTTCAGCTGTGCTCCACCTAAGCAGAAGGAGCAATAGTCCATAACTGGAGCTATCATGCTAGTGTAGATCAGCAGACTGTCCCTTTCCCCAGGAATTTACTAATATACCCAAGCTTGTTAAGCTTGTTGCCAATACTTTTCTTCACCTTGCTATTGTGTAGCGACAGTTAGGGCGCCATCTAGGTCTATGCCAAGATAAAAGTATTTAGTGGTTACAGGCAGGAGTTAAATGCCCATCCAAACTTCTGGTTGGGCTAATGTATGTTTTTAGAGCCAAATAGCATAATCATACTCTTGTCAGTATTAACCCTCATGAAATTGTTAATATACCAGTCAGTAAGGGCCGTTACGTCAATTCTTAGTAATCTGATGGCTTCATCAGGGTTCTCATGTGATGAGTATAGAATGATGTCATCTGCATAAAGTACTGTGGTTGAGTGGGTCAGGGTGTCACAGAAGTCATTAATAAAGAGTACAAATAATAAGGGGCCTATGGTTGACCCCTGTGGCACCCCAAACTTGACCTGGGCAGGTTTAGACAGCTTACCATTCGCCTTGGTGCAATGTGTTCTGTTTGCCAGATAGTCTTTCACCCAGAACTTGATGATACCGGGTATTTCCAAGTTAAAGACCTTTTTGATTAACATTGGGTGGTGGAACGAATCAAAGGTTTTGGTATAGTCAATGAAACACGCGGCCACTAACTTCCGGTCATCCCTAGCCTCGTAAATATCTCCAACAACTTTTAGTACAGCATCCCCTGTACTTCTGTTTGGCCTAAACCCAAACTGGTTATCATTCAGAATGTGATTATCCTAGAGATGTTTACTGAGAACTTCTTGAATAATTTTCTCACAGATTTTGCCCGGGAGCGGCAATAATGCAATTGGTCTCCAGTTCTTAATGTTCGACATGTCTCCTTTCTTAGGGATAGGCACCAGAATGCCTTGGGACCATGATTTTGGAAAGGAACCTTGCTGTAGCGAGTTCCGGTACATTGAGACCAGGTGGTCAACTAGGAGTATGAAGCTGTCTTTGAGAACTCTACTGTTGATCTCCCTGATGCCGGATGACTTGTTGATGCTTAACTTGTTTATCAGTTTGAGCACCTTTTCAGGAGTGACAATAGTGTCAGGTGTGTGGATTGGGTTAGGATCCTCATTGTCAGGATAGAGATGGTCTACATGGTTGGCCTGTGCAGCAGTAGGGAACTCATTAAAGAGCTTTTCACCAATGGTGGCATAGTATTTGTTGATGAAGTCAGCTGTATCCTGGGGAGGTACTGGCACACCATTATCTATGAGTGAGATATTAGTCCTTCCCTTCTGTGGTTTTAGTATGGCATTGAGTTCATGCCAGAATTTTCTATAGTCACCTCTGCATTCATCAAGTGTCTTCATAGTACCAGCCCGTTTGAGGTTAAGCTGTTGTTTTCTGATAGGATGTGTCAGCCTCTGGGCATTTCTCAAATCAACTCTATCATTAGTGATGCCATAATTGTATAAATACATGTGTCAGTCATTTAAATTTTCTACCAGCGCCAGTAATACACCGGAGGACGCTACAATGGGACAATCGGTCAGTATATTGTCTCTACAGGAGTATCCTCCTGGGTTGTCCGGGTTCGGGCGGGTGATTTTATTTATGAGGATGTAGACACCAGTCTCCCTGCATAAGTCAATGAGTTCATGTGTCTCATGGGCATTTCATTGGCGCAGGTTAATATTTAGGTCTCCTAAGACCCATGGTTCATATGATCTGTCTAAGTCGCCAATGGTGTCTTGTAAGGTATTTAAGAATTCAGAGATGTTCCCCCCAGGGGGATGGTACATATTGACTATTAGCATGTTCCTATACGTCGGTGACTCAATAGCACCAACGAGCAATTCAATATCAGAACTCATGCAGGAGTGAGGATCCAATACACGGGCATAGGGTGCAAGGTTATTATCAACATAGGTAATTAGTCCCCCAGCTCTGTGGTTCTGTCCAGCCTGAACTCAGTCATATTGGCTAAACTGGTTATGCTGGCATCTTGTCCATCATTTAGCCAACTCTCACAGAGACATAGTATATCCGCATCTGTGAAATTGACTATTACTTCCTCTACATTAGCTGGTAGACTTCTAACATTATCCACAACAATTTTTAGTCCTTTGTGGCAAGAGAACTGCTCTCCAACATAATTCACCACATCAGCCGCGCCTGTGACGAGGTGTGAGTCTCTCCCAGCCAAGGAGACAGCAGAGGATATAGCAGAAATGAAGCCTGAGGGTGCAGCAGTAATAGTATTTCAAAGACTGAGCAAACGCTAAAATACAGGTGATTTTCAAAACCAGTCCAGTAATAGTCAATAGGACAACTTGATTCAGGTTAATGTGAAAAGACCCGATGCAATAAGACAATTTTGGTCCCAGCCGGGTGATCTTACCGGGCCGAGATAAGAGGACCACAGAGGGAGGAGTAAACTCAACTCCCAGTTATGATATTATGAAGGCTCAAACCGCTATTAATTGACCAAGAATATCATATACTATTGCTTTGTCTCCGCCTTCAAGTTGAGGACAAAGCATATCCACACCTGCTACCTGGTACCTACACCTGCCACCAGTGGCGCTGCACCACCCTATTGTATATAAGGGGCAAGCGCTACTAGCCAGTCAGAGAGAGCTGGGTAGGGAACTAGGTGCATACCATCATTTACCTAATGTACAATAAACCCAAACTACACACCTAATCGCTGATTGTAGTGTTACTTACTTTCGTGCATATCAAATCTCAGATATTAGTGCAATGCTGATTGACGATGGCCCGATATGACACAGTGAACCTGTTGTTTGGCAGCCTGAGCTGCGGATGAGTGACATGATTGGGGCAACAGAGGGCTTGTCCCAACAAATGGTGTTAGAGTGTCATTGCTGGTTACAATAACAATGGCATTCAATTTGGAGGACAAAAAGAGAAACAAGTATAAATAAGAGCAGAAACGACTTATATACCTGGTATCAAATTGTATTCAAACAAACAATAGAGCATTATTAATGTCAAGATGTTCAGTCAAAGAAGTGTGCGAAGCTGAAAACATGCAATGAAAGAACATGACTTATTCAGATAAAGCAGTGAGATAATAAAGTGTTCATAGTTCAATTCCTCAATAATAGAGGTAAATGTACGATCGAGATCTCATAGTAATAAGATATTTAGTCATTGTCAACCAGAACAGTTCGGGACAAGCATGTCATCAGTCTGTTTTAGTTCATAATTTCACCTGAGTTCATCAGACTGCTGTGTTCATGGAGTGAGTAGGGTAGATTCACCCAAAGACGGACACACACCCAAAGTCGGACACTTTAGAGCCTATATTTCATGATTATGCATATATCATACATATGTGTGTGAATAGGGAAGTGAAATTGAGGTGTTTTTCTTAAAGAATATGGTGAAACCAAGCTTCCCCACACATTATATGCCTATATAATAACACCTTCAAGTGGCCCTGTTTTGGGTTAAGTTGCTCATTTGTAATCTGTATATATTTCTAAAGGACCACATGCCGGACATGACCACTGTCATGCTATATTGGGAGGGTTATCAATACCTAGGCTCTCTATGTCATACCTGGGCAATAGGACATACATATTTACGAGTTTATGATATTAAGACCTTTTTAAATAGGTACTCCAATTTCACCTGAAGTCGGACACCAATTTCTACCTAGGTTTCTCCATTCTCCACACAATACAGTAATCAATTTTATTACTTAAATTTGAATTCTATTAAGCTTAACTAATCTTATTTGACATTTTACCATGAAAACATGTACACGTACCGATTTGTAATTTTATAAACTGAGAATGTACACTTTTGCAACATATGTAGGTTTAAGGAAAGTTAAAGACATATTTCCCTTGGAAATATCTTATATATCTTTGAGAATTATATCTCTGAACTATGAGATCACTCCTGTCCAATTAATTAGGTAATCCACCTTAAATTTCTTTAGAGGAACTAAAGAATACTAAAGTGTCCGACTTCAGGTGAAATTAGCCTTTAAAATTTCCTGTTTTTGACAGTGGATATCTAGTTGATATCAATTATTGAACCATTTCATTATGTATAAGTCATGAAATAGCAATCCTTTGCTATCCATAGGTATTTCATGATAAGTTGTAGGTCAAATAGTCCATTTACTATAGCAAAAAGAAAAAAGGTCGCATTGGCAGTGACAACGAGCGTCCGGAAGTGGTGAATCTACCCTAAAGGATCGATCCTACCTTAGGGCCCATAATACAGTTGAGATACTCATGTAGGACAGTGTGGTTGTCAGGCCTAAGTATTTTGGCATGGCAGTGTTCATGTAGCATCACAGCTAGAGTTATCATCACGTCATCATCACGTCGCTGCAGTTTACATGTAAGTCAGGTTGTAGCGGCACACAGGGATATAGAAAGTGGGCAGGCCCACTTGGTGGGTGTTGAAGTTTAGGATTTTTATTGCTTCTAGCAGTTTACCCTGAGGACGCAAGTAAATATTTATAATGACTATCCTCCTCATTTTGGATTTGGTTGTTAGTAGTATAGTATGTATCAGAATGGGACTATGCTTAAGTACTGTTTATTACTCATTGGATTTGCGGCCAATCAGAGGCCTCCATTTGACCGGAAGTGACCATTGCCATGGTAACGTGACCTAGTTAGGACTCTCAGCCAATCAGAGGCCTCCATTTGACCGGAAGTGACCGTTGCCATGATAACGTGACCTAGTTAGGCTCTCAGCCAATCAGAGGCCAGCATTCTAGGTGACCTACTGACCTACTTAGAGACTCTCAGCCAATCAGAGGCCAGCATTCTGGTTACCATTTCGGCAAGGCAGAGAACCTTTGCCTGCATGAAACGACCACCATCGCAGCACCCCACTTCTGTCACAACATCGGCATCGCAAGCCTCTGACTCTCTGTCCGATCGCTCAGCTTTGGATTTTTGCTCATTTGCATGACGCATTTCTTCGGGTTTCTTGTTCAACATGCTTCAATTAGGAAATGAACGCAATGAGGTCCACAGGTGTCAGCAAAGGTGTCTTGGAGTTGAACCCGGTATCTTTGCCACTTGAACGGAGCAGAGCGGTTCAGGAAAGACAAGAACTCCCCACTCAGCGGCGGTAAGCCGAAGGAATCAATGTAGTACACTTCACCAGTCCTCGACACGTAAAACGCCACTCAATGCTGACCTGGTAAATGTTGAGGATCTGTGTTGTTCACGAAACAAGTGTCCTTGATAGGGTGCTTCGGAATAGTGTCACAAGAGAAAACACCTAGGAAACTATGTTTTGTGTGAACGTTTTCCTTCAACACTCTACTTATTTCAAGTGTATTCATACGCCACCACCGCCACAGCGTCTTCAGTTCATGTGGTAGTTGGTGATGGGATGGCGATCTCCGGTCAGCTCGACGTCCTACACCAAGTAGAGTAGCACCGTTGTGGTCTTCGCTAGAGCCGCGCGGAAACTGACCTCCACCCTCAGCTGACCCGCCCTTATATGGTTGACGTGACACCCGTCGTGCGACCTGTCTGGGGTTAAATCGAGGGGGAACACGGTGTAACCGTTCAGGAAATCGTCGTATGAAATACCACAGGAGCGCGTGCCCTCGTACATCCCTGTTTCCGTGTAGTGCCAGGTAATCTCTCACAGCCGCCTTTTTCTTAAAGTCTGGGACGTAGTCGTCGTTCGGCACATTCTGATCGTTCACTATCACTTGAAGCGAGCTTATGTCATAATGCTGCATCTTGAACGGGTTCTTCAGGTAATTACCGTTGAAGGCATCGTGGTCCAGAAAGCAAATCATCATTGACTTAGGTAGCTGACCTGTGTTGGAGTGCGTGTAGGTGTGATCTCTGTTACCTCCAGGGATGGCGTACGTCATCACCTCCACTCTGTTGACCGGGTAGTCGAAGGGTCCGTGTTCTATGACAGCTCTTTTGTGCGTTTCTGCCACAGAATCCGCTACCAGCACTCGCCGCATGAAGAGCTTCCCTTTGTAGATCTTGAATTTGAAGCCCGCGTCAGCGGCGTACATGAGATAGAAAGAGGGGGCCGCCTGTTTGAGAGTGAGATTGATTTCCGTCTCTCCAACCATCAGCTTTGGTTGATGAGCTAGGTCAAAGTGGAGTCGTGCCATCAGCGAAAAGCGACCGTTGGAGATTAGCTTTCTGCTCGCAGTGTACCCGGCATTCTCATCACTTAACTTGTGAAAGTGATGGGGTGTATCTTGATGCCAGCCCTGGACGCTCATGATACCGTCCTTCACGTCTTTGTTGTAGTTGAGTAACCCTTCCAGGTAAGCCCGGTAAGGGTAGGTCTCGGTGTTACCAGACATTTTGAAACCACCAATGGAGACTTGGACGTCTTTGAAGAGCGAGTGAGCCAAGTTGTTCACCGGAGCCACTAGGTCGGTAGCCTCTAGCGCCTCACCGTTCGCTTTCTGCACCTCGCATTCTAGATGAAGGTAATTCTCGTTGAGGTCCGTGTACTCTTGCAACTTGTTGATGGTGAAATTGATGTTACCCCCATCCTCTAAAGAGTTTTTTGTTTCTATCCCGACAAAAGACAACTTTAGGTTAGTCGTCTGAGTCGGCGCTACGGCGTACAGGTCGAGCTAAGAGAGCGCGCACCAGTTACTGCTTTCGTGTACGTAAGCCATTATGCTCTCTCTTCACGCCGATGATGGACTGACGCCGACGTCCTCTAGGTCTTTTTATTTAGGTCGTCCACCTGTCTACCGGTCGAAGATGTCCCCTCTGCGCCTCTTGCAAGAGCCACCACCCGTTTGAGGAGAGTGCCGGCATTGCTTGGTGGTCCCCGCTTTCTTCTTCTTGGGTGTGGTGGTGTTTGTTTTTCCTCCAGAGAAAGCCGTACTCGGCAGCCTACCTTCTTCAACAGAGGGGCAGCCGAGCGCATCAGCCCTTATAGAGCGCCACCAAAACCGTGACCGCTCTGGAAAGAGCGCCGGCTGTACAAATTGATGCCGTTACCCAGCTGCGCGTTGTAGTAATCGCTGTACCTTTGGCCAGTGGTGCGCTTTGATGGAAAGTACGGAACGCGTTGACGTATCATTTTTTTAACGCTCAACAGGTCTCAGATGAAGTGTCACGGTCACCTCACCTCTACTGAGTGTGGGACGTCCGGATCTGTCTCTTAAGTAGACGCCGACCTCGTACAACCTCTTGGATTGCAAGGGGAAATAATCCAAATGCGGAAAACTGATAGCTGCCATCCCACCTCGACCCTTTCCACTCCTGTCCACCGCGACGCAGCGTAACAGAGGCACTTGCATGTCACCCACACGTCTCCTCTCGATGATTTCGGTGTACACGTACACAGAGTACACGTCTCCGAAGGGGTCCATCATGTAGACGCCCGTGGTCGATGCATCAAAATGAGTCTTCTCCCCGAAGCCTAGAATGTCTGCCAGATGCTCGGTGAGGAGGACGCAAGTGTGTCTCGGGGGGTCTATGGTGACGCGTTTCGTCATCCCGTCGTACGAGATTCTTTTTTTTTCCTTTTCCATATTTCATTGATTTGTTTCTTAGTGGTGACATCATGTCTGCAGAAAACCCTTTCGCTATTTTCCAAGCTGACGTCAGCGGGCGCCATTTTCAACGTTTTGTGGTGAGTGCGATTGTAAGAAGACACTACATCATCCAGCACGTTAGCGATACGTGCGCTTGTGTGTGAAATAGCACCACAGCTTCTCCTTCAGACTTCGGTCCAAGCGCTCCACTAGACCAGCTTTGATCTCGTCGTTCTCGCCGGTGAAAAACTCTATGCCCTCGCTGCTCAGGTGATCTTGGAAGATCATGTTGAGAAACTCTTTTCCTTTGTCTGTCTGAACGGAGCGCGGTTGTCACTCCGCGGACATGGTTTGGAACGCCTCGGTGACAGCCCTGCCGCTTTTGGATTTGGTGGGAGCGGCGCACGCATTCCTGGAGAAAATGTCAATTGCCATCACCACGTACCGGAAGCCACCGTTGTGAGACGCCAAAGCTTGCATGTCCATCAGATCTAACTGCCACTGCTGATCGATTGCGCCGGTTATGGTCTTGTTCCTTGCGTATTTTCTCCGAATGTGTTTATGTTTAGTGTAGGCGTCCAGCGACACTGAAGCATCTCGGATGAGTTTGGTGACGCTAGTGAAACTGGAGGGCGCTTTGACGTCGGTATATTTAGCTATAACGCGCCTGTTTTCTTTTTCCTTCTTGGTCAGTTTCTTCACTGACTTACCCATGGGTGCGGGGAAGCGTTGAGGTTCGCTAGGCGACTGCGCAATTTCTTTTTCTTTCTTCGGTCACCCGTCCTGACGGTGGAGGGGGAGTATACTGCTCTGCGAAGTAGCGCAGCGTATTTGATGGTGATCTGTTGGTAGTTGGAGTTTGGAAATCGTCGTCGTCGTTGTCGTCGGAAGCGCTACCAAAGTGGAAGGGGGTGGCCACGGCACCGTACTCTGCTGCTCTTTCTTCTTCTTCCGCGTCGGAACTCGCTCGTTTCTCTCCTCTGTCGCCAGCTCTTATGTCCGAAGGTCTCTTGGGACTGCTCGCTTTATACAACGGGTTGCCGATCAAGGAGCCGGTGGGATCTTCCGTGCGCAGCACCTGTTTGAACGGGGTGTAGCCTGCCAGTCTCGGGGCCGTCTTCCTGGGCCTACTGACGTCGTTCAGTAAGTCCACTATGTTAATTCGATGGACAGGATCTGTTCCTTTACCCATCATCTCGTGCACCGTACCATCCTCGTTCCACTTGACCGAGGCGGCATTTTGCAATCTCTTATACAGCTTGGTGGTGGGGACGCGTTTCTTCTGGGGAACTTGTCAGAGCAAACCCTCAAGCAGGGAGATGTGGTGTTCAGCAGTCTGATGGGGTGGTGCTGGTGGCGAGGGTGAGTAGGATGTCGGGATGTTGTGGTTGTTGGGATTCGCGAGAAAAAATTGCAACCTATTCAACAACTTTCGGTAGGATCATTCAACACTAAGTCCAAGTCCCGTAGATAAACTGTAGCACCTGGTGTAATGCTGTGTTGGGATGAAGGGATTCTTCTGCCTGTCTGTAGTAATAGGGCATATTGGAAGGAAGGTCCGCTGCAGCGGCAGTAGCGGCAGCAGTGGTGGCGGTGGCGGCGGTGGTGTTGGTGGTGTTGGAGAGGGTTTCACTACGCTCATCAGGAAGAGGAGGAACACTTGGAGCAGTAGAAGTAGTAGCAGCAGCACCAGTAGTACTAGCAGCAGCAACAGCAGTAGTAGCAGGAGTTGTGATGAGACCATAATGAAGCGGTGGTGGTGACGCTTTTGCTTTCGATAGCATGTCAGGATCCACGAGCGCCAAGCGTTTGTAGTGTTGTTGCTGCTCTGAGTCCGTCATAGGGGTAGCGGTGGTAGTGGAGGAATGAGGTGTCTCATATACGGAGAATGCTTTTTATAAGCGGTAAGGCCATCCCTATGAGAGCCGGAATGAGGAAACCTCCCTGTTGTACCAAGACGCTTCTCTTTCTTTTGATGGACGTAGATTGTTTGCTAACCTCCCTCAACACGTTGGCGGATTCTCGAAGACTGTCCAGTTGTTTGTCGCTGAGCGGAATGTTTCCTTCCAGTAAATTCTGACAGATCTCGCTCAACGCCGTGATCAAATTGTTGCTTACAGAGCCTATTAAATGCTCGCAATCCTCTGGCGAGCACTTAGCTAAGTGCTTAAGAGTGCCATAGTGTCTTCCGAGTCGATGAGAAGCCATTGCTACTTTCTCTTTCTCTTTTTTTGTCTAGCGGCACGAATACAAGCTGATCGTAAATGGATGTCAAAGAGGAGCGTATTCTCAGATCGTCAGGTGTTGTCTGCTTGAAGTCCAGAAGGAGGTATGAGTGAGGTTGCTTGAGTTCGTGCATAAATATACTAGAGAGAGCCGTCGCGTTGGAGGGAAACACCGGTCGAGACAGACTCGCTATTTGCCCCATGTGGCCCGGGTTCTTGATACGATCATGTAGTGAGCGTTCAGACTCATAGTTAGAAAGTCGGGCGGTTTCTGGAACAGGTTCTGAGTGATATATATAACGCTCACGTTCCAGTGATAGGAGTATTTGGTGAAGATGTCAGCTACCAATTGCTGATTGGAACTGCCAATCAGATCGTCCAATATCAGTAGAGTGTGCGGTCATAGATCGCCTTCTGCTCCTTCTCCTACGTCTCCCGCTATAGACTCTTTGCTAGGAAGACCTTCTCTGAATTCCACGCCGTACTGATTTTGCATTTTTTCAAACAGTGGTAGCCACTCGCCGTAATAGTAAAAGATCTTTTCCACTGGTGGCGTGACCAAATTCTTCACATCGCTCAGAAATCGATCCACCAAGCGCGATTTTCCACAACCAGAGGGACTGCTGATGATACAACTGAAGGGTCCTTGTAGTCGAGGGTCGATATGTATTTCCGTGAAGGGTATGCTTTTACCACTCGACATTTTTTTTATTCAGCACGCGTTATGGAGGCTACCTGTCTGTCTGTCCTGTTGAACGTTCGGTGACGAGTGGTTGTTGGGGAGCGCTGGTGGTGCATTTTATTGATAGCGTCATAGCACCACCACCAGCAGCAGCAGCACCACCAGCAACAGCAGTAGTCTTTTTCTTTTCTTTTTCTTATTTTGCGATATATTCTATTTTCACTCAATGTCCATAAAAGATTGTTACAATTATCTATTAAAAAAAAGGAGGAGGAGGAGGAGCAGGGGGAAGAGGAGGAGGAGGAGGCAGATCAATCTTCTTCTCTTTTTTTTGATCATTTAGGCAAAGCTAGTCGCTTTGCCGCTTTCTTTTCCTTATTCTGACGCGATCACATCCAAGAAGCAAGAAGCGGTGCAAATGTAGTGGTGACAATCACAAATTGGAGCGTATGCTTTAAACGGATGCGTTCCTTTCTTCTTCGATTCGCTTGCACTGTAATACGCAGGATAACAAGTGACCACGTCGAAACATTTCAAGATCGTGTTCACATCGACCACCACGCGCACCCACCGAGTGGGAGCCGCGGTCACCCCCAAATAACCGATGTTCGTCAGGTGTTGTCTTTCAGATAAAAAAATAGCTAGGGAGACGAGGGGTGAAAAAGGTGGAGGAGAGACTTGTCCGTGCATCCTCTCGAGTGCCATATTTTTCTCTCCAAAAAAAAAGAGTGAAAATAGAATGAAAGAAGCTAAGACGGCGGCGGCGGCGGCGGCGGTGGTCGTGGTGGTGGTTGTAGTAGTAGTAGTAGTAGTAGTGGTGAAAGTGTGTGTCGAAAGAAAGTAAATCCAGGCCTTTTATATGAATGATGAGAGCGCGATCTAATCCCGTTTTCACCTGGTGTATGATGATGTGGCTCACTCTCACCAAATCAATGCAACTAAAATGTGGCCGTACATGATCGGTGGCCATACATGATCAGTGGCCGTACATGATCGGAAGACTATGAAACCCACCAGTTGCCCCATGCACTCCACTATTTAACTCATCTAACCGTACCTACTAGCTGTAATGTATTTTTGGGGAGTTTATTAGGAAAAAAACACTCCCAAAATATTTATATGGGCCTCTGGGGAGTGCCTTAATGTACAACCGATCATGTACGTCACATGACGTACATGACCGGCTGGGAATGCCATGTAAAATAGAGTCACGCGTTCTCACTAATCCCCTAATTAGGTCACGTTTGTTTACAAACAAACACTTCACGTGACATCCCAGTAAACACCCTACGTAGTTCCAACGTAGCTCAGAGGTTTCTCTAGGTAGATGTCCAACCAAAAGGTTTGAGATTGGTAATTTTGGAAGGTTTGTAGACGTCAAAACGTTAAGGTTTATTTATGTTCAACAGATGTAGACGTCTGATTTACGTTGATCTACCTCATTCAGACGTAAAAATTCTACGTAGATCTACGTTAAAAGACGTAACTTTTCAACTTCAATTGGGTAGATGACTTTTCCGTGTCACACTAGGTGGCAGCACTATCAATTATGGAGAGTATATTACAGCTCCTTAACAAATCTACCACATTCAAGCAGTAAATTCTCATTAATTGTGAATTCAATATCATGCAAATAAACTGCATTCAATAGAATATTTGTATATAAAGGACAGGTGATTAGAGTATTGTGCATGAATAGGTGCTTTGAGGCATATTACTGTGAGGACACCACATTGGTGGTAATAGAAGAACTACAAAGCCTCTCTGCAGCCAAAACTATTCAACAGATCTATACTGTCAGGCTGTTCAATTGAACTACAAGAATATACTATGTAGAATGAGATGAGATTGAAAATTATATTAGTTACTTTGTATAAAAATTGTTTGTAAATGTAAATTTGTCTGCAATATATTACAAGTCTTTGTCTGAGTCCCGGCCAATATGTAGAATTATATGTAATGCGTTAAACATAGATTTATGTCTTCAGGAGCTACGTAAATCAAACCTGCAGGTTTGAGATTGGTAAATAAACCTTAACGTTTTGACGTTGATAAACCTACTAAAATTAC
The DNA here is from genome assembly GCA_947462335.1 of Harmothoe impar. NCBI lineage: Eukaryota > Metazoa > Annelida > Polychaeta > Phyllodocida > Polynoidae > Harmothoe > Harmothoe impar. The sequence continues at coordinate 1,992,828 of OX381708.1, forward strand.
GTAGTTCAGACCAAAATTCAACGTAGATTTACGTCTGACCAACGTCATTGTATTTACTGGCATGTCACGTGGCACGAGGTGTTGTTTACAAACAAAAGAGTCACGTGGTCGCTAATTAGGTCACGTTACCTAGTTACCAGAATGCTGGCCTCTGATTGGCTGAGAGTCTCTAACTAGGTCAGTCGGTCACCAGTCACGTGGTCGCTAATTAGGTCACGTTACCATGGTTACGAGAATGCCGGCCTCTGATTGGCTGAGAGCCCCTAAGTAAGTCAGTAGGTCACCTAGAATGCTGGCCTCTGATTGGCTGAGAGCCTAACTAGGTCACGTAACCATGGCAATTGTCACTTCCGGTCAAATGGAGGCCTCTGATTGACTGCAAGTCCAATGAGTAATAAACAGTACTTAAGCACAGTCCCGTTCCGATACATATTATACTACTGTTATTGAGAAGAATTGTGCCTGCAGATCATCTGTATTGCAATTTAGATGTTTTAACTCGGAGTCAGAAAATGTGAGATCTTGTTTTATATAGGCTAAGAGTCCTCCCCCATCTCAACAAGCTCTATACTGCCGGAGTATGTTATACCCGTCCATTGCAATATGGTTGTTTGTAATCCCTGCGTTTAAGAAGCTTTCAGATATTGTAACAACGTCATATATTGAGTTTGCTATGTAAGGCTGTATATGGTAGTCCTTATATGAACCATAAAGGCTTCTGACATTAATATGTGCTATAGCAAGGCCCATACCCTTTGTTTTCTCAGAAGACATCACCCTTGTTCAAGGACCCTAGGCACCTTGACCTGGTTCAACTCAATCCAAAAGAACATTCAACACCATCAACACACCAACAAATACATGTACATATTTGCAACACAGTTATTAAGCATGGCCTGATTTTTTTTACTTATGTGGGTAGAACTGGAGAAGTATAGTACGTTTCCTCGCCTTTTCAAGTTTCTTGATGAGGGAAGGGGAGGTGGAGAGGGCAGGTGCCAGATCACTCCGTACAGGTGCATTTAGTGCAAGTGATATCTGTTAGGAGTAGAACATTGTCAATAGTAGATTCTATGTAATATAATGTATCATAAAAATCTTTCTATATTAATTACTAAACTAATTGCCAATCTGTAGTGCAACTAGATATATCGGTCATAGTGACCCAGTTTTGGCCAAGATCCCACCAGCGTCACAGACGAGCCTCGGTGCCATTGGTGCTATTGGGGTCAAGTTCTTTGTTCACGTTAGACACCTTCAGCACTGTGTTTATAACGCTTAGCTCAGACAAATTGTTCCTTATCTTGGCTATACTATGACAGTGTAGAACAGGCCTACGCCCACCAGTTCAGTCGAAAACATGTTTGACAGCCAGCTATGATGTGAATGGAAACCTATGCCAGCTCCTACGGTTTTAGCACTGCACAGGCTGGGAGGGTGTCTAGCTGCAAGTGGTTATAGGAGTGACCATTTATAATCACACCTTTCCCTTTGAATTCCACCCTTTTATTTAGCGCTTTGGCATGAGTCCCAATGATTCTTATCTCCCTCTGCTTGTTTATCTCTTCAGGAGTTTGATCATCAGAGATTTGAGTGCCATTCCACTTTTCTTTGCCCTTGAGTAGGCCTACTTTCGAGTATACTGCCCCTTTTAATTCTGGCTTGTTTAATATGCACATATTGGGCCTGGGATTGTTATTATACGGACGCCCCAGCCTGAAACACCCACGGGTGTCTGCACTAGTGAGCCCCGTCTGCATATCGGTAAGGAGCTCATCAATGGCTATTTTAGGGTAGGGGTAGTCGGTCTCAGAAATCCCTTTGATAATTAGATTTGGTCTACGCCTCTCCCCTTCCAGCTTATTTATTTTTTCTTTAAACATGGAGATTTGCGTGGCATCCTTTTTCTCTCTGTGATCAATTCTCCCCATTTTGTCTTTCATTTTTTCAAGTTGTGACTGGAGATTGTCAATTTGCACTTCTTGATCGACAATGAGTTGTGTAAGACCAGTAATGTCATTAGAATTGGCCGTGGCCCTTTGACCCATGGCTGTGACCTCATTTTCATTTACGGGCACATTGGCAGTAATTTGTAACCAGTGTCATTTTGGTCATGAAGTCCAAATTAAATTTTGCAACTTGAGCTTCTACACTTACATTCTGACCAGGTTGGGAGGGAGGTATGGTTAGGGGTGTCAAATCAATGATTACACTGTACAACAAATTTTCAAAAATTGTAAAAAACCGGGACCAGACTCAAATATTCTTATGTATTTTGACCTGGGGAACTCAAAAATAGCACTCAAAATTGTGTGGTAAGTCTCAGTTTTCAGATGTTCACACGGTCTTATTTGTATACCCAGTTAGAGCTTATATATACACTATTTGTTCAAAAAGTAGGAAAATGCTTCTTTTCATGTAAAACTCATTTTTAACTAGTTACATTATTAATATATTACTGATCTGTTATAGAAATAAATATTCTTTGTGAAGAAATAGGTCCAAAATAACACTTTGAAACATATAACTAGTGCTTAAAAAGGTCGCTTTGTCTTCCTATTGTATTCCCAATAAGGACCACCTCTGACCATATTCCAGCAATGTACCTGGCTAATGTTTCATGTAAAATTAGGTTTGATGGTCAAATATCCTCATACAAGGATACCTTTTAGTAGAAAATTCATTCTGAAAGGAATTTGCAAGGCCTGTTTTGAGGTTTGCAATGTTGATGACATTTCCAATTTTGTAGAGCCAATATCCAATATTTTGACTGTGTCAATGGCTACCATGGTAGCCAGAAACTGGCCTTTGTACCATTTTTGTCCACAAAAACCATTATAAATATAGAATTTTAATCCTAAAGATGTAACACCAATGATCTATCATTGTATTCTGCATAAAGGGTTATCCGAGCAAATTTCTGTCTATTTATTACTCTTTTTGGGATTCTGGCACTGGTGGGGGCTAAAAACAGTAATAATAGCTTTCCTGAAGGTACCTCTTGTCAGAACTGGTGACAATCCTGATCTTAGTAGCTTAAAAAAATGTTATATCGCTTTAGGATGAATCTATATATTCTATGGTATTTTTTCAATTAATATAGGCAAAATATCACTAATTTAGCTTCATAACAGTGTAGAATCCTGTTTTTTATGGTATGTTACCACTAAATGTGCTTCAGAGTCATGTTATCTCTGCCAGGCAAACAAAATTGATAATTTTTTATGAATGCTGTCCCTGCTGTATATTGGTCGGACCATATATTCAGTAGTAGACCGACAAATAATCATGGTTGGAATATCTTGAAACTGAGACTTATGAGGCATTTTTGGGATTGAGTGACCTCAAATTAGTCTAGTCAGGTAGGTCTGCCCCCCGTTTTTTCATCGTTGCACAGTGTTATCAGGTATTTTCCCATTCTTTTCCTCCTCGGTCCCAGAAGCCTCAGGGTCACTCCCACTTCAACTATGATCAGTATCACCATCTGTCTGGTTTGATGTAGGTATAGGTGACGTGGGGGGGTGGAATGGGACGTTGTGTGGGGTCGTCAGGATTTCCTAGGGGGGGAGGGAGGTCGGCTCTTTTGTGGGTTCAGTGTTTATTGTACCCTTTATGTCACCTCCTTCAATATCTTTCCCCTCTCCCAGGACCTCCTTCTTCCCTGGGCTATTGTTACTAGTGCTCTGCTTGATAGGCCGGTCTCAGTCTGTATGTCAAAGTGCATGTCGAGTTCACCATCAGACTTACGTCTGTCTACTTCGTCCTGTAAATCAGTGTCAACCAAACTCGAGCTGTCAACCAATGGAGTATCAGGTGTCATATTAGTAATGGCTTTACTCACGTATCTTTATCCCTTCAGACTTTTGGGTTTCCTGTAACTTTTAGTAGGGGTAATTTCTCTGTCGGTGAGCATACTCAGTATTGTTGGCCTAGTAGGTCCTGAGGTCCTGCCTGGATCCCTGACTGCTGCTCCAGTCCCTCCTCATGGCATGGCTGCTTGTATGGCGTGCCCCGTGTTTGTAGTGGATTGTGTGTTTCGCCCTCATTCCCTCATATACTACTCTCTAGTCTCCTCCAGGAATCCTTCCAGATGTTATAGGTAGCTTTATATTGACATTTGTACCGTTTCAGCTATCTATTACTGAGTTAAACACCCATTAGGGCGAATAAATCACGGGAGCCGATCCGATACGTGTCTACCTGCTGGTAGCCATACTGCAATTAAAAAGCCTAATGAGTATATATGGTTTAGTGCTGTGTCTTTGGCATTAAAAATCGTTTACAAACTTTAAAAAAAAAAAAAAGCCACGGTGACCAGCGCCGAGTGCTGCTGCTGACAGACGGCTTTTTAACATGTGTTATGGTGCTCGTGAAATAAAAAAAAACAAATGTCGGTGCTTTCTGTTTCTTCTGTAAATGGTGTTAATATTACACCTTGAATAAAAGTGTGTAAACGACCTGCTGTAAAAGAGTGAGACTTGCATGGAAAGGGTTATGTATGTCAAAACATGCATATGGTCAATTACCCACTGTTGAGCTGCTATCAAATGTTTATGTAGTCCTCTATACCCCCAGGTCCCACCCTAATTGAATATTAATCAAGGTTGGGGGATTACAGTATACTGATGCACTATGGGTAGGCCAATAAATGTCCAGTTCTGTTTAAACTATGATATTATTTTATTTGTGTAAGCAAACAATACGTTTTTTCAAAATTATATTTCCTAGTATAACTTTTGCAGGATAAAAATATACACCTTTGACCGGGTATAGTCTTTGACCGGTGCTGTGTAGTCTTTGACCAGCGCAGTGTAGTCTTTGACTAGACCGCATTAAAAGCATTACAATGAAATGTTTTTAATACTTTTTGAGTCCGGTCAAAGACAATACCTGGACAAAGACTACATTGTGCCGGTCAAAGACTACATCGTGCCAATCAAAGACGTTTGAATTGTCACAATCTCATGAGCCAGAGCTTAGAATATAAATTTGGTATAAAATTGAGTTAATTCTTTTTTTATTTGGCCTAGTTGTAATATGAGCAGGTCAAACTCCCCACCTGTCATCCACCTTCTCCCCATATCATTAAGGCAGTTTTAAGCAAGGACTGAGATGGAGACGAGGATTGGAGGATGATATTTTATTAAGAGTTTATATAATAAAATATGAAGAATGACATCAAATGTAATACGCACATTTTATGTTATGCAAGTATGAACACAATATTGTGTGAAATGTAAAACATGGAATACACATTTAATTATGAATAGATAAGAAGTTTGTATGACACCCTTTATACAAGATTATACATTATTTTATAGTAATAAAAATAAATTGTAATGCCAAAAATCCAACAATTTAAGGGTGGGAATATGGGGTGGTAGATAAAACCCGGTATAAAAGTATGAAATTGTATAGTATTATGATGATAACATTTGTGAACGTTAAAAGAATTGTTTATGCACTGCACTGATTGGGCATTTATGATTTTGCGATCACAGTTAGTTGGTGGGGTATATGGACTTCCTCAAGGCCTTATTGGCCTTATTGCCGGCCAGCTGGATGTAGTTCTTGTGTGCCATCGACCTCCAGCCTCCAAAAGCCTGCACTTCCATTTCTGGGAGGCCGGCATTGAAGGCTTCTGTGGCTGCTGATTTCTTCAGACTGTGTAGGATGTAAGTGCCTTTTGGCATGCCAATGTTTCTCATTGCTGCGTCCCACCTGTCCCTTATGTATGATGTGGGTGTGACAGACTTCGTGACTGGGAACTGCAGAAGTGGGTGCACTGTTTGTTCTGTGGGTACCAGTTGTAGCATGGCTTCCGCGTGCCAGACCGGGCAGACTAAGGGGTGCTCGGCCTTTTCCATTATTACTACTCGTTGCTTTCTGCAGGTTTTTGGCGTCTCTTATCGTCAGCACCAGGTTGTCTTTTGTTAGAGTCATGTCCCCTCTTGGTGTGACATAGCGCTGAACTTGCCCACCGAGCTGGGGGCCACTTCTGATTGACGTAGGGCCCCATAGAATATGATCCGTAGGGTGAACCTGACTACCAGATCTGCCTGGTCCCTCTGGAGGAAGTTCAGCGCCGACCTGAGGGTCTGCATAGGGACTGGTGGCTTGACTCTGGATCTTGCGGCTATGTCCCTCTCCATGGCCTCCATTGCTCTCTTTATTCGGGGGTGGTGGGACTCCTTGGTTGGTGCCCCAGCTAGCTCCAAGAATGTTCTTATCTGGGAAAGGTGGTTCCCAATCGTTGCTGGGGAGTTGACCGTGAGTGCTAGGTACTCCATGTATGTGCACAGGTCTTGGTGTGAAGGCGCCATATAGTCCAGTCCAATGTGCTGGGAGTAGGCCAAGTAGGTGGCCACTCCCGACCTGTGGTTCTTGTGCGTGCCTTGTGTCCTGGCCGGCCATTGACGCTGGCCCGCCCTCTGTTGCAGAAACTCTAGCGCCGGATCTGCAAAGTATTGGAGGGGACATGGCGTCAAGTACATGTAGACATGGGTCGATCAATTCAAGGTTCATGTCTGCTACATATTTATGGGCCAGGTTTAAGAAGTTGTCATCTATATGGGCCCTACTAAGGGCGTCAGCTACATCATTGTTCTTGCCAGGAATGTGTCTGAATGAAAAATGAACGTCACATATAGCCTGTACCATCCAGACCGCCCGGGCTGCCTCTAGCATCCGGTGGTTTCTACCCCTACCTGAGGTCAGTACCTTCACTGAGGCCTCGTTGTCACAGTGTATTCTAATGTGTGCTCCCCTGTCCTCTGGGGTGATGAGAGTTTGTACCGCTACTGCTATGTTTGCTGCCTCAATTTCAGACACATTTACGACCGGGTCGACCAGTGGTGCCACCTGTCCTGCATATGCCCTGGTACCATCATGTGCTCCCACCCCGGTCAGGCAGGCGTCCACATATATGTCTTTTGATGGCTCAGGGTCTGGTATATATGCTACCCCATTCCAGTCTGTAGCGAACTCTAGAAACCATGTAAGGTCCTGCTTCATTTCAATGTTGACGTGTATGTAGTTGCCCCTCCTGCCCCTGAGTGCATCGAGGGGTTTGGACACAAATAACCTCGCCGGCCTGATGCATTTCGCCACATGCAGCAGTTTTCCAAGTAAGCTTCTGAGTTGCTTCTTAGTCAATGACCTTCTTGACAGACAGAAGCTTACCTGTTCAATGGCCTCGTTGAGCTTGTCTTTGGGGATGGTGAGGGTCTACTTTTCTGCGCCCACGATGATACCGAGCCACGCCACCCTGTGAGATGGTGCCTGCGTCTTGCCCTCGGCCTCCGGGAGGCCCAGCTCCTTCAGGAGGTCCCGTGCTACCTCATGGTCATATTCAGCCTTGGCCCTGGATGGTGAGACAATTACAAGGTTGTCTAAGTACATTTTTGACATCACTCCCTTGGACTCCAGTATGTCGACAATGAACATCACCGCCCTCTGCATTTGGCAACTACTCCCTCGACTACCAAATGGCATGGTGATATCAGAAAAGAATTTTGAGCTCCATTTTACTGCCAATAAAGGCCAATCTAGCGGGCAGGATTTAAAGTTTTTATATGCACGGCTGACATCCAAGGTCGAGAGATGTGCGCCGGTGCCAAATGCCAGAAGGTCGTCTACGAGTCTGTCTACTGATGGGAGTTCATGATCCCTTTCTAGACCCAGCACAGTGTTTTTAAAAATGTAGGCGTTAACCGAACTGTCGTCAGGGAATGTCATGTCACTAATTATACGTCGTTCGTCTGATGTTTTCTTTTCCCGTGACATGAGTGGGGACACATGGCACCAGGGGTGAAATGGGGGTGAGTCAAACGGACCTATGAGTCCCCCCAGATCAGTAGTATTGTCAATAAATTTGTCGACATGTGTGGGGAAATTGGTAGCACTGGGGTGGTTATCAATGTCAATAGTGTCAGATGTCTGTCCCATATAGCCTAAAGGGAATCCGAATTCGACAAAGTCCACCAGTTGTCTGTGGTCAAAACTGTCCCCGGCGTACCTGTGCCAAGCTTCAAGGTTGAGTTGGGTTGGGAGTGACAGCCGGATACCCAGTATGTTGGGAATGCCCGAGCCTGCCACCCCCTCATATATGTAGGCTAGTTAATGGGGCATTTTCTTGTTGACATTGGGCCAATTGTCTATTCTGTGCTGTCTGAAAGCCTCCGGAGTCACGTCTATGTCTATGTCAAATTTGTCAGCTTTACACATTTTTCTAATTTTAGCGAACGGTGGCGCAATATTACCTGTCTGGCCGAAGTCGTTTGGGTTGAGTTGACACGCGTCTGTCACCTCATCGTGCCATCTGTGTGTGCCCTGCGGCGCCTGTGGTAGAATGTCATGTTGCTTTATGACTGTTACGCCTTCTTCCATAACGCCGGCTGCAGTTTGTTGTGTTATTAACCCCGTACATTGAGTTAAACCACTGACAACAGGCGTATCATTGCTTGTTTTTGTTCCTCGTCTGCCATCTTGCCTCTCCTCTCGCGCCAAGTCTCGCCGGGCGCGAGAAGGGGAGGTGACGTCATCGTCTCACGGGGCGCGAGAGGTTGGGCGAGAGCCGGTCAATCCAAGATGGCCACGCCCAGTGCTGCCATCTTTGTTGGCATAGTGCTGCGGACTCGGTGACATTTTCGCCTGTTCATGGGTTAAAATACAGTCATTCAATGCGTCACGCCTTATACTAGAGCCCTTGCTGGGCGTGCCAGAACTATACATGTCATCTGGCCCGCCTATTGCCCATTTTTTGGCGGTGCGCTGCTGTTCGGCTGCGGGGCGCGGTTCTGCTGTGGTGCTCCCTGCCTCAGGGGATTCACGGTGTTCCCCCTGTTCTTATTCTGGCAGCCTTGGTATGAGTGGAAGTTTCTCCTTCCCGTTGTTTCACAGTGTGTGCATGTATGGACATACACTATCCCGCGGTCGGCATGATGATGGCGGTGTTCACAACCTGCCTGTGCATTAAAGTCTGGACATGCCACCTCGCCAGGGTTTTTCTGTACTTGGATGTTTAGCGGGCCGCTGCTCCTACCAGCTGTTGTTGTGACCGACCCGGCGCCCGACGTCACGGGGGTCATGGCGATCATCACCCGTTGGTCCATGATCCACCTAGAGTCGGCCCATGTGTGTTTCTCGGCCTCCACCTGGTCCCAGACTGACTGTGACCAAGCCAGGATTGCGGGCCATGGCCTACCGGCCATGAGGTCCACAGTGATGTCATGCAGATGGTCTACTATGTGGTCCCTGTCCTCCCCTACCTGGGCAGCTGCCCGATCGTCTGTCAGCAGGGTGAGGACACAGTGTATATATTCTATCTCCTTCATGTCAGCGCGAGCATCCAGCTTCTGCTTTAAAGTTTGGAGGCCCGGGCGTTCAAGGCACATGTACGGCTAAACAATTGGTCTTTTGACAAAGGGGTCAGTTATGAGGTGCATCTTACCATCTGTCATGGGCATCCGCATGGCTTCACGGGCCAGTTGTTGGTCCACAAAGCCATCGGCATTGGCATTGAGACGCAGCGACTTGATGTCTGGGAGCTGTTGTAGCATGTGTGCACTCACGGGGGGAAGAGGGTCGCCCCATTGCCCTAGCGGTCAGGTGCGGGGTGTCATGGCGGCGGCGGCTGTTCTGCTGGCCCTGGGTGCCGGCGGCGCCAGTCGGGAAGCTCTGGGCGGCCGGCTGGGTGCTCTTGAGCTGAGCGTTCACCAGGAGGTCCAGTTTGCTGTCCATACTGTCCATCTGGCTCTTTAGGTGTCCCACCTCGGCCTCTAGTGCCGCCACCCTCCTGTTGTCCCTTGGTGGCTTAGCGTACTGGTATGTGCGCAGGTTACCTGGCCTGCGGTCATACAGTGGGGTTAGGTGTAAATACCTCTCGTCCGTCATTGACGTGTTCGGTGAGTAGTCCGTCGCCCAGTCATCATTCATGTCAAACAAGTCGATGAGAGGTGCAGACTTGGCTGCGGGGCCTGAGCCTCGGCCACATCCGCGTCCTCGTGCAGGTTTCCCGCCGGCCGCCATTGTCGGTTGTCACCTGCCTTGTATCCAGCGCTCACTTGTCCCTACCTTGCCTACTTCGTTCAGCAAGGTCGTTCACTTTCTAGCCTATGTACCAACACAGTTGTAAAAAAAAATGGTTTGTAAAATAACTTATAAAAATTTTCTGTGCCTGAATTTGCAAGCGCCAGGTGTGGCGTTGTCAAGTCTAGAAAAGAGTAGTGGTTTGTAAATTTTTGTCTTTCACCTAAAGAGGCTACTAGAAAAAAATTAGAGAAAAGAGTAGTGAACCGGACGGTGGAGGAGCAGTGAATGGGGACTTGGGTGGAGGCTCCGGTGGGAGCTGGAGGATTAGTGTATACTTTTGGTGGTAGACGGAGTAGGAGTATGGAGGGAGGGTGGTCCTGCTTTTGGCACCTCAATGACTCAGAAGTTACCCGGTTAGGGCAATGCTGTACCTAATTGAGGGTTGGGGTATTATAGTATAAGCTAAGAAATGTACAGTTTCTTACAGAACTATGATATTATTTTATTTGTGTGCGCCCACGACACGATCCTATGATCACTTTTTCATGATAAAAAAAAAAAGCTCAGGATATACATTTGGTCTAAAATTGACTCAAAACTTTTTTATTTGGCCTAACTGTAGGATAGACAAGTCAAGCGCTCCACCTGTTGCCTTCCTCACCCTCCCTATTAATGTTGTATGTTGCATTATCAATGAAGGGTATGTACATAGGCCAAGTGAAAAATAATTGGTCGGTGAGATGTGCTATTTGTGCAGTCACAGGACAAGTGTTTTTTTTTGTGGGCATAGAGCCCGGCTTTATGCTGCTATAAACGCAACTGGGCTGACAGTGGTGCCCCCTGGTGTGGGGTGGCGGAACTGCTGAGTGACAGGGGTAGCTGCTGACTTGATAACCAATAGTTGGTATGTATAGTGAACTAGGGTATTTTGAGGGTGCTGCTTCCATTTCTGTCATGTGCAAAGCTGTATCTAGATCGGAACAAGGTCAAATTCAAGGTCAAAGCCAGGCTATTTTAAGGATATTCGGGGTCCAGTTTATACACCCATGTTGGCATAGATGCAAGGATACGATAGCCGGGATCCTGGTATAATAGAGAACTATTGTTGTAAATGAATACATGTATACAAATTGTTGACTTTGATTGAGTTAAACTGGCTCAAGGTCATTTTGAAGGTCATATGTGCAACACATCTCATTGCATTAATGTAAAAAGATTTTGTTAAATCATCTTTGTTTCGAGTTTACCGTAATTACAATAGTGAAAGGCCCCCAGTAGTACCAGTGAATCATCATTGTTCTAACAGAATATGGAACATCACTGTCCTTTTATTACAGTGGACACATAGACAGATGGGTAGATAGCCAAAGTGTAAGGTAGACTGAAGGGTAGACGGTTATAGTCAGCAGCGGGGAGAGCACATACACAGGGGCATAGCAAGAAGATGACATAGGCCAGAGTTTAGATAGACACAGGAAAAGCTGGGCAAGGGGGGAAATAGAAATAGGGAGAACTGAGTAGGCCTGGTACAGACAGAGGGAGGGATAAGCAAGATCAATGTATTCAGGGGGATGGAGAGTCACGGCTAGGGGGAGGGGGGCAGGAACAATCCTTGTAGTAACATACTATAATAACTTTCAATAAATTAATTTAATTTCATATTACAGATCAAGAGAGTCTACTTTCAGGCTTCATGCCCCTTTATAGCTGAAAAACAACCTATAGTACCCTACCGGTACACGCTACGAGATGGCATTAAGATAGTTGGCACACTCTTTGAACATAGCATTTAGGTATCAAGTCAATATTCATATATATATAATATTGTGGTGGTTCGTAGTTAACTCTAGGTTAAAGAACAACGATCACGGCAGTTTCCAGGTGCGAGAATATATCTGTCTTTATTCACAAGAATAACAACTCCAGTTCCTCTACTAGGGAACGATCAGTGTAGCATTAATACACACAGGTAAATCAGGTTTCTCTATAAATAGAGGAAACGGTCAGTATACAACTCTTAGCATACAACTCTGTCCGCACGGTTGGACATGTGAAGTCTCACGTCAGTCGGGCCTGCACTGACTCCCTTCCAGGTAAACACACGGGTCTTATATAACACCGGCTCTTAGATCACGTGGCCAGGTGGGTGGGTCGGCCGCCCACCTGAGAGCGGCACACGGTTACCTGAAGAGGACCTGCGCCCTCTCCCGGGAACTGTGTGCACTAGCTCCAGGTGGAGAAGCCGAGTAAACAGACGTTACCCGGAAATACCGTGTATGAGATTAATATGTAATATCATGCCCCTACACTACCCCCCCTAGACAAAACTAGGTGGTAATGAATATATATATGGTTTTCCTAGTATATAGAAAACTCTTTAGACCAACGACTTTACAGTTATTGTCTATACAGTAACTAGGGGCCTAACATATTATCACGACATACTACACAAGCGAGATCATCAAACTCAATATAAATATGGCATTACACTGTAATAGCAACCATAATAGATGTTTTATGACATAATATCATCCATACAATCGAACGGCTTGACACATTTCGATATGACTTCCCTATGAAGTTACCTTACTCGGTTATTAAAAAAATGCGCGTGGGGTGTGTTTATATTTAAGTTTGAACAGAAAAGTTATTAAAAACCAGTCCTGATAAGGACTCACAACCACCAGCGTCTTACATTGATTTGTGATTTAATAAAAACATTCACACAATGGATAACAGTAACCACAGCCTTTGTTTTAAGCCGGGTAATCCGATTATATAACCGGAGTATTAATACCTCTCGCAACATACAACAGAGTCAACACACACGACAATACCTTACGGTATACTTAGCATATACACATAGTCTTAACGACTTCATAAATATTTACGGGTAGCCACGTTTCCTAGCTTATCAGATCATACAATCTTCATATATAGCATATTATGAAACCCGATTCATAAGGTAAGTATGAGAACACCTTATTGGAACACCTGAGGTGATATGTATCACATAATAATGATATATTTTATGTATTAAAACGTTTTAATGAGTAACCTGGCAGTATACCCGGAAACCCGTACAATTAAATATAGCTTACTGGTGATCTAGTTGTGGTCAAGGTGCTCTCCGCTTCTAATAGACGAATGAGTGAGGTGCTCTCCTCTTCTTAATACTGTTTCTTGGATAAATATCACCCGAAGGTAAGTTCATATGTACACAGCTCGCTAAGTATCCCGTCCTCGCTCCAGTAAAGTTCATGACATATATAACTATAATCCGGCTGGAAACCACGAGTACTGTCCGTTTAACACGTAATCCTAGCTCCAGAAATGTTCATGATATATATAAGTAGAACTGGAACCATGAGCATTGTCTGTTTGACACGTAATCCTTTGGACGGGAACAGTTTATAACACAGCATAATAGTATCAGGAACACATCATGGTAACGTATCCCAAAAGTTAGTTTCAGGGACGTTAGTTGGGTAGCTTCCCGGTGGAGTCCTGATTCCCCATCGGGTAGGCTATAGTTGAGAGTTGAGTAGTTAGGTAAGTCCAGAGCTTCCACGGAAGGTTCCCCCCCGCGTTGGTCCATATGCATCTAAAAAGATGCCCCTCTTTTCCCTTAAGAAGGGAAACCCCGTCATAAATAATTTATGACGTCAGATTAACTGAAAGAACAATTAATCTGTCTGGAAACTATTATAGTCTCCTCCTCTATTTCTAAAAAAATTAGAAATAGACTCAGAACCTTTTGTTAGTCTTTTAACCTAACGGTTCATCTTTTGCCCTAATTAAGGCAAGCGCGTGCTCAGCCGTGCCATCCCAGGTATCGAGAGTCACGCCGAACACCCTGTAAAATTTTACGTTCATGTCCTGTAACCGTTTGGTTAACTTCTCGTTCTCTTGACGAACAAACCCTTCGGCCTTCTTTTGGCCTGAAGCAGCTTCCCTTGACTTTTTAGCCAAGTAGTCAGCATTGCCGGCAGCGACCAATGCTTTCTCTTCCCTGTGGGCAATCTTTAGGCCATGCGTGAACAGGCCTAACATCTTGGTGTTATATTCCACCGCCAGCTCGCGTTGGGACTCTTGGAATTCTGTAACAATTCTCTGTCCCACTTCGCAGCTCGCCTTCTCTTCCCGAGAGAAGTAGTTGACTATCGGGACGTATTTTAATTTTACGCCACCGGTAGTTTCCGTGCGGGAGGTACCCGCGACTGGCTGGATGACAACCGGCTCCTGGGCTGCAGGAATCACGGGTTTGACATCCGCTTGCGGTGCTTTCGCGGCCGCTGCAGCCTTCGGGACAGTTATGCCCCGAGGCGTTACCACTGAGATCAGCGATTTGGTTTCTGTTTTCACGGTCAAGCCCTGCATATCCCGAGTTGGGGTAGTGGGGGACCGGACGTCCCTGGGGGTTGGCTTTGCAGTTGTCCCCAGATGGTACGTCAAAGGCAGGGAAGCCTTTGTTCTGGTAGCCGGTTCTTTAGGCCGGGCACCTCCACAGTCAGGTTGACTGTTGGCACTGTCTGAACTACTCAGACGTCTAGAACGGTATTCCATGCTAGTAGCCGCCGCTGCTTGACCACCGGAATCACGTTTCCGATCTTTCCGGTCTGTAAACAGCGGGTCTGGATACTCGCGATAATAGTCGCGACCTTCCGGGGCATGATAAATCCCATAGTAGGAATTATCGAGTTCCTCCAAAGTGGATCCGGCATGTCTCCGTTTCGGTCCTGGTGAGATCGCAGGAGACCGAGAGCGGTCGCGGGCGGACCGGCTCTTCCCCCGGGAAGTACCCCGGGTTCCCGGCTGACGGAAACTACCGCCACCTCTGCGGGAACTACGGGTATTGCATAACACCGTATATTCCTCGTCATTCATGGCGAACTTATGTCGTCCGTCCACTCTGGCAATCCTGGCTTTGAACTTCCCATCCGCGACCTCGCAGTAGAAGGGAGTTGCCGGCCGGATCTTAGCCTTCTGTTCTTCTGTAAGTGACTTGTACTGGTCACATACAGCATCATGTAGCGCATTCACACGATTGCGAGCTACACTGATTCCCATATTATGGCAATCTTTCATGTGGCGCATGAGCTCACCTCTACGGGGTTCTAAACACCCGTTACATAGTTGGGATTCCCTACCTACTGTGATATCACAGTGGTACACCACACAGTGGTGCATGTGATTCTCATAGAGGTGACGCAGAAACCGTTGCTTTGTTACAAACACGGTTCTGTCTGTGCCAATCGTGTTTACACACGTAGCGAATGGGCACCAGTTTCGTTCCCTTTGGATATACCAACGGTTACTCGCAAAAAGAAGTTTTTCTTTCTGCTCCTTACTATAGTAAGTATCCGGCAGGATCCTGAGTTGATCTAGCCACTGCTGATAAAAAGCAGACGGAGGACGGTCCCGGGGGGTATTCCGGATCCAATCCTCGTCGTCACTCTGACCTTTACAGTTGGTCGAGAGTGGACATCCAAAATTGGTAGGACCAATTGGACACTGTTCCCACGAATTGGGAATAAACACGCGGAACTTATTGTTCGCGTTATGCCAGATTCGCCTCATCACGTCATTAGGCGGGATGGGGTCCTCTGGAGCATTTCCTGGTTCCTCAGCGTTAGCCGGAACCTCTCCCTCTTCCGCATCCGAATGAGCCGGACTACGGAGAGGGCTTAGACGAGCTGGGTTGATTACCAGCGCAGCCGCTACGGCGGCCGCAGCTCCCGCGGCGGCGGTCATATCTGCCACAAGGGCTGGGGTGGTGGTGGTGATAACTGTGCTGGAGGGCGCCGGAGTATTGGCTTCGTTAATGTCCATAGCCTCATCCGTCTCCTCCTCAGCCCGGGGAATAACGGGCTGTCCTCCGGAAGGTTGTTCCGGTAATCCCTCTGCTAACACAGAGTCCGGCAAGTTAGCTAATCTTGCCTTCTCGTTCTGGCGAGCCTGACGTCCTCTCTCCTGGACAAACTCGTCCGACTGGTTACTGTCGGCCGAGCTCGACCGGTTTGAGGCCCCCCTCTCACCTTTACCGCCGCGCCCCCTAGGTGTGGCTTTCAGCGCTTTTATTCGCGCCTTCTCTTCTGCACTGGAAGATCTGGTTCGCACTGTACGAACCGCCTCATCAACCAAACAAGATATGGCAATATCTCGTTTGACGTTGTGAGAATCCATGTAGTCTTCAATAGTGGCTACATCTAGGATGTACGAAACTACTCCCTGCGTATTAGTGGCAGCAATCTCGTACTCCCTCCGGGTTTTCGGCTCTCGGAGTTTCCCGATTCGTGCCCGGTACCTGTTGACTCCAGTCAACAACATCCCGGCAACTCCACAATTCGGGTCCAGAGACAGAATTGGGAGTGCTGGCATTAACCGCTTTATGTCTGCGATATGTAAATCGAAGACAGCTCGTCGTAAGCAGTAGCATACGAGTAGTCCTTTCTGGAGTGCCTCCCAGTACACAAACCAGTCCGGGGGCATCTCCTCCTGCTCCTCCACTAACAGGAAGAGCAATATCGCCTGCCTTGTGAGCGGGTCAATCCGGCGGGGTGCTCCCTCCGCCGTGAGTCTTAGCACGTCCTCGTGCAGTTCCACTTCACGTCCATCGTAATTGGACATGAAGCCTCCTAGGGTGGGTACTGCCGGGCGGGGTTTTTCAACGTCCACCGGCGGTTCTCCATGGTACAATGGACCTGGTTCCTGATACTCAGCTTCACTGGTATCAGCTTGACCGTCAGCAGGGCTGATGGCCTCAATGTCTAGCCCCTCCAAGTAATTGGCGGCGACATTAGCAGGGCGTAGCGGTGACTGAGAGTCAACGTCCACGTCCATTATCTCCCCTTGTCCCAGGAAATCCATAGATTCCTGGTCCACGAGGTCAGGTTGATTAACAACCGCATTTCCTCCGCTAGCGGAGTCGCCCTCTTGAAGAGGGTCCACCTGTTGGTGGTCTGTCTCGGAAGACATGGTTTTGTGTCACACTCAAGAAAAGTGTTTGTTGATGGATTTATAGGGGATCCACCTCCCCACAACGAGAATGGTCGTGTCCGAGCTCTCACGTCTGCTCTGGACCGCCTCTCAACCCCAACTGGCGATTCCCGCCGCTCTGCGTGCCTT
Source organism: Harmothoe impar (assembly GCA_947462335.1). Taxonomy (NCBI): domain Eukaryota; kingdom Metazoa; phylum Annelida; class Polychaeta; order Phyllodocida; family Polynoidae; genus Harmothoe; species Harmothoe impar. The sequence goes on from OX381708.1 coordinate 2,009,988, forward strand.
ATATAAGGCGCGCCACCGCGCATGCGCAACCCCGCGCGTCCCGTGACCCAGTTCCTTGGAACCAGGTCACCGCGCTTTCAATTGTAAACAGGTACCCTCATTCCACGTGTTAATCCTTACGCTCTGTCAACTCATCGAGAGTATCAATGAAATATATATGAATGGCATAATAAAGCACATTCACCGGATTATCCGTCCATCACCCATGGGATCCTTGACAGGGGGACTATCACGATCATTCCGACCGTACTTACTTCCACACATAACTGATTACAACATTTAAATATTTAACAAGATTACAGGACACCACACTCGTTGTGTACCGGCTTAGGTTATACCGTCCCTAGCTAGTAACCGGGGACTGCGTCTTATGTTTTTAGGCATAACATTAGACCTGGTTCTAGGACACGCTTTTTCCAGAGTGGATTTAGCCTTAACCACACTCTTCCGGGTCCTTTTCCCTTCAGCCAGCGAGACTTTATTAGCCGCCTTCTTCCCGGATCTTTTTGGGATGACGGGCTTCTGCACCATTAGTTTCCGGGAAACCTCCTTCCGCGGCCTCCCGCGTTTCCGGGGAGGTTCCTTCACTAATTTCCGCTGTTCACTTTCCTCTATCAAAGTATCAACTTCCAACTCATACGAGTCCAGGGACAAATCTCTACCCTTCCACTCTCTTAGTCGAGCTACATTAGATTTATACATCTTTCCTTGTAATGAACGTATCACTACAGTACTGTCACTTACTATGCGGGTAACCACAAAGGGCCCGTCCCAATTACTAGCAAGTTTCAGAGTCGATAACGGCTCATGTAATCTTACTACCTGATCACCAACTTTGAATCGTCGCGGCTTAAGGCCTAGATCATAGCCGGTCTTCTGCCAGGTAGCATTCTTCTGCAGTTCAGTTCTCACCAATTCATAAGCATATTTGAATTGATCTCTTAATGACTCCACAAACATCACATGGCAGGGGGTTTCCGGGTTCATTCCAACCACCCCGAATACCAGATCAGCGGGCATTATTAAATCTTCCCCGAAAACTAATAGATTCGGGGAACAGGAAGTACTAGAATGGACAGTGCTATTATATGCATGGCATACATAATCACACTGCTCATCCCAGTCATCCATTTTATCATTCACCAGGGATTTCAACACCTGAATCAATGTACGATTGAATCTCTCAACCATTCCATCACTTTGTGGCCGATAGGGATTTGTTCTCGTTTTACAAATCGCCAGTCGGTGACACATTTCCTGCCAAAGATCAGATTCAAATTCCCGACCTTGGTCACTATGCATCATTAGGGGAACCCCAAGATACAATACCCAACCTTTAACAAAAGCTTTTGCACAGGTTGCTGCTTTGTGATCCGCTAATGGAAACACTCTCGTATACTTAGTATAATAGTCAGTGACGACCATCATACAAGTATTACCCTCAGGGGTAGTTTTAAACCCACTGATAATATCTATGGCGACTCGCGCAAATCTTACACCAAACAACTCCTGGGACAAAGGCATTTTACCCATCCCAGGCCCAGGTTTGTTTTTACAACAATCCGGGCAAGTAGCAATCCATCTTAATAGATCACTACTCATCCCTGGCCAGTAATATCTCCTTTTCAGACGTTCCAGGGAACGCTTTTTTCCGAAATGTCCACTGGTCAGGTGTCCATGGCAATAATACATAACATCCCTCCGCATACCTGAGGGTATTACCACTTGCCGGACTCTCCTACCGGATGAATTAATCTTCCACCGGTAGACGATTCCGCTCTGGACCTCTAGCTCTGCCCATTGAGCTATTAGTCGTCTCATTTCCCGATTCTCCAGGGAAATCTCAGGCCGCGGGGGCCGTATCTTCCTAGGCAATAATACCAACAACCGGCTAAGGTTAGGATCCTTTTCCTGGAACTTCCGGATGGTTCCCATGGACCACTCCAGAACCCCAGTTCCCTTGATCTCAAAGGGAATCCTTGCTCCGGCTATGACAGCCTCATGCTGACCACAGTCATCACAGTTGGTGTTTTCGCACTTCCTGATAGGACGTCGGGAAAGTGCATCAGCATTTACATGCTTTACTCCAGCTCTATGCTGGATCTGACTCTGCTCCAAACCGAACTCGGAAAGGTGTGCTAGCCAACGTCCAATCATTCCTTCCGCATCTTTGAAATTCAATAACCATCTCAAAGAGGAATGATCTGTTCTTAGCGTAAAATCGGACCCCCAAAGGAAATGTTTGAACTTTTTAGTATAAACTATCACAGCCAACAATTCCCTTTTAGTGGTACAATAATTTCGCTGGGTCTTACTCATAGTATTACTAGCAAAGGCAATGGGAACCTCCACTCCGTCTTGGACTTGACTGAGGGCGGCCCCAATACTCTCATTACTAGCATCTGTATCCAATACAAAATGACCATCCGGGGTGGGATACTTTAACACCGGGGTCTCTACAAACAACTTTTTTATTGCTAAGAAAGCTGTGTCCTGTTCCCTCCCCCATGGGAACTCTTCCTTCCTATTTCCGGGTGTCCAGTGTGACAAACACTGGATCGGATAGGCTATCCGGGAATACCCCGGCAGGAAATCCCTATAGTATGAGCAGAATCCTAGAAAGGATCGCACATCTTTAGGACCCCTGGGGACTTCCCATTCAGTCACACTCCTGATCTTTTCCGGATCCGCCTTAACTCCCTCGGTGGAAATAATCCGCCCTAGGTAGTTAATATCCTTCTTAAACAGATTGCATTTCTTTGGTTTCAATTTGAGACCGTTAGACATGATTCGGTTTAAGACTTCCTCTAAATTACTTAAACAATCCGCAAAGGTCTTTCCAAACACAATTACGTCATCCAAGTAAACTAGACATTTCCGCCATAATAAATCACTTAACAGTGTCTCCATCATGGCTTCAAAGGTGGCCGGCGCGTTACATAACCCGAACGGCATTACCTTATATTCAAACAACCCGATATGGCTGGAAAACGCGGTTTTCTCCATATCTTCAGGCTTCATGCCTACTTGCCAATACCCGGACTGTAGATCCAGGGTACAGAACCATTCATTCCCCCCTAGGGAATCAATCGTCTCGTCTATCCTAGGAAGAGGATAGGAGTTCTTTTTAGTCAACCCATTCAGCTTCCGGTAATCAATACAGAATCGTATACTACCATCCTTCTTGGTTACCATACACACTGGGGAGGACCAAGGGCTCATGCTGGGAATAATAACATTATCCTTCAGCATTTTCGCTATCTCTTCCTCAGCTACTAATTTCTTCTTGAGGGGTAGCCTCCTATAAGGAATCTTAAAAGCGGGGTTATCCCCGGTTTTAATTTCATGCAATACCTTATTGGTTCTCCCCAGGGGTTCCCCTGGGGCCGCAAAAGCTTGCCTGCATCTCTTCAGCATAGCCTTTAGGGCTTCCTGATCATTCTCATCCGTTATGGACGATCCGGCTAACAACTTAGTTAACTCTTCATGTAATTCCTCTTCCCCTCCTTCTTCTAACCTCAGGTCTTGATGGCTACCGGTGACTGCCTCCGCAAGTATCACTTTCCCAACCTCAGTGCCTTTTTCAAGATATACTGTGGAGTTTCCGGGGTTGGAAATGGGTGTCACTGTCCATCGGGAATTCCCTACTAGGGTATCCGCCGATTCCAATCCCTTCCGGGATAATACAGCCATATCCGGCTCGATTACCGCTAATCCCTTCTGGATTAGCCTCCCTGAACTGACTAACACGTCACAGGTCATTCCCGGGGGAATCTTCACAGTCTGTGCCACACTAGCGACACTACTGATCACTCTCAACTTACAGAGTATAGTCATATCATACGGGTATTCAATCCTCAATTTCCCACTTTTCGGATTCAAAGTCGCACCGAAAAGCGCTGCAAAATCTAACCCAAGAATACCATCATCTTCAATCTCAGCTATGGTCGGGGCCCAAACAAATTCTTTCCCGGCCACAGAGATTATCAGAAAAGTCCGTCCAAATGTCCTCATTCTGGTACCATCGGCCGTACATGCGTTTACCCTCATTGTGAGGTTCTCACACATATTCGGCAATAAGCTGATGAATCTCCTAGAGATCATGGAGTGGCTAGCTCCAGTATCCATAAGAAACTCACCAGTCTTTCCTTGTACAGAACAGGAAACGTACCACCTCTTCCCATCAGTTACTGAGGGATTCCTAGTAAACCGGTGAAGGTCACTATCAGTGCCCAGGTCGAATCCACATCCTTTCAGGTGTTCCAGACAAGGATGACCCGGGGGAAGCCTGGTTCCTCCAACCTTAACCAACTCTTTGGTTATTGACTCCTCTAAACTGGCACTAGGTTTCCCATACGCGCACCCCTGGGCGCCTGTTGCACCAGTCTCCCCAGCCTCATGGTTTCCGGGATGTACGGTCCCATCTCCCTTCTTGCTGGACGCATTCACTGCTAATGAATCTTCACCGCCAACGTCGGTGATAATCTGACATATTTCTTCAGGGGTTACCGTCCTGTCACCTTCGGTAACCCCCTCTAATTTCCCGAAACCTCACTTCTCAGAACAGGTTTCTCCGCTTTGCATTCGGAAGCAAAGTGTCCTTTTACCTGACACCTGTAACACTGGACAGTGTTACGATCCACCCTAGGGCGGCGCCGGGTTTGATTATCAAACACCTCGTTCATGCGTTTAATCATGGACTCCATTAAGGTATTTAATGAATTTCCTGACGCATTTGTTTTATCCGGAGTGGTCATCTCCGGGGTCTTTGGTTTCTGACTGGAATCAGTCGTAGGTTCCCGTGTATCGGGTTTCCGGGGGGTTTCCGAATAACCTTTGTTACTAGGAAGCTTCCCGGAAGCTGGGGTAGAGCTAGATTTCGGTCGACCCTTGAATTTCAGGGCGTCTACTCTCTCCTCCCCTTCAGATTCTTCCGTGGAAGAATCGTCACCATCCAAGGAATGTTCAATTCCAGAGACGCGCTGTCCCCTATTAGCGGGTATCATACCAGCTAATAGTATTTTCTTCTTGTCATGCTGATCAATTGCCATGAACAAGTCCGCTAGGGAAGACCCAGCTTCCCAAGCTCTACCACAAACTTTAGCATGTTCAGGATCACTCAATCCACTAATAAATCTTACAAATAGAGATTCTATGTAATATTCAGCATCCCTACTCCATTCTGGCCTAGCCTGCCGCAACAATCGCTGCAATTCTAACCCAAAAATTTTAGCAGATTCCTTAGGTTTCTGCGTTCTTCTCTGAAACAGAGTCCAGTGATCCACTGTCACCATTTTCCCAAAGGTGTAACAAGCTAATACTTCCAGCTGGTCGTATGTAGCTTCTGGCCCGTAAGTGTCCCTCCATTCCTCAACCACTATCTTACCCGGACCATCACTTAACCATATCACAAAAGCTCCCAAGGATTCCTCCTTGTTCCAGCAATTGTACTTACAATCATCTAAAAGTGATTGATATTCTTCCTTCCAGGGTCTTAAACCCCTGTAAGGCTTAGTTACGCGTGCAGTTCTTTTAGCGGCATAATTAGAATGCACTAATTGACCCGACATGCGTCTACTCCAAGCCAGTAGGTCGGTACCGTCTTGACCTCGGCTAGAGCAATCTAGTCCCAAATTACCTATGGCGGGGTCTCGATTATGTAATCGGTGCTCCGCCGGGGTCATTGTGACCCGCCGGTTCAAAGGAACCTTTCTTTTGGGTACATCGTCAGATGATTTATCTGATTCAGTATCTGAATTCTCATCAAAGCGTGGGCCTTGATAGCCTGACAATCCCTCAGTGTTTTTATGCACCGGGTTTGACCTTCCCTTTGTTCCCGGTTGGGTCCCCTTATTCAACCTATCCCTCGGCCTAATCTCAGGATCTTTATTGACTCCCGAGTTAGTTTCCGTGGCCGGAGGTGGATACGAATAAGTTGCATCTGGGCAATACCTATAATTACCCTTGCCATCATAACCTCCCGGATTCCCATACAGAGCCGGGTCATCTCCCGCAAAGGGGTTCAATGAGCCATAACTATGGTTCACCACTTCATCTCGAAATTTATTTTTGTAATGTCGAGACACTTCCTCCTCTGGAGACATTTCCCTGTTAACCGGACCATTACTGGCATGATTAACTGGTTCCCGTCCAAGAGAGCGCCCGGTTACATTCACTCTCCTTGAGTCTTTCTCTCTGTTCTTATACACAGAGTCTTCTACATTCCTCAATCCATTATCATTAATAAATGGATCGAATTGAGGTAATGCATCCCCCTTACCAGTAGTAGGAGTACTGTCCGGAACAGTTTCCGGCCTGACAGCTGGAACCTGTTCCTTCCCCTGTTGTTCCATTGCCTTTGATAATTCACCCCGTAAGAGAGTTTTTCTGGCTTCCAGGGAACAGACAGCTTCCACCTCAGCTTTCCGTTTCCTTTCTAACTCTTCCGTTTCTTCCAGGATTTGCATCCTGGTGGATTCGTTATCTTTGACCAGCTGGTCTCTGCCCTTCTCGAGGTCCTCCTTCCCCTTCTTCAGGACATACCATTCTCTAGAGTATTGTTTCAACTCCTTCTCATACTTCTCCTTAAGAGATTCGGAGTGTTCATTCTCCTTCTGGTTCTCAGCAATCTTTGCTTGAATCTTTTGGAATTCATGCGATTCTTGAGCAACCTTCTTCTTCATATACCGGTTGTCCTCTATCAACCATTCCCTCTCTTCAATGAGAGTCCCCTTTACCTTCTGATTCTCGGAGAGGATCTCATCCCTTTCTTTCACCAGGGATGTCAATTCCTCAGTCAATGCAGCATATTGGTCTTCCATTGACTGCCTGTCCAAACGGACATTTTCCCAGTAGAGGTCATCCTCTTCCCGAGCCAATCGTTCGTCATATTCCCTTTGGAATTTCTCATCCCCCACATAGGGTTCTACCCAGGAAAGATCCTGCACTTTCCTCTTCTTTTGATCCGGCTTTAAGCCTTCCACCGGGTAATACCCTGGCACCTCCAGGCGAGTTGATTCCAACTCTCCTTCACTCAGCTCTGGGCCAGAGCTCCCCAGGCTACCACCGGTAGCCATTGTCTGTCCACTAAAGGACTGTCTGTCCAACAAAGGACTCCTGTTCAGTATAAACTGAACATATTCCAGAACAATTAACTTGTTCTGCTACCTTTACTGCTACTGGTCACGGCACCAGTGTGGTGGTTCGTAGTTAACTCTAGGTTAAAGAACAACGATCACGGCAGTTTCCAGGTGCGAGAATATATCTGTCTTTATTCACAAGAATAACAACTCCAGTTCCTCTACTAGGGAACGATCAGTGTAGCATTAATACACACAGGTAAATCAGGTTTCTCTATAAATAGAGGAAACGGTCAGTATACAACTCTTAGCATACAACTCTGTCCGCACGGTTGGACATGTGAAGTCTCACGTCAGTCGGGCCTGCACTGACTCCCTTCCAGGTAAACACACGGGTCTTATATAACACCGGCTCTTAGATCACGTGGCCAGGTGGGTGGGTCGGCCGCCCACCTGAGAGCGGCACACGGTTACCTGAAGAGGACCTGCGCCCTCTCCCGGGAACTGTGTGCACTAGCTCCAGGTGGAGAAGCCGAGTAAACAGACGTTACCCGGAAATACCGTGTATGAGATTAATATGTAATATCATGCCCCTACACTATTATGGTCACAAGACCATATCATACAAGATCATATATTTTTTTATGACTATTGAAACACAGTATTCCAAAGTGAGCCCCCCCCCCCATTAACAACGTTTACCTTTGTGGGGGTTGTGAAAATATAAAACAGACACAGGTTCCAAATTCAGTTTGAATGCAACAGGCTCTTTTATTCAAGTTTCAATTCTTGGTTCTCAAACAAACACGGCACAGTTAATGACAGACAAGGTTCAAAGTACACAAGCAGCATCTCGCTGGTTCGAAATCAGCAAGGGCTGTACGAACTGGCCTTGTCACATCAAGGGCTGGTGCAAGAGCCAAGAGCAGGAGGGGTGTAGGGGCCCGGATCACGAAGGTTACGAAGGATGTAGGTCAGAGCTCGTCCTGCAACGAACTCCCCAATGTGGCCAGCTACGGCCGCTTATATCACCGGGTTGCGAACCAGGCAGTGTCAACATGGCACTGCACTGGCACGCCATCTGGACTGCCCTACCCGAACTCGCAACTTGGTAATGTTAGGGGACATGGCGCAGGACCCCAGGTGTTCCCGCCTCTAAACCACGAACCCATTACACACATATATTGTTGCTCCAACACCTTTTTCTTTCCCTCTCCCATTTTCTTTCTTTTCTCTCTACCTTTTCCTTTTTTTGGGGGGGGGAGCGGAAACCAGGCCCCCCCTGTGAGGTCCCTATCCCTCAATAGGCCCCTATCCCTCAAAATTGGCCTGTTTGAGATGTAGGGACCAGGTGAAGTCCCTATGTGCTAAATGGCCCCCATCTTGGTTCAAGCAGGTAAGATGCCTTCAACACAGGCTAGCCTAGGAGTAGCCTGACCGGCCTATATGTGCACACATAGGCCAGAAGCCTAGAGCGACCCCTATCCTGACTCTAGAGCCAAGGCAGGTGCCGTCACCTGTCATTGGCCTGAAAAGTTTGGACACGGCTGACCAACCAATCACCAGTAGAATATGTGAATATACCTATAAAACTACATAGCCTATACATTCATTAATTTGAATAGGTATAGCAGAATTACAGCAAGCCTGTATCTATTCTCGAACCATTAATTAAACGATAGGGTCCTTATATGTGTATTTCTTTAAAGTGTCTACCTTTGCAGGTTGTGTTGTGCATGTTCTGCCCAATCCTCCTCTGTCTGATCAAGTTCCGCGACGTTAAAAATGACAAGTTGGAAAGCAATGAGGTATGTTTGACTAAGAATTAATAGGAAAATTAATAAGAGAATGATTGTTGGAATACCACATCAGTTGTCATCTTCCCAGTAAACACAACTACGTTATTTGAACGTGATTTTGATACGTAATATAACGTTGAAATGTACGGGTTTATTTAGGTTATTTGACGTAGACCAACATATTTTAATGTTTAAAATATGTTTATATAACGTGGTTTATTTACGAAAGTGTATCAACGTAGTTTAATGTTGGATGAACATTATGTAAATCTTATTAGAGATCAGGACATCATGGGTTCGAGCCCCACCTTGGCCAATTAGTAGTGATTTGTAAATTGGTACAATGAACTTGAATTACACTAGGGTAGCTAGTCAGATCGCTAACAGGTAATATTACTATATAGGTATAGCGGGATTTATGCTTCAAATGGGATAAATAAATGATGTTACTAAGAAACCTATATCCTACATAGTGATGGGGGTTTTGTAGGGTTTTAGAGGGCACTTAACTATATGAATTGCCTGCACAAATGATGTAAGTTAATCACGGATGGTTTTAACTAGTAATCATTGTGATAGAAAGTAAAATAAGACACCCACAAAGTCTGCTGTATCAGGGGTATCCATCTGTATGACATATCACAAATACAAATGCAATTTTATGTGATCAATCCTCTTTTCTGGGAAGGTAGCACATAATGCATGTCCTAGAAAAAATGTTCCAATCTACTTGTTGGCACTGCCATTGTATATATTTGATTAATTAATTTCTGATTATTTGTAAATGAGAATCTGGAGATAGAACAGCATGTAAAAAAATATACTCTTTCTCTTTCTCATGATATGCCATTTGTTATGGTAGGGTATAATAATGACAGAGAAAACAAGAATTATATTGTGGGTGTTTAGCACTGCGACACATACAGGGCCGGGATCCCGGCCTCTGCTTTCCCTACCTACTAAATGTCCCTATTTATGGATAATTACACATACATGTATTGTCTTCATGGTTAGCCCTCCCATGAGTAGATGTTCCATAGCCCACATATATATGTACAGTCGGCATGGCCAAGTGGTCTAGGCGCTGGTGCATGGACTCCAACCTCCTGCGTTCAAACCCAATCAAAGTTTATCAAACTAGTTTCATAACTAAGGCTATACATAAATATCAAATAAGAACAATTGTCCATGATATAATGAAGCTTTTTTATCTTTGAAATTATGGTTATATAACATTCTCAAGGTAATAATTTAGGTTAGGTTATTTTAAGTAATTTACCTAAATAAACCTAGAACAACGTTTAAGGTACATTCTTTTACGTAAATCTACGTCAAATAACTTAAAATAACCCTTACAGTACAACGTTATTTTACATAGTGAAGCTACATGCTTCACACTGAGAGATAACGTTATTTGAACATCAAAATAGTAAGTGTGTTTACTGGGTTTGGACATGATGGAAAATGTGTATACAGGATTTGCTTAAGTTCCGTATTTGCCCAACAGATTGCCCTCGAAAGGCGCTGTATTCCGTTGAAACCCTTTAAACTAATCCTGTGTTTATTTAGAAATGTATTTGTTACCTAATAACCAAGAAAAATACATTTTATTAACCTGCATCGTCTCCAAACACATCCCGACGCCGCCATGACACCTTGCTTGACACTCATTTCCGGTCTGTGCACCTGCGCCAAGAAATAGTCCTCCCCAGTTTGGTACCCTTTATCGTCTTTATTTGTACTATTTAGACCTATTTTTGTGTATTAATTTCTTTGTGTTTTAAATTCGCCCTAAATTGCCGAAAAATATATCGTCGTCCCCACTCTCAGAGCAGACCGAGACTTACCGTCCCTCTTTTCACTCAACGCCAGTTGTGAATTTCTAACGATACATTTTTTCACCGATCTATCACCTTACAGACGCTCAACCAAATTTTCTGGGGGGCTAGGACCTAATTCAGCTATCAGGCGTCAAAATATGAGATCTTTTGTAGTCCTTAGGCTTAGTTTCCATTAGAAATAATAACTCCCAAATGAAGCCAATGAAAAAATGTGTCATCATCTCAATCTTAATGTAGGTCACCGATCAGCTGATTGGCGCTGAGCTAAATCTAACAATACATTTCTCTGTATTTCGTTGAAACCCCTTATGAGAGGCAATTGCTTAGTATTAATTAATATTAAGGCTATATTTCCTTCAAAATTATTTTATTTTAACCCCCGAAATCAGTGAAAATAGAAGTAAACGTTTTTGGTACTAAAACCTGTAGATTTGTCCGGAAATCGAACCCAGGCTGCCGCGGTGGTAGGCAAGAGTGCTAACCACCAGACCATCTTGGTCCAACTGGCAAGGAAGCATCAGTTGGGGACTGTGAACTGCCGACCTTAGATATCCTTATGCACGACCGGAAGTGAAGTTTTCGTGAAATACAGAGGTTTGAGGAAATACGGGACCTGGTTATTCACTTTTAGCGCAATACGAGTATCAATGCTTAGGCCTACCCGACTTGATATTTCGTCAAAACCATTTTAAAATAAAGTATAGTACTGTTATAGTATTACATCGTATACTTTGGCTCTGATACACAACACACAAATAATAGAAATTAAAGCCTGATGCTATATAATCTCTAAACATTACACTCTGGGTGAAGGGAACAAAATCAACATACGAAACTGGACTAGGAGTTAAAGGACCATCTAGCCAATCATCTGATAAGGGACGTGCAGCAATTGGTACATGGTGGGTCAACATGAGAAGCTTTTATAAGGCACCAGTCACCAAGTTTGCATCCTCCGCGGTAAGTGATGAAATAAAGCAAAGTTAGATATGAAGCAAAGCACTTTTAGGTATTTTCTATGAAACACATTTTACCTACAAAGCAAATTATCTTTATCCTAGCTATATATTCATATAAAGTCCAATTTGGAGTGTTGGTGCATTTAAAATTTTGAAATTGAAAACGATGTTTGGAAAAGATGTGATATAATGTACTAAAATATCCTGGCCCCAGATATTTACTGAAATATAGTGTACCTCAAAAAGTCAAAATGGCTTCATAATACTTCAAACTCAGCTTATATTTCCCCACTGGTTTTTATATTATAGCTGTCCCATCTGGTTCTGACTGGGCTCTTTAGTTATTTTCTTTTGACCAACCTCGTTCCTGTCACCTCCACCCGGAAACCATGCCGCATCGAGTATGTAGTGTGGGCATGGACTGCCTGCCTCTTCATTGCGGAATTAGTACAGGTATCAACCAGTTAGAATGCACTGTTATTTGTATGATTACACCACTACATAGAATATGATTTAAATGCGTTGAACATTTGTTCTTATTAAAGGGGCATTCTCACCACTCGCACTTACCACATAGCAGACTAGAACAGTACTAGAATTGTGAATGGGAAACGCTCGGTGAGAATGCCACTTTAAAGATTAGTTTATACTTTTTAAACAGTGTTTTCTTTTAGCCCTCCCCACCTGAGATAAATCAAATCAGTGATGTCACCATTGTTTTTGTTCCAATTTGCACAGCTCCTTACTCAGGATAAAACAAGCTTATCCTCGAGATTGTGGCATCACTTTAAGGATGGCTGGAATTGGATTGACATTGCAATACCCATAGGTCTTGGTACCTCAATAGTACTTCGGTATCTTCTACACGGTGACGACTTTCAATGGGCTAGGGCAACATACTCCATCACTGTAGGGATGTATTACATCCGGCTTCTGCAGTACTTCCTAGTGGATATACATCTGGGGCCGAAGGTCATAATGATCAATAAAATGGTAATTCCCAAACCATTTTTCCATAGCATTGAATTCAAATCAATTATGTATCAGCTTGATACAAATGAACACCCGATGCAACTTTCTCTCAGTCCTGGACACTCCACTCTCTATAGATGCGGATACCTCTTGCATTATAACCTGGGTTCCTACCCTTTTCTAAGTTCAGAGCAAATGTCATTGGAATTAACTTTGGTCAAATAAAGGTTCAGCAATCGGTGAAATCATAAAAATTATGTGACCAAGTTGGAACAAATAAAAAAGAATACAGATAAGCAAGCTGATGCAAGCACCCCAAAAAGCAATATATATCTATATATATATATATATATATATAGATATGTAATTCAAGTCTCATCATTGCTTGCCCAATTCTAACTCTCACGGGGCACTCTAAATTATTGCCAACAAGCTTGAAGCATGAGCTGAAATATATATCTCCATCAATACGGAGAGTTGAACCTTCATATTTCATATCTAGGACCTATATAGGATACCCTGGATAAACACGTTTTTCAAGAGAATTCTATATTTCTTAACATCATGGTTGTGCTTATAGACATGTTTGACTTAAACACTGTAAAATGGACAGTTTTATGGTATGTTATCCTATTATTTTATATTATATCAGATGGCAGATATGGCGTTTTTCTTGGTAATTCTGGCGACGGTCATCTTGGCATATGGAGTAGCAGTTCAGGCACTGCTCTACCCGAATTCCCCTCCATCCTTAAGTCTACTGAAGGACATTGTATACAAACCATACTGGCACATGTACGGGGAACTGTTCCTGGAGGAAGTTGGAGGTGAGAAATTCAGTATTACAGTTTAAAAAATATATATATACTAGGATCCATAAGAATAAACAGTTTGTCTCATAACAACATCATCAATGTGTCTTAATCCTCTTAAGGTGCTAGTACACCTCATATGATCCTATTGTTAAGGTTGACAGCTACCAAATCAAATAAAAGCATCAAAAGCATTTTATGGCACTTTGAATATTTGATATATTTGTAACTGACAATATTTCCTATTTTCAAATGAATTATTGGATTGGCATTATTTACTAATGAATCCTCTTAGAGATACTGTGGGGCTTATCATGTTACTTAAAACAACCAAGGGTATTTAATGAAAACGTTTTTGATGATTTTACCCAACATTTTACCCACATACCGGTACAATGCTTTCCAAAGGCCCAACACCTTAAATTTATTTGAATAACAGATAAGGCTATAAAACTATGAAATTCTTTTCCTGCCCATTTCGGATATATAACATTTAACTCAGAATGCCATTCCATATTGCTATAAAAAAAGAATTTTGCAGTAAAGAGGAAATTGACTGTACATATTGTAGCGTTAACTATAAACAGGAACCACAGAACACAGTCGAGTATGATGAACGAGTTTCTTTATTCCTACATCAGCTAAGACTTGGTCTTGATGCTTCGAGTTCCAATCCTGAACTGCTGTTTGGTGTCGTTGCAGTGTTTATATCGTGAGTCTGTACCGGACACCATGACGCCGAGCCCCCCTCTCGGTGCTTCCGCGCTCGGGGTGCTACTCACCGGGCAAGGAGTACACTGGGGTCGGTGGATCCTCTAGGGTGCACCTCTCAGTGTCCTCGTCATCCCCAATAGCCCCACCCAACACGCTGCATCGTCCCCAACTTATATTAAGCTTCCCCCTGCTCTTTACTTAGAGAGATAATACTATGATAACACAATTTCTACTCTTAAACAATCTGTACAATGTGGAATTAATCCCTAGCTTCCATGATCACGCTGCTCCGGCCTCGTTCTTAGTTTAGTTGAAAACAGCAACACAGGGTCAACAGATTCACACCCCTCTCGCTCCAGCTTCCCATCTGGTAGTCTCCCCTTACAAGTAAATGCACCACAGTGGACATTTCCCAGCCATTTCTACTGTACTGGGGGAGGCCATTCCCAGTTGGTGTTGGCTTACCCGGCTGCTCTGGTGCTTCTGCAGGCATTGGCCGCATCAGCAACCTTGTCAACCCGCAGGTGGGGCAGGGCCCTTACGTCCCGCCATAACGTAGCATGTCCTTATTACCTGTACTACACCTCACCCCGGTGCCGGGATCATATGGGGTCCCAGGCCACCGGGTTCCCTCAGGTCCCCTTTACCAGCAGCGCCTCCCCCTTTTGTCTGTGAGAATGGCCCCATTTCCCCTTACCACTACCACCGTGGGTGGGTTTAGGGGTGTTTCTTGTGTTTTTTTCTCTTCTCCTTCTCCACTTCTTTCAACCTTAACTGTTCCAGCTCCTCCGCCTCCTCTCTTTCTTTCTCCCACTGTTTTGCCGCAACTCTCCGATCACATCAAGGCCGCTGGTTTATGCTGATATCTCCCTCACCTCTGTGAAAGGGGCCCGGAGCTGAAAGCTTTTCCCCCTCCGTCTTCCGGAATTCCTCTGCATAATCAGACCCCACTAGATTCAAGTCTACTGTTGCCTCCGTTCTCGTGTAGCCAAGTCCCGTTCCCCCGTCCCACACCTCCTGCAGATCCTGTGTGGTCCGGTGCGGGTGGGGTCACCGCTATCCGCTCACGGCCGCCACTGTGGGGAGATTCCTTTTCTTGGGCCCGGAGGGGCTTGTAGGGTTCGGGATCGGGAGTAGTTGTACGGTGGTCGGTTCCTCCCGGCTCTTAGTCAACTCTGCTCCGATATCTGCTGGCACCCCACCCAAAAGCCCCAGGAGGAAGGCAACTGTCTGGGTTAATTCGGATGCACTTTCTTCACCTATTGAATAACCGGCTTTGTCAAAACGGATCGGATTGACCGCGTAGTTGAGTGTTGTGTAGCTAGCAGCTCCCCTCCTGTCCCTTCATCCTCCCCCCGGCAGCTCAGTCTGTGCGGCTCCAGTGCTTTCTTTGTCGTGGCTCCCAATGCGGCCGGTTCTTTGCCACCTTTTCGTCAGCATGTATTGCTCCAGGCGCTCCTCCTCTCCACCCTCTCTACACTTTGGTTCCCGCTCCTCAAATCCCCGGCATCGGCCCATCTAGACACCTCAACATTGTATCCATTTTGTATCTCTTTCTTCTTTTCAGCTCCAGTCTCCACTATCTTTCACTGACAGATAACCCTTTCCCGCAGCCACCATCAGACTTCCTTTCTGTAGAACCACTCCGTCTCCCCCGTGACTCGCCGCACAAACCTCACATTTTTTTCTGTCGGGGCAGGTAACTCGGCCCCCTCCCCGCTCTGGTGAGATGGGTCTCCTACTCCTGCTCCGCAGGCCTGCTCTTCCATCCCCGTCTCTGGTGGCACCTCCTTCAGCGCATCATATTGTGCCATTCTTAATTCCTTGAATTTCTTCTTATACATGGCTCACATCACTACACCAGTTTTTGGCATCCCGGCGGTAGTCTGGCCAGTAGTAGGCTTCCTGCATCCTTCTCACCATTCTCGTCCTCCCGAAGTGTCCGGCCAGCGGTGGCCCGTGATATTGATACAGCACCTCCGGTCTCTTCCCCTTAAGAACCCCTATCTGGAAGTGGTTCCAACCGGCCGGCGCCGTAAGGTCAGAAACTGAATAGATGGTCAGTGGAGGACTCGCTTTAGTTCAAATACCCACATACATGGTATGCAAAGCTATTATTAAATTATTTACCAGGGTCTAAACATATGGCACCTGGTGGCAAAAAAGGAAACTACCCAAAACCATGCTAAATGCATATTTCTCTTTTGCATATGGCCTAACTCCCCTAGCTGCCCTAAGCTGTTATAGGTGTTTAGGCTGACTAGAAAATATTTGAATATGTTTATCAATAAATCACTTGCTTTTTTGTTGTAAAATGTATCTCTTGATCCTATGTACAGATGGCTAAGGTTTTGATTATGAAATGTTGGCCAATGTTTTTTCTGTGTTGCAATATGTAGAGAAAATTGAATTATTTTGATTTTGCGTTTTTCCCTATATCAGTCATGGCTCTTTGGTTTCACCTATGACTAATTGTTTTCATGTTTTGGTTATGTCGCATATAATCTCCTCTAAAGATCTGAGAATTTTGTTTGGGATATTATTGGTCAATCTTGCAAATGTTGAAAAATAGGGGCTAACCCATATGTGGTCATAGTTAAGGTCGTCATATCTTCAAATGTCAATATATCAAAATCTAACATTTTGAGGTATTGATTTTGAGGTATTGATTTCTTTGCTTCTTTTACATCACCATATATCAATGATCGAGCGTTTCAACTTTAACTCGGTGAAATGGCAGCGTTTGTGTGGGTTTGATCCAACCGTGCTAGCAACACAGACTGGAGGACAGGGCGGGAAATAGGTGTGAAAGCCAAGTCTAACATCACTGTGGTTGCCTGTGTTAACTGTAATCTATGCACTAATCGCAATAACATGGCAGCAGCCAGTGAGGATTGCGCAAGGGACCTATAGAGGTGGAAGACTGTCTGGAATTACAATACAGACTGGACAACCCACACAGGCTGGTAATACAGGTCGCTCAGCCTCATATTTGCGATTTTTATATGATATTTGTGAAAAATAAAGGCCCCTTGAGTAAATAGATCAATATACTACTTACTTTCTTATGGATGCATTCAGTGCCTTTCATGAATAATTACAAGTTAAAATCAGGTGATGTAGATACTTGTTCAGGTGATGAAAGGATATGGCAGAATTCTATGTACGGTATACCTCGATGCCCACAGATTGTAAATGTGGGCCCTGGTGGCAGAACGGTCAACCTAACCAGGTGAAGATGATATATTGCACTATTAGATAAAGACTTTAAAAAAAAAACTGTATTTTGTATTGTTTGGCAAAAAAAAGAGCAGGGCACAGAGGCTATATCTGCTGGGAGAAGGTGTGAAAGCCTAAGCCCAGACTGCAATTCCTGGCCACCGGCCAGATTTACTAGTCTACTGTGATGGGAGAGTGTGTAGGGCGGCCTGCATTAACAGGCTGCCTGTAAAAATGGGCCAGGCTGTTTCCCTAGTCCAGTCCTCCACCTACTATAGGAGACCGACCACTGAAGCTGCTTTACTATAACATGCTGGTACTGCCCCTTTGTTTTCCCACCACTAGTAAAAGTATTAAGGGGGAGGGGAGGAGGCTTCTGCCTCTGATCTGCGGCCACTGGCTAGGTAAGACACATCGAGAGCGAAACAATACCACTCATATCTTCACTATTTACGGTCGGACCGACTCGCTTTTCGACAGGGAGATGCCCGAAGCTGGCAACTGTCGCCCACATCCACCTGTCTCCCACACCAACCTGCTCA
Organism: Harmothoe impar; assembly: GCA_947462335.1. NCBI lineage: Eukaryota > Metazoa > Annelida > Polychaeta > Phyllodocida > Polynoidae > Harmothoe > Harmothoe impar. Next base: position 2,027,925 of record OX381708.1, read on the forward strand.
CTCACACCCACCTGCTGGCCTGAAATGGAATAAAATGACACATGACTTGAGGGTACCTTTTAACAAGGAATTCATGTCTGATGCCAGCATTAACCAATAAATGATTATAACAGAGTACCATATCTACCTACACATGATAAGGTACAGTTCTAGTTTTCCCTGAGTCATCTGTGAGGTCACTCACACGCTCAATCTTTTATACAGGTGACCTAGAGGATTGTTCAAATGATGAAAGGATATGGCAGAATTCTACATATGGTGTTGCCCGATGCCCACAGGGAAACCCTGCAGCAATGCTGTTGTTGACCTTGTACATGATCATAACAAATCTCCTGCTGGTCAACCTGCTGATTGCCATGTTCAGGTAGGATCTCACATTATAGTTATTATGTTAAGTTTGTCACAACATTAAAACCCCATTACACTCGCTTGAAGTAGGGACGTTTAGTGAAAATTGTTTTACAAGAAAGTACATGATATTATGATCTTGGATACTGGTGAAGGAGACTCTGAGAAGTCCATTGCCACAACCCAGAAGAAAATGCATTATCACTGAGAGAGCAAAAGCAGTTTGAAGATATATTTTAAAGCCCCAATCTGCCTAGTACATTTTAGTAGTGGCACCACTATGAGTGGGCCACCCAGGTAGGGCAGTCAACAGTGGGGTGCATTGACATATCAGGCCATCGTCAATTAGCATTGGACTAATATCTGAGATTTGATATGCACGAAAGTAAGTAACACTACAATCAGCGGTTAGGTGTGTAGTTTGGGTTTATTGTACATTAGGGCTACGATGGTATGCACCTAGTACCCTACCCAGCTCTCTCTGACTGGCTAGTAGCGTGTGCCCCTTATATATACAATAGGGTGGTGCAGCGCTACTGGTGGTGGGTGCAGGTACTAGGTGGCAGGTGTTTGTGTGCCTTGTCCTCGGCTTGTATGCGGGAACAAAGCAATCGTATATGATATTCTTGGTCAATTAATAGCGGTTTGAGCCATCATAATATCACATAACTCTCCCCCTTGGGAAAAAATTATTGTCATAATAATTTTGATCAATGTAATGGTGCTATGGCACCGAGATTGCATGCATAATATCCTATTCAGTTTGTATCGTACACACCTAGTTTTTCCATAATCTTACACATTACAACGTTATACGTGATTATAGTTATACATTTTTTCGAAATAGGATAACTCTTGATAATTTGTTTGATCAAATACATACTAACACATTTAAATAATCAACTAAAGAACTAAATCATCAAATGAACAACCTTCAATTGTTAATCCAAACACAGTCATTAAAACACATAGATCTAGCTAAGTTTTGACGCGTTTGGATTTTTGTAAGGGAACACTCATGTCGAGCACAGAAAAAGTATACAATATTTTGAGTATGGTCGAATCGAGTAATGAACCTTAATAGACTGCTTTATCATAAAAGAGGATTATTGTCTATGGCAGTCATAGTTTTTAAAATTATTTAAAAGTCACTAATAATTAGCGTCTTTGACGGTGAATCCTGGCACAAAGTTCGTGGTAATGGATGATCCGTGAATGTATATGCATATAAACAAAGTCAGCAACAAGTTTGTTGTGTAAAAACCATCCTTTGCTTTAGTAAGGTGGTAATTAATGTGCAGCTATCCAAAGTTCGATGCTAAGTTGGCCCCAGTGTTGTCCATCAATGGTGTATCTAAGCTGACTGGGCCACCATGAGTTCATAGCTGGCTATGGATGTGCGCAAGTTAGCCTCGCTGTCGGACCAGTAAAAATCATCAAGCCCCATGGTAGCATGGTCATGGGTAATGTCTCTATTGCTACCAAGGGTGCTGGCGATGTAGACGTCCCCGGACTGGTCATCCAGATTTTGACGCTGGTGCTGACGTCTGCCACGCTGGGCGTAGTTTCTGCATTGGCGTTGGCGTTGGTTTTTCTTCCTAAAGGCCGGTGACGCCCCTGCTTTGTCGCTGGTGTGGCTGGCAAACCAGGTCACTACGTGCTGGATTGTGCACTTTAGAGTGCCTATCCAGCAGTGGTTACAGTTGGCGGCTAAAAGTCCCCATCAAATTAACAATCGAACAACACAGATTAGACACATTATAAACATGCAATACATTTTACCCCGCAGGATTTGTCATAGTTGAGGTGCTGATTTCAATCATAGCCAATTCTATATTATCTGGAGCTAGTCACCCTATATTTACAAATAATAACCGTAGTAACTGACAGTTAGACTAATTCTAGTATACATATTGAATATTAATCTTATGTATGAAAAAATACATGCAACAAAAATCATGCTCAATAAATAACAAAACTAAGTTTTTACAAGTCATAAAATGTTATACCATAAGTATAAATGTTATCATGTTAGAATCAGTCGTTGTATGTGGCAACTTGCTTAGAAATTTCAATACTATGAAAATGATGGCATGCACAGAAAAGAAAGGAATGAGACAGACTTAAAGACTAGAACAGTACTTATCATTGTATGTATGAGTGGGAAATCTTAAATTCTAAACACTCTTTCTAAACGTGCTAACATGTTTACAACACAAACCACATCTCTCGTCAGGTATACCTCTGGGCTTTTTCATTGCATCTCCTTTCAGGGAGATGGTGTTGCCATGAGCATCCGCCATGATGAGTGCGGCGTGAAAAGCTCCTGATTGGATGGCTACCCGAACTTTTTCCCTACATCCCTTGGGCACTGTTAGCCTGCTAGGGAACAGAGTGGACAACAGTCTCCCATTTGCGAAATATTCGTAAATACTCATTCGATCCCATTTGACTTCAATACGTCGGGAATAAAACCTGGGAGCGTGTATGGCAATGATCAAGGGTGGGTTTGGCATGGTGATGGCAGAGATGTTGTACAATACTTGCCCCAATTGGAAAGCAAACACATCTTCTGCAAATTTGATTTTCAATTACACCTTTGTGTCGGCGGGTCCCATGATATTGTACTGGGTCGTCTTACATTTATAAAGACATCTATAGATGTTATACACGCATGCCTAAACCAGTATCATTAAGACCACATAGAAACCTATGGCCAAATAGGTGGTCATAGAGGTGTCACCATCGTACGTTGTGGTCGTGTTAAACGCGTCCGGGAAATCACTGTCTGCAGCAGTGTTCACCCCTGACAGGTTCCTAAGGAACAGGTCAAGGTCATGGAAATCTTCTGATTTCCACTGGGTGAGGGTCAAATTCAACCCTTGGGCTGACTTGAATCCAATTAGGATTGGGAACAAACCATGGATCCTGTAAAGCAAATATAGTGATATGCTCAACGACACAATACTACATACAAAACTGATAGAAATTGGGCCATAATTGTATAAAACATGCGCCGCCCAACTATTGGTTGGCTGCTGATATTGTTTATCAAGCTGAATCTGATCCTCAGCTTTTTTGATAATATCAGAAATGCAATTATTTTCAAGATCCAAAAGCTGGATTTGCTGTGAGAAGTTTATATGTAACTCACTTAAGTCTGGGACTTCCAGATTGATTAAATCTCCCCTTTAAAATTTAGAACATTAATGTTGATAGAAAGAAACAATGGCAAATTTACCCCAGTGTTTATGGTGAAATTTGTGTTAATTCCGCACATGATATTGTTAGAGTTCAAAACATACGAATTTGTCCTCAGCCTGCATGAACATGGCAGGTCCAGAATGGACATTGGAGCAAGTTCAACAATCGTGATATTCTTTTCGCCCCCACATTTTCATTTGTAATTAAAATGTGTCTAGTGTCAGTAACTCTTATGTGCCTGAACTCCGGGATAGTGTCAGTATTATATCTGAACACACATTGTTTCTTAAACCCCCTCAAAATCAAGATCTAGGTAAATAGATGATATGCAGCTGGTGTGGTTTAAAGAAAGGTAGACTTCTGGGTAGTTATCTGTCATGGCATGCATTTCAGTTGAATAATGTGTGTCATTTATTAGTAAAATCTTACCCTTGTTTTTAAGAGTCGTATAACCCAATACACTCGAGTTATGCGCTACTGAAGGTATGTCAAAAATAGAAATTTTATACACTCTGAAATTTCGAATTATATATGTGGCTGCAATTCTTACTACATAATTAATATGACTTTTTGTGATTTTGCTCTTTATTACAACTTTGTTGTCGTAATAGTAATGCATTGAGTTAAATGCTAACTTAAGAGAATATTTTCTAAAAAGAATCATTTCCCAATTGTCTATCAGGGAAAGCATTTTGTTTGCTGGCACCAGTTCAAGTGAAATGTACCCATGTTGTAGTCTGGAGATTGCAAAGATGAGATTAACTAATATAAGTATTTATATCTAATTTCGTTTTGCATAATTTTCCAAAGGCAATCATGTATATTTTGGTCAATCTGCAATTTACCCAGCATTTCAGAATTAAATGTATTCAATTTTGAAATGTCATCAAACTGGCTAATACATAGGTGCTGGGCCTCTTCAACGTGGGTTTTTGTTAATTTAATTAGTATATAGTAGGTGATGTGAATGTACCAGTTTGGCAATTAGAATGTCTCTGTCAATTTGATAGTGTTTATCATTATGGATCGTCTTGTCCATGATAGATAGGACAGCTTTCAATTTCTGAGTCTCTTCTTCTGTTCACACCAAAGACTGCCTTTAGAATTTTCCCTCCAATTAGTAATAAAGCTCTTTTATCATGCCCCCCTTCGCTTATATAAATAATTAGGTTTGTCAACAGAGCTAACTCTTTGTTGAGCAAAGTCAACTTAAGATTCAAATCTGAAGTTGTATTACTCTGCCTACATGAGTAGCCGGTGTTGATTATATCGACCTTAAGAGTCAACTCAAAGTCAACATAATCATTGATTAGATTTCTGGTGTGGGCCTGGGGCTCAAATAAGACACCATAGTTGTGTCTAAGAACTGGAATATCTCCAGTGATGTCCGTCCTTGCAAGCATTAGGATATTAAATATCCTGAAAAGTAGAGAGCAATTCACTGTTAGTCCTCCATGTGCTGTCTGTAACATGATTTAAATTGACCAAAATTCAAACACACACTGCATCTGAAGAAAAGGGAATATCTTACCAGATAGCCATCATAGCGGTGGGTCCCTTCACATCACCCACGTGAGTTTCAAGAAGACCTAAGTAAACACTGGGTTAACAGTTGCACTTAGTCGGCGAGGGTGTGTGTAGACAGCGTGAGAGCTCATTGTGAAACAATAGCGGCTTTGTTAAGAGCTGCTAAGTGGTGTGGCGTGTGAAGCGGAGTGAAGTAACTCCAGCCATGCAGACCCTTTAATAAGGCGCATGTGCGGCCGTGCATGACATTGTGCACCGCTGCACGCTTCATGCCTGTAATTGGTCGACTGGGGTGGTCAATACCAAGTAACCCCAGTTGATCTGTGTTGTTTATTGCGTAATTTCACAAGACTGGCTCCCCTCGCGACTGAGGCTCCATCTTATGTGTCAAGACAATGAAACTAGAGTTGAACAGACTCCTATTCATAAATTAAATTCTGCACCTGTCACACAATTTATAACGAATATGATACACTATTCAGGTTTTATGACTTCTATGCGCACATGCTGTATTTTAGTAATATAGTACGATTTTAGGACTTGTACTAAGTACGATTTTAAAATCGTGGTTGTGTTTTGTTTGTAGTTTTATGTACATAGTAAGTTAAACGTATGCACAAATCGAGGTTTTGTAGGAGTCCTCGTTTTGATAACATACACAATGTGATTAGAGGGCCAAACTATAGTAAAAATACAAAGTGGTTGAGTGGTTATGCTAGGTACCACCATAGAGTAATAGGCCACATGTGCAGCGAAAAATAAATAATAAACAAAGAATAGGGTGTATTTGCGCCATACTAATTCTTTGACAAGTTACCACACCTGTGTCCAAATGCTATGTCAAGCACGTGGCCTGAGATATACATACACAGCGCCACATGGTGCCGATTACCATGCTTAGCCCGACCTCTAAACATTAACTACAAACACATAAACAATATGATTGGGACACTATCCCAGCCATTAACATCAAATATTCAGTGGCATTGTCCACTTAATCGACAGCGTATATGTGCTGTCCCTGAGTTTAATCCTAAGCTGTACATTATGGCACCTTTTGGAAGTCATTAAAGGATCCCAGGTGGCGGATTAACTCAGCATGTGTTAGACACCTGGTTGCAATCAATGTGCGTGTGTCGTTACTCACACAACCTGCCCTCTCAATTAACCACTTTACACAAAGACTAAACATACAAATTGAGGGGCATTGTAAGATGCAAGGGGCGACCGATACACTAACTGGATTGCTGTGTACTCAAGCACTGACCACATGGCCTTTTATGTCACACACAGGTGGCGCACACAGATCTACATTCTGATTGTGGAATCAACCTTTTTGAAGTTGATTTTCTTTAATCTTTCCACATGAACGCTCTGTTTGATTGTGACACCATCCGCAAGTCGTCGGACTCTGGCAGATGTTGGTGATGGTAGCTCAACAATCATATATGGTCCTGCATATAATGGTTGCAGTTTTTCAGATGTATTTTTAGAGATTCTGAACTTATTTTTGATATACACAAAATCCATGGTATTAAAGTCGTGGAGTTTTGTACTTTTGTCCCATCTCTTTTTCATTTTGTTTTGTGAGCCTGTGAAATTCTTTTCGATTTTAGTAGATAATTCGTCCTGGATTTTAATTAACTTCAATAAATGTTCTTGCACTGGTATTGAAGTGTCACTAACGTAAGACAAGGTTGTGGCCGACGGTAAACGTGCGTGTCTGCCATAGTTCAGCATATAGGGACTGTATCCCAAACTATAAGAAGTACTTATATTTAAACCAAACGCAATGGCTGGCACAAATTCACACCAATTTGATTGCATTTTATCTGTGAATGTTCTCAGTGACTGTACAACTGACTGGTTGGCGCGTTCTACTAAACCGTTCGTTCTACTTTGATAAGGACTTGAATATTTATTTTCTATGCCAAAAAGTTTACACACATGGGCAAACATGGCTTTGAAAGCCGGGCCGTTATCACTGTATACACGGGCAGGTAGGCCGTATCTACAGATGAACTTATCAAAGAACTCATGTGTTGTTTGTTCTGCTGTAATCTTCTTTGATGGCCATGCCACCACAAATCTGCTGTAGACATCTACTACTACTTGTATATATTTAAAGCCTCTTTTAGTTGTGTGCATTGGTCCTATAGTATGGATTTCTACATGTGCAAAAGGTCCTGATGACCCTTCATGCAATATCATGGGCAACGTCAAAGGATTTTTCACATATTTTGAAGCCAAACATTTGTGACAAGTATTTACATGGTTATATATGTCCACATTCATGGTTGACCAATACATGTGTGGTTTTATTACACTAGTTAATTTAGTGATACCCACATGAGCTCCTAACGGGCCGTCGTATAGATTATGTAACGTTTTCAAAGTCCAAGCAAGAGGGATTACCAATTGCGGTTCTAAAGTGTGTTCAGTGTCCAATTTCCCTGTGTATCTATACAGGATGTTATCATGTAACAAGTATTGGTCATGTGTAAGTAGGATATTTCTATGTGTTCTCTGAATTCTCTTGATAAACCTACTATGGCTTTTATGTGTCTTTTAGTAGCCTTAGTACTTGTGACCATTGGTCTTTTTGATGTTTTAAATTTCACTGCCTCTTTGGGTTTAACAGGGTCGTTGAAACTGTCTGTCCGATCCAATAGTTGGGTAACATTAGGAACGTCGACTTCCTGTTGTAACTTTCTAGATTGTGCCCTTGTGATAGCATTTAGGGTCTCACTTTTGATCATTATGGATTTTGGTCGGTAAATTCTAATTGGATAATTTTCACAATTGTCATCTTTTTCAAAATATTTAATGGCATGACCAGAAATAAAGCGTGGGTTTTTGAGCGATTTTCTATCATCATTGTCCCCAATGTCTTCAAAAGTGGGTATTCTAGATAATGCGTCAGGGACCACCTTTAATGTTCTTTTCAAATGTTTGATTTCAAAATCAAATCTTGCAAAACAATCTGCCCATTTGGCCATTCTTCCGGTCAATTTGACTTTACCTCCTAATGCAATCAATGCTGCATGGTCAGTTAGGATCTCGAGCTTTCTGCCAATTATATAGTGCTCAAATTTTATTAAAGCAAATTTAATGCCTACCAATTCCTGATCAGTCACTGAGTAATTCCTCTCAGCTTTGCTTAATTTGCGGCCTGCAAATGCTACTGGTCTTAAATAAGTTTCTTTGTCGAATTGGGAAATGCAACATCCTACTGCAAATTTTGAGCTGTCAGTAGCTATTGTGAATGGCTAACTGAAATCAGGATATTTTAACACTGCATCTTCAGCTATAGATTTTCTGATTTTATCAAATGCTTGTTGATGTTCTTCTAACCATTCAAACTGGATGTTTTTCTTAGTTAAAGCATACAAAGGTTGCATGGTCGCTGCAAAATGTGGGATAAAGGACTGATAATAGGTAGCTAAACCGTTGAATGATTTCACATGTTTCTGGGATTTTGGTGTGGGAAGCTACCTAATTAATTGAACTTTGTCTGGGTTTGGATGTATGCCATGTTTAGATACCACAAAGCCCAAAAACGGGATGGTTTTAAAAGCAAAATTACATTTGGCTTTCTTGAATTTTATATTAGCTTTTCTAAACGCTGAAAGCAAACTATTCAAATCAGTTAAATGATCTTCCCATGTTGGTGACGCGACTATGATGTCTTCAACATAGGGTAGACACGAAGGTAAATGTTGCACAACATTTGCAATAACATTGTGGAATGCCTTTGGTGATGTAGATAATCCCATCGGCATGATTTTATAACGCCAAGTCCTATCCGGAGTGGCAAAAGCTGTTAGATTTCTATCTCTTTCTGTTAAAGGTATTTGAGAGTTTAAACCAATTATGGCGCCCTTTTTAATCTAATAATTCTTATCAGAAGAGTTAAAGGCGTTACAACCCCTATTTTCACACAATATGGTACATTCACTGATCTCCGCAGATTTTCTGTCACACCAATAGTATCATGCATAGACCTATTTGAAACTACAAAGGAACATACATAAGACTCAGCGTGAGGCGAGATAGAAATATTTTCATTAGCCCTGATAGTCAGGGTATCCTGATCCAGGTTATGAAACTTAATACTAGACTTAGTACTACGGAGAAAATCTACACCAAGTATTAGTGATCTAGATTAAGTAGATCTCCAGATCCAGAAAAGTGCATTACAATAACTTTCCAACCTATGTCTGTCTGTCTATTAAAGAGATTTATATATATCTTAATTCTATGACAGTGTAGGGGCTAGGGTTATGCGGGGTTTATATGATGGGTTCTGTTGGATGCTGTGTTGCGAACTCCGTCCGAACCCTTCAGCTCGACGGCAGGTGGCAGCATCTGCTTCGGGCTTGGGGTATGGACAGAGGTCGCTATAGGCTTCCGGTCTGCGTGTGCGCGCACAGGCTGGCTGCCTATATATACCCAGCATCCAATGGGACTCGTCAGTCACTCTGGATCCATGCTGGACAGAGGCCCCGTGATCACAGCGGCTATATAAGCCTACTGACCCGTTCCGAACTCTATAGGGAGTTTGCACTGCTAGAGCTTTGCCTGTCTAGGTTACTGAATAAACCTATTGATTCACAACCTGTAACACTTGATCCAAACTGTGTTGGCTTTGTTCCTTTACTTAATACTATAACAATATTATAGAGGACCAAAGTACGATTTATTACACTGGTGCCGTGACCAGTTCTAAGTGAGAAGCAGGTTAGCCTGTGCGAAGCACAGACCTCGTGCTCTGGACAGAACAGCGAGGTCTCCGGATGAGGCATTAGCCTTGTCCTCGGAGGGGTCATGTGCCATTGAGGAGGCAGATACCCCAACACGGAGCGCGGATGTTCTACATGGAACAGGCGTGCTAACGGGACCAAGAGGTCCGGAGATAATGAGTCGCTCATTAGAAGAAATGAATCTGTCGATGTTTAACGTCGGCGGATCACGAGCAGCCGCTCCGACGCCCCGGAGGTATGGCATATCGGAGAGACGTTGCTTCGACGACATGCGAGAAGCCAGGGTGCAGGAACGTCTGCAGGTAGCCCAAAGTGAATTGCTGACCATTCAAGCAAGATCAAATGAATGGAGGAACAATTTGATTGCATTGGAAGGTGCGATCACCCACCGAACCTCCAAAATCAAGGAGAAGGATGCGAGGCTGTCAACCTTGCTAGAAGAGAATGAGAGGCTTGCACAGTCTCTGAGTATGGTCCGGTCTGAGTTGAACGACAAGACAGCGGACCTACAGGCGGTTCAAGCCGAGTTCGTTTGTGCAAACACGGAGTTGAACCAAATGTGTGTGGCCAGAGACACTGTGATTGCTGAGACGGAGGGGGTACGCTCCAAACTCGTTCGAGATACGGAGGAACTAAGAGAGACACGTCAGACTCTAAATACGGAGTGTGATATTTTAAGAACCAAGAAAACTGCTATCCAGGCATTTTTGTTGGAAGCCTGACAGAGTATGCAGGAGAGTAGCACCTTTTTCGCTTCAGCTGATAATGGGAGCCCTACAGCTGGCCATTTCATGAGTTTTACAGACACTCCGAACCTACCAGGTGGGCGCAGAGTAACTATAGAACCGGCTCTGTCGGCCTCAACACCAGGTCGACCGCTTAGATTCGGCCGAGCAAGGGGTAGAGGGATGGCCAGTGAATACTCTCCGAGGGTGGGTATAACTGGCATCCGTCCAATCCCGACGGAGATAGTTTCGGTGCCAAAGCCTACGGCTTCTTTGGGGAGACGGAAACCATTGTCTGAATTGGTACAGACCCAGCAAGAAAAGTTGCTTCAAGAGGAGCAACAACTGGACGCGGAACGCCAGAAGAAGGCATCCGTACAGGAGACAGCAGCCAAGAGCTACCTAACCCCTGGAAGCCTGTCCGATTGGCAAACCTGCCAAACAGACAAGATGTTTCAGGAGCAGAAAGCTTTAGAAACAGAGAGAAGGCAGGTGTTCCGCCAGCAGGAAGCTGTCTTGGAACAGCAAAAGAAACATATGCGTGAAAACGCTGCGCTGGCAGAGGAGCTAGCCGAACAAGAGGCAGCCGTGTTGAGAGCCCGAAATCAGGGACTGAGGGCTGCCGGTGAGGCTGCCAAGGCCAAACTGGAACAGGCCCAACAGGAGGAGGAGGCCGAGAGACAAGCCAAGCAATTGGTGAAGGAGAAAGCCGAGCACCAGCAGTTGTTTGCTCTGGCGCAGCAGTGCCAGTATATGACAGATCTGCAAAAGAATTGGTGGTTCAGTCAAGGAATTGACCCCACAAAGGAGCTGGTGGCATATGGTACTTACCAAACCTACCTAGAAAGACAGAAAGGCGCACCGAAGCCGGGTGCGACTCCGGGGACGAAGAGCCCGAAGAAGGTTCCGAGACGGTCAATTCTGAGTTCAGAGTTGCAGGAGTTGTACGATACTAATCCCGCTATTGCAGGGATAGGATTGCACAATGTAGGCGTGGAACAGGACGCCTCAACGGCAATTTGGAAATGATTGTCGATCACCTCCAAGATTAAGGGATCGTCCAATGCAGCCCGGCGGATTGCTAGTGAACTTAGTCCGCACTGGCAGAGAAACTCGTGGGAAGAATGGCTTGGAGCCACGGTAGAAGATATCAACCTCAGTGGTTGGGATCAACAAGATGCCTGATGGCAGTTGAACAGTGGAAAGACGAATTCGGACCGCAGGGTACTTTCAAACAGTTGGTGGAGATCAGTACTATACTGTTCGGAGGCTCCGCCCGTACGGATCTGATGGTCGCTTTCAAGAAGCCGGTGCAAGGCAAGAACGAGGCTCCTAGGGTTTTCGGACTTGCATTGATGAGACTCCTGAAGAAGGTACATCCTACTGCAGGAATCCAAGAGGACTTATTTTCTAAGGAATTGTTCTCTCAATTTGTCGCCGGATTGAGAGACCCCGACGTACAACAAATAGTGTAGGACACGTGGAGGGCGGATACGTCATTGGATGACCTTTTTAAGGCCATCGATATACACACCCTCAAAAAGTCGCTGCTGGAAGACCGGGTGCCAACCCGGGCCTCCGCCATCATAGAATGCTCTCTGGAACAGTCTGAGGGTGAAGGCAGTGAGGAGGAGGCGACGGCTTCTGCGGCTCAGTTTAGGAGGAGCGGTAAATCCTCTAAACTGCCGTGGAAGAATAAGAAGCCGGAAGGGGGTGGAGACCCTGCTCCAAAGAAGGAATCAACGGAGAAAAAGGCTCCGGTGATGGATGCCGCATTCTTCACGGCATTGTTTGAGAAAATGACAACTTCCATTCAGGGGGCTACCCAGCCTAGCAGGAGGAAGATCAACCGGAGGACCGCCAAGTGCTATAGGTGCTTGGAGATTGGTCATTTTGCTGCGGAGTGTACAGCTCCGAGTCCGAAAGTTCCCGGAAAGGAGGGAAACTAGATGGGCGCCAGCGCCTCCTATGAACTCTTAATGCGCAACCATATATATTATACGGTACTTGTGTATAGATATACATATTAATATATGTATATATATCATATGAACCGGTAGTGACACTGCTAACATACTAATGAAGACCAACTCCATGTGTACTTTACACATAAGAACATTCCAGCAATGGTCAAATTTACGGTAGTGATGTGGTCCTGGAGGGTTTACCCAACACGGAGCGCGGATGTTCTACATGGAACAGGCGTGCTAACGGGACCAAGAGGTCCGGAGATAATGAGTCGCTCATTAGAAGAAATGAATCTGTCGATGTTTAACGTCGGCGGATCACGAGCAGCCGCTCCGACGCCCCGGAGGTATGGCATATCGGAGAGACGTTGCTTCGACGACATGCGAGAAGCCAGGGTGCAGGAACGTCTGCAGGTAGCCCAAAGTGAATTGCTGACCATTCAAGCAAGATCAAATGAATGGAGGAACAATTTGATTGCATTGGAAGGTGCGATCACCCACCGAACCTCCAAAATCAAGGAGAAGGATGCGAGGCTGTCAACCTTGCTAGAAGAGAATGAGAGGCTTGCACAGTCTCTGAGTATGGTCCGGTCTGAGTTGAACGACAAGACAGCGGACCTACAGGCGGTTCAAGCCGAGTTCGTTTGTGCAAACACGGAGTTGAACCAAATGTGTGTGGCCAGAGACACTGTGATTGCTGAGACGGAGGGGGTACGCTCCAAACTCGTTCGAGATACGGAGGAACTAAGAGAGACACGTCAGACTCTAAATACGGAGTGTGATATTTTAAGAACCAAGAAAACTGCTATCCAGGCATTTTTGTTGGAAGCCTGACAGAGTATGCAGGAGAGTAGCACCTTTTTCGCTTCAGCTGATAATGGGAGCCCTACAGCTGGCCATTTCATGAGTTTTACAGACACTCCGAACCTACCAGGTGGGCGCAGAGTAACTATAGAACCGGCTCTGTCGGCCTCAACACCAGGTCGACCGCTTAGATTCGGCCGAGCAAGGGGTAGAGGGATGGCCAGTGAATACTCTCCGAGGGTGGGTATAACTGGCATCCGTCCAATTCCGACGGAGATAGTTTCGGTGCCAAAGCCTACGGCTTCTTTGGGGAGACGGAAACCATTGTCTGAATTGGTACAGACCCAGCAAGAAAAGTTGCTTCAAGAGGAGCAACAACTGGACGCGGAACGCCAGAAGAAGGCATCCGTACAGGAGACAGCAGCCAAGAGCTACCTAACCCCTGGAAGCCTGTCCGATTGGCAAACCTGCCAAACAGACAAGATGTTTCAGGAGCAGAAAGCTTTAGAAACAGAGAGAAGGCAGGTGTTCCGCCAGCAGGAAGCTGTCTTGGAACAGCAAAAGAAACATATGCGTGAAAACGCTGCGCTGGCGGAGGAGCTAGCCGAACAAGAGGCAGCCGTGTTGAGAGCCCGAAATCAGGGACTGAGGGCTGCCGGTGAGGCTGCCAAGGCCAAACTGGAACAGGCCCAACAGGAGGAGGAGGCCGAGAGACAAGCCAAGCAATTGGTGAAGGAGAAAGCCGAGCACCAGCAGTTGTTTGCTCTGGCGCAGCAGTGCCAGTATATGACAGATCTGCAAAAGAATTGGTGGTTCAGTCAAGGAATTGACCCCACAAAGGAGCTGGTGGCATATGGTACTTACCAAACCTACCTAGAAAGACAGAAAGGCGCACCGAAGCCGGGTGCGACTCCGGGGACGAAGAGCCCGAAGAAGGTTCCGAGACGGTCAATTCTGAGTTCAGAGTTGCAGGAGTTGTACGATACTAATCCCGCTATTGCAGGGATAGGATTGCACAATGTAGGCGTGGAACAGGACGCCTCAACGGCAATTTGGAAATGATTGTCGATCACCTCCAAGATTAAGGGATCGTCCAATGCAGCCCGGCGGATTGCTAGTGAACTTAGTCCGCACTGGCAGAGAAACTCGTGGGAAGAATGGCTTGGAGCCACGGTAGAAGATATCAACCTCAGTGGTTGGGATCAACAAGATGCCTGATGGCAGTTGAACAGTGGAAAGACGAATTCGGACCGCAGGGTACTTTCAAACAGTTGGTGGAGATCAGTATTATACTGTTCGGAGGCTCCGCCCGTACGGATCCGATGGTCGCTTTCAAGAAGCCGGTGCAAGGCAAGAACGAGGCTCCTAGGGTTTTCGGACTTGCATTGATGAGACTCCTGAAGAAGGTACATCCTACTGCAGGAATCCAAGAGGACTTATTTTCTAAGGAATTGTTCTCTCAATTTGTCGCCGGATTGAGAGACCCCGACGTACAACAAATAGTGTAGGACACGTGGAGGGCGGATACGTCATTGGATGACCTTTTTAAGGCCATCGATATACACACCCTCAAAAAGTCGCTGCTGGAAGACCGGGTACCAACCCGGGCCTCCGCCATCATAGAATGCTCTCTGGAACAGTCTGAGGGTGAAGGCAGTGAGGAGGAGGCGACGGCTTCTGCGGCTCAGTTTAGGAGGAGCGGTAAATCCTCTAAACTGCCGTGGAAGAATAAGAAGCCGGAAGGGGGTGGAGACCCTGCTCCAAAGAAGGAATCAACGGAGAAAAAGGCTCCGGTGATGGATGCCGCATTCTTCACGGCATTGTTTGAGAAAATGACAACTTCCATTCAGGGGGCTACCCAGCCTAGCAGGAGGAAGATCAACCGGAGGACCGCCAAGTGCTATAGGTGCTTGGAGATTGGTCATTTTGCTGCGGAGTGTACAGCTCCGAGTCCGAAAGTTCCCGGAAAGGAGGGAAACTAGATGGGCGCCAGCGCCTCCTATGAACTCTTAATGCGCAACCATATATATTATACGGTACTTGTGTATAGATATACATATTAATATATGTATATATATCATATGAACCGGTAGTGACACTGCTAACATACTAATGAAGACCAACTCCATGTGTACTTTACACATAAGAACATTCCAGCAATGGTCAAATTTACGGTAGTGATGTGGTCCTGGAGGGTTTACCCAACACGGAGCGCGGATGTTCTACATGGAACAGGCGTGCTAACGGGACCAAGAGGTCCGGAGATAATGAGTCGCTCATTAGAAGAAATGAATCTGTCGATGTTTAACGTCGGCGGATCACGAGCAGCCGCTCCGACGCCCCGGAGGTATGGCATATCGGAGAGACGTTGCTTCGACGACATGCGAGAAGCCAGGGTGCAGGAACGTCTGCAGGTAGCCCAAAGTGAATTGCTGACCATTCAAGCAAGATCAAATGAATGGAGGAACAATTTGATTGCATTGGAAGGTGCGATCACCCACCGAACCTCCAAAATCAAGGAGAAGGATGCGAGGCTGTCAACCTTGCTAGAAGAGAATGAGAGGCTTGCACAGTCTCTGAGTATGGTCCGGTCTGAGTTAAACGACAAGACAGCGGACCTACAGGCGGTTCAAGCCGAGTTCGTTTGTGCGAACACGGAGTTGAACCAAATGTGTGTGGCCAGAGACACTGTGATTGCTGAGACGGAGGGGGTACGCTCCAAACTCGTTCGAGATACGGAGGAACTAAGAGAGACACGTCAGACTCTAAATACGGAGTGTGATATTTTAAGAACCAAGAAAACTGCTATCCAGGCATTTTTGTTGGAAGCCTGACAGAGTATGCAGGAGAGTAGCACCTTTTTCGCTTCAGCTGATAATGGGAGCCCTACAGCTGGCCATTTCATGAGTTTTACAGACACTCCGAACCTACCAGGTGGGCGCAGAGTAACTATAGAACCGGCTCTGTCGGCCTCAACACCAGGTTGACCGCTTAGATTCGGCCGAGCAAGGGGTAGAGGGATGGCCAGTGAATACTCTCCGAGGGTGGGTATAACTGGCATCCGTCCAATCCCGACGGAGATAGTTTTGGTGCCAAAGCCTACAGCATCTTTGGGGAGACGGAAACCATTGTCTGAATTGGTACAGACCCAGCAAGAAAAGTTGCTTCAAGAGGAGCAACAACTGGACGCGGAACGCCAGAAGAAGGCATCCGTACAGGAGACAGCAGCCAAGAGCTACCTAACCCCTGGAAGCCTGTCCGATTGGCAAACCTGCCAAACAGACAAGATGTTTCAGGAGCAGAAAGCTTTAGAAACAGAGAGAAGGCAGGTGTTCCGCCAGCAGGAAGCTGTCTTGGAACAGCAAAAGAAACATATGCGTGAAAACGCTGCGCTGGCGGAGGAGCTAGCCGAACAAGAGGCAGCCGTGTTGAGAGCCCGAAATCAGGGACTGAGGGCTGCCGGTGAGGCTGCCAAGGCCAAACTGGAACAGGCCCAACAGGAGGAGGAGGCCGAGAGACAAGCCAAGCAATTGGTGAAGGAGAAAGCCGAGCACCAGCAGTTGTTTGCTCTGGCGCAGCAGTGCCAGTATATGACAGATCTGCAAAAGAATTGGTGGTTCAGTCAAGGAATTGACCCCACAAAGGAGCTGGTGGCATATGGTACTTACCAAACCTACCTAGAAAGACAGAAAGGTGCACCGAAGCCGGGTGCGACTCCGGGGACGAAGAGCCCGAAGAAGGTTCCGAGACGGTCAATTCTGAGTTCAGAGTTGCAGGAGTTGTACGATACTAATCCCGCTATTGCAGGGATAGGATTGCACAATGTAGGCGTGGAACAGGACGCCTCAACGGCAATTTGGAAATGATTGTCGATCACCTCCAAGATTAAGGGATCGTCCAATGCAGCCCGGCGGATTGCTAGTGAACTTAGTCCGCACTGGCAGAGAAACTCGTGGGAAGAATGGCTTGGAGCCACGGTAGAAGATATCAACCTCAGTGGTTGGGATCAACAAGATGCCTGATGGCAGTTGAACAGTGGAAAGACGAATTCGGACCGCAGGGTACTTTCAAACAGTTGGTGGAGATCAGTACTATACTGTTCGGAGGCTCCGCCCGTACGGATCCGATGGTCGCTTTCAAGAAGCCGGTGCAAGGCAAGAACGAGGCTCCTAGGGTTTTCGGACTTGCATTGATGAGACTCCTGAAGAAGGTACATCCTACTGCAGGAATCCAAGAGGACTTATTTTCTAAGGAATTGTTCTCTCAATTTGTCGCCGGATTGAGAGACCCCGACGTACAACAAATAGTGTAGGACACGTGGAGGGCGGATACGTCATTGGATGACCTTTTTAAGGCCATCGATATACACACCCTCAAAAAGTCGCTGATGGGAGACCGGGTGCCAACCCGGGCCTCCGCCATCATAGAATGCTCTCTGGAACAGTCTGAGGGTGAAGGCAGTGAGGAGGAGGCGACGGCTTCTGCGGCTCAGTTTAGGAGGAGCGGTAAATCCTCTAAACTGCCGTGGAAGAATAAGAAGCCGGAAGGGGGTGGAGACCCTGCTCCGAAGAAGGAATCAACGGAGAAAAAGGCTCCGGTGATGGATGCCGCGTTCTTCACGGCATTGTTTGAGAAAATGACAACTTCCATTCAGGGGGCTACCCAGCCTAGCAGGAGGAAGATCAACCGGAGGACCGCCAAGTGCTATAGGTGCTTGGAGATTGGTCATTTTGCTGCGGAGTGTACAGCTCCGAGTCCGAAAGTTCCCGGAAAGGAGGGAAACTAGATGGGCGCCAGCGCCTCCTATGAACTCTTAATGCGCAACCATATATATTATACGGTACTTGTGTATAGATATACATATTAATATATGTATATATATCATATGAACCGGTAGTGACACTGCTAACATACTAATGAAGACCAACTCCATGTGTACTTTACACATAAGAACATTCCAGCAATGGTCAAATTTACGGTAGTGATGTGGTCCTGGAGGGTTTACACCCAAAGGGAGTCTCATCACCCTATACTAATCTAATTTTGCCTTATATCACATGGGTATTTATTTTATTTTTTACTATATTTACGGAGCCACACGGTTCATTCCTACTCATGTCACCAGATATTGAATTAAATCAAGCATGGACAGCATTTTATTGCACATGTCCTTGCCTAATGGTAATAGGGTTATATGGGATAAACAAGCCCATTCTGATAACGGGTCTCTGGTCTACAAATTGCATTACGATATGGTCTAATACAACATATGCTTTATACATAGGTGCTCATATTTGGCATGGAATCTCCCTGAGGGAATGTACACACACTTTCAATGTCCCATGATTTGAATTTTGATAGGCTAAGAGGTCTACACATGATTAATTATAATATAAGAACACTACCGGGTAAGATTGATGATGCACGACTTATGTTTGAGAACTCACACGCAGACTGTATAGGTATCACAGAGAGCTGGTTGACAACTATGAGCAAGGATGATACGTTCTTACTGGTAGGGTACAATCTTTGTAGGCTAGATAGAGACTTAACACTGCCTGGAGCCAAGACCTGTGGCGGAGGCGTGGTCACATACATAGCAAATGACATAGCTTACATAGAGCAAAAGGATAAAAACATATGCAATATTAATATGGAGGTGCAATATATTGTCATAAATAAAGGTAATTATAAGACAATACATATGTTCAATGTATATAGACCTCCTGATGGTAATATCCTTACCTTTTTTAAAGAACTAACCACATTACTAACATACCTTAATAAGGTTCCTGGAAAGGAGTTTTTCCTGTTAGGAGACTTTAATATTAATGTGAAAAAGCCATATGGTGATCATGAAAAATTTAAAAAATTTCATGGCTACTTTTGGACTTAACCAACTTATCACTAATTTTACACATAAAAATCCTCAAGGAGAAAACACCTTAATTGATTTAATTTTAACCAATTCACCTCAGGTATATTCATCTGGTGTTTCACACATTACAGTGACTGATCATTATCCTATATTTGTGACAAGAAGGTTTGTAACCCTAGCTAAGGTACCAATTGTATTTACTGGCCGCACTTATAAAGATTACGTAGTAGATAATTATACAACAGGCCTAAAGAATATTAATTGGAATACCTTCTGGGATGCCCCAGATCCCAACATAGCTTGGAATATTTTATTGGACAAAATACACTTCCTACTTAACTTTACTTGCCCTATTAAGACTTTAAATTGTACACAGAAGAAGAAAGAATGGGTTACTAATGACTTACTAACACTTTTCAAAGACTGGGATGATGCTATGAAAAAATATCGATGCACTTTAGATGATGATGATCATAATATCGCAATTTTCTTAAGAAATCTGGCCAATAATGAAAAACGCCTTGCACGTAATAGATATAATAAGCAACAATTTGTAAAAAATCACAATAAACCGAAAGAATACTGGAAGAGTATCAATAATTTAATGAATCCAAAAAACAAATCTCCTATTTATAGCCTTTATGATAAGACAAATAAGAAACAAATTCCATCAGAGCAAACTGCCAACTTTATCAATAGTTATTTTGCAACCATTGGACCAAAATTAGCACAAAACCTAAATTTACCTTTTCAGAGCAACATCCCCCCCCCTACCTCAAAATTTTGCCTTCAAGGAATGTAATGTAGATATAGTGAGGAAATTAATCAAAAAAAAATTAATATGAATAAAT
This sequence comes from Harmothoe impar, assembly GCA_947462335.1. Lineage (NCBI taxonomy): Eukaryota > Metazoa > Annelida > Polychaeta > Phyllodocida > Polynoidae > Harmothoe > Harmothoe impar. Next base: position 2,047,992 of record OX381708.1, read on the forward strand.
CATCAGGAATACTTAACATCTCTATACAAGTCTTTAAAGACACATTCATAACACTACCATACCACCTCCTACACATAATTAACCTAGTCATAAGGACCTCTGTTTTCCCAAATGCCTGGAAAGAAGCCATAGTGACACCCCTACCCAAAAGAGGAGACAGAACAGATGTAAATAACCTCAGACCCATCTCCATATTACCACTGCCAGCTAAATTAATGGAAAAAGTCCTTCATAAACATTTACTTGATTACCTATCAGATAATAACATACTATATGACAACCAAGATGGAAACAGGCCAAATAGATCAACCTTTAACTCAAAAAAATTAACTAATAATATTTTTGAATCATTAAATAAACAAAAGTGTACTACAGCTATCTGCCTTGATTTTTCTAAAGCTTTTGACACTTTAAACCATAACATCCTAAAAATTAAATTAACAAATCTAGGCCTTCAAAATTCAGCTACTTCCCTATTAGATAATTATCTCACAGACAGAAGACAAAGAACCAAAGCAAATGGTATACTTTCTGAGTATCATAATATTACTTGTGGGGTTCCACAGGGTTCTGTGCTAGGTCCATTATTATTTTTAACCTATATAAATGATATGCACTCTTCTTTAACTAACCTACACTGCCAGCACTATGCTGACGATACAGTTATCTATATTGACCATACACCAGAAACTAATATGACTTATTAATGATGACTTAAACAATATCTCTCTTTGGTGCAATACTAATAAACTTTCTTTTAACAGTAAGAAAACAAATATATGTCATTTGCCAATAAAGCCCTAAGACGTCGCCTGGTAAGGCCAAACTTGCGTATAGGTAATGATGTAATTTCCTATGCTCCCTCCTATAGGTATCTGGGGGTCACCCTTGACCCTATGCTGAATTTTAACCACCATATACCTACCGTCCTTCATAGTGTGAGACATAAAGTATTTATGTTCAATTATGTAAAATATGAAATGCCTGAAAATGTTGCTGTGACGGTTGTGAAAACAATGGTCGTGCCCATCATTGATTACTGTGATGTGTTTTATGATGTAGCCTCTAAGACTAGCCTGGAAGGAGTCTAAAAATTGCTAAATAGAAGCCTCAGAATTGCATACAGAAGGACAGGAATTTTAAATACTGCTGCTTTGCATAGGAAAGCTAAATTAAACAAATTAAAAGATAGAAGACATATGCACATTTTGGAATATGCTTTCAAAAAATCGCTAAATGTAGATGAGCTACATGTCATTAATGTAGCTACAAGACGCAGGGATCAGCGTTTGCTTATCCAAAAAAGAGCTATTAATCCTGCCTATGCTAGGAGTCTGAGGTATAGATTGGCTGGGGCATGGAATGAGTTAACTGTCGAAAATAGAGCCATTAGGGACAGTAACAAATTTTCAGCCTGGAATAAAAAACACCACCTAGATTTAATTGCCACGTATGTTTAAATATTCAAACATGCATGATATGTTCATGCCTAGTATTTCCTTATATTCTACTTGCGGTTTTTGCCAGAGACCTACCATTACTACTGTTGAATGATTGACCACCATTCAACCAGGACTACAACATCAGTCCAAATGGCAATATCATCAGCCATCACCATGAGGAACAAAACTAACCCCTATTTCTATTATACTAAGTCATGGCTCTAAGCCTATGCCTATATCTTTTTCTTATATTTATGTCTTATACATGTACACTGTGAAGAATCATGTGAATACTTGACATATGTTCCATTGACTGGAATAAGGTGAATACAGGTCTCTGACCTACTATTTTTCCAGTATAAATAAAAGAATTTTGAATTGAATTGAATTGTGGTCCGAGCTGGCGAACGGACGGCCCCTGGTGATGAAGTACGCCAACATACCAGAGAAGTAGAGCCTAGTGGAGTTCAAAGGACAGAGAGGGAACCAGGGGTGGCTCCGAACTTGGGGAGTTCGGATGCTGGCCTGGTTAACATCCCAGTCCAACAGTTGCCCGGCAATGAGGCAGGGAGGCCCATTACGGACAGGGACGAGGAAGTCACGGCTGTCACAGACACCGTTTGGGTAGGGAGTACCCAGCTTTCCCCAGATCATCCCTGTTTCGACCATTTGAAGAAACACGGCTTAGATTTGGCTGCTCCGAAGGACTTTAAACGCTTCACTGTAAACCCGTCTCCGCTGGGGGGGGAAACGGTAGTATGTGTCTGTTACTGTGGCCGGAAGGGCGGGCGAGGTTTTAGTAGATACGGGAGCGAGCCACTCCTTTATCTCCTCAAACTTCTATGCTCTTATGCCGGACAGTCGTGATAACTTCAAAACGAAGTTAAGCGCCTGTTTGGCCGATGGGTCGAGTAAGCAGACGTATGGGCGCGCGTTCATACCGCTCCGGATCCGAGGGAAGGAGTATGTGGCTTCTCCCACCATCGCTGAAATTGCTGACGACGGTATACTGGGGTTGGACTTTGCGGCGTTATATGACGCGGTCCTGAATCCTGGTACAGGGGTACTCCAGATAACGCACCTATACCGTGCGGTGGAGCAGTGTGTGCTCCGACAAGTATCAACAGTGGCAACGGTGGTCCAAACTGTGAAGATTCCTCCCGGACAGATGTGTGATGTGCTGGTCCGAAGCAAGGGGCTTAGGAGAGAGGAAGAAGCAGTTGTGGAGCCGGATGTGGCTATGTTGGGAAGCATCGGTCTGGTGGGCATGGACACCCTGGTGGGTGATGGTGCTTGGACCGTGGTGCCGGTTTCTAACCCAGGGTTAGAAGCTAAGTATCTGAAAAAGGATTCCGTATTGGGGGAGGTGTTCACCAGCAAGGCAGTGATGCCTGCCGGACATGTGAGCATGAAGGGTGATCCTTCTCCGGCCACTTTAAGTGATGGACTTGAGAAAATGATCTCCGAGACGGATCTTACGGATCGGAGGGATCTCAATTCTTTGAGAAGGCTGGTAGAAAAGTATCAGGATGCATGGCAAGTTGAGGGGGAGCCTTTGGGCCGAGCCGACAAGGTGCTGCATTCTATCAATACTGGCGATGCCCAGCCATTTAAAATGCCTTACCGACGCTTGCCGTTGGCTAAGAAAAGAGTTGTTGAAGAACAAGTGAAAACTATGTTGGAACAGAAGGTGATTGTGCCTAGCACTAGCCCCTGGTCCAGTCCGGTTCAGATGGTTACTAAGAAGGACGGGTCTATCCGATTTTGTATCGATTATAGACGTCTGAATGGAGTAACCAAGAAATCCTCTACCCCGAATTGATGAGACCCTGGACTCGTTGGGTGGGAACCAATGGTTCTGCACCCTGGATTTGCAGTCCGGATATTGGCAAATCGGAATGAAAGAGGAGGATAAAGAGAAGGCGGCTTTTACTAGCCATGTTGGACTGTATCAGTTTGAGCTGATGCCTTTCGGGTTATGCAATGCCCCTGCGACTTTCGAGGCTATGATGGAGACTCTGTTGAGCGATCTATTATGGCGAAAGTGCCTGGTATATCTGGACGACGTCATTGTTTTTGGCAAGACGTTCAAAGAGTGTGCGTTAAACCTCGGAGAGATGTTGGAGCGAATTCGGTCCAATGGGTTAACCCTGAAGCCAAAGAAATGTGAACTTTTTCGGAAGTCCATGGTCTATTTGGGCCGGATCATCTCCACCGAGGGTGTGCAGGCTGATCCAGCGAAAGTGGGGACTGTGGAGACTTGGGAAGTTCCGAAGGGACCGAAGGATGTGAGATCCTTCTTGGGGTTCTGTTCCTATTATAGGGACTTCATTCCCGGATTCTCCAGAGTGTCTCAGCCTCTGCAGAAGTTGAGCCATTGGACTCCGGGGAGGAAGAAAGAACCTTTCCCCTTGGGGAGCGAACAGAATGAAGCTTTCAAAGAGATTAAGGCGTTGTTCCGAACCACCCCCGTGCTGAGATACCCTACGGAGAAGGGGCATTTCATCCTTGACACTGATGCGAGTAATGAGAGCATCGGGGCCGCATTACGGGGATGATCTGTCGGTGGTTGAATCACCTCAGTGAGTTCGGGTTGGAGAACTCTCATATCCAACACCGAGCGGGCACAAAGCATATCGCTGCTGACTGCCTAAGTAGACGTCCGGTTCACCGTTGTGTGCGTCCGGAGTGTGGGGATTGTGGTGCTCACAATGCCGTGGTAGCGAGTGTGCATTTGCCTTATGACGGGTTGTTGCAGAACCTGTTGGATTGGTCCATCGACACTATAAGGACGTACCAGATAGCCGATCCTACCATAGCACGACTGAGGGAGCTGGTCCCTACAGGGGTCTGTCCGGTGAGACCCGAAATATCACTGGAAAATTGTGAAATGCGACGCTTCCTGGCTCAGTTCCATGAACTAGAGATGCGGGATTCGTTGTTGTGCAGGTGGAAGTCTTGTCCAGGAAAGCGGAGGGTGTTACAAATGGTAATCCTGGCAGCTATGCGGAAGGACATCCTGTACTATTGTCACGGCCATTCCACGAGTGGGCATTTCGGAAAGAAAAGCTCGCTGGAACGGTTGAGTAGGAGGTAGTATTGGCCGGGAATGTCTGGTGACCTTTTGAGGTGGATCGAGACATGTCCGGCCTGTTGTTTTGGCAAACCTGGTCCTGGACTGGGAAAATTGCCATTACAACAGGAGCTATTCGGAGTAAGGTTTGCTCGGATAGCCGTAGACATTATTAGTGGAGTAAAACCCACTCCGAGAGGAAATATGTGTATGATGGTAGTCTCCGACTACTATACAAAATACACCCGCGTGTACCCACTCGAGGATCACACTGCTGTTATCTGTGCGGAAGCACTAGTAAAGGGGTGGATCCTCCATCTGGGGGCTCCCTTGATGTTACATAGCGATCAGGGGAGGGAATTTGAATCAAAGTTATGGGCTGCTATGTGCCATCAGTTGGCTATATGCAAAATTCCGTACCGACCACAGTCTGATAGACAGGTGGAGCGGTTCAATCGGACCTTGATCCAGGTTCTGAAGCCATTAGTGAACTCCCATATGGATGATTGGGATGACCAGTGTGAATTTGTGGTGCATGCGTATAACAATACGGTCCACACTTCGACAAATTGCACTCCGAACCTACTGGTGTTCGGGGAGGATCTAATCATGCCAGCGGACTTGGTGTTCGGAGTGGTAGGGATTAATCCGGAGGCGCCTTGTACGGTGCTATTTGTGGAATCTCTCCGGGAGAGATTCAACTTCGCCTATGAAACAGTTGGGGCTCACTTGCTCAAAGCTGTGAATTGGCAGAAAGTGGGTTATGACATTGGATTGAAGTTACGGCGGTTTGTAGTGGGGGCTAAAGTGATCAGACTACATGAACCACTCTGTAATGTCAAGCTGGCGAATAACTGGGACAGACCACACACCATTGTAAATGTATCAGTCAAACGACTGTATTGATCCAGTCTGAAGCAGGACGCATCCGGACGAGCCATGTGGCTTGGTTGCGTGCTTGGGCTGGGAGGGAGCTCACCCCGGAAATGGAGGTGGAGGAGGAGAGTTCGGAGGCTAAATTTGTACCTTTGGAAGGGGTGTCAGTGGATCCCCCCAAGAGGCGGGTACGAAGAAAACTCCGGAAGACCTTGAAAAAGAAAGTCTCGGCAGGCGAAGGAAAAAGGGCACAGAAAACTAAAATCAAGGCTGGATTATTAGTTAAGAACGAGTGTCCTTCGGCCAGGTTACTAGATGCGAACGGTAATCCTGTTCGACGGAGCCCTAGGCTTGTGGCTAGGGGGGCCGTAACCTAGCTTATTTACACAACGAGTGTGGTGTCCTGTGTTGTCTTTATATGTTGTATGTGTGCTACCGACAGGGGTGCTCAGAGTCAATGGAAAAGAATGTAAGAGTGTTCCCCGAGGGTGGTGGACTGATACTCCGGTGGGATAATCTTCGATTTCCCATATATATCCACTAATACTCCCGATGAGCTCTTTATTCAAAGTAAATTTGACTTTTGGGGAGCCGCCCGAGTGGCATGATGATCCCTACAGCCCGAGTTGCGGGCGGGAGAGGTCATGACCTGATTAACCCGATAATTGGGTCACGCCGGATAACGGGATCGCGTCCAATCACGCGAGACGCTGCGCATGCGCTTGGTTTTGAAAACAAAAGCGAGGGATCCGCCATATTGATTTCGGCCTACACCGAGATCAATCGTGGCGGCAGTCGGCAGCGGGGAAGTCAAGTTTTGGACAGTTTTGGAGAAGTGGAACGCAGATAAAAGAGTGTAAGCAGTGAGTACTCTTTTTAGTGGTCTTAGAGACAAAAGAGGGCAGCGGGAAACTTTGTGTTTCCCGTCAAACTCCTCGTCAAAAGTGAGGATGGCAGAGCAGCAGCTCCGTCACTCCGAACTTAACATGGGCTCCGAGACGGCTTCTGCTGTCAAGGGGCTGGTTGACGCCCATTACCACGACGGTGATGAGCTTAGTGAAAGTCTAGCGGAGATGTCTGTCGACCCCGCTGTCTCCCCTGTAATTCTGTGCCTAATTACGAATTAATTGGCCATCATAATTACGAATTGAGTTACATCGCCAGCAGCAGATCTGGGGCTGTGGTGCTCACTGCAGATATGTATTGTGCAGGAATGATAGAAGCGCATGTCAAATAGTAACTAAGATGCTACAGTTAAATATCTATGTGTGTTTTGCATGCAGAGAGTGTGTGAAACAATAGAGATGAGCTGGGGAAATGGTTTGACATGGGAAACTGTCATAAAGGTTTAGGGAGCCGATGTATATAGACATAGGATCCCCTGACCCCTGTGGGCCCTAGCAGTAGGCCTAACAGCTGGTGTTACATGAGGCAGGCTGGGGTCAACTAGGGATCAGCCATGTAACCCTTGCTGACTCAACAACGTAGTATAAACATTGATGGGGTTGGTTGGGTCATGGCCTTGGGGTTAAGTATATGTGACCCAGTTGTTATGGGTTCATGGGGTCATGACCCTGACTATACACAGGATTGATGGGGTTGGTGGGGTCATGACCTTGGGGTTAAGTATACATGACTCAATTGTTATGGGTTCATGGGGTCATGACCCTGATGATACACAGGAGTACGCAGGGGTATATAAGCCAGGACCAGCTCAGAAATAAAGTAGATTTGTACTTGTAAGTTGTTTTGGAGTTCTTGGATCATGTCATAGCTTCTGACACACGGTAGTATGCTGCTACTCTATAGGCTATGCTAATGCCTACAGTCATGGAAGATATACAGATATAACAGTCTTCTACACTCAGGGAGCTTGCTCACATCAGGATTAACATCCCCGATCCGGAAGTCTCCATCACCAATGGGCAGTGAGGATTCCGGTCTACTGGAAGGAATCGTGCTCTCCTAACAAGAGCCCGAACCAACTGAAAGTACTGTCCGACCATCCCGGTTGGTCAATTTGAGCATTTCTCCGACCGTTAAGGAGACAGTGCGTCGCAAGCTGTCGATAGATAGCAGCGAGGAGAGTGACACTACGGGTCCGAAGACTCGTGGTGGACATAAGACTAGTCGGAGTCGGTCCAAGTCGTCCGATTCTCGAACGAGCACGAAAGTGCTGAAGCAGTCCGGTGCTGGCAAGAAGCCTCAAGCGAAGGTTGAGCCTAAGAAGCTAGACCCCAAGAAGAGTGGTACCCAAGGTACCAAGAAGACCGATCCTAAGGCTACCAGTACTACGGGGCCGAAGGATCCGAAAAAGACTCCCTCGTCTGTAGTCAAAGACGTGAAGAAGGTGGATCCAAAGCCAACCGGTAGCACGGCGGCTAAGGATCCGAAGAAGAAGGGCCCGACGCCTGCCAGCAGTACCGCTGCAAAAGCCCCGGTCCCTAAGAAGGAAAAGGGAAAGACCGATCTCCGATCCGTCTTCTCCTCGGCCTCGGTGAAGCCTGAACCTCCACAGAAGGGTAAAGGCAACACCGAGGAACGGACTGTCACCGCTGCAGCCCCGGCTCCGACGATAGACTTGTTGTCTTTTTGAAGGAGCTGGACACCAGCGCAGCCGTGGCAGCCACAGCTGCGGCCATTGCCTGCAAAACAGCTTCGGCTAGGGGGTCGGGACACGGTGGAGCACGTCCTAAGACGACGTCTGCCAATCTGGAGCCTTATGAAGATGAGGCTATGGATGTGGGTGCTCCGACGACGAGCGCACAGCATGTTGAGCGGATAAAGGAGGCTCTGTCTCTGATAGGTCCGACGATAGGGTGCCGGCCCCACCGGGACCTGTGAAGGAAGTGCCAACTCCCACGGAGCCACCTCCTAAGACAACCGAGTCAAGTTCGGAGAATCCAGAAATGGATACTTCGGACGAGGCCGGGAAACTGGGCGAGGCTGCTGGTGGTAGTCCGTCAGTAAGGGAAGGAGTGCACATTCTAACCCAACACCAACATGACGATTGGGATAAGGAAAACTCCAAAGTCCCAATTATCCTCCCAGGGAGTATAATGGATCAATTAAGCTCGGAGGAAGTAAAGCTATTCGACTTAGCTTCACTGAAGACTTTCAGGGGTCTGGACTCTCTCTCGGAGCATTTCCCTGTGTGGTTTCCGGACCGTTTAACTGCAGCTTTGGAGAATGTCGAGGAGGCGTCCCGTAGGGCATGTCTACTCGCCATCACGGAGGACCGTCCCGAGGCTATCGCAGACTTGGACTTGGATATGCAGACATATTCCCAGATCAAGACCGTCTATAGCAAACGGGAGAAGAAGCCACACCTAACTCCGGCCATGAGGCTGGCTCGGGGCGTTGCCCAAAAGAAGGAATCCATCTTGGATGCCACCCGGGAGGGCAAGATCGTCCAGCAGACTACTGCAGCGGTTTGGAGTGCCGACACTGCTTGACTAGAAAGGGCCAACAATCAGGACAAGATCCTGACTGAGACCATCCGGCTGACTTCTCTGGAGGCGGGTCAATCCCCCGAGGAGGTGGAAGCCATAATGAAGGGCTTGGCGGAGGATACTATTCCTCAGGCCGAACTCCTGGAGTTGGTGGTGACTGCCCTCCGAGCCAACGCCGCGAGTAAGTTTAAGTACTTCAAACCCATGTGCGTGGGGGACTGCGTAAAGGACAATCGTTGTTCGCAGCACCCTGATCCGATTGGTCCGGATGGTCTATCGGACGATGAGGAGTGGATCAAGAAAGATCCACTCGATAAGTCGGTACAACTGTACCACTATTGGAAAAGGTCCGGACTTCCCACAAGAAGTACCAGACCTACCATCAAAAGACAAAGTTGTCGTGGGCGATGTCGAGATGGTCTCCGGATCGTCCCTGTCCCTTCACGACTTGTCAAAATATCGACGAGACTCGTGGCGCGCCCCGAACTTGGCCTACCAAGGTCAGGTTCGCCCGTCACGTTATGGGAGCTCATGTGCGTCATTACATGTGGTATGACTGCCTGAGCGTAGGAGCAAGGGGGAGCAAGGCTTGCCCTGACGGAGGGATGTTTTACTGTCGGTCAGACATCATCCGACACATGGCCAGCAACCACAAGCTGTCCCTGGAAGCTGGGGCGGAGCGAATCCAGACCGCACATCAGGAAGTCTACTCCAAGTTCGGGGAGCTGGACAAAATGGATAACCTCGACGTGGACTTCGGTTCCAACGAGAAGGGGAAAGTCCGGGTGTTCTACAAAGTTAATCCGGATTATAATGCTCTCCACATCCCGGACGGCCAGCTCTTTGACGAGTTTGAGGCCTACCGGTTGCGGACCAGTAGCAAGAAGGCTCCAAAGAGGCAACACCAGTCTTCAGAGACAGCCGCTGCAAAGTGAGCGAGAACGGACAGCTCGGAGAGGCCGTCCGTGTTGGAGAAGGTGGAACCTGGATACAAGGGGCCCACCTTTACCTCCACTAAGACAGATTGGAAGTCGGGTCCTCAAAGCGGACCGACTCACACGCAGTCCGAACACCACGGACGTGGAGAGCTTCGAGGAAGCTTTCCCGCATGCTAACCTGGTTCCGGGTGGGGAGACACAAGTCTTCACCCAGAGCGGGAAGATGAAGGCGTCGGCTAAAACCAGGCCCAAGCCTACCAAGACACCGAGTCCCCCTCCGGAGACTCCTTCCGAGGATGCTCTGTTCTTACAGCGCCGAGCTCCAGCTTCGTTCCCTCGGGCCAACTTCAGCTCCTATGAAGCCGGTCAAGAGACCTTCAATCAGTGGCAGGATAACTTCCATAAGCTGCTCACTGACCTGAGCCAGGAGGTGGCGATGCTTTCACTTAACTGTGTACATCACCTCCACCTGAAAGAGGTCACCATCCAGAAGGCAGCGGCTGTGGACACCGTTCGGGACGAGATGGAGAAAGCTCGGACCGAACAGGAAAGCGCTAGGCTTGATCGGAAGAAGCAGAGGAAGGCGGCTAAGAACGCCCAGGATAAACTTGACGCCGAGCGCGCCAAGTTTCGGGATTGCTTCGCGCATGAAATGCACGAGTGGGATGGATCCAGGGCTATGATCGAAACCTGGCTGACTTTGGCGGAGGCTGAGTCTGACTCCGAGGATGAAGATCCACTGGCGGAAGACCTGACTAAAGCCGGAGGAAACGAGGACTCGGACACCGCTTAGGATAATCCTATAGGGGGTTCGTAGGAAAGGGGGGGAGGATTGAAAAATACTGTCCCCATTAGTAAAACACCCTTCAGTAGGGTGTCCTGGGATCCGGACAGCAGAACGGGACAGGCTGGCTACGGGAGGATCCAGCCTGTCAAGGAACACTGACGGAGGCGTACGAGGAGATCCGGAGGAGGAAACAGTACTCGGGACCGGAGCACCATACTATCTAGGACCTGATACATCAGTTTTTTTATATTGACATTATACTCAGGACCGAGTGCTCCTTATACTAAATCAGTCTGAAGATCGCCTGGAGGCAGGACTGAATTTTTTTTACATCATGTCACGCTCCCGAGTAAGAGCAAATGAACTTTCTTGTTCCGGTTAGTAGGAGCTGAACGAAGTAGGTTCCGAAAGCCGGGCAGAATGCACCATCTCACACCAGGAGGATCCGGATCTCCACCGAAGAATACGTATGATGTTTTTTTGAAATATTGAAATATATTATAGGTTCTTAAACAAGTGAGGGCGCAAACAGATTACATCTGTTTGCTAGCCCTCACTTGTTTGAGAAGATACTGGATTTACTATTTTGGTAGGGGTTGTGTTTGGAAACGCATTAGGCATTTGGAGGTGTGTTTGGGATTTATTTCAAAGCTGGTGAGGAAATTTGTTTACTTGATGACATAGAGGTTATAAATGACAACAAAGGAATTCCTTCTGTTATAATGGAAACTGATTTTATTAATAATTAAAAGGGCAGCAATCAATTGACTTGGATGAAGATTGATATATTGAAGAGTTCCTAGACTTTCTAAATGTCTAGTGGAATTCCTAGATATAGAGTTTCTAGACCCATTGATGAGTTTAGATACACATGTTGAAGAGTTCCTAAACATGTGGATGAGTTTCCTAGATATGTGGAACAGTTTCTAGATGGGTTTCACGCCCGACTTGTATCCGAAATTCCCTCTCATGAAGTCCATATTTTAAGGGCTAGTATGAGTGTTGTGGGGCCTCTAGTCATGTTGTGGAGCCCCTAGGCGTAGTATGGAGCCCCTACACGTGTTGTGGAGCCCCTACACGTGTTGTGGGGACCCTAGTCATGTTGTTGAGCCCCTAGGCCTGTTGTGGAGCCCCTAGCCGTGTTGTGGGGCCCCTAATCAAGGTTCTGAGTGCTGTGTCCACATGGCCAAGGCTCCCGCTCCTGCGACTCCGGCGACTCATGCTCCCATGGCTCCCATCTGTGCGACTCCTGCTCGTACCGCTCACGTTCACTGGAAAATATAAGAATTTGCATATAAAATGGCAGAAAAAGAACTTTAAACTTCTGAAGAACCATGGCCTTTTATTTAAAGTCACTACCGGGTATTTACATGTATTAAAGCACAGACAGCTCTATTAACCTTTCTGAGTGTTAAATACCGGGTATTTACATCTTTTAAAGCACAGGCAACTCTAATAACCTTTCTGAGGCAGTACTGTGGAGTTTAAGGTCGGACATATATCAAACCAGGGGGGGGGGGACAAAAGGTCACTAATATGCACCTAGCTCTGGAACTAAACATGATAGAGGGATAAATTGAACATTTCTGAACTCCTCTCGCCAAGACGCTTCGTTTGGCACTATAATTGGCTCTGAAGAAAAATTTCAGAGACCCCCCCTGAAGTCAAAAATTGGGTAAATGACCTGGGAATTGTTTTTTATATAAATTCAAGGTCTATCTTTAGCAGTGCGTTAGTGGCAGTACTGAGAATTAGGCCTAACCCCCTGAAAGTATCCCATGAAAATTGGTCACATTGGGCGCTCAGTCAGTACTGTGGAGTTTAAAATTTGCTCTGAAGACCAAATTTCAGAGACCCCCCCTGAAGTCAAAAATGGGGTAAATGCTGATCCGAGGAGGAGTGGTTGGAGCCCCTAGACGTGTTGAAGAGCCCCTGATCAAGGTTCTGAGTGCTGTGTCCAGGTGGCCAAGGCTCCCGCTCCTGCGACTCCGGCGACTCCCGCTCCCATGGCTCCCATCTGTGCGACTCCTGCTCGTACTGCTCACGTTCACTGGAAAATATAAGAATTTGCATATAAAATGGCAGAAAAAGAACTTTAAACTTCTGAAGAACCATGGCCTTTACTACCGGGTATTTACATGTATTAAAGCACAGACAGCTCTATTAACCTTTCTGAGTGTTAAATACCTGGTATTTACATCTTTTAAAGCACAGGCAACTCTAATAACCTTTCTGAGGCAGTACTGTGGAGTTTAAGGTCGGACATGTATCAAACCAGGGGGGGGGGGACAAAAGGTCACTAATATGCACCTAGCTCTGGAACTAAACATGATAGAGAGATAAATTGAACATTTCTGAACTCCTCTCCCTAAGACGCTTCGTTTGGCACTATAATTGGCTCTGAAGAAAAATTTCAGAGACCCCCCCCTGGAAGTCAAAAATTGGGTAAATGACCTGGGAATTGTTTTTTTATATAAATTCAAGGTCTATCTTTAGCAGTGCATTAGTGGCAGTACTGAGAATTAGGCCTAACCCCCTGAAAGTATCCCATGAAAATTGGTCACATTGGGCGCTCAGTCAGTATTGTGGAGTTCAAAATTGGCTCTGTAGACCAAATTTCAGAGACCCCCCCTGAAGTCAAAAATTGGGTAAATGACCTTGGAATAAATTTTTATATAAATTCAAGGTCTATATTTAGCAGTGCGTTAGTGGCAGTACTGAGAATTAGGCCTTACCCCCTGAAATTATCCCATGAAAATTGGTCACATTGGGCGCTCAGTCAGTACTGTGGAGTTTAAGATTTGCTCTGAAGACCAAATTTCAGAGACCCCCCCTGAAGTCAAAAATTGGGTAAATGCTGACCCGAGGAGGAGTGGTTGGAGCCCCTAGATGTGTTGAAGAGCCCCTGATCAAGGTTCTGAGTGCTGTGTCCAGGTGGCCAAGGCTCCCACTCCTGCGCCTCCGGGGACTCCCGCTCCCGTGGCTCCCGTTTATGCGACTCCCGTTTGTGCGACTCCCGCTCGTAATGCTCACGTTCACTGGAAAATATAAGAATTTGCATATAAAATGGCAGAAAAAGAACTTTAAACTTCTGAAGAACCATGGCCTTTACTACCGGGTATTTACATGTATTAAAGCACAGACAGCTCTATTAACCTTTCTGAGTGTTAAATACCGGGTATTTACATCTTTTAAAGCACAGGCAACTCTAATAACCTTTCTAGGGCATTACTGTGGAGTTTAAGGTCGGACATGTATCAAACCAGGGGGGGTGGGGACAAAAGGTCACTAATATGCACCTAGCTCTGGAACTAAACATGATAGAGAGATAAATTGAACATTTCTGAACTCCTCTCGCCAAGACGCTTCGTTTGGCACTATAATTGGCTCTGAAGAAAAATTTCAGAGACCCCCCCTGAAATCAAAAATTGGGTAAATGACCTGGGAATTGTTTTTTATATAAATTCAAGGTCTATATTTAGCAGTGCGTTAGTGGCAGTACTGAGAATTAGGCCTAACCCCCTGAAAGTATCCCATGAAATCTGGTCACATTGGGCGCTCAGTCAGTATTGTGGAGTTCAAAATTGGTTCTGTAGACCAAATTTCAGAGACCCCCCCTGAAGTCAAAAATGGGGCAAATGACCTTGGAATAAATTTTTATATAAATTCAAGGTCTTTATTTAGCAGTGCGTTAGTGGCAGTACTGAGAATTAGGCCTTACCCCCTGAAATTATCCCATGAAAATTGGTCACATTGGGCGCTCAGTCAATACTGTGGAGTTTAAGATTTGCTCTGAAGACCAAATTTCAGAGACCCCCCCTGAAGTCAAAAATTGGGTAAATGCTGACCCGAGGAGGAATGGTTGGAGCCCCTAGACGTGTTGAAGAGCCCCTGATCAAGGTTCTGAGTGCTGTGTCCAGGTGGCCAAGGCTCCCACTCCTGCGACTCCGGGGACTCCCGCTCCCGTGGCTCCCGTTTGTGCGACTCCCGCTCGTACCGCTCACGTTCACTGGAAAATATAAGAATTTACATATAAAATGGCAGAAAAAGAACTTTAACTTCTGAAGAACCATGGCCATTTACTACCGGGTATTTACATCATTTAAAGCACAGGTAACTTTAATAACCTTTCTGAGTGTTAAATACCGGTTATTTACATGTATTAAACCACAGACAGCTCCAGGGGGGGGGGACAAAAGGTTACTAATATTCACCTAGCTCTGGAACTAAAACATGATAGAGAGATAAATTGAACATTTCTGAACTCGTCTCGCATGCGCCGGTCTCTTAGTCAATAGTAGATGGGTTGGGGGGGGGAGGTCCCTTAGCTAAAAGCCCCCCCCCCCCTCAAGAGGGGTCAGAATTTTTATGCCCCCCCCCTAGGGAGGGGTCGGAAATTTTTACGCCCCACCCCCTCCCAAACCCACCATGCCATATTTTAGTTTCAATTTTCACAATATTCTTCATATTGCTCTTTTAAGTTTTGAGGTACCTAGACATGATATTTGAGAATTTCTGGGAGATATTGCATAATATGCAGTAGTTATTTAGTAAACATGAACTGAACTCGTTGGTGTTAACAGGGGCGCGCACACATTTTTTCGCCCCCCCCCCCATGGGCCCTTTTGAAATGTTCAATTTTGAGGTACTTATAGACACAATATTTGAGAAATTCTTTTTGCATGGACCACCACAGATGTGTATAGTATAGAATGCAAACATGCACATAGCTCTGGAACTAAACATGATAGAGAGATAAATCAAACATTTCTAAACTCCTCTCGCTGAGAAGCATAATTTGGAGCCATATTTTAGTTTCGATTTTCACAATATTCTTCATTTTGCTCTTTTAAGTTTTGAGGTACCTAGACATGATATTTGAGAATTGCCTTTTTCTAGAACTACCACAGATGTCCAAAGAATGAGAATTTCTGGGGGATATTGCATAATATGCAGTAGTTAAACAACAACAGGGAAAGCGGGAGCCTACCCAAGAATGCATTTCGTCTGCTCACTCTCCATCCTACTGTCTGCGCTCAAATGTAAGACACAAAAGACCTAACATCTGCTAGGAGACTGAGTTCTCACGACACTACCGACCCTCTTTGCGGTATGCTAAGGCATTCCCACAGTGCAGTGTAGTAGGTCAAACGAACGCCAACGATTTTCCCGCGCCAGGATCGCCAGCAGCGAAGCTGCTGGTTATTTAGTAAACATGAACTGAACTCATTAGTGTTAACAGGGGCGCGCACATTTTTTCGCCCCCCCCCCCCATGGCATGTGCCCTTTTGAAATGTTCAATTTTGAGGTACTTAGACACAATATTTGAGAAATTCTTTTTGCGGGGACCACCACAGATGTGTGTAGTATAGAATGCAAACATGCACATAGCTCTGGAACTAAACATGATAGAGAGACAAATTTTACATTTCTGAAATCCTCTCGCCGAGACGCTTTGTTTGGCGCTATGCAAAAGAGTCGAAGTCGATATCATTTTGCGGAAGTCGGAACAACCCGGCTACTGAGCTGTCCGCAATTTCACCCCCCATACGAGAGGAGCCTAATCTATCTATATCAACAAAATTTGCGGACTTACCCTTCATATTTGAGCTGTAATCGATGAAATTAACCGTGCACATTTTTTCGCCCCCCCCCCATGGCATGTGCCCTTTTGAAATGTTCAATTTTGAGGTACTTAGGGAGTGATCATTTATTATCAACAGGGGGGGGGTGGTGGGTTTGGGGGGGGGGCAAAAAAATTTGGACCCCTTGACCGGGGGGGGGGGCAAAAAAATTTGGACCCCTCTTGGGGGGGGGGGCAAAAAAAATTGACCTGTTTTGAGCCAAAAAGCCCGTGCGTTACTATGCTTCAAAGGGCCCGCGCGCGAGCCGATTTTCGACCCTAAGGGGGGGGGGGGTAAAAAATTTTGACCCCTTGACCGGGGGGGGTGTAAAAAATTTCGCGCGCTCCGCGCGGAAACCCACCACCCCCCCCCTGTTGTTAAAAAATGATCACTCCCTTAGACACAATATTTGAGAAATTCTTTTTGCGGGGACCACCACAGATGTGTGTAGTATAGAATGCAAACATGCACATAGCTCTGGAACTAAACATGATAGAGAGACAAATTTTACATTTCTGAAATCCTCTCGCCGAGACGCTTTGTTTGGCGCTATGCAAAAGAGTCGAAGTCGATATCATTTTGCGGAAGTCGGAACAACCCGGCTACTGAGCTGTCCGCAATTTCACCCCCCATACGAGAGGAGCCTAATCTATCTATATCAACAAAATTTGCGGACTTACCCTTCATATTTGAGCTGTAATCGATGAAATTAACCGTTACCAAATCATTGTGAAAAGAGGGGCGGTATGTCTCGGTCTTCAAGCATATGCTTTGCAACGTTTTACTACTAAGCCTCTGCTAGGTGTCATGTTATCCAGTCTTGGTGTGGCGGGAGACGAAGATCCTCGCATGTAGCGCCATCTGGCGTGTAACTAATAAACCACTTCCGGACCTACATACGGACTCGCTTGACGTGACATGGTGGCAGCGGTGGGATTTCTTCAAATTTAGGCCCAAATATGAGTATACAGAAGTGGCATCATAGCGAATTTGAAGATAAGACCCTGTAGAAACAATAGGATAGGGAATTCTGTACATAGACATTGTAGAAAAACAGAATCCTATCAAATTGATGACAGTCAAGGTGAGCGATAATAGGGGCTACAGGCAAGTGGTCAGCCCAGGGAAGTCCTGAATCTAAATGAACACCCCCCCCCCCCACCAAAAACTGTGAACATAAATGAAAAGGGGTGTATATATATGTGACAAAGGATTCAGTAACAACAAACAACAACAGTGATACACCTAAAAATAGGTGTTGATCTATAAACATCAACAGTGGATAAAAGGCAGAGTTGACAGTTGTCAAGTGGTTAAATAGCCTAGGCCTACATCTAAAAATAGGTGTATATCAAAACTGTTTATCACAAAAAGTGGAATCACTTGATATATAATAGATATAGACCTACAGTGCAGAACAGACAGTAAAAAGATTCTAGTCAGGCACCAATATCAACAAAATTTAGGTGTCTGTTTCCTAAAAAGTTCAGCGCCGATCAGCTGATCGTTGGCCTATTTTCAGATTGAGACGATATCTTTTTTTTTTCATTGCCTTCGTTTGGGGGTTAAAATACCTTATTTTTAATGGAAACTAAGCCCAAGAACTACAAACATCCTATATTTACACGTACAATAGCTGAATTAGGCCATAGCCCCCCAGAACATTTGGCTGAAGCTTATTTAGTTGATGGATCGGCGAAAAATTGAGACGATAAAAATGTGGCCGCCCGGCTTGCGCTTGACAGTGGCAGGCCGCGAGAGGTTTCTTCACCTTTCCCGAAAACTAATATGGTGGTTTTAGGGGTTAGAATAGAGTTGTTAAAAAAAAGAAATAGCGCACGCACCACAAAAGATCCTATATTTAGACACCTGATAGATGAATTAGGCCCTACCCCCCCAGAATATTTGTTTGAAGCGTTTTTCAACGGGGACGCCCAACCGCGCTGTCATTTCCCAACGTCTATCATTTGATCATTGGCTCTGTTTTTTGGTCTTAGTAAGTTTAGAGCCCGGTCTCCGTCTTTTTGCGGAATAACCCTGCTACTGAGCTGTCCACAATTTCACCCACCATATGAGAGGAGCCTAATCTAGTGATAACAACATAATTTGCGGACTTACCTTGCATAGTTGAGCTGTAATCCATGAAATTAGCCAATTTGGTATCGAATCGCCATCCCTCGGCGTATCTGCCCGCCATTTTGAATTTAGGTGCCGGAGATTGCCGAAGCGCTCGATAAACAAATAATTTTTTTATCCAGATGGTAATACTGTCCAAAATGTCCGCAACTGCCTATATATTACCTGTAGGAGTAATGATATTACCTTGAAAGTCCGCAATTTGCTTTATTTCGGAAGATAAAATGATACCCGAGCATTTCCGAGTCGCACTCTCGTGAGATCCCGTGAATCGGCGAGATGGCCATATTTTGTTTACAGGTCGTTGTGTCGAACGATAGTAAAAGCCTTGATAATGGCTAAATACGATTAAATATGAAAGGAATCGCCCTGCTGAATGGTAGGCAATAAATTTCTAAGTATTTTGATCATGTTTTCATATCATAATAGGCAAAATAAAATATATCGACATTTTGCGGTTGTCGTCAAAAATCGCATCAAATCTCAAGAATCCGACGAGTCAAGTTTCGGTGACTAAACTTTGTCGAAAATCAATCAATCCTCTTCTATTTGGACATTTGAGTTGAATTTTATTGCGGATTATAAAAAAATAATATGTTTTCTTTAAGTTGTCAGCTTTTAAGGCAGGAGAAACAATGATAAGTCGTGGAAAATGGACTTCAACCGAGACGAGTCAGTCAACTCGCTGACTCGCCTGCAAATTAGTGAAAAGTTCAGAACTATTATAATATGAATCTGTTTAATAATAAGAAAAGTGATAGTGTTTATCACTTATAGTTATATTAATAACGAGTTTAAATAAGCTCGGGGTCCTGGAGGGACGAAATTTTTTTGTGATACCATATTTTTCAAGTGTTCATATTCTCAGGTTTACCTAGAGTCAATATATATAGGTTAACTCTATTTATCCAAGGGAGTAGAGTGTAATTTTCATTACAGTCGCTATATATATTAATGTGTGTAAATAATAACTTATTGTGTTCATCAGAACACGTCATATTGTTAAAAGTGTAGCTTTAATAGAGCCCCTAAGGTGGTATTTATAAGATAATGCCAGTCTGAAGTGTTTTCAGACTTAAAACTTAATTATTTACCTCCCGGTTATTATCTGGTAGGGGGTAGTGTAGGGGCTAGGGTTATGCGGGGTTTATATGACGGATTCTGTTGGATGCTGTGTTGCGAACTCCGTCCGAACCCTTCAGCTCGACGGCAGGTGGCAGCATCTGCTTCGGGCTTGGGGTATGGACAGAGGTCGCTAAAGGCTTCCAGTCTGCGTGTGCGCGCGCAGGCTGGCTGCCTATATATACCCAGCATCCAATGGGACTCGTCGGTCACTCTGGATCCATGCTGGACAGAGGCCCCGTGATCACAGCGGCTATATAAGCCTACTGACCCGTTCCGAACTCTATAGGGAGTTCGCACTGCTAGAACTTTGCCTGTCTAGGTTACTGAATAAACCTATTGATTCGCAACCTGTAACACTTGATCCGAACTGTGTTGGCTTTGTTCCTTTACTTAATACTATAACAATATTATAGAGGACCAAAGTATCGTTTATTACAACAGTGATAAAGTGTTATGAAAAAAGGTCAATTTTAGAAGGAAAAACACTTCCGTGCTGTAGATAGGACAGTGACCTTGAATCCAGCCTTTAAAAGATGAGCGTTCACCCAGACTCCTATTCCTGTAGTGGTTAAGTCTAGGTGAGATCAATAAAAATAAGACAAGAGAAAGGCTTTTAGTAGTGAACTTAGATTCCACTGATCTACACTGCCGGCCGGGTGACCAACACAGTGAAACAGAAACAGGGATACCATAGCTGTTAACGCTTCGTTAGACTGGCTCAAATGGCTTAAATCTACTAGACTAATTTAGATTCAGCATAACTAATCACAATTATCCATGAACCAAAATAGAAAAATATGAATTTTTTTTTTTTTTTTTGAAAATTTTCGTAATTTTTGAGATAAGACATAAAATATCCAACATGGCAAACTTGACTGATTTCACGTCTGTATGGCTGTTCTGATGAAAGTTACATGATTTGAAATCATAGACTACTATAACTATTTTGCCACGGATTGGTATGAAATCAACCAATTTGCTGTAATATCCCCATATTCTGAAAAAAAACCACCATAATTTACCAAGGCTAATTAATTATCAATAGTTGTCCTTCAGGGAAGGTATGAGGCTTTATTTTGTATATAATAACCTCATAATTATAGAAGTATAATGCTACCAGTATGATTAGTCACAGTTGGTTATATATATGTATTACTTAGGTTTATACTAAGTTTACCTGGCCTGCCGGCTCTGTATGCCCCAGGTCAGGGTCAAGGTCTCCTTGTTCACTGGACCATTACCAACTACAGGGATCTACACCTGTGTATCTTTTTCTTTTTTTTTTACATCAATAAATAAGGGGTGGTTAAATCTACTCCTCCCATCAATCAGGTGTCAAACAAATCACCCAAATTATTATAATAGACTTATTACAGCCAGGTCAACACTAGCGCCATCTACTTTAGACCACTGATAAAACCAGTGTATATTGGTATTCATGAAATGGGGATCTATGAAATCCCTACTTCAGAAACCTTGTTAAAATTGCCTCAATGCACGTGCAAAAATTCAAACTTCAACTGTCATAAGAATTGTAACCACTTGACCGATTTTGATGATTTAAACAATTTTTTCCCCATCTACCTGCCTTAATCACTTTTAGAGTTTTGATCATAGCCTCATGTTTCTTACTTATTACTTCAGCCACACGTTCACACAAGTACAGGGGCAGTCAGCCAAGGTGTGGCAGTACCATTTCTATTTGTTGATGCGTGAATACAAGAACAAGCCGGTGCTGCCACCACCGTTCATCATCATCTCACTCCTCTACGGCCTGGTATCAGAATGTGTGAAGGGCTGTAAACAGGATGAACCGTACTGGATCAGGGTGTGCAAAGCTGAACCAGATCCAACATTGGGTAAGCCTTTTACAATGATTAGAAAAGTCTTTATTGTTGCTTTGATGCATTACCTATCCCACAGGTACAAAACATAATTAACAATGCACAATATGTGAATCAATGAAAATATATGTTTCTGATATTTTAGCCTATTGTCATATGGCTTTTGCCCAATTATATCTGTGTTATTATCAGATTTGTGTTGTCATTCATCAGATCTAAATAATTATTTACCCAGAGACACCTGAGAAAAAGGAAAATCAAAAGCTGACAGACTTTGAGAAGGAGGGGTGCGAGAAGTATCTGAATGGGAACCCGGAGGCACTGACAGGTAAATCAATACATTAGTCTCAGTACAGGCTGTCTCATGAAATTGGGCCAAGTTCAAAGTCTATGACCGGGTGCAATCTATGACTGGGTGCAATCTAACAAACATCAAACAAATCCAGTATTGCAGAAGGGTGTGCCCCGTATTGTGCACATGCTACAAAGTGTCTACATTACGTTTTTCGACAACCTTCTATCACAAAGTGTCCACAAATACACTCAAAAGCCACCAGGTCTCAAAAGTGTCCCTTTGGTTGCATATGTTCAATAAAGAGATCACTTTTAGGATATTGGATAATATTTCCACCACAGACCCACCTTAGTAACGTCCCCTCCTGCCTCAGGATGGGGTCAAGACTTTTCAGCAGACTTGCCCTGTTGATGATAGATCACGGCTCCCTAAATAGGAAAGGGAGATTCATTTATTAATTACAGGGTGTTTGGTGGGTATGGGAGGGGGTGTAAAAAGTGTACAGGGGGTTGGTGGGTTTGGGAGGGGGGGACCAAAGAAATTCGGACCCCTTGAAGTGGGGGGGGGGAATTTGGACCTCTTTTAAGCGAGAAGATCAAGATGGCAGCACAGAGTCGAGGTAAGGAGCGGTCCCACATCTTTCGTCCATACCAATGTAAATCTTTTATACTTATCAACCAAACCTGTCAAACTAATGCAACTCAGTACGGAGATACTGTATAGTCTATATAAAAATGCCTCAAATGGAGTTGAGATCTAAAAAAAACGAGGATAATGCGGCTGATCAAGAGGAATCGAGACCACCATAATTGCAACCCAGGGCGTCAATGGACGAAGTCATAGCAGCTTTGAACACATTGAGGGTTCAGGGACTGCCCATGGTATAATAATCCTTTAGTCATTGAACAGCACATAGTGTTTCACTACATCACACATTCCCAATCCAGAACAAAAGAGAATTCAATAAATTGCAAGGAAAGCAATATGCAAAATACAAATTCAGTCATGCAATATAATGGACAGAGTAGAGCCTAATCTGGAAGTAGCCCACTTTCAACCAATACAGATTGTAGTAGAAGCTGTTGTATAATCCCCTGACATTCTACTAATATCCATGAGAGGATGTCCCTCCATGGGCAGGATGGAGGACAACAATGGTCAACTGTATACATGGCCCCAGTGTTTGTCGTTACTGAGAATTTAACTCAAAGTATCACAAGATGCAGCAAAAGAATGTGGTCCTTGAGGGACTTTCTCAGTTTGTACAAGACATTCAAGGGCAGATTAATGAATCATGATCTTAGGAAAACCTCTCAGATTTAGCTCTTTTCTTCTCTTTGTTAGTTAGCTATGACAATTCAAAGTATGCCAAAAAATGTGTCTTTCTTTTTACTCTTCTCAATCTTGAGCAGAATCGTTCAGGAGCAAAAGATCTTTGGAGGATAAATAGATTCAGCATGAGCAGGTCAGAGGTGCCAGCATTAAGAATTGCTGTGTTTATAGCAGTTGAACAAACCACTAACTGTCATGCAAAGCCCCATGGAGGCATAAAAGGGTTCAGCAGAAACTCAGTATAACACTGGCTGTGCATGACATGATATTGCACAGCCAGCTAATAACAGGCAACAACAAAACTGACTGATCTAGTTAGTGAGAAGTCCACAACGTAACTGAGCTGAGAACATCACTAATGAATAAATGTCAAGGGGATATAGTAGAATGTATTTTTAACTTCATCAACCCATTTGATGTTGATAACATCTACGTCTTTTATCACATTTCATCTAGCATGCCTGTATCAAGATATTCAGAACAATCTGGTCAATGCTGATATGTGGCAGAATGACGCCTGCAAAGACAACTGAGTTTTGATGGCAACAACACCTTCGTTAATCTAGTTAAGATCAGCTCATCCCATGGCAATCTAAGTTAAGTAGAAGATATGAAGAAGCTGACAGCAAAATGATACTCCAATGCCTTGCCATCACTAATACATCTCCACCAGAAAGGAAGTGCTTGTCCTCATACTTAGGTTTCATAGAAAATAGAATGTATAGTCAAGGGAAAAGAGTCCACCAAGGTAAAAAAAAAGAAAACAAAAAAGAAAAAAAAAGACTCAAGTATAAAATTGAAGTCATCAGCTTTCCAGTGATATATTTTATTAGCAGCTACCACTGCTAGTCTTTGAGAGCTGGCTCCTTGTGTGGGCACTGTCCAATCTCAAATGCCAATAAGGGAGCTCCCCCCCCCCTCTCCAACTGTGCCTTGTACTGTGAGAGTGGCCAAAGGTTGCTGTCGCTCAGGCCTGTCACCAGGGTTGGGTGTGCCCTAAGATAGCAATGGACCATACCAGATCACCAGTGCTTGAAAACTCCATATTGGAGAAGTTTGAGCATTTCACTTGTCTCTTGGGAAGTACAGCCAGATATAAATCTACTTTGGTATAAGAAATTCCATGAAAGGATCACTGCTAAAACACAGTAGAAATACTATTATTAGGTTACAATGGGATTGACATGAGACTTGTATCCCCCAGCAGGGCTTTTTTTTCGAATGTATATCAAGGGAGCAGATTATCAAGCTTGCATCTGGTGCAAGGCTAATCAGCCTTAGCAAACCATCGCCTCACCAGAAAAAGTGAATGGGAGATTGTAGCAGGAAAGCTGAAGTAGTCAGAAGGGGAACTCATGCCAAGAGAGCTGATTGAACTGCTAAAAGAAGACTCAGGAGATGCATGACAAAGAGGATGATATAGAATTTGGGAGCTTAGCAATCATCATCTTTGACTGAGGTTTTGAATAAGTTGTTTATTGGTATCATAATCATATCAATATTACTATGACTGTAAGTAGTATAGTATGTATCGGAACGGGACTATGCTTAAGTACTGTTTATTACTCACTCGATATGCAGCCAATCAGAGGCCTCCATTTGGTCATGTGACCCGTTTAGGACTCTCAGCCAATCAGAAGCCAGCATTCTGGGTGACCTACTGACCTACTTAGAAGCTCTCAGCCAATCAGAGGCCGGCATTCTGGTAACCATGGTAACGTGACCTACTTACGTCACGTGACCTACTTAGGCTCAGCCAATCAGAAGCCAGCATTCTGGTAACTAGGGTAACGTGACCTACTTAGGGTTTGTTTGTAAACAACACCACGTGGCTTGTTTGTAAACAACACCACGTGACACGTGACTGTTTGTAAACAAACAAACAAAAAAGTTATGTAACTTATATATAGAAATAAAAACACAACAAGATAATTTCTTTTTTTTATTTTATTCTTTATTTTCATTTCAATCAAAAAAAACACAAGTTTATGCTTTTTTAGCTTGCTTCTTCGATTTGCAACCCAACAGGCCGCAAAGTCTCACGCCGCCGTCACTCGCACCACACCCCTGACGTCCTCTCTCCAACAGACATTGCACGACTTTGGATAAATCCAACACCATTTCGGCAAGGCAGAGAATCTTTGCCTCCATGAAACGTCCGCCATCGCAACAACCCGCTATTTCTGTCACAACAGCATCATCGATAGCTTCTGACTCACTGTCCGGTCGCTCAGCTTTGGGATTTTGCTCATGCGCATGACGCACTTCTTGGGGTTTCTTGTTCGACATGCTTCAATTAGGAAATGAACGCAATGAGGTCCACAGGTGTCAGCAGAAGTGTCTTGTAGTTGAATGCGGTTTCTTTGCCACTTGAACGGAGCAGAGCGTTCCACGAAAGACAAGAACTCCGCACTCAGCGGCGGTAAGCCGAAGGAATCAAAGTAGTACACTTCACCCGTGCTCGACACGTAAAACGCTACCCAATGCTGACCTGGTAAATGTTGCGGATCTGTGTTGCTCACGAAACAAGTGTCTTTGATAGGGTGCTTCGGAATAGTGTCACAAGCGAAAACACCTAGGAAACGATGTTTTGTGTGAACGTTTTCCTTCAACACTCTACTTATTTCAAGCGTATTCATACGATACGCTAAGTACCGCTGTCTTGTCTTCAGTTCATGTGGTAGTCGGTGATGGGATGTCGATCTCTGGTCAGCTCGACGACGTTGTCGTACACCAAGTAGAGTAGCACCGTTGTTGTCGCTTGTAGCGCCGAGCGGAAACTGACTTCCACCCTCAGCTGACCCGCTCTTATAAGGTTCACGCGACATCCGTCGTGCGATCTGTCTGGGGTTAAATCGAGGGGGAACACTGTGTAACCGTTCAGGAATTGCTCATATGAAATACCACAGGAGCGCGCGCCCTCGTACATCCCCGTTTCCGTGTGTAGCGCCAAGTACTCTCTCACGGCCGCTTTGGTGTTAAAGTCGGGCACGTAAGCGTCGTTCGGCACTTTCTGATCGTTCACTATCACTTGAAGCGAGCTGATGTCGTAATGCTTCATCTCGAACAGGTTCTTGGTGTAGCTACCATTGAAGGCGTCGTGGTCCAGGAAGCAAATCATCATCGACTTGGGAAGCTGGCCTGTGTTGGAGTGCGTGTAGCTGTGATCTCTGTTACCTTGAGGGATGGCGTACGTCGTCACCTCCACTCTGTTCACCGGGTAGTCCAAGGGGCCGTGTTCTATCACCGCTCTCTCGTGCGTTTCCACTACAGCGTCCGCCACCAACACACGTCGCACGTAGAGCTTTGCTTTGTAGATCTTCAAGCTGAAGCCCACGTCAGCGGCGCACATCAGATAGAAAGAGGGCGCTGCCTGTTTCAGAGTGAGATTGATTTCTGTCTCTCCAACGATGAGCTTTGGTTGATGAGCCAGGTCAAAGTGCAGTCGCGCCATCAGCGAAAAGCGCTTGTTGGAGATTAGCTTCCTGCGCCCTTTGTACCCAGCATTCGCGTTAGTCAACGCGTCAAACTGACCAGGCGTATCTTCATGCCACCCCTGGGCGCTCATGACGCCGCCCTTCACGTCATTGTTGTAGTTGAGTAACCCTTCCAAGTAAGCTCGGTAAGGGTAGGTCTCGGTGTTGCCAGACACTTCGAAACCGCCGATGGAGACTTGGACGTCTTTGAAGAGCAAGTGAGCCAAGTTGTTCACCGGAGCTACCGCGTCGGTGTCCTCTAGCGCCGCTCCGTTCGCTTTCAGCACTTGACATTCCAGATGAAGGTAATTCTCGTCTAGGTCTGTGTACTCTTGCGACTTGTTGATGGTGAAATTTATGTTACCTCCATCCTCTAAAGAGTTTTTTGTTTCTATCCCGAGGAAAGACGGCTTTAAGATAGTAGTCTGAGTCGGCGCTACGGTGTGCAGGTCGAGCTCAGAGAGCGCGCACTCGTTACTGCTCTCGTGTACGTAAGCCATTGTGTTCTCTCTTCACGCGGACGACAGACTGACGCCGGCCGCCTCCAGTCTTTTTATTTATACCTGAGCGCCTAGGCGCTTACCGGTCGAATACATCCCCTCTACGTCTCTTGCAAGAGCCACCGCCCGTCTGAGGAGAATGCCGGCGACGTTTCGACCCTTTCTTAGACGCGACAGTTGTCTTTCCTCCTGAGAACGCCGTACTCGCCAGTCTCTTCAGAGCGCCTGCGCCTTGGTCTTTCACGCTGCTCTTTAAAGTCCGACCCGCCAGCACATCTTTAGCTACGCCCACACCGGCGCGGAGCAGCGATTTTCCCACTGACTTCAATAGCGGGGTAGCCGAGACCATCAGACCTAACAGAGCGCCGCCCAAACCGTGCCCGCTCTGGAAAGAGCGCCCGCTGTACACGTTGACGCCGTTGCCCAGCTGCGCGTTGTAGTAATCGCTGTACCCTCTGCCGATGGTGCGCCTGGGTGGAAAGTACGGAACGCGTTGACGCATCTTTTTTTTTCTTTCAGCGCTCAATAGGTCTCAGATGAAGTGTCACGGTCACCTCGCCTCTACCGAATGGGATGGAATGGCCGGATCGGTCTCTTAAATAGATGCCGACCTCGGTAAACCTCTTGGATTTCAAGGGGAAATAATCCAAATGGGGAAAACTGATAGCTTGCACGCCACCTCGAAGCCTTCCGCCTCTGTCCACCGCGACGCAGCGTAACAGCGGCACTTGCATGTCGCCCACACGTCTCTCCTGGATCATGTCGGTGTATATGTACACAGAGTGCACGTCCCCGAAAACATCCATCGAGTAGGCGCCGGTAGTCGGTGACGCGAATCACGTCTTCTCTCCGAAGCCTAGAACACATGCGAGATGCTGAGTCAGCAGGACAGCGCAGTGTCTCGGCGGTTTGATGGTGACGCGTTTCGTCTTGGAGTCGTACGACAAGATCCCCATCGGTTTGAGCAGGAAGCTGGTGCCCTCTAGTCTGTCATCTTGCAACGTCTCACTCAAGCGCTCGACTAGGGTGTGGTTGGTTCCGGTGAAAATAGGAGGTATCTCGAATATGTTTGGCACAAAACTGCGCACTCCCAGTTCTTTCTCCATCTTTTCGATCATCTGTCTTGCTTGATCGCTGATCGCCTTCTTCTTCACGGCCGGGGACAAGAACTGCTTGTATACGGCATTCGTCTGTCTCAAGTCCACCTCTCTCTTGAACCTTTTTGTTTCCGGCTTCAATCGCTGCTCTTGCGACGTGTCTGACATCTCTTCCACCGTTACATAGCTCGCTTCCTTCCTGCTCAGCGGGTATTTTGAGCTGAACGTTAGCTTGGTCAGACCGTTCGCGTTTTTCATTCCCCTCCAGTTTACCTGCGTTTTTTTTCTTTCGGCGAATTTAGTGTCTTTTAAAACGTTGATCGCCTCCTCTAGCGAACCCTTGGTGCGCAGAGGAACAACGATGATCAAGTCGTCGTCGTGCACGTTAGTCCATTCTGTAGGGAGGATGATCTCAGTCAGAGCCGCTTCGTACGCTTCGGGCAGAAGGAGCGGCGAGTCGAAGTGAGTTCGGAAAGACGTCAAGCTGTTGTCAGGATAATACTCCATAGAGCTGTTGCTAGGTAGGGTGATGTTCATTTTTTTTTTCTACGTTATTTTTTTGACGGGGATCCACTCGTTGAACTTGTCGTCGTAACCTAACCAACGTACGAAAGCTAGCTCTTTACCGTCGACGGTCTTGCGGCGCAACACCTCGTCTATCAGGTAGTTGTTGTCGTAACGACTCTTGTACACCTTCTGAACCTCTTCCGGGTAGAAGACGCCTTTTATCTCCTCGCCCTTGTCGTCTTTCAGCTCGAACCCTCTGCTTCCCAACGTTTTAGCAACGTCGACCACTTCCTCGCGCCAGTTTCCCTCGTACCCTTTGTCAAAGGCGCCTTTAGTTCTCAACATCCTCACTCTGTCACCCGGAGCGATGACGTCGACGGCAGACGTCTTTGTTTTTTTCTTCTTTTTCCATATTTCGTCGATTTGTTTGTTAGTTGGGAGATCTTGTCAGTAGAAAACTGTTTCGCTGTTTTCCGAGCTGACTTGAGCCGGCGCCATTTTCAACGTCTTGTGGTGAGTGCGATTGTAAGAAGACACTATATGGTGCAGTACGTCTACGTAGCGATACGTGCGCTTGTGTGTGAAATAACGCCACAGCTTCTCCTTCAGACTGCGGTTCAAGCGCTCCACTAGACTAGCTTTGATGTCGTCGTTCTCGCCAGTGAAAAACTCTATGCCCTCGCTCTTCAAGGGATCTTGAAAGATCTTGTTCAAAAACTCTTTCCCCTTGTCTGTCTGAACAGTGCGCGGTTGTCTCTCGCCAGTGTCTGTCATCTTTTGGAAGGCCTCGGTAACATCAGCACCACTCTTGGATTTAATGGGAACGGCCCACGCGTACCTAGAGAAAACGTCGATCGCCGTCACCACGTACCGGAAGCGGTCGTTGTGAGACGCCAAAGCCTGCATGTCCATCAGATATATCTGCCACTGCTGATCGATTGCACCGGTTATAGTCTTGTTCCTTGCGAATTTTCTCCGAATGGGTTTATGTTTAGTGTAGGCGTCCAGCGACACTAAAGCATCTCGGATGACGGCCGGGTTTAGGTGGCGAAAATGATGTTTCTGGAGTTTAGTCACGCTAGTGAAACTGGAGGGTGCTTTGAAGTTGGTATATCTAGCTACTACGCGCTTCTTTTCTTTTTCCTTCTTGGTCAGTCTCTTCACCGGTTTTCCCATTGTCGGCCTGATGGAGGAGTAGCACCAGGAGCGGGAGTGAACGACGCCGCCTCCGCTAGGCGGTTGCGCCTTTTCCTTTTCTTACTCGCCGCGCTCCTATAGGCCGACGGGGGTTTCAGTGTAGTCGGAGTTTGGAAAAGTTCACTGCCCTCGTCGTCGTCAGAGGATTGATCGTCCACCTGGAGAGAAGAGTCTGCTGCTGCTACTGCTGCTGCTGCTGCTGCTGCTGCTTCTCCTTCTTCCGAGTCGAAGCTCGGTCGTTTCCGACCTCTGTCAGCAAGCCGTGTGTCCAAACTTCGGCCAAGTCCGCTCGCTTTATACAGATGGTTTCCGATCAAGGAGTCTGTGGGAACTGCTTCGCGCAGCGCTTTTGTGAACGGAGAGTAGCCCGCCGGTCTGGGCGCCGTCTTCCTGAACCTGGCGGCGTCGTTCAGTAAGTCCACTATGTTGATGCGATGCTCAGGTGGTATTCTCCGACCCGACATCTCGCGTACCGCACCGTCCTCATTCCACTTGACCACACCAGATTTCTCCAATTGTTTGTACAGCGCCACGGTCCGGATGCGATTCCTCTTGGGAACTTGGTTCACCAACCGCTCAAGTAGGGACGCGCTGGCTTCTTCAGCAGACTGACGGAGGTGAGCCGGGGGCGAAGAAGTGTAGGACGAAGAGATGTTGCTGTTGTTGGGATTCGCGAGAAAAAAATTGCAATCTATTCAACAGCCTTCGGTATTTCAAAATTTTCTCGCCCGATTCCAAAGTAGGATCGTTCAACACTAAGTCCAAGTCCCTGTAGATAAACTGTAGCACCTGGTGCAAGGCCACGTCGGGATGAAGGGACTGTTCTGCCTGCTTGTGGTAATAGGCCATATCGGCAGGTAGGCGGGCGGTGGTGGCAGGGGCGGAACTCTCGTTCTTTTCAGTACGCTCATCAGGAAGAGGAGGAAGGTTTGGAGCAGTAGAAGTACTAGCAGCAGCGACTGCAGTAGTAGCAGCGCTAGTAGTAGCAGCAGCGGGCACATGATGAAGTAGACCTGCTCGTGATGATTTGTAGAGCGTCTGAGGATCCACGAGCGCTAAGCGTTTGTAGTGTTGTTGCTGCTCTGAGTCCGTCATGGGGACGACGGTGGCGATGACGCTGGCGGTGGCGGTAGTGGTGGTACTGTCGGCGAGTAGGTGTCGAATGAGGTGTCTCATATACGGAGAATGCTCTTTATAAGCGGTAAGGCCATCCCTATGAGAGCCGGAATGAGGAAACCTCCCTCTTGTACCAAGACGCGTCTCTTTTTTTTGATGGGCGTAGATTTTTTGCCGACCTCCCTCAACACGTCAGCCGATTCTCGAAGCTTGTCCAGTTGTTTGTCGCTGAGCGGGATGTTCCCTACGAGTAAATTGTGACAGATCTCACTCAACGCTGCGATCAGATCGTCGCTTCCAGAGTCTATTAGATGCGAGCAGTCCTTTGGCGAGCACTTAGCTAAGTGCTTGAGAGTACCAAAGTGTCTTTCAAGTAGATGAGAAGACTTTTTTGCTACTACTTTCTCTTGTTCTTTTTTTTTGTCTAGCGGTACGAATACTAGCTGAGAGTGTATGGACGTCAAAGAGGAGCGTATTCTCAGATCGTCAGGTGTTGACTGCTTGAAGTCCAGAAGGAGGTATGAGTGAGGTCGCTTGAGTTCATGGGTAAATATACTAGAGAGGGCCGCCGCGTTGGAGGGAAACACCTGGCGAGACAGACTAGCTATTTGCCCCATGTCGCGCGGGTTCTTGAAAATGATCATGTAGTGAGCGTTCAGTCTCATAGTTCGAAAGTCGGGTGATTTCTGGAATAGGTTCTGAGTGATATATATGAAGCTCACGTTACAGTGATGGGAGTATTTAGTAAAGATGTCGGCTACCACTTGCTGATTGTAACTGCTCATCAGATCGTCCAATATCAGTAGAGTGTGTGGTCGTAAAGCGTCTTCTGCTACTTCCATGTCTCCCGCTATAGACTCTTTGCTAGGAAGACCTTCTCTGAATTCCACACCGTACTGATTTTGCATTTTTTCAAACAGAGGTTGCCACTCGCCATAATGGTAAAAAGTCTTTTCCACCGGCGGCGTGACCAAATTGTTCACGTCGCTCAGAAATTGATCCACCAAGCGCGATTTTCCACAACCCGACGGACCGCTAATGATACAACTAAAGGGTCCTTGTAGTCGAGCGTCGAAATAAATTTCTGTGAAGAGTTTGCTTTTACTACTCGACATTTTTTGTTTTTTTTCAGCACGCCGCAGAGAGTAGTTGTGTGTCTGACTGTCTGCTGTGTTTCTCACTCGAACGGTCGGTAGTCAATGGTTGTGGAGAAAAGTCAGCCGACCTTTTTATTGATACCGGCCGGTGTCACAGTAGCGGCGGCAGAAGTGACTTTTTTTTCTTTTTATTTTTGCGATAAAATTCTATTTTCACTCAATAGTCATAAATGTTTGCATCAGACTCCAGAGGAGTCTGATACAAATATTTATTTTAAAAAAAAAAGAAGAGGAGGAGGAGGAGGAGGAGGAGGAGGAGGGGAGGAGATTAATTTTTTTTTTTTTTTTTTTTTTTTTTGATCATTTAGGCAAAGCTCGTCGCTTTGCCGCTTTTTTTTCTTTTTCTGTGTTGTGAAACGATCGTCTCGAAAAAGCAATAAGGCGTGTGAGCGCGGCGGTGACAAATACATATTGGAGCGTATGGTTTAAAATAGTGTGTCCCTATCTTCTTCAATTTGGCTGCGTTGCAATATGCGGGATAACAAGTGACGACGTCGAAACGTTTAGAGACCGTGTTCACGTCGGCCACAACGCGCGTCCACCGAGTGGGAGCTGCAGTCACTCCCAAGAAACGGATCGGCTTGTCGAATCGTTTCATAGCGCTTATTCTCACTTTATAAGAGGAGGCAGGGTGAGTTGAGTAGCAGCGCTCTTTCTTTTCATGAAACGAGTGGGGGCGCTGAGAGCGGCTGTTATGCAATGATAGAGTAAATACTGTTCTGAGAAGACGGCTCTCGGCCATGTCGCTACGTTTTCCTTTTCCGCTCTTGTATAACGACGATTTCTTTGGCACACGGCTTTGCTTTTCTCGAGAATTCGGTACTCTTCAAGAGAAGCATGAACCTCAACTACGTGACGCTCTCTCCTTTGAGATAAAAAAATAGCCGGGCAGTTGAGGAGGGCACTTTGTTCGCGTGTCCGTCTTTAAGAAACTCGCGCCCTCTGCAGTGCCATATTTCTTTCCTCCGAAACAAAAAAGACTGAGTGAAAATAAAAATTTTAAAAACGAAAAGCTCAAAGAAAAAAAATAAGCAATAAGCAGACTCAGCTCGAAATTCCCTGCTGGCGTGATGGCGGTGACGGTAGGGGCGGCCGGGTGACTGCAGGCGGTGGCGGCGGTCGGCTGGCCGGCGGTGGCGGTGTCGGCGGCGATGGTAGAAGGGGGTGTGGAAAGAGAGATGCATCTCAGTCTTTTATAGGAGCGGCGAGAGTTCGACTTAGTCTGACATTTTCAGCTGTCGCATGCTGACCTGCTGCTATCATAAGAGAAACAAAAGCCGCCCTAATCACGCTTTTCAGCTGGATCCTTCCACCCACCAGACATGGATCCAGATGGGAGGGTGGTTTAAAATTAATCCGTGTATCGACTGTCATACAATAGTGTAATTAGTTGAATGCGTGTTACCTGTATAAAGGATTAGCAGGTCATGGGCTTAGAGTGTGTATAGAAAAACAACTACAGGTAGCGTGAACAAAGCGACCCCCTCCCTTTCTGTCACTCTGTCTGTGACTAGAGGGCGCGCGTGTGGTAAGCGGCTTAAATCTAAAGGAAAAAAATCACCCTCTCCTGTCGTCAGCAGTCAGCTGGCCGGCGGCTGGAAAATGCGATTAGAGGGATGATTAGCGCGTAGTAAGCGACTTAAGGCTAATCTAAAGACCTGCCGTGAGTGGGCAGCTGGCCGGCGGCTTGAAAAAAGGGGGGAGTAAGGGTATATAAGGGGGAGTGAAACCGTATTCGTCATCGTCAATCATCATTCACTCTACTACTACTACTACTACTACTA
The DNA here is from genome assembly GCA_947462335.1 of Harmothoe impar. Taxonomy (NCBI): domain Eukaryota; kingdom Metazoa; phylum Annelida; class Polychaeta; order Phyllodocida; family Polynoidae; genus Harmothoe; species Harmothoe impar. The sequence goes on from OX381708.1 coordinate 2,081,750, forward strand.
CTACTACTACTACCACCACCACCAGCACCACGCCTCAATTTGCAGATCCCCATGATGGAAAGTTGCGACCGTGACATGTAGCAGTATGACGAAGCGGCGCGCGAATGTGAAGCTGATGCTGTAGCCTCTGCTACTGCTGCTGCTAGTGCTGCTCATCGTGCTACTGCTGCATTTACTGCGGCTGTTAGTGACGCTGGTTGTGATGACGTTGTTGTTGTTGCCGCTGCGGCTTTGACTGCTGCTGTTGCTGCTGCCGATGCAGCTACTCATGCCGCCGATGCCGACGCTGCTGCTGCTGATGCTGTTGCGGCTGCCGATGTCGCCGCTGATGACGCTGCTAGTGTACGCTCTCCCGCTCTTGCTACTGTCGCTGCTGCTGTTGTTGCTAATGCTCACGCTACTGCTGCTGCCGCTGCTGCTGCAACCGCTGCTGCCGAGGCTGCTGCCGCTGCTGCTGATGCTGCTGCTGATGCTGCTGATGCTGCTGATGTTAGTAGTCGCGTCGACAAAGAATCGTCATTTGTCACTCATAAACCTCCAGTTGAACGCGCGACGGGTAGTAGGGCTACCAACGCGACGGCCGGATGGTGCAAATGGTGTCGTCGCTTCTGCTCGTGCTCTTGCTTTTCTTCCGGCCCTACCTGCTGCTGCTACAGTATAATAGTGTTATAGTGTTTGAATGAGAACGTACGTACACATAGACACTGTAACAGATGTGCTTTTTGAAAATATAATTTTAGCATAACATGGCACTTGTTGTGTTTATTTTCTATATATAAGTTACATAACTTTTTTGTTTGTTTGTTTACAAACAGTCATGTGTCACGTGGTGTTGTTTACAAACAAGAGAGCCACGTGGTGTTGTTTACAAACAAACCCTAAGTAGGTCACGTTACCCTAGTTACCAGAATGCAGGCTTCTGATTGGCTGAGCCTAAGTAGGTCACGTGACGTAAGTAGGTCACGTTACCATGGTTACCAGAATGCCGGCCTCGGATTGGCTGAGAGCTTCTAAGTAGGTCAGTAGGTCACCCAGAATGCTGGCTTCTGATTGGCTGAGAGTCCTAAGTAGGTCACGTTACCATGGCAACGGGTCACGTGACCAAATGGCGGCCTCTGATTGGCTGCGTATCGAGTGAGTAATAAACAGTACTTAAGCATAGTCCCATTCCGATACATACTATACTACTACTGTATAACTGTCATAAATTCCCACGTACTACCTGCATCTTGCATATAACCTGCACCACCAACTCAGGAGAATCCTATTTTCTCAAGAGACTTTACAAAGGCCCAGGTACATCAAACACACAGGTGGTTGGATGAAGGCTCAGATTTCACATCACATTTTCAAATCACATGACATATTTCTTTATATTCTGGTACAGTAAAACTTGGTTACAACAGTTGCAACCACAGTAATTACTTTGTTGTAAGCAGAGGTAAGCATAGACCCCTGTCTATGAAGGGTAGAAGGTACAGACTTGTGAGGGGGGAGGGTCAAGGGGAGTTGCAGGGGGAGGGGGCGGTTTGAGGGCATTTAGTCCATTGGAAAAGCATTCAGGGTGAACAAAATTCCCAGAAGAAAATTTCAGAAAAAAATATTGTCAGAAATCCTCCTTGGGAAAATGCCTCAATCATATTGACATTGTGTCATGGCTTCCTCCTGTGATGTGGCTGGGGTGTAGGCACAGACCTGTGAGGGGGAGGGGAGGGGGACAGGGGGAGGCGTGGGCTGTGTCATAGCTTCCCCCTGTGATGTGGCCGCGGGCATACTGGGAGTAATTACCTTGTTATAAGCAAGTTTCTTTACTATAGAAATGTATAGGATAAGAACAGGATATGTCAATAATGCCCATTATAAGCCAGTGCTTATTATATCCATGCTCGTTATAGCCAGGTTTTACTGTACATTGATATGTTAAATGTCTTCAACGATCGTATGAGTATGATAATTGATATCTGTAGAAATAAATTAGAAATAAACAGGTACTTTGTTATATAATCTATCCAGTGTTTTGGTGTATGTCCCTTACTTGACTTTTGTACAAGATATTTAAAATCGCAAGTTAGTAGTATAGTATGTATCGGGATGGGACTATAGCTCAGCTACTGAAATGGTCCAAACCACAAGAGACCAATCACAGGCCTCCATTTGGTCACGTGACTGGAAGTGCCCTACTTAATCGAGCTCTCAGCCAATCAGAGGCCAGCATTTGGTTGCCATGGTAACGTGACCTACTTAATCAACCAATCACAGGCCTCCCTTTTGGCGGGAAATTCAAAAAGGACTGGGAGTGACCTATTTAAGGTGACCTTGACTAGTTACATAACCGGAAGTGATGTCACATAACCAGAAGTGACCTAGTTACATAACCGACGTGATTCAATTTTGTAAAGAATTATTTATAATATATAGATGTTATGAAAAAACATAACAAGTGGAGATGTTTCACATGTTTATTATAAACTGTACACCTTTTTCAAAAATGTTAATCAAATTCATTTTCCAACAGACAATCATGTTCAGTGTCGCTGCTTTGAGAGACATTCATTTCACCCAGCATACGCTGTGTTAATTTTCCCAGTTTAACAGTTAACTCACCTAAACATATAAGATGTTTTTGCATGTGAGGTGAATGGCACAGACATGCTACCTTTGTTTGAGGTGCTTGATCCATTTTTTGGATTTCTCGTCCGACATATTGCTAGATATTAGGAAATGGGTGTAATGAGCTCAACAGGTGTTAGTTTATTGGTCTTGTAGTTCAATATCTTTTCTTTTCACCAGAGACGTATAAACTGTATTCTCAGCGGTGGTATACCAGTAGAAGGAATCAAAAGTAGTACACCGCGGCTACATCTGTATGTAATAGTGTCCTTGTTAGCCTGTGGGAACGCTTTTTTTTCCTTTTACGTAATAATGTAATAATAATAACAATATTGATAGCTCACCGTTGCTAACATACATACAGGATAGTGTTTTCTCTAGTTAGACCGACATAAAGACCGAGGTCTAAGGGTACTAGCATGTAGAAGGCTCCCATGTTATGAGATGGTAATTCCATACCCTCTACATGGACCATATTGTGTGTGAGGGTGTATACTCCGTTTTCTTGTACGACGGGTGGGGATGGTGTGACTTGGACAGCAGCAGCATCAGTAGCAGCAGCATCAGTATCCGTAGCAGCAGCAGCAGCAGCAGCTGTAGCAGCAGCTGTAGCAGCATCATCAGCAGCAGCAACAGCAGTAGCAGTAACAGCAGCAGCAGCAGCAGCAGCAGTAGCGACATCTCCAGCAAGATTAGCGGTAGTCAAAGCTTGTGAAGCAATAGCTGTGGCAGCAGCAGCGACTTCAGGTCTATCTTCTATAGCAGCAGCTTCTACAGCAGCGATGTAAGCAGTAGACGCTATAGCAGCAGCAGCTGCGGCCCTAGTGGCAATAACAGAAGCAGTGTGAACAGTCTCAGATAAAGACATGTTAACTACAGACTGTCGCATGGACTGTGCTTTCAGTATGCTGCTGCTGCTGCTGCTTCTGCTTCTGCTGCTGCTGTGTCACCTGCTGCTGCTGCTCTGCTGCTACTCTACTACTACTGGTGATGCTGCTGCTGCTGCATATAGCTGCTGCTGCTGCCACTCTGCTACTGCTGCTACTCTGCTGCTACTCTACTACTGCTGCTGCTGCTGCTGCTGCTCCTGTTACTGTGGCTGTTACGTGGCGTGAAAAAAACGAAACTTTTTACAGAAATAGATTTTGATCCTCGACTGCAAGGACCGTTCAGTTGTATCACCTGTGGAAAAAGTTTTTTACCATTACAGTGAGTGGCAAAAAGACTACGGAGTAGAATTCAGAGAAGGACTTCCCAGGAAAGAAGATATAGCGAGGGACGAAGAAGCAAAAGAATCTACCCCTCTCCCACCTCATACTCTTTTGATATTGGACAATCTAATGAGTAGTTCGAATCAGCAAGTGGTAGCGGACATATTTACCAAGTATTCGCATCACCGGAACGTGAGTGTGATATACATCACTCAAAACCTCTTTCCAAAATCATCTCAATTCCGGACTATGAGTTTGAACGCTCACTACATGGTCGTTTTCAAGAACCCTCGCGACATGGAACAGATAGCCGCTCTATCTCGTCAGGTGTTTCCATCCCACTCGACCGCCTTGTCTAGTATTTTTACCCATGAGCTCAAGCGACCTCACTCATACCTGCTGCTGGACTTCAAGCAGACAACACCGGATGACCTGAGGATACACTCCTCTCTCACGTCCATATACGACCAGATCACCTTCGTTCCACTAAGCAAGAAGAAAAAGAGGAAGTGATGGCTACTCTTCAGCTGAGAAAACACTTAGGCACTCTGAAACACATGGCTAAGTGGACTGCAAACATATCGTGAACTCTGGAAGTGATGATTTGATCACGACACTGAGCGAAATCTGCCAGAATTTACTGGTGGGAAACATTCCACTCTCCAAGGCTCAACTGGAAAGTCTCCGAGAATCTGCTGACATGTTAAGGATGGTGGCCAAGAAAAGTTTTTCCATCAAAAAGAAGAGAACCGTGTTGGTTCAGGAGGGTAGTTTTATTCTTCCGGGTCTGGCTTTGCCTCTTATAAAAAGCATCCTCCGTGTCTAGAGCTCCTCATTCGTCGCGTCGCCACCACTGCACAGACCGGGAAGGAGAGCAACCCTATAAGCGTTTGGCTCTCGTCAACCCAAGACTTCTTTCTAAGTTTTGAGGACCTATGGATGTGGCACCGGCTTTGGTTGGTGGTCTTCTTCCTACAAGTAGCGCTCTTGCTTCTACTACTTATTCTCCTCATGTTCAACATGAACAGCGCTCCGCATTCTCCACCGACACTGACGCACCAGCTGCTACCATCACCAGTACTACCGGGAACCATCCTTCATTACGGACAGCACCACCACAACTACTACCACCACCACCACCACCACCACCACCACGAACAAAACCCAACATGGCTTATTACCGCAAAAAAGCTGAACAAGGTTTACACTCTAACGCAGCATTACACAAAGTTACACAAAGTGCTACAGTTCGTCTACAGAGACTTGGACGTTGTGTTGAACGACCCTAATTTGGAATCGGGCGAGAAAATGATTAAATACAAGAAGTTGTTGAACAGGTTGCAATTTCTCCTCTCAAACCCAAACAACAGCAACATACCATCGTCAGTAGCTGGTGGTGCTACATTTCCCGTCGAGACTCCGGATGAGCGCATCCTCCGGATGAGCGCATCCTCCGGATGAGCGCATCCGGAGGAAAGTGCTCTACAGCGTTCCAATGAGAAAGCAATCTCAGAGCACTAAATTGTTTGACACGCTGCAACGCTCTGACTTGGTGAAATGTGACGACCAAGGGATGGTGAGTAAGATGTTTGGTAAAAAACCTCCTCCTGAGAGTAGAATAAATATAGTAAAATTATTGGACGACGCCGCCAGATATAGGATGACGGTGAAAAAATGTATTGGCTCGGGAAGATCCCATCGGTGACATGTTCGGAAACCCTCTGTATAAAGAAGGGAATCAAAACATGGACCAGCGCACTTCACAGCAAGCCCTTACTGCAGACAGAGGTACGAAACGTCTAGCAGAGTCGGACGAAAAGAGCGAATTGTACGACATACCCCTTGCTGTTATTTCAGACGTCACTCCTTGTCATTCTAAAGACTACTGCCGTCAACGCACTCATCCCACCCTTAGGAAAAGCAGCAAAGAAAATAAATCGCGTTCTCGCACGGTCCAACTCGATATCACTCCTTCTCGTTCGAAATGGGAAGGGCTAAAGTAACCAAAAAGGACAAAGAGAGAAGACAAGTGGTGTATGAGTACACCAATGTTAAAGCACCTGGTAGTATCACTAGTGTCACCAAATTGCAAAAACATCATTTCCCCGACAGAAACGCGGACACCATAAGAGATGCTTTAGTGTCACTGGACGCTTACACTAAACACAAAATTTGAAAATGGCACCTGCCGACGTTGACTCGGACAACAGGGAAGCTGTTTTTTATCAACGCAATGTCCCTATGAAGAAACAGATGGACAAGAAGGTGGGGAAAAAAAGAACCTGGACGCTTGCATACGGATGTGATAGCTCCCAGGGACAGAGTGAGAATGTTGAGAAGTAAAGGACCCTTCGACAAAGGTCACGAAGGAAACTGGATGAACGAAGTGGTCAACGTCGATAAAAAGTTGGGCAGGAGAGGTTTCAAACTGGAGGATGACAGCGCGGAGATGATAACGGGCGTGTTCTACCCCGAAGAGGTTCAGAAGGTCACCAAGAGTCGTTACGGTAACAGTTACCTGATAGACGAGGTTCTACGCTACAAGACCGTCAACGGTAGGCGTTTAGCTTTCGTACATTGGAAAGGTTACGTCGACAAGTTCAACGAGAGGATTCCTGTCAATAAAATTTCTTAAGAAGAAAAGAAAAAGATGAACATCACCTTACCTAGCAACAGCTCTATGGACTATTACCCTGACCAAACCCTGACTTCTTATAAGACACATTTCCGCTCGCCCTTACTTTTACCGGAGGCTTACGAAGCGGCTCTGAGCGAAATCATACTGCCGACAAAATGGAGTAATGTACTGAAGGAGGATTTCTTCGTTATCTCTCTTCTACGGGAAGACCTATCGTAGAAACAGTCGTCGCGACTGTTAAACAACCGACCTCTGTTAGAGGCACTACTAAAAAGTGGACTGGGAAAAGCTGGAGGAAGATTTGACTCAGGCAGAAACAGTAAGACGAAGTAGTCTAAGAGCGTTAGAGTCACTACGAAAAGTGGACTGGACCAAGTGGCACGCAGACATTGGTAGCGCAGAAAAAGAAGACAGAGAAGAAGACGGAAAAGAAGACGGAGAAGAAGACGGAAAAGAAAGAGGAGAAGGAGGAGGAGGAGGAGGAGGAGGAGGAGGAGGAGGAGGAGGAGGAGAAAGAGGGGGTAGTGTTAGAGTGGTTAGGCCTGTAAGTAGCAATGAGAAAAACGCAACGTCACGTTACACACTCAACTCGAAAGAGGAAGACCTAATTATAGAAAAAAGAGATCCTACCAAAGAGAAAAAAAGAAAAAACTCCACCTCTTAGCACCGCCGATAAAATAGACATGCAAATAAAAAAATTATCGAGAAAGATGGTTAAAGAACTGGAGAAGGACTACAAGATAGAAATGTTGCTGGAGAAAACTCCAAAGAGAGCACCTCGAAAAAAAGGAGCAAAACACATTAGTCGAGAACCTGTTCAAACAGGAAGCGGTTCGCAGTGTACGTAAGGCTGACATCTTCGACGGCTAGACGGCATATATATATGAATGGGTTACAGGGTCCCTCTCTCAGTCCACCGTCAGTCGATGCAACGAGGGGTCGCAATGGCTTACGTGCACGAAAACAGCAAGGAGTGCGCACTTAGCGAGCTCAATCTGCACAGAGTACGACCCACTCAAAAAGTTATCCTCAAGTCCACCTTCGTCGGCCTAGAAACCAAAAATTCTTTGAGCGACGGAAGTAACATCAACTTCACAATCGGCAAGACGCAAAAGTATACGGACCTGAACGAAAACTACCTACATCTCGAATGTAAGGTAGTGAAAGAAAACGGCGACGCTTTCGGAGTTGACAACACATGGCTCCCGTGAACAACTTGGGTCAGGCTCTGTTCAAGGACGTTCAAGTTTCCATCGGAGGTTTCAAACTATCCGGTAACACGGAAACTTACCCCTACAGAGCTTACCTGGAAGGTTTGCTTAACTACGACAAGGGTGTGAAAGAGGGCATCATGACGGCGCAAGGTTGGTACAGAGACACGGCCGGTAAGTTCAACGACCTGACAGACGCAAATGAAGGCTTCGTGGCTCGCAACCTGGCTCATCAACCGAAGCTCATAGCTGGAGAAACAGAGATCAACCTCACTCTGAAACAGGCTTCGCCTAGTTTCTATCTGATGGCCGCTATCGACAGCAAGTACAAACTAAGTATCAGTAAGGCTAAGCTTTACGTGCATCGTGTTGTGGTTGCTCCTTCGGTGTCGGAAACGCACGAGAAGGCCATCATCGAACACGGACCCTTCGACTACCCCATAAACCGGGTGGAAGTGACAACCTACGCCATACCCAAGGGCAACAGAGATCACGCCTACACGGGACAGCTCCCCAAGGCCGTGACCATTTGTTTCTTGGACCACGACGCCTTCAACGGAAATTACAAGAAGAACCTGTTCGAGCTGAAACATTTAAATATCAACTCACTGCAAGTGATCGTGAACGACCAAAATGTTCCCAACGACGCCAACGTCCCCAACTTTGCCGACAAGCAAGCGGTGAGGGAATATCTGGCACTACACACAGAAACAGGGATGTACAAAGGTTCGCGCTCTTGCGATATCAGCTACGAAGACTTCCTGGATGGTAACACGGTGTTCCCGCTAGATTTAACTCCCGACAGATCGCACGACGGTTGCTGGGTCAACCTTATAAAGGCAGGGCAGTTGAGAGTAGAGCGCAGTTTCTCCACCACGCTCACAGCGACAACAACGGTGCTACTCGACTTGGTGTATGACAACATCGTCGAGTTGACCAGAGACCGTCATCCCATCACCGACTACCACATGAACTGAGCTGGTCCACTCGAAGCGTATGAACATGCTAGAAATTGAAAAAGTGTTGAAGGATAACATTCACACGAAAAAACCTGTTTCCTAGGAGTTTTCTCTTGTGACACAATTCCCCATAAAGGACACTTGTTTCGTGAGCAACACAGACCCTCAACATTTACCAGGTCAACATTGGGTGGCGTTTTATGTGTCAAGAACAGGAGAAGTGTACAACTCGTTCGGTTTACCTCTGCCGAGCATAGAGTTTCTATCTTTCGTGAAATGCTCTCTTCCTTTCAAGTGGCAAAGCAACCGTTTTCAACTGCAAGACAACTCTGTGGACCCCTGTGGACCTCATTGCATACATTTCCTGATAGAAGCGTGTCGGACAAGGAATCCGAAAAGATGTGTCATGCAGATGAGCAGAAACCAGAAGTTGAGCGATCGGAGCGCGAGTCAAAAACTCGCGATGTAGACGTAAAAGAAAAAAAAAAAGGGTGCCACACGCAGGAAGAGCTCATGAATTTGGCTGAAATGATTTTCAAACGGTCGGAATTAGCGGAATATGTTGAGTAAGCTCAGAAACTGTGAAAGCAGTGACACGAAGTTTTGCGGTCTTTTGCAATGTCTGTCGAAAAAACTGAGAAAATGACTTCTCCGTAAAAAAAAAATCTTTTTGTTGAAGACATGTACTTATGAAAAATCGACTTGAAAAGAATAAAAATATATGAAACATCTACTTGTTGTGTTATTTCAATAAAAGAAATAGCGTCTATCCGCGTTGGAACTATAGCGGTCTACAAGAGTAGAATCACAGGTCTGCATTCGATAACGTAATAAAATTCTAAAAGGGTTTCATTTTTTTTGCAACCAACCTCTTCAAGCGACTTCTCTTCTCAAGTTAATCTTTTTTTTTTAAATACCAGAGGCCCGCCGCCGGTAGTTTACCGGTATTACCTTTGGTTCTATCTCGGTAGTACTTATATAAACATGTGTAGGGGTTTCATATGCGTATAACGCGAACACAGGTTCCAAATTCGGTTTGAATGCAACAGGTTTTTATTCGATCACAGCCTCAAAAGTACACGAAGGTTTCTACTCGGTTCACTTGGTCTTTCAACCATTCGAAGACACACAGGATTCTATCGATAGTTCGAAGTCTTAGCAATACCTGACAGTCAAGCCCTGAGCCAGCATGGCTGGTGCAGGAGCCATAATGTGGGAGGGGTGTAGGTGACCCTATCAAAGCGAAGGTACGAAAGGTGTGGGTCAGAGCTCGTCCTGGGACAAACTCCCTGAGGTAGCCAACCTCGGCCTCGGCCGCTATCGACAGCAAGTACAAACTAAGTATCAGTAAGGCTAAGCTTTACGTGCATCGTGTTGTGGTTGCTCCTTCGGTGTCGGAAACGCACGAGAAGGCCATCATCGAACACGGACCCTTCGACTACCCCATAAACCGGGTGGAAGTGACAACCTACGCCATACCCAAGGGCAACAGAGATCACGCCTACACGGGACAGCTCCCCAAGGCCGTGACCATTTGTTTCTTGGACCACGACGCCTTCAACGGAAATTACAAGAAGAACCTGTTCGAGCTGAAACATTTAAATATCAACTCACTGCAAGTGATCGTGAACGACCAAAATGTTCCCAACGACGCCAACGTCCCCAACTTTGCCGACAAGCAAGCGGTGAGGGAATATCTGGCACTACACACAGAAACAGGGATGTACAAAGGTTCGCGCTCTTGCGATATCAGCTACGAAGACTTCCTGGATGGTAACACGGTGTTCCCGCTAGATTTAACTCCCGACAGATCGCATGACGGTTGCGTATAACGCGAACACAGGTTCCAAATTCGGTTTGAATGCAACAGGTTTTTATTCGATCACAGCCTCAAAAGTACACGAAGGTTTCTACTCGGTTCACTTGGTCTTTCAACCATTCGAAGACACACAGGATTCTATCGATAGTTCGAAGTCTTAGCAATACCGGACAGTCAAGCCCTGAGCCAGCATGGCTGGTGCAGGAGCCATAATGTGGGAGGGGTGTAGGTGACCCTATCAAAGCGAAGGTACGAAAGGTGTGGGTCAGAGCTCGTCCTGGGACGAACTCCCTGAGGTAGCCAACCTCGGCCTCTTATATACCCTGAGCGCGGACCAAGCAGTGTCGACGTGGCACTCCTCCGTAGCGCCGTCTGGAGTGCCCTGCCTGGCTCCGCTACCGGATAACCGAAAGGACATGGCTGAGGTGTTGCCACCTAGTGTCCATTGGAGGCACTTACCGCTCTGACTCCACGGACCTTATATGTATACGTATTATTCGTGCCCCTACATCACCCCTACCAGATTATAACAAGGGTCGAAATACATCTGATATAATATAATATACTCGAATATAGGAGAATAATATCAGTGTACATGATGACAATACCGGGGTACATTCAAAGGTACGACATACGTTTTACACATACATGTAGAAAGTACAATTTTAGATTTAGACTGACCTGTTACACCAAACAACACTTACATCTCTATGTACATAACAGGGATCTTACAGATCCAACACCATAACGACAAGATAGATACGTGAGTATCCATCTTTAATAAAGATATGAATATATACGAATATATATGTTCTATACTATTTCTAACTACAGTGATCACAGATCTGTATGGTTTTTGTTGAGATACAATATTGATTACTACATTAATCATATTGAGGTAGGTTAAGAGTGCACGATATGTGACTTTTTAGGACGGAATGACACAGAAGTAATGGCTCGAAAATATTTATGTGGGCGAACCGTCCCTGGAGAGGTAATTACGTGAACTATTGGAATTATAAAATACATGGAACCAACATAGGTGTGACATTAACTCTTATAACCAAGGAATGTAGTAATATTAGCCTCCACATGAGGTAACCGATATATGACTCTATATCCTAACAATAGATATACTCTCGAAATCCGAGTACCAGTTATTATGTCCAAAAAGAAAATTTTTGGAGATAAAGGTAGGTATCGAACACTATGTACAGTTTTGGTTCGAATCATAGTATACAGTATAAGTTATACTCCTTAAAGTATGAACACCTTTTTCATTTTTTTATTTTTTTTAGACAACGAAGACATTTCTTGACAATTATGCATTTCACACCTGGTTTATGTTATTTTTTCCTCGAATCATGACCTCAATCATGGACGTTTTATAATACGAACACAATTATTAAGATATCATCTAAACATCATTTGCACAAGTCATCAAAAACACAACTGAACAAACGAATATTCAAATTATCTTATAAGTCCTTCATCAAGCCCTGGAGCTCTTTGAGGGACCCACTCCATTGGGTGAGTCCTATCCCGAATACTCGAATGAATTTAACCTTCAGCGCCTTCAAAGTGTTGGCCTGATTGTCCAAGGTGTCCTCAGCAGTTTTCTGGAAGGCACGAGCCGTTGAGAGTTCCCTCTTCGATTGTTCCAGCTGCTTGGTGAGTTCGATCACCTTATCTGGCTCCGACTGTGCGTCAATCCGTTGTTGTTCGAAGATCTGCCTCAGTCTCTCGACCTCCTTGCCCTGCATGGTGATGGCATAGTCGGCTGATGCCCTTGCCACACAGGCGGCATATCGCTGCATGCCAGCTAGGTGTTCATGCAGCCATGGTTCATATAGCTCCTTATGCAACACTGCATCAGGAGCCTTCACAGGCTCGAAGTAGTCCTTTGGAAACTGTACCCTCGGACGAATGTTCTCACCACTTATCATCAGTTCATACCACCTATTCGGATCAACTGCCGGTTCTTCACGAACGTTGGGCCTAAAAGGCACGGTGGCTGTGGTGGTAGTGGTGGTGAGCCCGGTGTCAGCGACAGTTGCTGCTTTCCCTCCTCTAGTAGTTGTCGTTGGTGTGGTGGTAACTGGGTTCGAAGTGGTCACTGGAACCGGGTCCACCACTGACTCAGTTTGCATGAATGATGAATTCGCACTAGTAGCAGGGGTCTTACGCCCCACCGACTTTGTAGAACTGTCAGCCTTCGGTTTCACCTCGTCTACTGCCTGAGGAGTGAGAATGGTGGTCGTCACCACCAAGTCCTTTTTCCCAGGCAGCACAAAGTGATCCGAATCCCCCATTTCCACGTTCCAGGAGTCCGGTTGGCGAAGGGCATCCTCTACAGAGATACCCGTGGGGAGATTTTTGTACGGATCCCTCTCAGTCTGTACTTCCGGACCAGGGGAGTTCATCGAAGGGTACTCAGCCCTGCTAGCCAGGTTACCAGGAGTCAGAGGACGAAGGGTTTGTAGTTGGGACCGACCCCTGGGGGCCGAGAAGTCTGGACCATAGTCAGGACGCAAGTCCTGTAGTGGGGACCGGTGCTCAATCGTTGTCGCGCGCCCTCGTGCTGCAGTTGGAGCCCTCGGAGCCGGAACCTCCGATTTGACCTTTTTACAGTCAGGTTCGGAAGTGGCTGGACTCCTGGTTTCACTTCGTTTCCCCGTAAGGGGTTGGCCGCTCTCCAGTCGTACAACTCCTGGTACAAGGTGCTGTTCAGGTCCAGTCGACCACGTCGATCTGCACGCTGGAAGACAGCTGACTGCTTCGAATTCCTGGTCACCTGGACCTTTCCGAATTGGAAGGTCTCAATCGTGATGCTGTCGAACTTTACTTTGGCTAGGCCTGCCACCAGGGTTGCACGGAGATCTCCTACGTTCTTTCTGGCCAACATCATGGCTTGGCCATGACCTTGTATCAGGTGTCATTCTGCCTCTTCGGGTGGTCCACAGTCCCGAACACTTTTTGTTTGCTTTGCCAGTGTCAGCGCAGACGTACATCGCACGATGGTGCATGTGGCATTCAACCAGATGCCGCATGAATCGAAGACAAGTAGGCATGGGGCGGTTCTCGTTTGCAAAGTAGGTGCGAAACGAATCGAATGGACAATCCTCCCTCACCCCTTCCTTGTACCGGCCATAGCCCATCGAATTTTGGGGCGTCCCTCATGGTTGTAGTAGGACTCGGGGAACTGTTTTCGATCATGCAGCCGATTGAACCAGTTTTCTGTCCATGCGAAGGTACTGGGTGAAGTCATATTGGACCTCATCCATTCCTCGTCATCAGACAGCCCCTCATAGTCCGTTGCTTTGGGACAGGAATACATATCCCTGGATCGTTTGCAATGTTCCATGCATTTGGGCCTAAATTTCTTGAAGCCCCCGGTGGCATTGCGCCAGATCATCTCTTCCGCCCGAGAACTTGGAACGTCTACTGAGGCGTTTACCCCAGCAGCTGGAGGGGGCGAAGAAACCACAGGTGACGTGTTCGAATGCCCCGATTCGGAGGACGTAGATGGGGATACAGGTATGGCAATCTGCACTGGAGTCTTGGTCGGGGTTGTTGGAGGGGTCGAAAGCGTCTTGGCAGGTGCCCTAGGAGGCGTCGAAGGAGTTGAGGCCGTACTGGATACCACATCCACCAACCTCACAGTTGGAGACATATTAATCGCAGTAGTTTGGGGAGGCAAAGGATGAGGGAGACAGGGCTGTCATGCCTCACTCTTCTTTGCCTTCCGTTTCTGGCTCTTAGAAAGTTCGAATGGGACCTCCTCCACATCCGAAGCGTCGGACAAGGACCGTCCCTTTTGCTGTGGATTGGGGTTCTTCCGGGACTGGGCTCGAGTCATTGGAGTTCTGGGGGCAGCTTGCATAGCTTCCAGAGTTAACCGTAACTGTTCATTGGCTGCCCTGAGTTCATCGGATTCTCTGACCACCTGAGCATAACGAGCTTCCTGCTCAACTGATCCTGAGGTATCCGAATTGATCTCCATCGGAGTCAACTTCACGATAGCTGGATCCTTTTTGAATGGGACTGGTGAAGGTCCCGGAGCTTTCAGAAGAGATTCGGATTGAGACTCAGCGGTCCCAGTGGTAGTAGTTGGTTCTTCGAATGACGTTGTATGGGGAGTACTCGAAGAGCACTCGGACCGAGCGAGGGCAGGTTCGGATACTCCAGACATGGACGGAGTAGATGGAGGAGTACTAGTTTTGGAAGTTTTACGACTACCTCTGGTTTTGGTGAGTTTCTTTTTCTTCCCCTTTGTACTCGTGGTGCTCCCATCACTTGAGGGCACTGATTCCTCCATTTGTTTGGCTCGTTGGAGATTCCGAAAGTTCGTACCACATCGCAGTAGGATCTGTCCAAAGATCTCGTTTTTGTAGGCACCCCGGATGGCTCCCTCGTAACTCTCTAGCCAACTCCCCTCGTGGTGGTAGAACTCGTGTTCTTCCAGCTTGTCCAGCACCATCGCCATGAGTGTGGGATGGAGCTGCAGCGAGGTGTCGAATGGCGGGTCGCACTCCAGCACTTCCATGAGTTGTTGCTGGGCTAGCGAAACTCGTACGAAGTCTTCCATCTCTTTGTCAGACACTGCTTGAATGGGCAATTTCTGACTTACCTCCTCCAACTCCGGCATCTCGTCTTCCTCCTCATCACCTGCTGCGTTGAGCCGGGTTGATGTGGAATTGTCAATGTCCTTCGAAGCAACACGTTTTGGGGTATTGCGCCACGGCAACGGCCCCAGGTTGACTGTAGCCGGGGGTGGCATGGCCATGCTGTCCCGCTCAGCCGTCGAATAGGAGCCGATCCCCGCCACACGGACGGTAACTGCACTCCCGGTGGATTCGGAGACGGATTCATAATCTGATTCCTGAGCATTGTCGAATTGGCCATCATCCATCCCGAACAGATCTAGCTCGTCGGACTGGAGGCCCTCACCGGGGGTGTACTGCTCCTCCATCGAAGTCGAAAGTTTTCAACGAAAACGAAGTTTAAAATTGAAGATTTGCGGAGTACGAAGCTCCGCGTGTCCAAATGACACTATGAGCGGGAACTAACCAGGTTGGCGCGTATTATGATGTGGTTTTGGAGACTTTTGGTCGATAACAAGACCCTTCTTCCTCCTCCTTTGCCCTGCAGCGTCCGCGCGTCTTCTTGGCACTGATCCAATATGGCGACCGCCCTTCTTGTCTCGCGATGTCACGCCCGCCGCGGGAGCAAAGGTCAACCAATCAGCGTTCATGCCTCACCGGATAGCCCTTTTCTAACGGATAACGCGGCGGGAGACGCTCGCGTTTCCCGCCACTAATCGAATGGGTAGCTCACCGGAGTGTAATCTTTATTGAGTCAGTTCTACAGGATCAGGGGTACCACCAATCATGAATTCTTCAGGAGTGTAGGCAAATGTCATTACGGGTAACATAAGAATACCCGCCGGATAGATCCGTCTGCCACCCTCGGGGACGTTCATGATCAACACGCGCCCTAGTTCTGCTCACTCGACAGCAATTAGGTCTGTACTACCATCATGGGATCGAAACTTCTTGTTGTGTATACAAATTAGGTCACAGCAGTCCCCCGGTTATGACGTGGACTGCGCCTTAACCCTACCTTGGGTTCTTTAGACCTGGTCGTCCGGGAAGATTCGACAGGATGTCCAGTAGTCAATTGGACAGCCCTCCTCCCCTTCAGACCTTCATTTGCCGAGACTTTTTTTACGCACTTTTTATCCTTCTTGCTAGAAGCTCGAATTGGTAAATATTTTTTAGGCCTACCCCGGCCCGCTTTAATTTACCAATACCAGGAGGCATAGGTTTCTTCTCATCTGAGGGTATCACTAGTTTCCTAGGTCTACCAGGACCACGTCGTTCCGGGGTGGTCGCTCTCCGCTCAGTGTCCTCTGACTTCGAATGCTCTCCTGACTTCGAATGCGCTGAAGCATCACCCTGCCACCGACGTAGACGAGCTACATTGGATTTATACAAGCGTCCCAACAAGGATTTGATCACCACTGTAGATTCTGAAACAATCCGAACCACAGTAAATGGACCATCCCAGTTGGGTGACAGCTTCAACTGCTGTAGGGGGTCGTGTAGCCTAACTACTTCATCCCCTACTCGAAAGGACCTAAGTTTCAAACCTACGTCATAGCCCACTTTTTGCCATGAAGCAGATTTGCTTAGCTCACATCGAACCATCTCGTATGCGGACTTGAATTGATCCCTCAATGCCTCCACGAACATCACCTGACAGGGTATTTCAGCGTTTATCCCAGCTACGCCAAACACCAAGTCAGCAGGCATAATCAAGTCCTCTCCGAATACTAACAGATTGGGGGAACAACCGGTGGAAGCATGCACCGTACTATTATAAGCATGTACCACAAACTCGCATTGCTCGTCCCAATCATCCATCTGACTGTTGACCAGAGGCTTCAGGACTTGTATCAAGGTTCTGTTGAACCTTTCTACTTGACCATCAGACTGAGGCCTGTACGGATTCGTTCTGGTTTTGCATATAGCAAGGTTATGGCACATTGCTGCCCATAACTCGGATTCGAATTCTCTGCCTTGATCACTATGCAACATCAAGGGTACGCCTAGATGAAGCACCCAACCCTTTACAAATGCACGAGCACATGTATGAGCCTTATGATCTTTCAGAGGAAACACTCTAGTGTACTTCGAATAGTAGTCAGAGATCACCATCATGCACGTGTTTCCATCAGGAGTGGTTTTAAGGCCACTAATGATATCAACCGATATGCGTGCAAATCTAACTCCCCAAAGCTCTTGAGTTAGTGGCAACTTCCCCAGGCCTTCACCTGGTTTGCTCAGACAACAATCTGGACAAGTAGAGATCCACCTAAGCAGATCTTTACTCATGCCAGGCCAGTAATACCTTCTGGAGAGTCGCGCAAGGGAGCGCTTCTTTCCAAAATGTCCACTGGTCTGGTGTCCGTGTACGAAATACATGATATCCCTTCGCATAGCTGTGGGTATCACGATTTGCCGAATTTTCGTCTTGTACGGTGTTATCTTCCACCTACATAAGATACCGTCAACAACAGTTAGCTCAGACCATTGAGCAAGTAGCTGTCTCATTTCCCGGTTCTCAATCGAAATGGCTGGTCTTTGTGGTTGGGCACCACTGGAGACCTGTTCTATTAGTCTTGACATGACAGCATCACCCTTCTGGAATTGCCTGATAGTTTCTGTGGACCATTCCATTGCTTTAGAATGTCCTACATCATACGGCATTCGATCTCCAGCTATTACAGCGTTATGGGCTCCACAATCATCACAATCCATTCTAGAACATTTCCGTATGGGTCTTCTCGAAAGGGCGTCAGCATTGATATGCTTGCTCCCTGCTCTATTTTGGATTTGGCTATTTTCCAACCCGAACTTGGACAAATGGGGTAGCCATCGACCGATCATTCCTTCTGCTTCCTTAAAGTTCAACAGCCACCTTAAGGAGGAGTGATCTGTCCGTAAAGTAAAGTCACCTCCCCAAAGGAAGTGCTTAAACTTCTTCGTATACACCACTACCGCCAACAATTCGCGCTTAGTGGTACAGTAATTCCTCTGAGCCTTATTGAGGGTATTACTAGCGAAAGCCAGTGGCACTTCTATCCCCCCTTGCATCTGGGACAGAGCAGCACCTATACTGTCGTTACTGGCGTCTGTGTCCAGTATGAAATGTCCATCAGCTGTTGGATATTTCAAAACTGGGGTGGTTCGAAATAGGTTCTTCACGGCTTCGAATGCTAGATCTTGTTCCGGACCCCATGGGAAAGGCTCCTTCCTTCTACCCGGAGTCCAGTGAGCTAGAGCCTGCATAGGCTGAGCTATTCTGGCATACCCCGGTAGGAAGTCCCTGTAGTAACTACAGAAGCCCAGAAAGGACCGTATGTCTTTAGGTCCCTCTGGCTTTTCCCATTCCGACACAACATCCAGTTTCTCAGGATCTGCTTTAACTCCCTCAGTGGATATTATCCGACCGAGATAGTTAATGGAAGTCCTAGATAGGTGACACTTCTTTGGTTTCAATTTCAAACCATTGGTTATCAACCTCTCGAAAATTTTGACTAGAGTAGCCAGGCACGATTCGAAGGTCTTCCCAAAGACAATTACGTCGTCCAGGTACACCAAACACTCCTTCCACAACAGATCACTCAACAGAGATTCCATCATGGCTTCGAATGTTGCAGGGGCGTTACACAATCCGAACGGCATCACATTGTACTGGAAAAGACCGACATGGCTCGAAAAAGCTGTCTTTTCCTGATCCTCTTCCTTCATTCCAACCTGCCAGTATCCGGATTGCAAATCCAGCGTACAGAACCATTGGTTTCTGCCCAGGGAATCAATAGTCTCGTCTATACGGGGGAGAGGATAGGAGTTTTTCTTAGTACAACCATTCAATTTTCGATAATCGATGCAGAAGCGAATTGTGCCGTCTTTCTTAGTCACCATCTGAACAGGACTGGACCAGGGGCTAGTGCTGGGAACAATCACCCCTAATCTCAGCTGATCAGCGATTTCCTTCTCGGCCATCAATTTCTTCTTCAAAGGTAGGCGTCTGTAAGGGATTTTGAAAGGTACAGCGTCCTCTGTAGTGATGGAATGTAGCACCATATCAGTTCGCCCCAAACCAGTGGGCTCCCCGAAGGCTGCATCATATTCCACCAATACCCGTCTCAACTGATCTTTCTGGTCCCCCGTCACCAAGCTCGAATCGTCCACCAACTTCTGAAGTTCCGGACGCAAATCGAACATCCCTTCAAGGTTCGGTTTGGTATCTTCTGAGAGAATACTGGTGCTTGCCTGTGCAACGATCACCTGCCCCACGGGAGTACCTTTCATCAGATAACGGACTTCACCACCAGGATTCGAAATAGGAATTAAATTCCTGCTGCCACTGCCTACGAAAGTATCTGCAATCTCGGAAGATACTGTCACTCGAAAACAGCACATCACATGTCTGTCCTGGGGGTGTCTTAACCGTCTGTACCACCGAGGCTACAGAAGATACCTTCCTCAACACGCATTGCACGGCCACCTTGTACGGATGTTCTATCTTTAGCATCCCCCTACAAGGTTCCAACATTGCCCCGTACAACGCAGCGAAATCTAATCCGATGATGCCATCATCACTCAGATCAGCAATAGTAGGTGACAGGAGATAATCCTGTCCACCTATATTGATTTCGAAAAATGCTTTACCAAACGTCTGCATGCAGCTACCGTCGGCCGAATGAGCTTTTACCCTCGTTGTGAAGTTATCTGGTTCATCGGCTACAAGGTCATGGAATCTCTTAGAGATCATGGAGTGACTAGCTCCAGTATCCACTAGGAATTCCGCAGACCTTCCATTCACTGCTACAGTCAAATACCACCTCTTCCCATCCAGTGGTGATGGGTTAACGGTGAAACGTTCGAAATCCTTAGTGACACCAAGATCTACTCCCCGTCGTTTCAAGTGCTTCAAACAGGGATGATCCGGGGACAATCGGGCACTGCTGACTACTTCCAGCTCCTGTATCCAATTCGCCGCTTCCCCAGTACTTCCTCCTCGGATGTCTACTTTTCTGGGTTCATTGGACATACTTAGAAGGGACTGATCAGGCCCCTCCTCTAAGCTTCCAATCTCTACTGCACCTGGGACTTCCTCGCTTGCACCGCTGGCGATAAGCTGGCTTTCATTCACCTTAGGGGTCACTACCTTGCCATCCCGAGCAACCCCCTCTAGTTTTCCGTTTTCTTCTCCTCAGGCTTTGGTACCGGCTTCTCAGCTGGGCATTCTGCAGCAAAGTGTCCCAGGGCCTGACACCTGTAACACTTCCTAGTGGTCTTGTCCACTCTCGGCTTCGAATTCCTCCCTGTTGATTGCTGGTTTCCAGACATCAAGTCAGTCAACCTTAACAAAAGTTCTTCCATAGAACTGGGAGTTGAGGATGTAGTCGAAGGTGCGCTTGTAGCTCCTGGGGTCACAGGTGGTGTTTTCCTGTCAGCCTTCGGATAGCGCTTCGAATTCGAATTGGAATAAGATTTGCCGCTGTTCTTTTGAGCAACTGCGCCAATCTCCTCCTCCCTTCCAGAATCACCTTCCTCTGTATCAGAGGCTGGTGGGTCTTGTACCATACTGGAAGTTCTCGAAAGTACTCTCGAAGATAGCAGATGCCGTTTCCTGTCATAGTCTTCTATGGCCATGAACAAATCAGTGAGAGAAGTTCCAGCCTTCCAACTATCACATGCTGCGGTCCGTTCATCAGAATCCCTTAATCCCTCAAT
The DNA here is from genome assembly GCA_947462335.1 of Harmothoe impar. Classification (NCBI taxonomy): domain Eukaryota; kingdom Metazoa; phylum Annelida; class Polychaeta; order Phyllodocida; family Polynoidae; genus Harmothoe; species Harmothoe impar. The sequence goes on from OX381708.1 coordinate 2,102,505, forward strand.
GAATTGCGAGAACAAATCATCTAGAAACTGTAAGTCATCTAACTGCCATCTTGGTCTAGCCCTTTGCAAGAGAGCTTGCAATTCTAGACCGAACACACGGTGCGACTCGTTTGGTTTTTGAGTCCGTTTCCGAAACAATCGAAGCGGATCCTCATTACCCACATTACCGATCAGATAACTGGCGTATTCCACCAATTGGGTAAACGATCCGGCACCATGCAGTGTTCTCCATCTCGAAACAGCTAGCTTGCCGGGGCCATTTCTCAATGCCCGAAGAAGCTCGTCCAACGATTCCTCCTCTGACCACCGATTATACCTCATATCGTCCATGAAGTCTGCAAACCAGTCCTGCCATGGCTGTCTGCCTGTGAACGGAACCGGAGTGCTTGCAGTGCGTCTAGCAGCGTTGTGGTTGTCTCTGTGCAACAGAAAAGACTGCTCAATGCTCCAGTCAACGATATCAGCATTATCAGCTTGTCTGCTAACACAGTCAACTCCCATTTCAGCAATGCAGGGGTTCGAATCATAAATCAATTTCATCCCAGGGGACATTGATTCGCGTCGAGAGACTCGTCTACCTGCATTTGTAGGAGATCTCCCTGACCTCCTTGAGGGCCCACTCGAACGCTCGTTCGGATCGGATCTCGAAGATCCATCATTCAAACCCGGACGGCTTGGTCTCTCTCGAGAGCTCGAACGGCTGGGAGGATTTGAATAGTCGTCATCATATGACGTTGGGCGTTGGTCACGCCGTGAAGATCTTCCATCCGAATCACCTGTATCAATGGTCACCCGTTTCGGTCTCCCCCCGGTTGAGGCAGCGGCACCACCCCCACCAGATGCCGAGTTGTATATGCCACCACTGACATGATCGAACCCCGAATGGCCACTTCGAGTTGACTCCTCTTCTCGTTTCTTCTGTAAATCTTTCACTTCCCGGATCAGACGATCCTTTTCTTCCATCATCGCCTTGGTTGCCTCTCGGATCGTATCATGGAGCTCGTCCTAATCTTGTATGGTCTTATCTTGACGTTGTTCAAGAGCCTCAGTACGTCGCCGCAAGACATTCTGCTGATGAGAGAACTGGTCTTCCATATGTTCCAGTTCCGCTTTCGTTGTGTCTAAGCGGTTCTGTTTCTCCATTGTCGCCCCGTCTAAATCTTCATTCTTGTTTCGGAGCTGTACCAACCGATGACTCAAAGCTTCAAACTCTTCATTCATCCTGTCCATCTCTGCAATCCTTGCTTCCTCGAATCGATTCTTCTCTTCGGGGAAATGACGACGTGTCACTTCCTGCCGCTGGTGTCGTTCAGCATGCAGCATGCTCATGCCCTGTGTTGGCATAGGAGCAATGTGCCTCTTCGAACCGCCAGTTTCAAACAAAGAATCCTCTAGGTTTGACCCCAGATCTTTTCGAATAGTATCAGGATTGCCTCTCCTTGGTTCTGGTGTCGAACTCGAACGGCTTGGCCCATAGTGTTTCTCAAGGGCTGCTACCACCTCCGGATCCGGACTCGAAATAGGATGAAGGGACGCTCCACCCTTTGCCTGTTCAGCCATGTTCACCCTAACCAACTGTGCTATTCTGTGTTTCACCCGAACTGGTCACGGCACCAATGTAGGGGTTTCATATGCGTATAACGCGAACACAGGTTCCAAATTCGGTTTGAATGCAACAGGTTTTTATTCGATCACAGCCTCAAAAGTACACGAAGGTTTCTACTCGGTTCACTTGGTCTTTCAACCATTCGAAGACACACAGGATTCTATCGATAGTTCGAAGTCTTAGCAATACCGGACAGTCAAGCCCTGAGCCAGCATGGCTGGTGCAGGAGCCATAATGTGGGAGGGGTGTAGGTGCCCCTATCAAAGCGAAGGTACGAAAGGTGTGGGTCAGAGCTCGTCCTGGGATGAACTCCCTGAGGTAGCCAACCTCGGCCTCTTATATACCCTGAGCGCGGACCAAGCAGTGTCAACGTGGCACTCCTCCGTAGCGCCGTCTGGAGTGCCCTGCCTGGCTCCGCTACCGGATAACCGAAAGGACATGGCTTAGGTGTGGCCACCTAGTGTCCGTTGGAGGCACTTACCGCTCTGACTCCACGGACCTTATATGTACACGTATTATTCGTGCCCCTACACATGTTACATAATTATACATACCAGGTGGTGCTGCTGGTGTGGTCAGGTGACCCCCACAGAGCTGTATAAAAGGTGGACTGCTTCCCATTGGAAGCCAGTCAGGTTTTGGGACTGTTGAGGCAAGACCACCCTGCACTCTGGGTTTAACACTATGTTGTAGCGTTACTTCCCTGTATTATTGCGATCCTGATCTGATCACTGTATAACTGCTGGTTCTACTAGTAAATAATACTCAAGCATTCTCCTTTCAATAAAGTCGCCGTATTTCAAAGTCTAATTCTACCTTGTCTGGTATTTTGTTCTCATGCGTTCACACTAGTAGTACTAGACCAACTAAATTCCCTTGCAATATTGAAAACATTTGGTTGAACTCTTAATGAATAATAATGAGTGTGCTAATAATCAGAGAATGATAAACACATCTATGTCCTTTAAATTTTAGCTTATCATATTCTTGAATCATTATTTGTGGAACACCCCAGGTCAACAGCCGCTGTGCACTAGAAGTACCATTTTCATGAATATTAAAGAGTATACATATGGGATAATGAAAATATGTCTATTCTGTCATGAGCAGCATGCCATGAGCTACATTTTGGTACCAGTTTTATGTTTGTATCCCAAATATTAAGGAAGTGGTGTCAAAAATACTGTTTTCGCTGATATCTCCGATTCAATGGATAAGATTTGTAACCAGCCAATGTCATACGTAATGAATAATTCTAAAATGCAACAACCCCTTTTTCCTACAGCCAGCCACAATTTAATTTAATCTCCATTATTAGTACTTTAGCTTGTTTTATTTGTGATTTAGTCATTGCGTAAGTCAAATATTGTGAACTTTTAAAAATAAAAATCAAGATGTTCATGAATATTTAATACATGCAAATGAGATAATTATTACATTAGGCATTGGAGTCAAAGGGCTATCTCTGGGCTTCAATTTGGTTTGAGTCTGACATTCCTAACTTAATAATTAAGGAAGCAGTGACCATAAATAGGTTGTTGGGAGGAATCCTAGAAATTGATGCGATTCTGAACATGCTACCACCCTCATGGTCACACCCACACATGAATCAAGTGCAGATAAGTGGATTAATATAGCTCATATACATGGGTATCAAGAAAAAAGGGTCTTACAAAATCCCCAGGTGGGTGCAGGGTTTCCCTATCTGGACCATGGACCATAATGCGAGTCCTTACAGTGCAAAGGGGTCAGCTACGCTGAATTTCAACCTGTCTGGAGGGGGGAACAAAAAATGTGGATCTCCTCCTTTCTACTTTTTATTGGCCGAACCTTAAATGATTGTGTTCTTGTGAGGCATGCTTTCGTACTGCAGAAGCAATAAATAGTCTTTAAAATTGATTACAAATGATTTTCTGGATAGGGGGTTTGATACTTAGGGATCTTTTGTAGGGCAGCCACTAGAGGGGTAGGTTTCGAATCAGTCTTGGTTGGGGTTTCTTTGAATCAGCATCCACTTCAGATTTCACTGGGGTTTTAGCTGCGGCCTTCTTCAATTTCTTGTGCTGGGCCTCAATGAGTTTGAATGGCTCTTCTGTGTTAGAAGCTGGCTCGCGACTACTCGGCATAAGAGCATAGAAGTTTGAGGAGATAAAGGAGTGGCTAGCTCCTGTATCTACTAAAAACTCAGCCGCCCTACCGGCCACCGTAACAGACACATACCACCGCTTCCCTCCCAAGGGTGACGGATTCACAGTGAAGCGTTAAAAGTCCTTCTGAGCAGCCAAATCTAACCAATGTTTCTTAAGAGGATCGAAACACGGGTGATCCAGGGAAAGCTGGGTACCCCCTACCCAAACGGTGTTCTCGACATCCGTCACCTTCTTGGGCCTCCTGCCTCATTGCCGGGCAACTGTTGGACCGAGATATCCATTAGGCTGGTGTCCGAACTGCTCAAGTTCGCACCCGCTCCTAACTTCATTTCTCTCCTAGGGACTCCACTAGGCTCTACCTCTCTGGTATGCTCGATCGCCAAGCACCGCTAATACTTGGCAGTTTTCCTGTTGACCTTCATCCTAGACTGCTGAGCCCCTTCTATGGAAGTTGTCATCTTTTCAAACAAAGCCGTAAAAAATGAGGCATCCATGACCGGTGCCTTTTTCTGGGAAGGCTCCTTCTTTAGTGGAGGGTTCCCTTTCCCCTCCGGTTTCTTGCTCCGCCACACAGGTTTAGAGGTTTTTCCATTCCTCTTAAACTGTGCGGCTAACGCAGTAGCATCCTCCTCACTATCCTCGTCCTCTGATAGGTCCGGCGACCTATCCAGGATCGCCGCTGCTCATAGCGGAACACGATCCCCAAGAAGCGACTTCTTGAGAGCATGTATCTTGATGGTCTTTAAAAGGTCATCCAAGGAGGTATCAGCCCTCCAGGTATCATACACAATGTGTTGTACCTCCGGATCTCTTAGTCCAGCTACGAACTGTGAGAACAACTCCTAAGAAAATAAGGCATCACGGATCCCCGAAGATGGGTGTACCTTTTTCAGGAGTCTCATCAAGGCTAGACCAAACACCCTCGGGGCCTAGTTCTTCCCCTGGACCCGCTTCTTGAAAGCGACCATGGGATCTGTCCGAGCGGAACCCCCGAACAACATAGTGCATGTTTCCACCAGTTGTTTGAATGTTCCCCTCGGCCCACAATCATCCTTCCAACGGCAATGAGGCCATCTCCCATCCGTAACCCCTTACAGATGTATGGAATAACCTCACTCTGGTCCCATCCACTGTGCTCCACTCTCCTCTACCGTAGCGCCAAGCCACTCCTCCTAGGAGTTTTTCTGCCAATAAGGACTAGGTTCACTAGCAATCCGCCGAGCTGCGTTGGTCGAGCCCAGGATCTCCGACGTGATGGACAAACATTTTATGACCGCTGCCGAAGCGTCGGGCTGAATTCCCACGTTGTGCAACCCAATCCCGGCTATAGCTGGATTGGTATCGAACAGCTCCTGCATGGCTGCACTCAACAGGGACCGCCTAGGAGTCTTTTTTAGACTCCTTCCACCTCCTGCGGCTGGCGGGTTCGTCTGCCCCTTCAATCAATCCAGATAAGCCTGGTACGTTCCGTACGCAACTATCTCCTTCGTCGGATCGATCCCTTGGTTATACCACCAATTCTTCTCAGTATCAGACATGTATTGACACTGTTGGGACAAAGCCGTCAGGAACTGATGCTCTGCCTTCTCTTTTTCAAGTAGTTTGGCCTGGTCCGAGGCTTCCTGTTCCCGCCGGGCCTCCTCCACCTTAACCTTGCAAGCTTCCCCAGCCGCCTTCAAACCCTCTGCTAGGGCTCTCAGCATGGCTGCCTCTTGTTCAGCCAACTGCTCTGCCACAGCAGCATTCTCCACCATTCGCTTCCGCTACATCTCTAGTGCTGCTTCCTGCGCCTGGTAGACTTCCCGTCGCTGATCCTCCAAGGCTTTTTGCTCCTGGAACATCTTCTCGATCTGGGCGGTTTGCAACTTGGTCAAGGAGCTTAGGGTATGAAAGCCCTTCACTGCTTCCTCTTGAGCCGCATAGGCTTTTTCGTGTTCTGCTTCCAACTCCTTTTGTTGTTGGAGTATTTTCTTATTCTGAGCCCCTTGCCACTCAGCTTCCGAGGCTCTGCTTCGCCAGATCCTGAAGGTCCAGCAGCCAAGTTTTTCTCCATCTGCTTATCCCGGGTATACCTACCAGGGGTAAGTCTATGTATACTCACCATGCCTCGACCACTAGCCTTTCCTGGCCTGCCCGGGGTAGAAGCCAACAGCGCGCCTTCCACAGTTAATCCCTGACCACCAGGTATGTTTGGTGTGTCCGAGAAGCTCATAAAATGCCCTCTGGACATACTGCCATTTTCTGGCGAAGAAAATGAGGTGCAGATCCAGGCTATCTTTAGCTTCCAACAGAACTGTTGCATTGCCGCCTTCTTCTTTCACAGAAGTTCCACTTTTGACGTAAGACTACAGCGAGTCTCCTTCAGATTCTTGGCTTCTTGAATCATTTCCATCCGGATAACCTTGTTTTCGTCTGCCATCCGCCTTCTTGCCTGGCACAGTCTGTTCAGGTCCATATTTGTTGTATCAAATTTGGACCGAACTCTCGACAAGGATTGTGTTAGCTTGTCGTTCAACGTTACCAGCTCCGACAAACGTGCATCCTTCTCTTTTAATTTGGAATTGCGATGACATATCGCCCCTTCCAAACACTGTACTTTATCAGTCCATGCTAATGACCAATATGTAGGGCGATGAGTTCCCTCTGTGCAGTGCAGAGTCGCTCCTGAACTCTCGCTTCTCTGGCGTCGTCAAACTGACCCTCCTCCGAATGTACCTCCATCCGAGGTGTGGGTGCAGCTTGTCCGGACCCCCCGACACAGAATGTCGACAGGTTTATGTCCTGGAGAGATCGATTGATTAGACCTCTGGCCCTTCCCATCAGAGAGAATCCCCTCCCTGCTGGGGTCATTGCCCTGCCTCGAGCAACTATTCCACTCGTTGGTGTTACCCTAGTAGCAAGCCCGCACGGGGCCAAGTTGGTTTTAGCTCGGATTGGCTGTTTGAAGTCGGAAAAACTGAGCTGGGTTTCATGTTGGGCAGATGGCTGGGCTGAAGTGTGGCCCCAATCGGGCTGCCCATTATGGGCTCAGATCAGTTTCAAAGTGGTCTGCCCGCTTTGGATTCATGTGGGGCAGATGACAGGAACCTGCTCTGAGCCCAATTCGGGCAGCCCACTTGGGGCCACACCAAAGCCCAGTGCCCTAAACCAACGGGTGCCCAATGGTTAGTCCACTCCGGGCCAATGAGGGCTGAGGTTGGGTTTGGATAGGGCAACTGGTCAGGTATTTCTGTTGATTGACCCCAGATGTCACTACTATACAATATATAGAGTTTTCCAACAAAGCCAGATGAAATTGACATTATACAATAATACAATAAAATGTGAAAGTGATGTAGAATAGGAAACAATGAACAGATGCTCTCACAGTTTGGAAATAAAGTAGACTATATATATTTGAATGAAGAAAAGAAGGTTCTCCAAGCAGCTATCCAGTGTAGACACTATTTACGTGGTATTACAATTTGCTTAACACAGTCTCATATGCTCCATGTGGGTATGAACTATGGATTTGAAGGCTAATGTACACCCTAGACACTTGCTATGCTGCATGTGGCTCAAACCTGATGATAAATGCTTGATACTTCCATTATTGGGTAGGAAGAGTATGATTATGCCTTGGGTTGATTAGCAGGACCTAGGATATTTGGTTCAACAAATACGAGAAATCATTGTGGAATGATTGAATAGATTCTAAAAACACATAATTATCAAATTAGCTGTTCAAAAACAGATCTGAGCTTGCTTTCAACCCGTCCAAAAACCGATCTGAGCCCACTTTCAACCCATCCAAAAAACGAATTGAACCCGCTTTCAGCCCGTCCAAAAACTGATCCGAGCCCAAAGTGGGCTTCTCTTCCAAAACCCGATCTGCGCCCAACATGGGCAGCCCGCACGGGGCCAGACCAAAGCCCAGTGCCCTAAACCGACGGGAGCCCGTCGGTTAGCCCACTCCGAGCCAGATTTGCAAACACAGTCTGGCCCCGTCCGGGGCCACAGTGTGTTTGATACTAGGGTACTGCCACTCCTCGGGCAGCCGCTAAATCAGGGGATTAGGTATTACCCTCATCTGACCTCCCTACTTCTTCCAGAGCATGTGGGCGGTAGCTTGCACAGGCTAACCTGTGTATCACTCAGAACTGGTTATAAACGAAACTTTGCTCTCCTTAATATCCGTGTTAGGCTATTAAGTCAAGAACAAGGTCGACACAGTTTGGATAAAGTGTACAGGTTGCGAATATAGGTTTCACTCAATATAACCTAGACAGACGGAGCTTATCCGGGTGAACTCCCTATAGAGTCTTAAGCAGGTCAGTAGGCTCGCAGCCGATATGAACATGGGTATTTGCACAGGTACAAAGGAACCAACGAGTTGTCGGACGCCGGTTATATAGAGGCAGCCAGCCTGCATGCACACACGCAGACCAGAAGCCTATTGTGACCTCTACCCATACCCATAGACAGGAGTAGGTGCTGCCACCTACTGCCGGACTGAAGGGTTCGGACAGAGTTCGCAGCACAGCGTCCAACAGAACCCGCCATATAAGTAACCCAAACCCTAGCCCCTACACTTTCCATCCTACTGTGTGTTATGCATTTAGTTTGTCTCCATTTTTTTTGCTCTCATTGTGGACTTGAGAACATGTCCACCCATTTGGAATAACATCTCCAACACAATTTAAGGCAATTCGGGTAACTACATCAGCCCGGAGAATTGAGTGCATATCAGGCACGTAAGTGCTAGGGTATGGACCTATACTCAAAACATCCTTAGACTTCATTTATTATTGTAACAAGGTAAAAGTTATGTTAGTCTCGTATACATCTTGGGACTAACAAAGAGAAGTCAGTAAGACTAAGGATGAACAACTTTCATTTAATGTTTTATTATGATTCCCCTATATATAAAACGGCATTATTTGGCCGCTGGTCCCCACCCCATTGAATCAGGTTTGAGGTGCTTGACAGGACCAGATGAACCAAAAGAGGCGAGATGAAAATATGTACTTTCTTCAAAGCTAACTCGATTTTCTTCTCGATTTTGATTGAACTATTATTTTGAGTCCTTCATCTATGGTTCTTCTTCTTTGTAACACACTAATTCTCAGAATTCCATTATATTTAAAAGAAAAACAAGAATACACAATATTACAAACACCCTCGCACAGAGATTCTAGCAACAGGAGAAGACAGATTTTACAAAATTCCGCCATTGTTGAAAAAAATTAATTACCACTTAAATAAGGCATAAGTGGATGAGAGATCCACTGCCGCATCTGCCTGATGCTATAGTCCTCTTCTTGGGCTTCCCGGATGGAGTCTGCTGACCAAAACACAAGGTCCTCCTGCCATGCAGGGTCGAAAATGTTTTTGGAAGCCAAGACTGCATTGTGCAATCCACAGCCATCATAGTCAGCGCGTACAGCACATGATGGGTCTGGGGGAGAAACAATTGGCTCAATTTGCATGTTAGTCAGACCGAGCTCTGATAAGTGTGACATTTACCTTCCCATCATCCCGTCAGCTTCCTTGACGTTTGGGCCTACCTAATTCCAGGACTATCACATAAATTTGACCTGTCAAAATCCCACCTCAGGCCACATCAGGTAACCCATCGGGCAGCCGGCATGGGGCCATACCAAAACCCATTGACTATTACCTATGTGCTCAAAATGAGTTCTGATCGGTTTTCCTAATTCAGGCAACCTGTTCGGGCTGTGCCTGAATCCCACCCACTAGCCAGGTAAAACCCAGGTACTGAGGTCTGCCCCAGCAAAAAACAATTTGGACATTTGTGGGCTTGCTACTAGGGATATTCCAATGGCTTACTGCCTCTAACAGTGGCATTTCTAGAGATCCAATTCATATATCTGAATGGGAGCAAAGACATCATTCTCTGCCAGTCAGTCATTTCTCACAGCCCTCTATAATTGTTGTAGTTATTGTAAGGCATCACAATAATGGGAAACATTGAAACATACACTGATAATAATACCTATAGTCTGTAGTGACTATACCACCATATTTTGACCCCTGTAGTCAGGGGACTATACAAGTTAGTCACATATTAGTCATAGGATAGTCAGTAGTGACTATATGTGGATCACACAAATTGATGATGTCACAGGAATGTGTGCACAGGAAACAGTTAGGATTCAAATTTGAATGGTCCATGGACTTCAGGTAGGCACATCCTCTTCTAAACCATTGTTCTATGGATATCCCTGCTTGTCATATGTTATGTTACAGTTGACTGGGGCAACATAAGATGTTATAGGGTGCATGATTTGTCATGTTTGATAGAGTAATCATGGTATTTTATTCAAATTTTTGATAGAGTAATCATGGTATTTTATTCAAATTTTTGATGTTGAACATAGAAATACATGAACAGTGTATGTCTAGACTAACAGAGCATAATAGACCTTATCCTAGCCTGTCCCCTGGCCTGCCTTATCCTAGCCTGTCCTTGCCCTGCCTTTTCCTAGTCTGTTTATTGCCCTGCCTTATCCTAGCCTGAACCCTGCCCTGCCTTATCCTAGCCTTCCCTTGCCTTGAGCTATCCTAGCCTGTCAACTACCCTGCCTTATCCTAGCCTGTCCTGGAGTCTACCTCATCCTAGCCTGTACCATGCCCTGCCTTATCCTAGCCTGTCCCCGAGCCTACCTTATCCTATCCTGTCACCTGCCCTACATATCCTAGCCTGTCCCTTGTCCTGCCCTATCCTAGCTTGTCCCCTAGCCTGCCTTCTCCTAGCATGTTCATTGCCATGCCTTCTCCTAGCCTTGAGTTTGAGTTTGAGTTTGAAACATTTTTATTGTAGTCTTGGAATGTCGTCGACTTTGGCATGAGGGTAGAAGCAACCATCAATCGTGAGGCCTTCAGATGTAGTTTTGACAGTTGCTTTTTTTGTCACTTTGTTGGTTTCAACTACAGATTTTATGATCCGTCTTGCACGACGAGTGGCTGGTCCTTCGTAGTGTTCTATAGATACATGTGCCCATTTCTTGTTACTTCTGATTTGATTCCTATTTGACATGACTCGGTGTAACACCTCGAGGTTGGTGAGTTCCATACAGATGGGAGGTCTTTCTTGCATCATTTTACCCACCCGTTTGGTGCCATATACATCTCTATTTTCTACCGGTATATGGCATTCCCTGAACATGTTGGCAAGTATACAGTCAATATCCTGACGTGGGTAATGTGGTATACCGTGTACCATGATTTTCCTATCTTCACCAGGCACCTTATAAATGACTCCTGGTTTAGATTGGTGTCTGCCCCTTTCATGTCTTCAGGGACATCAGACAGATCAGTGCTTGGGGGACCTTTGACGCCAGTGAGCAGTTCCGCTCTCCTGTCCTGCTCTATTTGAAGGTTCCTGGCAATCAACTTATCCACTTCCACTTTCCGGGTCCTATCATCATCTTCTTTATTCTGCTCATATTGAAGATTTTTGGCAACTAGACTATCAATGATAGTTTTCTGGGTTTTCTCTTTTTCTTTGAGCTCGTCCAACTCCCCTAAAATGTCAAGGAGTTGTCTGTCTACAGAGGCCCTCACCATGGTTTCTAGATCAACTTTAAGATCCCTTGTGATATTATCTTTAATGGTTACTGTTGAGAAGGCCCTAGCTTTTGTTTCATCTCTGGTGTCTTGCTTCACCGCAGCTAATTGTCCTTTGATATCTATGTCCCTTTTTTCAGTATTGGCTCTGTCCCGACTTACATCGGCACTGAGTTGGTCAAGATCAGTTCTGAGTGAATCTGTGGTTTTCTTGAAATTTGCTTCTAAGTTTTCAATTTTCTGAACGATGCTACTTTCAATTGAGACTAGTTTCTCATCAACCCCTGTGATTTGTTTGGTGATGATAGCCTGACTGCCCTGGAGTAAACTGACTAACTTGGCAAATTGACTGCTGTCAAGGTCAGTAACTGGGACACTCACAGGTGTGTTTTCAACTTGGGTTTTACCTGCATTTGGCGTGTCAGTGTTGGGGGCCTCCTTGCCTGAGGCTGATAAACTGTTGTTTCCAGGTATAGAATCCTCCTTGGGCGTACTTGTTCTTTGGTCATGCTTAGTCGATGGACGGTCGGGTGAGTCAGGGGCTCCCCTGTACTGGGGTGGCGTCACTCTCACCTGGGTCATGGTGGCCTCACTGCCACCTGTCAGGTATGAGGGATCGTTGGGCGTCGTGTCGCTTTCTTCAGCTGTTATATATCCTTGTGATGTCATGGTACTATCCAGGTCGATCTCCTGTAGGTTATCAGCCATAATCTCTTTCTTTAGATTCCTGGTGGATTTTCTAATAGGTGAAACAGGCTTTCTACCTGCCTTGGTCTGTTTGGTAGACATGACTTGTTCCTCAGGTATGGCGTCTGTCGTGAGCTAGGGACCCAACGGCCACTATGGCCTAACTTCTTCTAATCCTGGCGTTCTCTGCATAGCAGCTACAAATAGCCCCCATGGCCTAATTGTAGCGTGCTTTATACCACTCCTAGTGTACTTAGAGCACAGTGGTGCTAGCTTATGCTTAGTCCTCCCTGATTTAAGTGTCTGCTCCGTATATGCGCGTCCTACCTGGTCGCCATCTTGTCATTCTATGACTGTCTCCTGGCCTGCCTTATCCTAGCCTGTCCCTTGCCATGCCTTATTCTAGCTTGTCCCCTGGCCTGCCTTATCCTAGCCTGTCACCTGCCCTGCCTTATCCCAGCATGTTCATTACCATGCCTTATCCTAGCCTGTCCCTTGCCCTGCCCTACCCTAGCCTGTCCCCTGCTCTACCTATCCTAGCCTGTCCCCTGTCATGCCTTATCCTAGCCTATACCTATCCTGCCTTATCCTAGCCTGTCCCTGGCCTGCCTTATCCTAGCCTGTCCCCTGGCCTGCCTTATCCTAGCCTGTCCCTTGCCATGCCTTCGCCTAGCATGTCCATTGCCCTGCCTTATTCTAGCTTGTCTCCTGGCCTACCTTATCCTAGCCTGTCCCCTGGCCTGCCCTATCCTAGCCTGTCCCCTGCCCTACCTATCCTAGCCTGTCCCCTGTCATGCCTTATCCTAGCCTGTCCCTTTCCCTACCCTATCCTAGCCTCTCCCCTACCCTGCCTTATCCTATCCTAGAGCAGGACCAAACTTGACCTGCCTTTCCCTTATTTCTCATGATTGACTATATCTATTAGTCATAGTGACTACTTTAGACCATGAAACCATTAAATTCATAGTCACTTGACTAAATAGCCCAAATCAGCCGATTTAATGGCTGACTATAGGTTGACTATATGACTAACTTACATTAGACATAGGTGACTAACTAGGTATAGCCGTTTTTTCTACGTTCACGTGACTATAGAAACGTAGTCCGTAGTGACTAACATTTCCAGGTCTATTATTATCAGTGTAGTGTTTATCATGTGCATTCATGTTCATATATATATTGTCCATAGCCCTACCTATTGCCCTGATTAAGGGAAGTTTATTCATGATTCCATACCAGAGGGAGATGTTTTGCAAGCAATTATTGTCATAGATTACTGGACTTATCGAATAAATTCACATCGGCAGTATCACATCACTTAGTATTCACTCACTTCTGACATATAAGAAGCAGTATATATAAGAAATGGTTGAACTATTCCCTAGAATCAAAAAGTATCATGGATCAAGTGACTTTGATCTTGACTTAGGGATCTTAATAGCACTCAAGCATTTTGAAGTATGTACTGTTGGGTGTAATCTTTTGATTTTTAAGCACAATGGCACCCCTTATGATATCAAAATGTATGTTATTTATGATAACTGGGCAAAATTTTGGCCCTTGGTCATTGATGTCTTGAAATTTACCATAACAGTCCTGACTAACAGTACCCTTAGCCCCTTAGCCCTCTCAGCATTGTCTTTGAACATCATCTTCTCAAATGGTGGGGGGGCATTGCAGAGCCTGGAGAGCCTCAAAGAGTCCCTGGTGGTCATTGGTGGTCGGTAAAAGTGGTCTTCACTCAATTATCTGGGTGCTTCCAGATCTGCCAGTATCAGACTGTAGATCGAGAGTGCAGAAGCACTGATTTCCTCTGTGGGAATCCAGGCTCTCATCGATACGCAGCATTGGGTAGGCATTCTACCAAGTTACCCCACTCAGCCTTCTATAGTCAATGCAGAAGGAGCCGTCCTTCTTCATAACCGTCACCACAGGGCTCGAGCATGGGCTCTCACTTGAGATCACGATGCCATCTTACGCTTTGAATAATGTAAAATAGTTAAAAGTTCAATGTATTAGTATACTGAAATATAATAACATGATTTCTCTGCAATAGAATAATATATATGATCGTCAGGTTGACCTGAGCTGAGAAAAAGCAGAATAGCCCAGATTTCCCCCTATTCCAAATGTATTTTAATTATCAAGCGGTTTATCATGTTTTTTTGTAATACTGAATAAAAAAATCAAGGTAAATCCTTTGCTTGAAGAAATAAGAAAAGATGGGTTAGAACTGTTAATATATCATCATATAGAAATCACTTACAAATAAAAATAATTCTTATTTTTTATAGATGCGATTGGAAGCAATGAAGTCAATGGGTGGACAAAGAACATGTTGATAGCACTCAGCAAACGCCTTGAGGATAATGAGAACACACTGACGAAGATCAACAAACGGCTTGAGTCAATCAATGATGGACGCCCTTACAGATCTCACCAAAGGTATTAAAGGAGATTCAACAGAAAGCCTGCCAGAGTGAGTTGTTGATGGGTGAAATGCTGATAAATACCACCAGCAACCAGCTTTCAAGGGGTTTAACGAGGCAAAGTCAAACGCTCAACAACAAATAGTATCTTTTGGAGAGTCCTTTTCCAAACCTACCTGCACCATAGCCTGTCTGTGCTTATAGACTGGCAGTCCATCCAGGGAGACTGCATGTTCTGTATGTGCTATTCAGGGATCAGTATCACCAAATTGCAAATGAACCCTGTTTCTCCATAGATGAAAATTATAGGTTTAAACTTGACACGTGCTAAATGCATATACATACCTCTAAGGCCAAAAAGAAAAAGCTTTGTTTCAGCTAAACCGACCAACGCTATCATAACAGGGCCGACCTTACGTTATTTTATGCAATTTTGAAGAAATTTCCGTATTTTTACCATTCTTCAGTCAATTTTCGGGTCTTCGGACCGGCCGGTTGGTATTTTCATGTTTTAAAAAAAAGTTTAAAAAACAAAAATCCGCTCTACCAACCCTACATTTTCTGTCCATGTTACCTGAAACTAACTTTTTTTTGGCCTAGAAGCATTAGACTGGTGGATTCACATGTATTAGTTAATATGTCTGCATGTAATTGATTACCACTTTGAGTACAGTGGATCCCATCCACAGCATGGAAGGGGGGGGGGCGTAAATGTACATTTAACAAGTCTTTATAAGGTATCCAATAATAGCTCATTTGGGTTATTGATTATGTATATCGAACACGCGAGAGGCTGCCCTACGCCCTCATATGTCACTATAGACTTACACAGCAAGATTTGAAGATTTTCAGAAAAGTTGTCAATAAAGATTTTGAACATTTCTGAAGTGTGAGTGACAAATACATTAGTATAACCCCAAAATTCCAAATTATGATGTATACTATTAAAAGATTATTGCCTTGTGAATCTTATATGATCGGATGATCGCAAACATTGCCATTACAAAAAAATGTTATAAGGCTTCTGCTTAGACCAAGATAAACACAACTTTATTATGAAAAAGTCACCCTATATGGGAGTATTGTGTAACAGCTATATATGTAGCTTATTGTGAAACAGCTGGTATGTAGGTAGCTTATTGTGTAACAGCTATATGGAGGTAGCTTATTTTGTAACAGCTATATGGAGGTAGCTTATTGTGTTACAGCTATATGTAGCTTATTGTGTTACAGCTATATGGAGGTAGCTTATTGTGGAACAGCTATATGTTGTTTATTGTGGAACAGCTATATGTAGCTTATCGTGTAACACCTATATGGGAGGTAGCTTATTGCATGTGGAACAGCTCATCGTGTTTACTTACGGTTTAGCAGTGCAAATGTACCACTTTCATTATATTAACTGTTGTCATGAATTTCATGTCCTTATGTTTTAAGTGTGCGATGATATGTATGCTGTCATTTGATGCATACTTTTATGTTATACTTTTGATGTTCAAGTATACTGCGTTATAGCTTACTGTTTGGTCAGTAACAATCTGACATTTCTTTGGAAAATATAATATGATTGCTCTGGGTGGTTACGCTTTGCTTTGAATATACTGTTTGATTTGACATCAAGATTTGAACATCAAATGATCGTTACTTTCATGAGACCATGAGTGAGCCAATTGTGTGCTTATATATAGGCTCCATTAATCCCTAATACCTTGTAATAAACTGCTTGAATTGTGAAACTTGATTTCCTGTGTTACTGTTTTCCAATAGTTCACCAACTAGAAAATATCTAAGTCCAAAGAAAATAAATTTTGCCCCAAATTACGTGGTCTGAAAATATAGGGTAGCTAAGTCAGATAATTAAAAACTTTAAAAATAATCCTTTGTAAGTCATGCCTCGAAAGTAACCAGAAATTGATTTGAAAACCCATCATATCGCCTCTGGAAATAGCCCCAATATTACCTAAAATTGTTATTGGTTTCAAAATCGGAGAAAGATTTTTAGAGCTGGTTCTGTTTTTCTGGGTTGGGTCCGGTAACCTAAAACACGTTTTTTTACTGCAATTGGAGAAATACATTATTGCTACACTACCACTGATTCCTAGAGAATTTCATCTTTTCCCATTCAACTATGTTAAAGATGGGTAAGGAGCTGATTTGGGGTCGGTTTTTATTTTTCTGTTACACATTGTATTTGTATTCATAATGACCTTATCAATGTGTGTGTAAACTTCTAAATCCAACTTACACTTAGAAATGCATAAAGTCAAGGTCAAAGGGCCTGTCTTTGTAATAAAGTAGGGTAGCCCAACCTATTCTGACATGGTTTTCTCTCTATTCTATGCATTTCTAGGTATAAGTATAATTTAAAAGTTTATACACACATTTATATAAGCATTACAAATACAAAATAACGGGGTCTGTATATCACATAGTTTTGAAGGGGTCGAGAGGGTGGTAGTTTGTCAACAATCACAACAAAAGGGGTCATATATAGAGGGAGTAGTGGACGTGAGGAGCATGTAGTGGACGTGAGGAGGAGATAGTGGACGTGAGGAGGAGGTAGTGGATGTAAGGAGGAGGTAGTGGACGTGAGGAGGAGGTACTAGACGTGAGGAAGGGGTAGTGAACGTGAGGAGGAGGTAGTGAACGTTAGGAGGGGGTAGTGGACGTGAGGAGGAGGTAGTGGACGTGAGGAGGATGTGGTGGACGTGAGGAGGAGGTAGTGGACGTGAGGAGGGGGTAGTTGACGTGAGGAGGGGGTAGTGGATGTGAGGACCAGGTAGTGGACGTGAGGAGGGGGTAGTGGACGTGAGGAGGAGGTATTGGACATGAGGAGGAGGTAGTGGACGTGAGGACCAGGTAGTGGACGTGAGGAGGAGGTAGTGGACGTGAGGAGGAAGTAGTGGATGTGAGGACCAGGTAGTGGACGTGAGGAGGAGGTAGTGGACGTGAGGAGGGGGTAGTGGACGTGAGGAGGAGGTAGTGGACGTGAGGAGGAGGTAGTGGACGTGAGGAGGAGGTAGTGGACGTGAGGAGGGGGTAGTGGATGTGAGGAGGAGGTAGTGGACGTGAGGACCAGGTAGTGGACGTGAGGAGGAGGTAGTGGACGTGAGGACCAGGTAGTGGACGTGAGGAGGAGGTAGTGGACGTGAGGAGGAGGTAGTGGACGTGAGGAGGAGGTAGTGGACGTGAGGAGGGGGTAGTGGATGTGAGGAGGAGGTAGTGGACGTGAGGACCAGGTAGTGGACGTGAGGAGGAGGTAGTGGACGTGAGGACCAGGTAGTGGACGTGAGGAGGAGGTAGTGGACGTGAGGACCAGGTAGTGGACGAGAGGAGGAGGTAGTGAACGTGAGGACCAGGTAGTGGACGTGAGGAGGAGGTAGTGGACGTGAGGACCAGGTAGTGGACGTGAGGAGGAGGTAGTGGACGTGAGGACCAGGTAGTGGACGTGAGGAGGAGGTAGTGAACGTGAGGAGGAGGTAGTGGACGTGAGGAGGAGGTAGTGGACGTGAGGAGGAGGTAGTGGATGTGAGGAGGAGGTAGTGGACGTGAGGAGGGGGTAGTGGACGTGAGGAGGAGGTAGTGGACGTGAGGAGGGGGTAGTGGGTGTAAGGAGGGGGTAGTGGACGTGAGGAGGAGGTAGTGGACGTGAGGAGGAGGTAGTGGACGTGAGGAGGGGGTAGTGGACGTGAGGTGGAGGTAGTGGACGTGAGGTGGAGGTAGTGGACGTGAGGAGGAGGTACTAGACGTGAGGAGGGGGTAGTGGACGTGAGGTGGAGGTAGTGGACGTGAGGAGGAGGTACTAGACGTGAGGAGGGGGTAGTGGACGTGAGGTGGAGGTAGTGGAAGTGAGGTGGAGGTAGTGGACGTGAGGAGGAGGTACTAGACGTGAGGAGGGGGTAGTGGACGTGAGGTGGAGGTAGTGGACGTGAGGAGGAGGTAGTGGACGTGAGGAGGAGGTATTTGACGTGAGGAGGGGGTAGTGGACGTGAGGTGGAGGTAGTGGAAGTGAGGTGGAGGTAGTGGACGTGAGGAGGAGGTACTAGACGTGAGGAGGGGGTAGTGGAAGTGAGGAGGAGGTAGTGGACGTGAGGAGGAGGTAGTGGACGTGAGGAGGAGGTAGTGGACGTGAGGAGGGGGTAGTGGGTGTGAGGAGGGGGTAGTGGACGTGAGGAGGGGGTAGTGGGTGTGAGGAGGGGGTAGTGGACGTGAGGAGGGGGTAGTCGACGTGAGGAGGGGGTAGTGGACGTGAGGAGAGGGTAGTGGACGTGAGGAGGGGGTAGTCGACGTGAGGAGGGGGTAGTGGACGTGAGGAGGGGGTAGTGGACGTGAGGAGGGGGTAGTTGACGTGAGGAAGTGGTAGTGGACGTGAGGAGGGGGTAGTGGACGTGAGGAGGGGGTAGTCGACGTGAGGAGGGGGTAGTGGGTGTGAGGAGGGGGTAGTGGACGTGAGGAGGAGTAGTGGACGTGAGGAGGGGGTAGTGGGTGTCAGGAGGGGGTAGTGGGTGTGAGGAGGGGGTAGTGGACGTGAGGAGGGGGTAGTGGACGTGAGGAGGGGGTAGTGGGTGTGAGGAGGAAGTAGTGGATGTGAGGACCAGGTAGTGGACGTGAGGAGGAGGTAGTGGACGTGAGGAGGTGGTAGTGAACGTGAGGAGGAGGTAGTGGACGTGAGGAGGTGGTAGTGGACATGAGGAGGTGGTAGTGGACGTGAGGAGATGGTAGTGGACGTGAGGAGGAGGTAGTGGACATGAGGAGGGGGTAGTGGACGTGAGGAGGAGGTAGTGGACGTGAGGAGGAGGTAGTGGACGTGAGGAGGAGGTAGTGGACGTGAGGAGGAGGTAGTGGACGTGAGGAGGGGGTAGTGGACGTGAGGAGGAGGTAGTGGACGTGAGGAGGAGGTAGTGGACGTGAGGAGGAGGTACTAGACGTGAGGAGGGGGTAGTGGACGTGAGGTGGAGGTAGTGGAAGTGAGGTGGAGGTAGTGGACGTGAGGAGGAGGTAGTGGACGTGAGGAGGAGGTAGTGGACGTGAGGAGGGGGTAGTGGACGTGAGGAGAAGGAGGTGGACGTGAGGAGGAGGTACTAGACATGAGGAGGGGGTAGTGGACGTGAGGAGGGGGTAGTGGACGTGAGGAGGGGGTAGTCGACGTGAGGAAGTGGTAGTGGACGTGAGGAGGGGGTAGTGGACGTGAGGAGGGGGTAGTGGACGTGAGGAGGAGGTAGTGGGCGTGAGGAGGGGGTAGTTGACGTGAGGAGGGGGTAGTGGATGTGAGGACCAGGTAGTGGACGTGAGGAGGGGGTAGTGGACGTGAGGAGGAGGTAGTGGACGTGAGGAGGAAGTAGTGGATGTGAGGACCAGGTAGTGGACGT
Source organism: Harmothoe impar (assembly GCA_947462335.1). Taxonomy (NCBI): domain Eukaryota; kingdom Metazoa; phylum Annelida; class Polychaeta; order Phyllodocida; family Polynoidae; genus Harmothoe; species Harmothoe impar. The sequence goes on from OX381708.1 coordinate 2,122,315, forward strand.
GAGGAGGAGGTAGTGGACGTGAGGAGGGGGTAGTGGACGTGAGGAGGGGGTAGTGGACGTGAGGAGGGGGTAGTGGACGTGAGGAGGGGGTAGTGGGTGTGAGGAGGGGGTAGTGGACGTGAGGAGGAGTAGTGGACGTGAGGAGGGGGTAGTGAGTGTGAGGAGGGGGTAGTGGGTGTGAGGAGGGGGTAGTGGACGTGAGGAGGGGGTAGTGGACGTGAGGAGGGGGTAGTGGGTGTGAGGAGGAAGTAGTGGATGTGAGGACCAGGTAGTGGACGTGAGGAGGAGGTAGTGGACGTGAGGAGGTGGTAGTGAACGTGAGGAGGAGGTAGTGGACGTGAGGAGGTGGTAGTGGACATGAGGAGGTGGTAGTGGACGTGAGGAGATGGTAGTGGACGTGAGGAGGAGGTAGTGGACGTGAGGAGGGGGTAGTGGACGTGAGGAGGAGTTAGTGGACGTGAGGAGGAGGTAGTGGACGTGAGGAGGAGGTAGTGGACGTGAGGAGGGGGTAGTGGACGTGAGGAGGAGGTAGTGGACGTGAGGACCAGGTAGTGGACGTGAGGAGGAGGTAGTGGACGTGAGGAGGGGGTAGTGGACGTGAGGAGGAGGTAGTGGACGTGAGGAGGAGGTAGTGGACGTGAGGAGGAGGTAGTGGACGTGAGGAGGAGGTACTAGACGTGAGGAGGGGGTAGTGGACGTGAGGTGGAGGTAGTGGAAGTGAGGTGGAGGTAGTGGACGTGAGGAGGAGGTAGTGGACGTGAGGAGGAGGTAGTGGACGTGAGGAGGGGGTAGTGGACGTGAGGAGGAGGTAGTGGACGTGAGGAGGAGGTACTAGACGTGAGGAGGGGGTAGTGGACGTGAGGAGGGGGTAGTGGACGTGAGGAGGGGGTAGTCGACGTGAGGAAGTGGTAGTGGACGTGAGGAGGGGGTAGTGGACGTGAGGAGGGGGTAGTGGACGTGAGGAGGGGGTAGTGGACGTAAGGAGGGGGTAGTCGACGTGAGGAAGTGGTAGTGGACTGGAGGAGGGGGTAGTGGACGTGAGGAGGGGGTAGTGGACGTGAGGAGGGGGTAGTGGGTGTGAGGAGGGGGTAGTGGACGTGAGGAGGAGTAGTGGACGTGAGGAGGGGGTAGTGGGTGTGAGGAGGGGGTAGTGGACGTGAGGATGGGGTAATGGGTGTGAGGAGGGGGTAGTGGACGTGAGGAGGGGGTAGTGGACGTGAGGAAGTGGTAGTGGACGTGAGGAGGGGGTAGTGGACGTGAGGAGGTGGTAGTGGATGTGAGGAGGTGGTAGTGGATGTGAGGAGGTGGTAGTGGACGTGAGGAGGGGGTAGTGGACGTGAGGAGGGGGTAGTGGGTGTGAGGAGGGGGTAGTGGACGTGAGGAGGAGTAGTGGACGTGAGGAGGGGGTAGTGGGTGTGAGGAGGGGGTAGTGGACGTGAGGAGGGGGTAGTGGGTGTGAGGAGGGGGTAGTGGACGTGAGGAGGGGGTAGTGGACGTGAGGAGGGGGTAGTGGGTGTGAGGAGGGGGTAGTGGACGTGAGGAGGGGGTAGTGGACGTGAGGAAGTGGTAGTGGACGTGAGGAGGGGGTAGTGGACGTGAGGAGGTGGTAGTGGATGTGAGGAGGTGGTAGTGGATGTGAGGAGGTGGTAGTGGACGTGAGGAGGGGGTAGTGGACGTGAGGAGGGGGTAGTGGACGTGAGGAGCGGGTAGTGGACGTGAGGAGGGGGTAGTGACGTGAGGAAGAGGTGGTGGACGTGAGGAGGGGGTAGTGGACGTGAGGAAGAGGTGGTGGACGTGAGGAGGGGGTAGTGACGTGAGGAAGAGGTGGTGGACGTGAGGAGGTGGTAGTACACTTGAGGAGGAGGTAGTGGACGTGAGGAGGGGGTAGTGGACGTGAGGAAATGGTGGTGGACGTGAGGAGGGGGTAATGACGTGAGGAGGAGGTATTGGACGTGAGGAACAGGTAGTGGACGTGAGGAAATGGTAGTGGACGTCTTCTAACATCCACTACCAACTCCTCAACATGCTTGATTGATTGTTAGTTAGTTTAACGTCCGGAGGGCAAGTTGCATTCCTCAACACGCACTTTTAAGGGCCTCATTCCACACAGTACAGCCCTTTAAGGGTCCCTCGCTCATTTCCCCTGACTTCCCAAGTGCAACCCCCAACCTCCCATCCCCCTTCCCAGACATTCCCAGTGATATAGGGACAATTATACCACGATTCTGGCGTTTCCCGTGCCGAGAGTGAATATTTGCCGTGCGGTTATCTCAGGATATACGCACGCTCAGAATTTATTTTCTAGTCCAAGACGTTCCTACATAATAGGACAAGCTATTGAAAGAAAGCCATAGCCATTTAGGCATACGTAATTCAGTTCATGTGGGAATTGATCCCCGGTCCCGCACGCCATAGGCGAACGACTTACCCCCAGCGCCACAAGGGCTGGACAATTTGAGTTGAGGAAACCTAAACGTTACCTACCTTGTCGCGCGGCGGCGGCGGCGGCGGCAGGAGCGGCGGCAGGAGCAGCGGCGGAGGCAGGGGGGGGGACGCGCGAAATTCACTTGGTAGGAATGGCCACAGACAGCATGAGCCGAGATGGTCTAGTGGTAACGCGCGAGACTTCAACGCGGCAGGTCCGGGTTCGATTCCCGGCCGATGCCAGAAGCGAAACCGTCGTGAGTAACCATTTTACGAGGAAATAGTGGTATAAACGCAATAAAGACTTGTTGGGAAAGCACTCGTTCGCTATATAGCCTTAATAATGCACTCGCCTTCGGCTCGTGCATTATTTGGCGATATAGCTCACTCATGCTTTCCCAACAAGCCATTAGTGCATCACCAACTGACTCCTAACGTGTAATTTTATCGTATTTTGTACGTATCCTGTCCGTATCTTCCCTCCAGATGTCTACTATTATTATAAGATACAGTGAAACACCTCCCAGGTGAGTTCTCTGTAGTTACACACATTTCCCTTAAACTGTTAGGGAGTTGATTTACTTTTACAAAGAATAATAAGAGTCGTGTCGGTGTTTATATGCAACTTATTATTTTATTGTTTTCTCATAGCAAATAGGTTTGGCTGGATATGACGCATATATGTAAAGCATGACTGATCTTAAAGACACCTATAAACAACAAGAACATGTTACAATGCATATTTCAAACTTACTCTACACCACACTAGAGAACGGAAAACTAGAGGACAGAGAGTCAACACTAGACCCAGCGACGGCAGAGTCACAGGACACAGATGGACTCCCTCTAACTCCTTTATCAAACATTGAGTAAGGCCAAATAAAAAAAGGTTTGTTTCAGGTAACATCGGCAGAAAGTCTAGGGTCCTTAAGGCCGGATTTTTTTTTAAACTTTTTTTTTACAGCCCCTCTACAATACCCTTTAATTAAACAAAAAAGGTTTAGACATGGGGAAATCTTTTCAAAATTTTGTAAACCTTAAATTGACCCCAAAAAAGTGTAAAAATGTAAAGAATTCTTCAAAATTGTAATAAAAAGAGTAGGGTCGGCCCTGTTTTGATAGGGTCGGTCGGGTGACCTGAAAGAAACCCTTTTTTTAGCCCTGACAAAATACTGATTCGTTGATATGCAAAGGTTATTTCTAATACATTGCACCGCGGTGTAGAAATTTGCCATGTATTTTTCCATAAACTGTGGGTGGCCTCAATGACCCTAGTGTGGTTGATAACTCTAATTACTCTCCACCTCCATCTCACACTCTCTTGTAGAGACAGACTCAAACTGTTGTACTAACTGCATTCTACGTGCATTCTATGTGCATTCTGATATATTCGATTTGTCTCAGGAAAGACGGTAAATGGCGCTGTAACAGTTGGGAAAGACGCCATTACCAGAAGACATGCAGGTTACTAAGGCCAAAAAAAAGGTTTGTTTCAGGTCACCTGACCAACCAAATCAAAACAGGGCCGACCCTACGTTTTTTATGCAATTTTGAAGACTTTTTTTTTGGTCAATTTTAGGGTCTTTGGAGAGACTGGTCAGTACTTTCATGTTTAAAAAAAAAGTTTTAAGAATGAGAAATCCGACCTACCGACCCTACATTTTCTGCCCATGTTACCTGAAACAAACCGTCTTTTTTGGGCCTAAATAAGGTACAAGAAGCCGATGCCTTAGCCTCTATATATGTGCAGGGTGTTTTTTTTTGCCACAGCATCCTATGTAGATATAATGTACATGCGACATTCGCATAGGATATACAACCCGTACTAAAAATGCATTGAGATGTACACACAATGGCTCAAAAAAGATCTATCAAAAATTAATTGCAATTATCATCCGAATTTCATACAGATGATTCTAGATATAGCTGAGAATAAAATATCTGGAGACAATTAGGACATATAGACTGGTTATAAGGGATGGGTGGTTTAGCAGGGGTCTGGGGTAAACTGGTAAACTGCTTCTTTACTTTTTTCATTTTGAGTGTGGATTTATTGAGTCTCTCACAATATACAGAAAAATGGACGATTGAAGTACTATGATAATCAAAATTATGATACAGTGTTAAAAGAAAAGACCTGCATAATTTTATGCGGCCTTCTGTTTGTTTTATTGGCACCAATTAATAATATTCTGACATACAGTCTATTTATATATGCATGGTGCATTTGAACCTAAAAGAAAGAGGGAGCTCATGCTGAGAATGACATAACAAGAGAACAAAGATGTACCAGACACACTCAACCTATCTATACTAGAGCCACTCAAGGCCAAATCATGGGGCAGTGTAGGTGGATACGATTTTGTATTTTGTAGCTGTTTTATTTGGCTCTTGATTCCTTCATTATGACTTTCTTTGTGAAATGGGAGCGAAAATGGGGTTACAACTAATTAATGAAAACAATGTTTGCTTCCTAATCATGCATGGGATGTCTGATGCATTATAACTCATCATAGAATATAGTGCATTCGCATAGAGTTAGTATGGCTAGGCACATTATTGGTCTCATGTGACGTCACTCTCCATTTGCTTCATTCAGGTTTAAATGCTACATGCTGCATATATTGATTTATGTCAGAATATTGTTCGTTAATGCTAATACAACAAATAAGAGGTCGCTTACAATTACGCTGGTCTTTTCTTTTTTAAGATTCAACAGATACATTCAAGAGGGATGAATGTAAAACATGACATTATTGGACAGTAATAGGCATGGCATGTCTGAGTCTGAGTCTGAAGTTATTTTATTTATCCTGGAACTCCATATGGGGCCAGACCCCGTCTTGCTGAGTTCCAGCTCATGTGGATGACGTGGAGTCGTATCAGTTAAATGGAAATGCTACTTGTCGAGATGATACTGAAATTCTATTGCTATTTGCATGTAACTCAACATTATTTTAGATTGATTTATTATCAGATAGAAAATGAAAAGAAATTGACTTGTCACCGAGCTAATTTTCATGATACAGCCATTTGAGCAAATGAATACCTTAATTATAGAAAAGAATGGGAAAACAGTAGTTTCTCACATTATCGGTCATGGATTATCCCTCTCTATTGCTATATCAACCAAAACTTGGGAATGTTTCATGGGCATCTATAGGAACATTCCAGATATAAAATACTAAGGGGTCACCGATGAAATAAGAAAGTTATGAATTTTTCAAAAATACTTATTTTGCCTTAACTATAGGATGCTATGGGTGTCCCAGTGACTAATAAATGCCATACACACAGGTATAATCTCTGGATGGCAAATAAAATGGTTGGTTAAGGGAAAGTACCATACATTGAATACAAATTTAGCCAAAAGAAGAATTTCATTAGTATTGATTTTTGCCACCAGGTGGCCTATGTGTAGGAACCGGCATTTCCCTTTAACCATGAGTCATCACCCTGCAATGTTAGTCCTAACCACTCTCCCAATCTCATGGGCCGCAACTGATGCTATTTACCGCATTCCCATGACCCACTTATTATATAGTTGGAGGGTCCATCACTAGGCACCCTACACTGGTGACCTGTATATGGTTCTATGTTATATTTTGCTCCCCCACTGGGCTGTGGCTATGGAGGTCAGTCTCGCAGTAAAGTTGGTGAAAGCCAGAGGGGGGGACTTTGTTAAAAGAGGCTGTGCAATTAGTTGAATATTCATTGGTGTATTCTGGATACCATGAACACTATTCATTATGCCTAATGATAATTATGTGACCTTTCAATGAATTTAAATGCATGTATTTTCGCCACAATGCAATGCTCAAAGCAGATGGGGGACTTCTAGTGACAGACCCTTATTCTATAATACCCACCCAACCACAAAGAATGTGCTTGGCGATGTAGGTTCATGCCCTTGCCCAATCTGGACTGCTGACATAAAGACTAGGTTAAAGTGACATGGCCCGATGATTCGGGCTCAAAAATTAATTTTCTTTAAAATGACCCAGAATGTTCCCATGGCCATACTGGACTTGCTACCTACTTGATATAATTTCATTCACTAGGATTAAGCTACTGCAGAATAGAAGGCCTGTTGATCAGGAAAAAGTGTCGGGTCATGTCATAATTTAGACTCTTTTAGAGTAAGTTTTGCCAAATTAATTGGTCCATTCTATTGTTTATCAAGTGAACAGTGACATGAGTAGTATATATTGTATCGGAACTGGACTATGCTTAAGTACTGTTTATTACTCACTCGATATGCAGCCAATCATGGGCCTCCATTTGGTCACATGACCCGTTGCCATGGTAACGTGACCTACTTAGGACTCTCAGCCAATTAGAAGCCAGCATTCTGGGTGACCTACTGACCTACTTAGAAGCTCTCAGCCAATCAGAGGCCGGCATTCTGGTAACCATGGCAACGTGACCTACTTACATCACGTGACCTACTTAGGCTCAGCCAATCAGAAGCAAGCATTCTGGTAACTATGGTAACATGACCTACTTAGGGTTTAGTTTGTAAACAACACCACGTGGCTCTCTTGTTTGTAAACAACACCACGTGACACGTGACTGTTTGTAAACAAACAAAAAAAAAGTTATATAACTTATATATAGAAATAAAAACACAACAAGATAATTTCTTTTTTTTTCATTTTATTCTTATTTTCATTTCAATCAAAAAAACACAAGTTTATGCTTTTTTAGTTTGCTTCTTCGATTTGCAACCGAACAGGCCGCAAAGTCTCACGCCGCCGTCACTCGCACCACACCTCTGACGTCCTCTCTCCAATAGACATTGCACGACTTTGGATAAATCCAACACTATTTCGGCAAGGCAGAGAATTTTTGCTTCCATGAAACGTCCGCCATCGCAACAACCTGTTTTTTCTGTCACAACATCATCATCGATAGCTTCTGACTCACTGTCCGGTCGCTCAGCTTTGGGATTTTGCTCATTCGCATGGCGCACTTCTTGGGGTTTCTTGTTCGACATGCTTCAATTAGGAAATGAACGCAATGAGGTCCACAGGTGTCAGCAGAAGTGTCTTGTAGTTGAGCGCGGTTTCTTTGCCACTTGAACGGAGCAGAGCGTTCCACGAAAGACAAGAACTCCGCACTCAGCGGCGGTAAGCCGAAGGAATCAAAGTAGTACACTTCACCCGTGCTCGACACGTAAAACGCTACCCAATGCTGACCTGGTAAATGTTGCGGATCTGTGTTGCTCACGAAACAAGTGTCTTTGATAGGGTGCTTCGGAATAGTGTCACAAGAGAAAACACCTAGGAAACGATGTTTTGTGTGAACGTTTTCCTTCAACACTCTACTTATTTCAAGCGTATTCATACGATACGCTAAGTACTGCTGTCTTGTCTTCAGTTCATGTGGTAGTCGGTGATGGGATGTCGATCTCTGGTCAGCTCGACGACGTTGTCGTACACCAAGTAGAGTAGCACCGTTGTTGTCGCTTGTAGCGCCGAGCGGAAACTGACTTCCACCCTCAGCTGACCCGCTCTTATAAGGTTCACGCGACACCCGTCGTGCGATCTGTCTGGGGTTAAATCGAGGGGGAACACCGTGTAACCGTTCAGGAATTGCTCATATGAAATACCACAGGAGCGCGCGCCCTCGTACATCCACGTTTCCGTGTGTAGCGCCAAGTACTCTCTCACGGCCGCTTTGGTTTTAAAGTCGGGCACGTAAGCGTCGTTCGGCACCTTCTGATCGTTCACTACCACTTGAAGTGAGCTGATGTCGTAATGCTTCATCTCGAACGGGTTCTTGTTGTAGCTACCGTTGAAGGCGTCGTGGTCCAGGAAGCAAATCATCATTGACTTGGGAAGCTGGCCTGTGTTGGAGTGCGTGTAGGTGTGATCTCTGTTACCTTGAGGGATGGCGTACGTCGTCACCTCCACTCTGTTCACCGGGTAGTCGAAGGGGCCGTGTTCTATCACTGCTCTTTCGTGCGTTTCTGCTACAGCGTCCGCCACCAACACACGTCGCACGTAGAGCTTTGCTTTGTAGATCTTCAATTTGTAGCCTGCGTCAGGGGCGCACATCAGATAGAAAGAGGGCGCTGCCTGTTTCAGAGTGAGATTGATTTCTGTCTCTCCAACGATGAGCTTCGGTTGATGAGCCAGGTCAAAGTGCAGTCGCGCCATCAGCGAAAAGCGCTGGTTGGAGATTAGCTTCCTGCGCGCAACGTACCCCGCATTCTCGTTAGTCAACGTGTCAAACTGACCAGGCGTATCTTCATGCCACCCCATGGCGCTCATGATGCCGCGCTTCATGTCTTTGTTGTAGTTGAGTAACCCTTCCAAGTAAGCTCGGTAAGGGTAGGTCTCGGTGTTGCCAGACACTTTGAAACCGCCGATGGAGACTTGGACGTCTTTGAAGAGCGAGTGAGCCAAGTTGTTCACCGGAGCTACCGCGTCGGTGTCCTCTAGCGCCGCTCCGTTCGCTTTCAGCACTTGACATTCCCGATGAAGGTAATTCTCGTTCAGGTCTGTGTACTCTTGCGACTTGTTGTTGGTGAAATTTATGTTACCTCCATCCTCTAAAGAGTTCTTTGTTTCTATCCCGAGGAAAGACGACTTTAAGATAGTAGTCTGAGTCGGCGCTACGGTGTGCAGGTCGAGTTCAGAGAGCGCGCATTCGTTACTGCTCTCGTGTACGTAAGCCATTGTGTTCTCTCTTCACGCTGACGACAGACTGACGCCGGCCACCTCCAGGTCTTTTTATTTATACCTAAGCGCCTAGGCGCTTACCGGTCGAATACATCTCCTCTACGTCTCTTGCAAGAGCCACCGCCCGTCTGAGGAGAACGCCGGCGACGTTTCGACCCTTTCTTAGACGCGCCAGTTTTCTTTCCTCCTGAGAACGCCGTACTCGCCAGACTCTTCAGAGCGCCTGCGCCTCAGTCTTTCACGCTGCTCTTTAAAGTCCGACCCGCCAGCACATCTTTAGCTACACCCACACTGGCGCGGAGCAGCGTTTTTCCCACTGTCTTCAATAGCCGGGTAGCCGAGAGCGCCACCAAAACCGTGCCCGCTCTGGAAAGAGCGCCCGCTGTACACGTTGATGCCGTTGCCCAGCTGCGCGTTGTAGTAATCGCTGTACCCTCTGCCGACGGTGCGCTTGGGTGGAAAGTACGGAACGCGTACACGCATCATTTTTTCTTTGTTTTAGCGCTCAATAGGTCTCAGATGAAGCGTCACGGTCACCTCGCCTCTACTGAATGGGGTGGAATGGCCGGATCGGTCTCTTAAATAGATGCCGACCTCGGTCAACCTCTTGGAAATAATCCAAATGGTGAAAACTGATAGCTTGCCCGCCGGTCTGTTCGCCGTCTTCCTGAACCTGGCGGCGTCGCTCAGTTATTCCACTATGTTGATGTGACGCTCAGGTTGTATTCTCCGACCCGACATCTCGCGCACCGCACCGTCCTCGTTCCACTTGACCAGACCGGATTTCTCCAATTTCTTGTACAGCGCAGCGGTCCGGATATGATTCCTCTTGGGAACTTGGTTCACTAACCGCTCAAGTAGGGACGCGCTGGCTTCTTCAGCAGACTGACGGAGGTGAGCCGGTGGCGAAGAAGTGTAGGATGAAGAGATGTTGCTGTTGTTGGGATTCGCAAGAAAAAATTGCAATCTATTCAACAACCTTCGGTATTTCAACATTTTCTCGCTCGATTCCAAAGTGGGATTGTTCAACACTAAGTCCAAGTCCCTGTAGATAAACTGTAGCACCTGGTGCAATGCCGCGTTGGGATGAAGGGATTGTTCTGCCTGCTTGTGGTAATAGGCCATATCGGTAGGTAGGCGGGCGGCGGTGGCAGGGGTGAAACTCTCGTTCTTTTCACTACGCTCATCAGGAAGAGGAGGAAGGTTTGGAGCAGTAGAAGTACTAGCAGCAGCGACTGCAGTAGTAGCAGCGCTACTACTAGCAGCAGTGGGCACATGATGAAGTAGACCTGCTCGTGATGATTTGTAGAGCGTCTCAGGATCCACGAGCGCTAAGCGTTTGTAGTGTTGTTGCTGCTCTGAGTCTGTCATAGGGGCGACGGTGGCGATGGCGCTGGCGGTGGTGGTAGGGGTGGTAGTGTCGGCGAGTAGGTGTCGAATGAGGTGTCTCATATACGGAGAATGCTCTTTATAAGCGGTAAGGCCATCCCTATGAGAGCCGGAATGAGGAAACCTCCCTCTTGTACCAAGACGCGTCTCTTTTTTTTTATGGGAGTAGATTTTTTGCCGACCTCCCTCAACACGTCAGCCGATTCTCGAAGCTTGTCCAGTTGTTTGTCGCTGAGCGGGATGTTCCCTATGAGTAAATTGTGACAGATCTCACTCAACGCTGCGATCAGATCGTCGCTTCCAGAGTCTATTAAATGCGAGCAGTCCTTTGGCGAGCACTTAGCTAAGTGCTTGAGAGTGCCAAAGTGTCTTTCGAGTAGATGAGAAGCCATTTTGCTACTACTTTCTCTTGTTCTTTTTTTTGTCTAGCGGTACAAATACTAGCTGAGAGTTTATGGCTGTCAAAGAGGAGCGTATTCTCAGATCGTCAGGTGTTGACTGCTTGAAGTCCAGAAGGAGGTATGAGTGAGGCCGCTTGAGTTCATGGGTAAATATACTAGAGAGGGCCGCCGCGTTGGAGGGAAACACCTGGCGAGACAGACTAGCTATTTGCCCCATGTCGCGCGGGTTCTTGAAAACGATCATGTAGTGAGCGTTCAGACTCATAGTTCGAAAGTCGGGTGATTCCTGGAATAGGTTCTGAGTGATATATATGACGCTCACGTTCCAGTGATGGGAGTATTTAGTAAAGATGTCAGCTACCACTTGCTGATTGGAACTACTCATCAGATCGTCCAATATCAGTAGAGTGTGTGGTCGTAAAGCGTCTTCTGCTACTTCCACGTCTCCCGCTATAGACTCTTTGCTAGGAAGACCTTCTCTGAATTCCACACCGTACTGATTTTGCATGTTTTCAAACAGAGGTTGCCACTCGCCGTAATGGTAAAAAGTCTTTTCCACCGGCGGCGTGACCAAATTGTTCACGTCGCTCAGAAATTGATCCACCAAGCGCGATTTTCCACAACCCGACGGACCGCTTATGATACAACTAAAGGGTCCTTGTAGTCGAGCGTCGAAATGAATTTCTGTGAAGAGTTTGCTTTTACTACTCGACATTTTAGTTTTTTTCAGCACGCGTCAGAGAGTAGTTGTGTGTCTGACTGTCTGCTGTGTTTCGCACTCGAACGTTCGGTAGTGAATGGTTGTGGAGAAAAGTCAGCGGACCTTTTTATTGATACCGGACGGTGTCACAGTAGCGGCGGCAGAAGTGTCTTTTTTTTCTTTTTATTTTTGCGATAAATTCTATTTTCACTCAATAGTCATAAATGTTTGTATCAGACTCCAGAGGAGTCTGATACAAATTTTTTTTTTTTTTAAAAGAAGAGGAGGAGGAGGAGGGGAGGAGGAGAGAAAAGCGCAGATCAATCTTTTTTTTGATCATTTAGGCAAAGCTCGTCGCTTTGCCGCTTTTTTTTCTTTTTCTGTGTTGTGACACGATCGTCTCGAAAAAGCAATAAGGAGTGCGAGCGCGGCGGTGACAAATACATATTGGAGCGTATGGTTTAAAATAGTGCGTCCCTATCTTCTTCAATTCGGCTGCGTTGTAATATGCGGGATAACAAGTGACGACGTCGAAACGTTTAGAGACTGTGTTCACGTCGGCCACAACGCGCGCCCACCGAGTGGGAGCTGCAGTCACTCCCAAAAAACCGATCGGCTTGTCGAATCGTTTCATAGCGCTTATTCTCACTTTATAAGAGGAGGCAGGGTGAGGGGAGTAGCAGCGCTCTTTCTTTTCATGAAACGCCCAACGCGTGGGGGCGCTGAGAGCGGCTATTATGCCATGGTGGAGTAAATACTGTTCTGAGAAGACGGCTCTCGGCCATGTCGCTACGTTTTCCTTTTCCGCTCTTGTATAACGATGATTTCTTTGGCACTCGGCTTTGCTTTTCTCGAGAATTCGGAACGCTTCAAGAGAAGCGTGAACCTCAACTATGTGACGCTCTCTCCTTTGAGATAAAAAATAGCCGGGCAGTTGAGGAGGGCACTTTGTTCGCGTGTCCGTCTTTTAAAAACTCGCGCCCTCTGCGGCGCCATATTTCTTTCCTCCGAAAAAAAAAGACTGAGTGAAAATAAAAATTTTAAAACAAAAAGCTCAAAGAAAATAATAAGCAATAAGCAGACTCAGCTCGAAATTTCCTGCTGGCGTGTAAGTGTAGCGGTAGTAGTGTTGGCGGTGACGGTAGGGGCGGCCGGGTGACTGCCGGCGGTGGCGGCGGTCGGCTGGCCGGCGGTGGCGGTGACGGCGCCGATGGCGGTGGCGGTGGTAGAAGGGTGTGTGGAAAGAGAATGCATCTCAGTCTTTTATAGGAGCGACGAGAGTTCGACTTAGTCTGACATTTTCAGCTGTCGCATGCTGACCTGCTGCTATCATAAGAGAAACAAAAGCCCTAATCACGCTTTTCAGCTGGATCCTTCCACCCACCAGTCATGGATCCAGATGGGAGGGTGGTTTAAAATTAATCCATGTACCGACTGTCATACAATAGTGTAATTAGTTGAACGTGTGTTACCTGTATAAAGGATTAGGAGGTCATGGGCTTAGAGTGTGTATAGAAAACAACTACAGGTAGCGTGAACAAAGCCGCCCCCTCCCTTTCTGTCACTCTGTCTGTGACTAGAGGGTGCGCGTGTGGTAAGCGACTTAAATCTAAAGAAAAAAAATCACCCTCTCCTGTAGTCAGCAGTCAGCTGGCCGGCGGCTGGAAAATGTGATTAGAGGGGTGAGCGCGTAGTAAGTGACTTAAGGCTAATCTAAAGACCTGCCGTGAGTGGGCAGCTGGCCGGTGGCTTGAAAAAAGGGGGGAGTCGCCGCCCTACCGCCGCGGAGTAAGGGTATATAAGGGGGAGTGAAACCGTCTTCATCATCATCATCATCATCATCATCATTCTCTCTACTACTACTACTACTACAACTACTACTACCACCACCACGCCTCAATTTGCAGATCACCATGATGGAATGTTACGACCGTAACATGAAGTGGTATGATGAAGCAGCACGCGAATGTGAAGCTGCTGCTGTAGCCGCTGCTACTGCTGCTGCTAGTGCTGCTCATCGTGCTACTGCTGCATTTACTGCGGCTGTTAGTGACGCTGGTTGTGATGGCGTTGTTGTTGTTGCCGCTGCGGCTGTGACTGCTGCTGTTGCTGCTGCCGATGCAGCTACTAATGCCGCCGATGCCGACGCTGCTGCTGCTGATGCTGTTGCGGCTGCCGATGTCGCCGCTGATGTCGCTGCTGATGTTAGGACTGCTGCTGCTAGTGTACGCTCTGTTGCCCTTGCTACTGCCGCTGCTGCTGTTGTTGCTAATGCTCACGCTACTGCTGCTGCCGCTGCTGCTGCTGCTGCTGCCGCTGCTGCCGATGCTGCTGCCGCTGATGCTGATGCTGCTGATGCTGCTGCTGATGCTGCTGATGCTGCTGATGCTGCTGATGTTAGTAGTCGCGTCGACAAAGAATCGTCATTTGTCACACTTAAGCCTCCAGTTGAATGCGCGACAGGTAGTAGGGCTACCAACGCGACGGCCAGGTGGTGCAAATGGTGTCGTCGCTTCTGCTCGTGCTCTTGCTTTTCTTCCTGCCCTACCTGCTGCTGCTACAGTATAATAGTGTTATAGTGTTTGAATGAGAACGCGCGTACTTACACATAGACACTGTAAACAGATGTGCTTTTTTTTGAAAATATAATTTTAGCATAACATGAAAAAAATGAAAATATCTTGTTGTGTTTTATTTTCTATATATAAGTTATATAACTTTTTTTTTGTTTACAAACAAAACACGTCACGTCACGTGTCACGTGGTGTTGTTTACAAACGAGAGAGCCACGTGGTGTTGTTTACAAACAAACCCTGAGTAGGTCATGTTACCATAGTTACCAGAATGCTGGCTTCTGATTGGCTGAGCCTAAGTAGGTCACATGACGTAAGTAGGTCACGTTACCATGGTTACCAGAAATGCCGGCCTCTGATTGGCTGAGAGCTTCTAAGTAGGTCAGTAGGTAACCCAGAATGCTGGCTTCTGATTGGCTCAGAGTCCTAAGTAGGTCACGTTACCATGGCAACGGGTCACGTGACCAAATGGAGGCCTCTGATTGGCTGCATATCGAGTGAGTAATAAACAGTACTTAAGCATGGTCCCGTTCCGATACAATATATACTACTGACATGTAATACACAGGAATTCATGCCTAGAACAATTGATAAAACAACTTGACCCTGAGAATGATGACAACATAATAGTTTCTTTAATATTTGAGGCTCAGTCTTTGAGGTTTGAGTGCCTGTTTACAGGGTATTAATTTTGATGATAAAACAATGATGAAACCGTATTTACTTTGGCTTTTTTAAAGTCCAACTATTTCCTACCAAAGAGTTTCAGTGACTTATACATGTGAGCATCCTAGTGACTAAATGGTTTGACTCAATAGATGATTACAACTTGCTACAATCAATTAGGGCTACATTTGGTAGAATTAGTGGTTAAGAAAACATCTACCTGTCCGTCATCAGTCATCACATGAGGGCTAGAATGCAGGGCTCCAGTACAAATACAGGTTATGTGTTAACAATATATGCATATGCAGTGGTGGCCAAAACTGTCTTAATCTTCTTTGGGGTTCAAACTCAGGACCTTACAACTTCAAAGCAGACGCTCTACCAATGAGCTATGAAGGCTGCACTGAGAATCATAGCCCACCACGGTATCAGGAGAAGTTGGCCCCAAGGAGAAAACGGCCCCAGTGAAGTCGATCCCAGAGTGAAGTCGACCCCTTGGAGAAGACGGCAACTAGTCAGTTGATACTTAAACCCCCATTTGGAATACATAAGGTGCAGGCCACTCCCCTTTAGAAATGAGATGAGATGAGAATGCATAAGCGGTTGTCATCCATTGATTATGATTGTATCATTAAACTGAAATGAAACTCCATATCTGTGTGTAGTGGTTAGCGATTTCTAAATTGCCAATAGGGCCAAATAAAAAAAAAAGTGTGTTTCAGGTTACCCGACCCTACCTAGCAAAACAGGGCCGACCCTAGAAATTGTTATGCAATTTTGAAAAAATATTGATATTTTAGGTCATTTTGGGGCTGATAGTCTGAGAGTTGAGGTGGTCGTCGGTGAGTGTGCATTGAAGTTCGTGAGTCAAATTCTGGGTACTTTTCAGACCAAAGTGAAAAAAAAAAGTGAAAAAAAAAAAAATCTGACCTACCTACCCTAGATTTTCAGACCATGTAACCTGAAACACACCTTTTATTTTTTTTGGCCTAGTCAATTTAATAACCAGGCTTTTCCTCATCGTTGTATCCTTGTCTTGTCCCCCATTTTTCTCCTGGAGAACCCTTAATTGATTAGTTCTTTTTATTTTGGCATAGGCTCTAAATGCTGTGGCACTTTCAATATGGTGGCAAATCTCTTCATGCAGTCAGACCTGCTCTCTGTCATGTTTGCCTTCTGAGGCCAAAAAAAAAGGTGTGTTTCAGGTTACCCGACCCTACCTAGCAAAACAGGGCCGACACTAGAAATTTTTATCCAATTAAAAAGAAAAAAAAAGTATATTTTACCTAATTTTGGGGCTATTTCAGAGTCAATTGGATGGTCCAGGAGTCGACGCCATTGTCGTTGAGTCAGCGCTGAAGATTGCTAGTCAGTTTTGGGGTACTTTTCAGGCCAAAGTAAAAAAAAATAAAAAAATCCGACCTACCCTACCTAGATTTTCAGACAACGTAACCTGAAACACACCTTTTTTTTTGGCCTGAGTGGAATCGCACAGGCAACTGGTTTCTTCCCACAGCTCACACAGTGTTGTCTCCCGGGTCTTGTCCTCCCAATATTAGTCGTTATTCTTCTAAGTGTCCAGGAATTTGTTCGGGTCCTGCTCCACCATTTGCATAGAGGCTGAGGGTTGATGAAGTGAAATGATAATATTAAATTTCTTCTATAGCAAGGCATATTTAAAGAATAAATCTTTTAATTAATTTTTTTGTACACCATGTTGGGCCTAAAAAATAATGTTATGGTATTAGTGTTGAATGGTATGCAATGCAGTTTCTCTAGGCCTATTTCTTATATTAATAAAATTTGAAGTGACCCGGGAAAAAAATGTGGGCCTTTTCACGGCAAACTATGTCCACTTTTTATGGCAAACTATGCATGGCCCCTTTTCACGGCAAACCAAGGCTGCTTTTCTAATTTTGTGGCGAATTATGGCTGCTTTTCAAGGCTATCTGCGGCTCATTTTCAAGCCAAACAATAGCTCCTTTTCACACACCTAACAATCAATCCTTTTCATGGCAAACTATGGCTCTTTTTCACGGTAAACTATGGCTACTTTTCATGGCAAACAATGGCTACTTTTCACGGCAAACTATGTCTCCTTTTGGCGGAAAACAATGGCTCTCTTTCACGGCAAACTATGGGTCCTTTTCACGGCTAACTATGGCTGCTTATCACGTCAAAATGATACAACAAAATCAAAACAACAGGCACTGTCAAAGAAGTGACGTCATTGCTAGGTGACATTGTTACATCGCTAGGTAACGTAGCAACGTTGCTTGGTGACATTGCTGCGTCTGTGACGTCATTGCTAGGTGACGTCACTGATTTGCACTCTTCATCCAGAGGCTTAGTCGAGTTGCATTCTTCAAACAACTCATGTATTTGAATGTGCTAGGAGAGTGTGAAAATAAGCATAATGTCGGCCATTTTGTCCCTTCCCCAAGATTTTACAGCATTGTGTAGACACCTGTCTTGATTGATCATTACAGATCTATTTATTTTTCAATTGATCTTTATGTAAGTGTTTGATCTTCACAATCGCTGATAATCTGCCATCATCTTCAAGATTACTATTAGTGAACATCTTGGGAAAATGCAATTTGAACTTGCCATTTGAATGCTGCAAATCATCCATGAATTTCGACCACTGCATAAAGTGATTGGCAAAGCCTAGCCTGAAGCCACTTCGTGGCTTCAGTTGGCTTCAGGCCTAGGCTCACTTTGCTTGGGCTCAATTTAAAACATATTAGGAAAAAGGAAATAGAATAAATCAAAATATGAGAAAATATGCCACGGAATATATTAAAATATGAGAAAAAAAGAAAAGTGTATTCAAATACCTGTGCATAGGTTCAGTGGTGCTTCTCTTCTGCCCTCAATGCCATCCTCTGCTATAGTCCCGTAACAGACAGTGGAAAACGTGACAGCCCCACGGGGGGTCTAACCCTGGCCCCTCCGCTCCGGAGTTGAGAATGCTACTGCTACACCACATGGCTAGCTGCTTTTCCACTGCTCTGCTACGGTACTTGAGCTACCACAGGTGGGCAATGCGCTCTCCACGCACGCACGGGCTGCGCCGAGCGATACGTGCCAGCTACAGTCCCGACACCCATCCATCAAGTTTCTCTCCCTGTCATGCTCTTGTTAGTTTATCTCGTTGTCAGAATCCAATATATGAGCTGCTCCAGCTTCATTCCTTT
Organism: Harmothoe impar; assembly: GCA_947462335.1. Taxonomy (NCBI): domain Eukaryota; kingdom Metazoa; phylum Annelida; class Polychaeta; order Phyllodocida; family Polynoidae; genus Harmothoe; species Harmothoe impar. The sequence goes on from OX381708.1 coordinate 2,140,354, forward strand.
TCTCTTGTTCGGAGAAAGAAGCATCTTCTCCTCACAGTATGGCCAGCTCCTTCTGTTCCCCCTTATTTAGAATATGGTATATTTTTTCCCTCAGATCAAGTTCTTGTTGAGTTCGTGAGGGCATGGGGGCAACCACCGCTTCCTCCAATCCCATGACGGTATTCTCCACATTGCTATCAACTGGTTTGACCTTTGTCTTTCCCCCACGTTTCACCCCAAGGTGGTAATGGCTGGTAGCCATCCTCCGGTTCTGCTTTACAGTTCTTTCCTCTTGGCGCTGTGTGGTCTTTCCCACAAGCGTAGCACCAAGCTGACGCCATCTCCACTAGTAGTGAGTCCTGTGCGTCGTAATTTATAGAATCCTAATAGATTTATAGGAATCCTAATGAATGAATTTAATTCAAATAATTCTGACAGTTGGAGAGCGCCGGCCTATACATATAGAGCCACTGAGGAAGCGTCCTCTCTGCGCGAATTTTGAAATCCAACTGTGGTTGACGCTGCGGCGTCCTTAGCGACCACCCACCTGCCACCATGTGGGTGGAATGCACACTACCACGACCCCTGCGCCAGAGTGTCCTATATAAGGGGGCGTGGTCACCTTCACTATACAATATACATATATAACCGCCAAGGCTCTTATATAAACAGTTTAATACAACTGGACTATACTTCTGGATGGAGAGTGGCACAATTAGTAATGTCACTGCCTTAGCGATGTGGCTACATCACCTAGCAATATCGCCACTTCACCTAGCAGTGACGTCAGTCCCTGCAGAGTCTTAACTTGTTTTGATCTTGTTGCCGTTTGAGGCACGATTTGCCGTGAACATGGGCCACAATGTGCATTGAGCAGGTGAGGGATGTTTCACATTTTTTCTTCGTTGCAGCCCTCACCAACTTTATTGTAGGAATGAAAGGGTTTTTGGTACATCCATCAATGGATCTGTCGACCAAATTGACTTCCACCAAATCGTGCACTGATGGAAATGCACGAACGGCAGTGGAATCAGCCCTTAAGATGATACACTAAGTTTAGCCGTAATTGTGCCAATGCTTTTGATAATGGTGAAGAAACAATAAAAGTTAATGATAACCATTGTCATTTACCTCATTCATGAAATTCATGGATTATTAAGGGCATTAAATATATATATCTATATATATTATATAAGGTCTTATTAATGGTCGTGTGTATGCCATTAACGTGTATGTATAGATTTGGTGCTGGCCTTTTCACTAAAAACAGATGCTCCTGCTTTTGTTAAAAATTAACCACTGACTTTGAGTAAACGTTTTGAAGTAGCATTAATATTTAGTTTATTGTTTAGACAGTAATCTATATAAAGTGGTAATGAAAACCAGTTCATTTCAGGGGCTGTCTCCAAAAGTAAATTTTAAAAATCAGTAGTTATTGTATAAATATGTACTGCATATAGATGGTACAATGACAGGTGTGTGCAGTACAGACACATGTGCTGTACAACATGGGAGTTAGTAACGACATGCTGTAATTGTACACCGCATTGTCTCCATCCAGGTACTCAGCACGTGTAGGAGGGGGGAGACCCCTAAAATACACACACTGATATAGGATTTTCTTTAAATTAAAAGGGGACATTGGGACCAAGTGACAAATGACAGGATGGATTCAGAGGTACATGAGTATTCCTTTAAGTTGACAAGGGACATAAAGGCATGGTGACAATGACAGGGGGAATAACAAGAGTCATAAGGCAATGGGCATTTTCTGAAATCATCAGAGACCATGGGTACCTCTCATCTAGACCACTTCCCCTGTACAGGTGCTCAAGGTCAACACATTTGGAGGATACCAGCAAGCTATGCCTGTTGGCAACAAGCAGTGGGATTCAGTATACACAAGTGGACATCAGAATTCTGCAACTGTCCAGAACTGGAACTATCGTCAATAAATCATACATGAAATCAAGTTGATGCCTCTCCCTTCCTCTACCTGCTCACCCCTCTGCCTTCCCCTCTCTCTGCTTTCCCTCTGTCTACTCCCTCCTCTGCCTGCCTGCCCCTCTGTCTATCCCTGCCTCTGCCTGCCTGCCCCTCTGTCTATCCCTCCCTCTGCCTGCCTGGCCCTCTGTCTACCCCTGCCTCTGCCTGCCTGCCCCTCTGTCTATCCCTCCCTCTTCCTGCCTGCCCCTCTGTCTGCCTGCCCCTCTGTCTATCCCTGCCTCTGCCTGCCTGCCCCTCTGTCTACCCCTCCCTCTGCCTGCCTGCCCCTCTGTCTACCCCCTCCCTCTGCCTGCCTGCCCCTCTGTCTACCCCTCCCTCTGCCTGCCTGCCCCTCTGTCTACCCCTCCCTCTGTCTGCCTGCCCCTCTGCCTACCCCTCCCTCTGCCTACCTACCTCCCTGTTTACCAACTTCTCTTCATCTACCTATCTATATCTGTACCTTTCTCTTTGCCTCCCTCTCCCCTTGTCTTTCTCTCCATAACACGGGGAACAGTGGGGGTAGGACAGGGGGACATGGCCACTGCTAGCTGCAGAATTTAGGACATGTAATGGTACCCGATGAACGGGACGATTAACCTCAGGCAACATCATGAAGGCAATGCAGTCTCCGGGAGTGTCTTCTGAGAGGATGCATTGGGATCTGCTCCAGAACTGAGAATACACCAATGTTAAAAACATGCCAGCATGCCTTGGCACATGCTCTTTGGTTTGTACTTTGGACTGGATTATTAATTTGTTCCTCGTAGTAAGGATAGGTGGAACTTTTATCCAGAAGTCACTTAATGATTTCTCCAAACCACGTTGAAAGCCTGCATTATGCTCTCATACAATTACGACTACTATCATTATACTTTTAATAATGGAATTGCCTAATAGAAATATGATAAAAAGGAAAAAAAAAATTCCTAATGAAGTTATTTGCAAAGATATTCAACATATTGTAGTTCAGTGAATACACCTATATCATAATTTTTACAGCATGTAGCAATTGAGGAATACATCCCAGGAACTCTGATGGCTAGAGCCTTTCTGATGCAGACAAGACGTCTGAATGTTAGTCTCTGACTGCCTCAATCTTCAAGGACAGGCTTAGTGCTAGACTAGAAGCATTGGTTCAACATGGCAGTGTCTGTCCAGAGACCTCCATGCACCCTGCTGCCACCAAGTGGCCTCACAGCCAAAAATAATTATCTCATTTCAAGAAAAAATGTTTATCTAACTTGTCTGGCAGACAAATCACTTGTTTTAAGAAAATAATATTTACTTAAAACAAGTGATTTGTCTGCTAGACGGTTTTAAGATTTTCTTGAAATGAGATAATTATTTTTGGCTGTGCTGTGACAGAGCTGGCCACACCCACGGCATTGTTCCTTTGTGACTCAGCCTTCAGCCGTTGATATATAACATGTAAGGTCAGCTGGGTGTGGTCAGTGCGCTGCTGGTACCACACCATGCCTCTCACCATGGACACCCCGCGCCTCAACACTCAAGGCCTCAGGTAGGTTGGGCACTCTGTTCTAAGGCCTACAAAAAAAAGTTGTGTTCCGGTATCCTGACCGACCTTCCGTTTCTGGGACTGATCCTAGTTATTTTGGGGCATTTTTTTTTGTCATTTTTGGGATATTTTTGGTGTTTTTACAACTAAAATTCACCTTTTTACAAAAAAAAAAGTAAAAAAAAAAAAAAATCAGACCTACCAACCCTCTTTTTTTTGGGCCATGTTACCAGAACACAACAATTTTTAGGCCTTATCTAACACCATGGACACCCTCAGGTAGATTAAGGACACTTTGTTCTAATCTAACACCATGCACACCCTCAGGTAGATTAAGGGCACTTTGTTCTAATCTAACACTATGGACACCCCTCAGGTAAGTTAAGGGCACTTTGTTCTAATCTAACACCATGCACACCCTCAGGTAGATTAAGGGCACTTTGTTCTAATCTAACACCATGCACACCCTCAGGTAGATTAAGGGCACTTTGTTCTAATCTAACACCATGCACACCCCTCCAGTAGATTAAGGGCACTTTGTTCTAATCTAACACCATGCACACCCTCAGGTAGATTAAGGGCACTTTGTTCTAATCTAACACCATGCACACCCTCAGGTAGATTGAGGGCACTTTGTTCTAATCTAACACTATGGACACCCCTCAGGTAGATAAAGGCCACTTTGTTCTAATCTAACACCATGGACACCCTTAGGTAGATTAAGGCCACTTTGTTCTAATCTAACACCATGGACACCCCTCAGGTAGATAAAGGCCACTTTGTTCTAATCTAACACCATGCACACCCTCAGGTAGATTAAGGGCACTTTGTTCTAATCTAACACCATGGACACCCCTTAGGTAGAACCCAGTGGGCACAAGACATTGAATCAACATTGATAACTGGTTGTCAATATTGATTCAACATTGATTAAATGTTGATTCAATGTTGAACTGAATTCTGTGCCCACTGGGAAAAAGGGCACTTTGTTCTAATCTAACACCATGCACACCCCTCAGGTAGATTAAGGGCACTTTGTACTCATAATAGCTCTAGTCTACACAAAGCATGGTTTAGATTCTTATTATTCCTACCCCTACCTCTGCCTGCTTCTTAAGCCTTTATAGAGAAGGTGGGGGTTATAATTTGTCTTTAAGTAGGTAGAGCATTTTCCGGAAATAGTAAGATTTCATAATATATCTCACAGAATAATCGGGAAATCAAGTAGAATTCAGATCCACAAACATAATGCCCCTATCATTGATGCATTAATTTCTATGATTTTCTAAAGTAAAATGTTGCCAGAATGCACCTGGCACTTTCTGCCACCCTACCCCCACCGCTGTCTACCACTGCTCTGGCTCTACCGGGGTGTTTTAGCTACACAGGGCTGCACCTTGCCTACTGTGTCCTTTAGAAAAATTGCTTTCATTTAGGTGTCATTTCCTTGATTATGAAGCTGTTTTCGGAATTTGATTCTATAAGCCCCTCACTCAGAACATGATTTCAATTTCCAAATGAAAGCATCAGATTTCCCATGAAAACTATAGCAAACGGGCGCTTTACAGGGGTTATATGCATGCCCAAGGAAAATCCCTTTCGCCAATTTTCGCCAGCATATTTTTGCAACAAACCAAAAAAATATTACTGACAGATCTATATTCTCCCCAGTAAAGGGGGTTTTGGGTGCTTGACTATATAAGTTGCCTGTACAAAGTATGTAACTTAGTAACATGTGGTTTTTATAGTAATTATTTTCACAGAAAGTCAAACAAGGTACCTGCATCGTCAGGAGGCTCAATATGTATTAGAGCAAATTAAATTTCACATGATTCACACACTTTCCTGGGAAGGTAGCACCAATGCCTGTTCTATGAAAACTGTTCCAATCTTCTTAGTGGCACTGACATTGTATTTATTTTACCAATTAATATCTCATTATTGTTAATGGGAAATCTAGAAATAAAACAGGATGTGAAAGACCTGGCCTTTCCCTGTCTTGTTATATGACATCTGTAATGATACAGTGCTATATTGCAGAGGAAATCATTATTTCAGTATGGGTATTAAGCATTGTGACACATACAGGCCCGGGATCTGATACCTACCTACTTTAAGACCAAAATCAAGCTGCCTACTACAAACTGTCTTTTTTTGTGCAGATCTGCCGTGATTCTCCTGGTGTTCGCCATGACCACAGCCATGACTACAACAGAGCAAGGTAAGACTTATAAAGATTAGGATCAAAGAGGGAATTCCTTACTTCATTTAATCAGCCTGTCTCCTATCAGGCCATGTTAAGGTTACAACTGCCACATTATCGCCCCCAGGCCAGGTAATGAGTTGTAGGCTAGGCTAGGCTAGGCCTCCCTGTTGCTACCGTAAAACCTAGCGTATAAGCCTAACTCGTGTATAAGCCGCACCCTGAGCCTGGGCCGATCCTATAAGCCGCACCTCCAATCGGATTCGCGTACTAGCCGAAAGTTTTACGGTATACCCCAGGCAAGGTTTGCAATGACATGAATATATACGTGTGTATACTATCAGAAAGAGGATTCAAGTTCTACAGACCCAGCACAGTTTTTCATGTGACAAATCAGTATCAATGTGTGAAAGTAAAGTTAACATGGATATTGTAATGGTCGCGGAAAAATCATCTGGAGAAAGCGGGACTCGAACTCACGACCCTCAGATCACGTAACCTTCTGCTCTACCAACTGAGCTACTTCCCTGTCTGACAATCTGACCGCGCCGTACGTTACTGGATCGGTATGGTAGAGGGGAGGCGGATTACCCGAGTGATATTAAGGGGCTTATCTCCAAGGCACGGGGAATCCGACCCCTACAATATGTTGGATCTCCAGTTCATAGGCTAGACCTATAATATAAACAGATAGTCATAGAGTTAAGCGACCCTACTCAAACCTTACCTCCAGTGACGTAGGAAACATAGGTAATAAATAGTCCATAGTTATACAATGTATACAATGTATAGCCTACTCCTTCCCAGTGAACATTCATACAATATTGGTGAAGGTTCGAAGAAGGTTAAGAATAGAACATTCATATTAAATATTTACTAATATCAAAAACGTGATACAAAGAGAATAAAGGTTCATATTGAACTTTGTAGCATTTATTTATATTATGAATAATTCATCTCCTTCACACCAGGTGGTAGGGTGGTTCACAAGAAGACTTTCTATAGGGGCTCTAACTGTAATCATAATTCTCAATTATTTTATACATTCAACCATCCCTATTCTAATATAAAGCTACTCTTAACAAACATATGTCTGTTCAATTGAGAACATATTTAAAGAAGTAGATAGAAAGATACAAATACCTAATATCTGGGAATAGAATTTATAAATAGCCATAATGCTATATATGTTTCATTGTATCAGTTAAAGGGTAATATCTACTTATGGTCTGTAATAATATAGTGTCTAGAAGTGTTTCCTGTGCTAAGGATAACTAAAGAGTTTGCTTTATGGGTTAAACATCTGGCCAAACTGTAATTGAGGGAGAGAGAGAATTGATGTTTAAATATGAGTAGACAAAATGTTTGAAAAGAACTTTCATGTGAAAGTCATATTTTGTAATGTTTCAATACTGTTTGAAAAACGTTTGAACACTAAAAAACGTCATAGATTACGTTCATAAATGTTCAAAACAATTCAATTGTTCACTGGGTTGTGTGAGATCCCAGGTTGAATGATCCATGAAAAACTTTGGATCGAAGTCACCAAGCAGAATGACCCATCTCACAGAACAAATTCTGCCAAGCTAGTTAACTTACACCCTGACTGTTTACAATTTATGTTATCTATTAGGAGAAAATGTGGCATTGAAGACAACTGTAGGAACAACAAGTGATATGGCAATTGCAACAACCGATGAAGAGTTGGTCACCTTTCATCCGGATGATATCCTGAATGATCCAATGTTCAAGAAGTTTAATGTTATTTTCCCGCAGAATGAAACAATACTGGTAAGTACCTTATATGTGTATGTCCATTGATGCACAGCGCACTGTGGTAATGTAGACTGTTGTAATAAAGACTCCCTACCACAGATCGATTGATTGTTAGTTAGTTTAACGTCCGGAGGGCAAGTTGCATTTTGCACCACACAGATGGAATTACCCCCTACTACAGTCTTACCAAGTCTTATTCGTTTTTTATATCTTCTACCAGTACACACAGTAGTATGGGTGGCCGTTTATTTACTCTTAAACATATATTGCAAAAAAAAAAAAAAAAAAAAAAGCTATTTCGGTGTCAAATCGATAAAATACTGATCTTAACATCTCCAATTATCTTCTCAATTATTTTTTCTGGTCGGCCTATGTGACCGTAGTGCTCTCTAATTAAAAAAAAAATTGCCATGACAGTTTCCTGTTTTTCACTAAAATATCTTAGTTTTTGTGAAATCCTTCGTACAAGGATTACTTTCTTCAGGACAAAAATAATCAACATCATTGCTTTTCTCACCAAACCTACACCGTGAAAAAATTCAGTTGAAATTACGGCGAATTAATGTTAGATATTATGATGCATCACCGTAATTGTGATTTATGGTGAGACACTGTAAAACTCATTACTTTTACATTGAACATCTGTAAACCAGTATAGTGAAACAACGTATTTTCATTGACGGAGAATCCCACCAGGTGGCAGCTTGAGTCGATAGGGAGAATCTCGAAGATATAAAAATGCCAATATATGGTTTCTTTGTACAAACATGGCAACAATGGTCAATCAAAGTCAGGGGAACTTCCTAGAGGCAACCTTGGTCAGTTCCTACCACAGTTTTTAACAAGACATCAGCTTGGCGAATGGAATGGCTATACAGGGTATCATGGGAAGGTGTGCAACTAGAAGTCCACGGTCAAGTATGGACGTGACAAAGACGTGGACTAGTGTGAAAAATATGCACTAGATGGTGTTACTGCATACCCTAGTGACTGCCGTGCACACTAGTGGTGTAGAGTCTATTTGTCACGTCCATACTTGACCATGGACTTCTAGTTGCACACCTCCCCATGATACCCCGTATAGCCATTCCATTTGCCAAGCTGATGTCTTATTAAAACCTGTGGTTCCTACCGATGTGGCTAGGTACCAAGGGTGTCTAAAGGGAGTTTGTCCTGAGATGAACGGCGGTAAGGTGCGACAGGCAAGTATCACCATCTCCCATGCAGCGACCAAACCACACTTAATTGGATAACCGGTGCAGCAACCCGACACTCCAGGTGCTTCCACGGGACCAGTGGCTCCTCTACAGGGGCAGGTCTGCTGCACCTTATTAGCACAATAGCTTATGCTTGAAGAAGAATATTTCAGGGGGATATCTTCTTCTTCATGCAAAGACAGGGACTCCCCTGGTCCCCCAGATAGAAAGCTAACCCTATGCCTAGCCCTAACTGTAATCAGAAAGAACTAAGCTAACCCTAACGGGGGCGTGGCAAGCAGTTTCAATCAAGGGGGGACTGGGGGGTATTTTGACCCTTTTTGACCCCTTTTTGCTTGACATTTTTGGTTTGACCTTTTTTGAGGTTGGTCAAAAGTGGGGGGGACATGTCCCCCCCGGTTACCACGCCCCTGCCTAACCCCTACCCTAACCACTGGGCAGGTATCCGGTGTAGTTGGTTTCTTAATAAAGCATCCCCTGGGGGACTGGGGGATGATCAAGCATGATGGTTTCTTACTAAGCATCCCCTGTATGTGATTTGAAGCATAAGATATGGCCAAAAATCTTATGCTTGAAGAATAAGATATTGTGCTAATATGGTGCACCTGCTGGGAAAGGGGGTGGTAGAAGGGGGTCAGAATTTCACCCCATCACCTGTAATCCTGAGCCCTGCCCCCTTTTGAATAAATCAGGGGCAATGGAGGTCACCTGACCAAATGTTCCTTCTTAATAAACCTAGAAATTAAGGCCATTATGATGTCATGATGACCTCATTATTACATAATATGCAAGCTAGCAGTCTTCTAAACAAAAACGAGCCTCAGATTGGCTGGTAATCAAATTACACACCATTAATCAAAGGGGAGCCTCTGATTGTCTGATTCAAATTTGCTGCCACTTCCTGTCACAGGTCATGTGACCAAATGCTAGCCTCTGATTGGCTGCCAGGGGTGGGAGCCGACTCACATAGGAAACCGTGGAAATTGCTGATACATACTCTACTACTTGCAATTATCACTGCATCTGTATTCCTTGCTTCCTTTTAGAATGGAGTGAGGAATGCAGTGCCTTACTATGCTTGGTACAAAGGTACACTCGAAGGTTATCGTTATGTTGCCACTAACTTCAACAAGGAGGCAGGAGAAATATCACAAGACCCTATTCTACGTGCGAAGACATACTGCTGGATGTATTCGTTTATGATTAGTGAGGAGTGGGTATTTCAATGTCTGCCAGGAACTCACCCTGTCTTCAAGGAGCCATTGAGCCAGACCCCGCTGGCCCTGTTAAGACAAAACATCCCGCTCTCTGTGATTAATGCACTATTAGCATTTACCACAATGGTGCTTGGAATATTTGGTGAGTTATCAATTTCCCATCTTCATAATGAAAGGTATATTATTATATTGATATTGATTAAGAATGATAAAGATGGTCAGATCTTCGGATGAGTAGTGGTGGCCTTATTCTCACAGTTGATGCATTGTCCTGATTATTGAAGTTTTGATGTATTTGATTCTGGGCCCCAATACTTGTGCTGGATGCTCCTGCACATATTTCAGAGCAAAGTGTGTCTCAAGATCAACTTGCTAAATATGATCGTTAATGACCATCTTTAACTGATCTTACAACTATCAGGTCAGATTTGGTGATTATTGATTTTCATCTTTAACTGAAGAGTGATCCTTAATATAAAGATAATTCTGGACTATCATTATGAGCCCCCTTAGCCTGAGCATTGTCTCTTTTTTTCTCTGTTGTGCACATTTGATTCAGTTTGATGATAATGGGTGTTCCCACTTTTCTGAATGTTTACATTTCAGGGAATATTCTGATTGTTTTTGTGATAAAGACAAAACAGGAGCTAAAGACTACAACCAACATCATCCTGGCTTGTATCGCGTCAGTTGACTGTCTGAACTCTGTCATGGTGGTGTCTTATGGGGTAAGTGTGGGTGTAGCTGTGGTCGTCTCTGTCATGGCGGTGTCCTATGGGGTAAGTGTGGGTGTAGCTGTGGCTGTCTCTGTCTTGGCGGTGTCCATGGGGTAAGTGTGGGTGTAGCTGTGGCTGTCTCCGTCATGGTGGTGTCCTATGGGGTAAGTGTGGGTGTAGCTGTGGTTGTCTCTGTCATGGCGGTGTCCTATGGGGTAAGTGTGGGTGTAGCTGTGGTTGTCTCTGTCATGGCGGTGTCCTATGGGGTAAGTGTGGGTGTAGCTGTGGCTGTCTCTGTCTTGGCGGTGTCCTATGGGGTAAGTGTGGGTGTAGCTGTGGTTGTCTCTGTCATGGTAGTGTCCTATAGGGTAAGTGTGGGTGTAGCTGTGGCTGTCTCTGTCATGGTGGTGTCCTATGGGGTAAGTGTGGGTGTAGCTGTGGTTTCCATCAAGTGTGAGTTTACATGTGGTTAACATCTGACCTAGGTAAAGGTGGGATCATGCTGTTGGTTGGCTAATCATAAACTATTCTAGATGCTTTTGCATAACCTCAATAGTTTTAATCTTTTTGCCTGTGCTCTATTGTTAAACACAAATTCCAATTAAATGATAAAGTGTGCATTAATTATATAAACAAGAGTGTTCACCTGAACCCTTGAATGTGGCATAGCTTCTAAATACAACATGCCCTTTATCATCAGGATGCATGAAAGCATCCCTTGGATGGCAACCGCATGAAAGGATGTGATGTTGGGGATAAGCATATGTGTTTAATTTCAGTACTTGGATACATTTCTGTGGAGCAGAGCTAGTCTTATGCTAGGCACTGTTGGTTGCACAATTGTGAGAAGCATAAAGGAGATGTCTCAGATAGTTGCGACAAACCATCTGGTAACATTGAGTTTTGAGAGGTAAATATACTTGAGCCATCAGATAAATATAATATAGTAAATACAGATGCAGTCCTGGTAAGTCGCTTACAGAATCATTCAAACAGCACTTACCGAAGGCGTCAATCAGTTTTACCTCCCCCCCTTTGAACTATAGTAAGGTGCTGCTTTGTTTGCTAAATAAGAGGCATATGTTCTTACAACCACCCCCCCTTCAGGAGGAGTTGAAATGAGCTAACTTACACACTACATAATGGCTCCTCCACACCCAGTATCTACCCCCTAGGGGGTGTTACAGACAAACTATGTAAGTTTAACAACGTGAGTAGGGTTTTACAGAAAGTTCCTTTCCCCAAATAGACGTAACAGAAAAAATTCACGTTATTGACTTTACATTAATCACCGTAAATTTTTTCATGTAAAAAGCAGCACCATGTCAAGAGCTGGTGCTGCTTTTCACATGAAAAAGCCTAAACAGCGTAAATTTGAAGACATTAACATAAATTATCAAAATATATGTTAGTATTAACTTAAGTTATCAAATAATGTTCCACATTAAAGTAAATTCTCTATATTAACGCTATTTATTCCGTTGTTTTCAGGTACTTTGCAATATGTTGGCCAATGAAAACAAGCCTCAGACTCACCAGGAAGAAGACAATTTGGGTTATTATTGTCAACTGGATCATAGGAGCAGTCCAGGTCATCCCTGTAATATTGATTACAATCCCAGTAAGCTCTGCACATTATATATGCAATACAAAATAGGTTGGAAGGTGCATATTCTGATATAGGATTAACCTCATGTTAGCAAAATTCTTTGCATGAAACCCATGCTGTGCCATACATAACGCTTGCCAAATTAAACCTGCTCGATGTTTCTTATCATCAACTTTCCTCTGATTCTGACATGGTCAGATAATCATTATTACTAACTAATGATCTGACCTGTCATGGCATTTGGTCATCTGTTGTCCACCATGTTGTATGTAATATCTGTCTTTTTAAACAGGGTCCTGGATATTATTATCAGGAACGCAGCTGTATGATGCATGACACATATATAGGAAAATCTACTTATTATATTTTGAATTTCTGCATCTACTTGGCTGTACCTGTGCCTATCCTGTGTTTCACCTGTGTCTGCATTGTCCGGAGCTTGCTGTCCAGCATAAAAAGGTCCCGGCAGATGACAGGGGACATGAGGTAGGAATGTAATCTGGTTTCTGCATTACACACAAGCTTCCATAGCTTAAGTAGTTTTCCTTCTTCACAAAGGTTATTTCTAAGATGTTTCTGCCACACTAATTAAATGGTGTATTATAGAGAGGCCTGCATTCTCTCATACCATAGTTCATTTTCTGCCAGTTTTCTGTCAGTCCTCCCACAGCTGTGTTAACTAAGGGTGGACACCAATATCAGGCATAGGCCACCCACAGTGGCCCAGAAAGGCCAACTGGAAAACAGTTCAAAACATGAAAAGTGAAATTCAAAACACACAAAAGCAGACCGTGGTCAAAGCCACACTTTTCTTGCATCTGTGAAGTGGCAACATGAGGTCCTGATGTGATTTGCATCTTACATCATATTCAATTGCAAACTTAACCATGGTCAATGCCACATTTTTCTTCTCGGAAATGTAAGTCGATCAGCTCTAGGCAAGCTTCCAAAGTGCTGACTTATTTGGATCTATTTGCCAGCCTGGTAAGCATAGGAGGTGTGGAGACACATGTACTAATTTCCTCTTTTTTTTAATTAAATTTTTTTTTGTTTTTTTTTTTTGGGGGGGGGGGGTTGACAGTCAACCTGTTGGCATAAATCCATTCCTTAAAGACCTCAGCTTCGCCATACAACATTGTGGACACATCAGGTATACTCTTTGAGGCATAAACAATTATATCATCAGCATACAGTAAATATGTTTGTCACATAATCAATATAAAACAAACAATAAAGAACCCAGAACTGATCCCTGTGGGACTATATATTTAAACTTTCTTGGATCAAAATGAAGTCCTCTGAGTCCCATTGCTTAAATAGCTTTCAAACCACAGATAATTTAAATAACCCATTCCCAATTTAGCTTATTTTTCTAGTTATTGTGTAATAGTGTAATACACTGTCAAAGGCCTTAGTAGTTCATTCATCAAATCAAAAGTTGCATCACCCTCTCATATATATACCCATACTGATTATCACTGAAATTCTGCCGAATTAGTCATAATTTCACTAAGATGATTACAAACTATTTCTTCAAGTTTGTTTGATGTGACAGGTAATAACTAAATAGGTGTCCAACTTTTTACTTGGCCAAGGTCAGTCACCAGCAACTAATTAGTTCTATCTAATTATATTTACAGCAGGCAGACCAATGCTGAAAAGGCGCGTCTCAAGGTAAAATTACATATAGAAAGAAAGAAATCCATATATCTGTAATGGTTCTGTGTTGTGTGTTCATTATTTATAATATAGGGAAGCTTACTGTTTTAGATCTGTACTCTCATATATACAATCGTGGGGGTGCAAAGGGGTCCCCCCTGAGGTCGGAAAGTCGCCAGAATTAAGGGGTACAGGTCGAAAAGTCGCTTTTTTGGACCCTTTGATCCATTGTCAAATTTGTTCAAAAATCGCCAGGTCGCTTATATAATTGCCTTAGGTCGAAAGTCGCCTCCAAAACAGCCCAGGTCACCAGGTCGCTTTTGACCCATCTGCAGCCACAATCTTAGGGAGTAGCACTTTTTAACAAAAGGGATGATAAATTTGTGGGGAACCAAAAACCCCTTTGAACCAAAGAAATTGCACTCGTTTTTAGTGAAAAGACCTACACGTTATTATAGCTCATAGGGTCAGCCATGTTCTATTTCAACCTACCTGGGACACCAAATATTCCGACCTGCTCACACAAAAATTCACTGACCCCCCCCCCCCCTTGCCCCGTTGTTAAAAAATTACCATTCCCTTACTATTGTAATGGGTTATATGTACTGTTATGGTTAATGTATATTTTTGTTGCAGTTGATAATGTCACACGGTAAACAGTTAATAGCTTTTTTGTAACCAGTTTTTTCAACTGTATACCGACAGTGTTCACTATATGTTCAAACTATGGTTTATTACCTGGTTTATATTACTGACAATATGTCATTACCGACGTGCCATGTTATAATAACCAAAATATCTAATGATTTAGGCATTTTAACTAGAAAATAGTGTTTTACATTATATTTGTAATAATCTATGGCCAAATCAGGATAAATACATCGTTTTACATAATATATTGACAAACATATTTTAGGTTTACAAACCCAACTAAGTTATTTTATTTCAGAAAAGCCAATCATGTGACTGGACATTCGGTCCCAGCTACATTTGTTAATCTACTGGACTGGTGGCATTTAAGAAGGACATTGCCACTGTCCTGCATGTTTTCGCAAAGACTGTAAGCTGTCACCTGCTCACTCCTTTCTTTCTATTCTCCCCAGCTGGCCTACATGCTGATAAGTCTTGTTGTTATCTACATCATCACTGTGACACAAGGAAGGATGTTGGGTCCTTTAAAACTACTGGGAATGCTAGTGATAGACGGGAAGCGTAACATTGTAATGATTAGTGGTGTCACCGACTCACTCCGTGCTGTGAACAGCTACACCAACATCATCGTGTACAGTCTGTTATCAAGGTGAGTTACAACTGCTGCAGTATCAATGTGTATGCATGTCCATCCGCTTGGCTGAGGTTGTGAGCAGACACAACAGACACTGATATTTGCTCGGAATAATGTCCCTAATGTACATGCTTGGGAATGAGATGCTGGAGCCTATACTTTGAAACGTTTGTATGTGGTTTGGAATGTCTTTGCTAGCTGGGTAAAGGTCCCAAACAGCTAGAAAACATTTGAAAACGTTTTCTGTTACCTGGGGTACTAAAACTGACGTTTTTAGATCCAGAAATGGCTTGTAGGATTCTCCTGGGTTGGGGGTATGGGTTATACCCGAGATGCAGCTAGTATACCAGAATTTAAGGTATATTGTAATTATCAACATTTCCGCATACCCTTCTGCTACTTAGCAACAGCAATTCCAAACATCCCATGTCTAGCAACAGGCATCTGATACCCTGGGATGATTAAATTTCAACTCAGAAGCTTACATCATTCAGAAGTCAAGCCGGGGGGGGGGGGGGGGAAGCAGTCTTTAGATGTTTTGACAGCCCAAACTTGGAATTATCTGAAACCTGAATAAAGAAATATTATGGAAATATCTAAGTTTAAACTTGGAAAGAAGCCTTTGTAAGAAGTAATGAGATAAAACTGTATAAAGATTATTTGCTGACCTCGATGTCTGGATGTAGGCCTATATTGTTAAGTAATACAAAATATGAATGACGTGCTGTTATTGATGCTGCGATACATGTAATATATTAGTTTGTAGAGCCTGATGTGATTATCAACGATAGACAAACATGAAATATCTGCATATATTGGTTGGTCAACAAATGATTTAAACTCTTTATAAAAAACTATTTAAAAAAAACAAAAAACACTAGTGTTCTGTTCTGGCTTGTAATATAAATGTAGGTGAAAATTATAAAAAGATTCTGGCTCAGTCTCAAAAGCTTGTAACAATTGGATAGTCTATGACCGAGTGACATCTTTGACCGCGTGACGTCTTTGACCAGGTGACGTCTTTGACAGGGAAGCTAGAAAAAGCTATTTTTTTAATTATTATTTTTTCTCTCTATCTCTACTATTTGAAAATAGATGGTTTTTGCATCATACATTGGACTGTGCAGCTCTTTAAAGTCCACGTGATGTAGAAAGTGACATCTTTGACAAGACATGTAACAAGAAATGTAACATAATGCTATAATTCACGTTATAGGGCCTACATATAAATGTAACAAAAATTAAAATGAATTTCCTTTCACATAGTGTGAAACTATCCTTTGATTTTTTTCCACCCATTTCTTTCTATATAGGCCTAATTTATGCTATAATAACGCTTCCTGGTTAAAGATGTCACCCGGTCAAAAACATCACTTGGTCAGAGACGTCACCAGGCGAAAGACTATCCAATCGTTACAAAGTCTTGAGACTGACCCTTCCATGCTCCAGTATGGTATAGGGACTCTGATGTTAACCGGGTACATTCACCTCTGCAGGCAGTTCCGGGCAGCGTTTAAGGAGGTGCTGTATAGATGCTGCAGGAAGACAGCAGGCCCAAACTCAGGACCACCGAGCATTGAAGTAACCCAGGCTCACACAGCAGGCCCAAACTCAGGACCACCGAGCATTGAAGTAACCCAGGCTCACACAGCAGGCCCAAACTCAGGACCACCGAGCATTGAAGTACCTCAGGCTCACACAGCAGCAAACTCAGGACCACCGAGCATTGAAGTACCCCAGGCTCACACAGCAGCAAACTCAGGACCAGCAAACCACAGCGTTGATGTACCCCCGACTCAGACAACTGCAAACTGACGACAAGAAAACCACAGCAGCAACAGCGTTGATGTACCCCCGACTCAGACAACAGCAAACTGACAACCAGCAAACCACAGTGTTGATGTACCCCCGACTCAGACAACTGCAAACTGACAACCAGCAAACCACAGTGTTGATGTACCCCCGACTCAGACAACTGCAAACTGACGACCAGAAAACCACAGCATTGAAGTACCCCCGACTCAGCCAACTGCAAACTGACGACCAGCAAACCATAGCAGCAACTGCGTTGAAGTACCCCCGACTCAGACAACTGCAAACTGACGACAAGAAAACCACAGCAGCAACAGCGTTGAAGTATCCCCGACTCAGACAACAGCAAACTGACAACCAGCAAACCACAACGTTGAAGTACCCCCGACTCAGACAACAGCAAACTAATGACTAGCAAACCACAGCAGCAACAATGTACCCCAGGCTCACACAGCCCTGCACCATGCTTAACTATACAAAATGTTTCATTGAAATCAAATTTCTAAAGTCAGTTGAATACTGTTCAATAGTTTAAGATAATTTCCACTGATCTACATTGGTTAGTATTTTGCAGTGGCATTTATTATATTACGATTTCTGATTCTGATATGAGAAATAGAAAAATATAATTTTAGTCATTGTTGCAGATTTAAAGTGTAAATCATAATTATTTCAACAAAGGGTGAAGTGTTACTTTCTTCTTCAAGGTACTAGACTCTGTGAATTCACTAGACTCTGTGAATTCACTAGACTCTGTGAAGTCACTATACTCTGTGAGTCACTAGACTCTGTGAGTCACTAGACTCTGTGAGTCACTAGATGGTGAAGTCACTAGACTCTGTGAGGCACTAAACTCTGTGAGTCACTAGACTCTGTGAGTCACTAGATGGTGAAGTCACTAGACTCTGTGAGTCACTAGACTCTGTGAGTCACTAGATGGTGAAGTCACTAGACTTTGTGAGTCACTAGACTCTGTGAGTCACTAGATGGTGAAGTCACTAGACTCTGTGAATTCACTAGACTCTGTGAAGTTACTAGACTCTGTGAAGTCACTAGACTCTGTGAGTCACTAGACTCTGTGAGTCACTAGACTCTGTGAATTCACTAGACTCTGTGAAGTCACTAGACTCTGTGAAGTCACTAGACTCTGTGAGTCACTAGACTCTGTGAAGTCACTAGACTCTGTGAGTCACTAGACTCTGTGAAGTCACTAGACTCTGTGAAGTCACTAGACTCTGTGAGTCACTAGACTCTGTGAGTCACTAGACTCTGTGATGTCACTAGACTCTGTGAGTCACTAGACTCTGTGAGTCACTAGATGGTGAAGTCACTAGACTCTGTGATGTCACTAGACTCTGTGAAGTCACTAGACTCTGTGAGTCACTAGACTCTGTGAAGTCACTAGACTCTGTGAAGTCACTAGACTCTGTGAGTCACTAGACTCTGTGAGTCACTAGATGGTGAAGTCACTAGACTCTGTGATGTCACTAGACTCTGTGAAGTCACTAGACTCTGTGAGTCACTAGACTCTGTGAAGTCACTAGACTCTGTGAAGTCACTAGACTCTGTGAAGTCACTAGACTCTGTGAAGTCACTAGACTCTGTGAGTCACTAGACTCTGGGAAGTCACTAGACTCTGGGAAGTCACTAGACTCTGTGAAGTTACTAGACTCAGTGAAGTCACTAGACTCTGTGAAGTCACTAGACTCTGTGAAGTCACTAGACCTTGAAGTCACTAGACTCTGTGAAACTAATAGACTGTGAAGTTTCTAGACTACTTTGAACAAAGGGTAGTGACACACCTTAAGCACTAAAATAAGATCTCTTCTAAACACCTGTCTGGGTGTAAAGGGCGTTTTATATTTTTTCTTTTTACTTGAAGCTGAAAACATAGGGAAATACTATTACCAGCGGACTACATTGCTGCCAGCATAAGCTTTAATTTGATACCAAATTTGAAAATATTTTTCCAATTTTAACAAAAATGTTTAAAAAAAAATTTAAAAAAGTTTTCCTCAGATCATGATTTTCATGATGTGCGTGGTGATGAGAAACAACTTTTTTTTTTTGAGTGGCCTAAGCATTGCTACATATATTGCACTTATATGTTGGTAGTTACCATTACAGATTTATACACATTCACACAAATATCCACACTGAATCATAAAATTCATTCTGAAAATGTTTTGCGGGGGGTAAAAAGGCCCCAAAACAATCCTTCAAGAGTCTTCACAGATTTATTCCATCTTTCCTGCTAATTTTCTATATTTATGTCATTCCCAGTTAACAACAATTGTTATACAATGTTATGTTTCACTATGGCTGCTTATTGTGGCAAAATGTTATATCAAAAACGTTATTTTAGCTGAGTTTCCTGCAAAATGATCAGGAATTTCCTAGCTTACAATATCTCATTTTAAAGATTGTGGCACCAATTTAAATTACCAATTCCCTTCAGTGTTTTTTCTTGCCTGGTTACACGTGTCTAAACAATCAGGTTTCTACTGTGTCCCGCTGTTTCACCCAATGGGCTCCAATTTTATTAAAAATGTCATAAATGTTTGTAGGTTCAAAGGAGGCACAAGTATCCTCAAGGTCTCACTGTTCTCACGATTTGAACATGAACATATATCCTATTACTTAGTGCACTCACATAATTCACCTGTCTCCCACCTTTAAAGCCATGTACAAAGTAAATGCACCTATAGTATAATGAGAGTGTGACACAGGTTGATGGTCAGATACATACAGTTTCACTCTGTACAATGATGAACTCAATAAACTTTTTAAAAGCACAATTTACATCTTCTTTGCTTCTCATTGATACATAAATGAATACTGGTCACGTTAACACAGACAGATCAACAAACTGAATTATGGTCTATGCAAATACAATGACACACAGCTACAAGTACATGTACTTTCTAAATTCTGCCATGATATATTCTCTCTGGGAAGTAAGGATCCCTCATCAGTTATGACACTGCATGATTCCTTATCATGCAAATCGTGATAGCTGTTCAACATGGAAACATACATTAGGTGCGGATGAGTAGAATAGAGCCCATCCACATTAATAGCAGTAACTGAATTCATTTCTATTATCACAAAGTGGATCACACACTGGGTAAAGTGGAGTAACTCCATTTCATCAAGGTCCCCGCTTAACCTTCTACCTAATGTAGACATATATAAGGCTGAGGAAAGAAATTGTTGTATTCCGGTAGAATGGCCAAAAAAACAGGGTAGGTAGGTCAATTCTTTTTATTTTTTTTACCAAATATTTTTATGATAATTTGGTTAATTTAGTACATATTACAACATTTTGCCAGATTTAGGCCCTAAAAACTAATTTTCCTCCAAAATGTCCCAAGATTTGTTATGGTTGGGCCATTAATATAGGGCAAGTCGGCTACCAGAATACAATAATTTTTTTAGGCCTAATGAATAGAGCTGTGCAAAATGTTTAGGCAGAATTCCTAATATGTCAGACCCTACAGGCTCACAAACAGGATGAAGGAAATGCACTTTTTGCATACCTTATTTCTGGGCTATTTCCAAGGTCTATAATTCAGAAATTGCCTGGAATATAATTTCCCATATTGCTATGCGGTCAAACTTGGGAAATATCCATTTGCTTTGAACATGAGGACAAGTCCATATTGAGGGGTCAAAAGTGCCAATTCTAATTTGTGCCATTTTCACCCAATCATATTTCCTAGAATAATCATTCTTTACAAAGGGTACTACAGATGCCTATTGACATAGTTATATAGTGTAATGGACCTTAACTACAACCAAATAAGTTATGAAATATCATTCAGAAAGGAAGGAGTCAACACTGTTCAGATCAAGTGTTAAGGTTGCTATATGAGTCTTTATTACAAACAAGTCAGTGGCAGTCCGGACAGTGTCTCGGATCTGTATCAGAATAGGTCAGTTGGCATTCAACTTGCCGTTACCTCAGAGCTGCCTAGAGCAAGCTAGCGGATCCCTCTGGACGTTGGCTTGTATAGGCAGCCAGCCTACACATGCATGCATGGACCAGTCATCTATAGCGACCCCTGTCCATACCCCAGAGCCGGGGCAGGTGCTTCCACCTACCGTCGGCCCAAAGGGTTCGGGCACGGTTCGCCCTTGCATATTGCCCAGGTTTTACCACATAGCAATATGGGAACACTTTGATACTGCATGTAACCAATAACCCATAGAACCAATTCACATCCTCAGCCCAAACTGATGATGAGATAAAATAAAGGTGTTATACATGTAACTATGTAGTAGTGGTAGAAGTGTAGCTTGTCGAGCTATCTGATTATAACCAAGAGACAACAAACATAAGGAGCCACTTTATTGATCTCTTGTAACATATAGCAGCACAGTACCCAAGGGATACATTTTCATGACCAGAGGACTTCATAAAAGGTCCCACAAAATATAAAGATGTCATGCCCTATTGTAAAAACAATTAAAAATTCGAAATCCTACTTAAATGTGTTCCAAACATTGTAACGGTATGATATCTAGGAAATGGATGACAATCAAATTCTTTGTATGTGCAGAATAAGCTAAGAAAGCAGGTCCGAACCATGTTCTGTTAGTGTATTCTCAATGAGTAGAATAAAATCATGCATAGTTTTATACCTTACATTGACCATCCACAGCAGTAACATCAGATTTAAGTAAGATGATAGGGAAGGGGAATGAAGGGAATAGGTAAGAACGGAAGTATGGTCTTGGTTAACAATTTTTAGTCCTAATCATCAGATATACTAACTTTAACCCTTTAGTCTTCCAGCCACCTAGACCATTGTTTGCGAGTTTTCACCATTAATAAAGTTTGGTATTTTCAGGCATAAATCCGTTGATATCTGTTCTAGATCTCAAGTAGCCTAATTAGGCAGAAAGTCGGCCATAGCCAGAGCTTTGGTGATAGGTGGTGATGAGGAAGGTGATTGTAATACACCAATTATGAACTCAAATGTATTTGCCTTTGTTACCCAGTAACACAGTACACACTGCACTGACCCTCCACCTGCAGAGAGTTCTGTGAACTAGCACTATTTCCCACACTGCCCTATAGGGGGCAGCAGGGAGGTAGCAACCAACCATGGATTGACGTGAACAGTGCATCTATCCCTCCCTCCTCCATTTGTGCACAGTTTGTTGACTCAGGGTAAATTAACCCTGAGTAAATATACACTGCCTCATTTTGCATTTTAAGACAATTTTGAGACATGGGAGAACGCTTGTCTTTCAGTTGCTATTCAACATAGACAAACGGGGAAAAAAGAGAGACATAGGCAAGATCGGGGGACACAATATTCCTTCAAACTTTTTTTTTAAATCACATTTTTTCTTTGTGATATTGAACTGCGATCTTTAACTTTTTTTTCTATCTTTGGCTATTATGTAAATGTATAAAAACCAATCTACCCTTGGTAACGGGCGACCATAGGCTCCAAGGCATTAATTTTTTTCGTAGAAGTTAGAAATGATAGTTTGAGCCAAATTGGTGTCATTTCTCTCTTCTACCACCAAACGGGTCAAAAACTGGACATGTTCTATGGTAACAAAGTAGGTGATAGGATTATTGTGCACTATAGTCAATGCCAGAGACATAAAAATCTTGTATCAAGTGATATCAAGTGTGTTATCCTCAGTACTTCACATGGGGAGTTCCTGTGTCACTTGTCCATAGTATAAAGCAACGAAGTCCCTCCTCCAATACAGTATATAGGTTTTGTCCCTATTCAAAGAAAAGAAGTACATTTGTCCCTTCTTCACAACCCCTACATCTACTTTGTTCCTTGTTCCTGTTGCAACCATGAAGCAAAGGGTGGCGCCACTGCCACTTCTCGTGCACTACGAGAACTGCGCGAGACAACACGAGAGTTGCCAGCGACAGCGTCAGGAAAAAGAGGTGCGTTCAGGGCAGTTCAAAACTGTACCACCCATATCGTCGCCGTTTATTGTCTGATCGACTGGCTTTTTGATAGGGACAGAAGGCGGTACATGTCCACAGCCTGCAACTGTCGCCCACACCCACCTGCTCTCCCACACCCACCTGCTGGCCTGAAATGGAATAACATACATGTATGACACATGACTTTAGGGTGCTTTTTAACAAGGAATTCATTTCTGAAGCCAGAATGGACTGATGAATGATTATAAGGGAATACTATATCTAAGTACATGATAAGCAACAGATTCAGCTTACCCTGAGTCATATGTGAGGCCACTCACACGCTCAATCTTTCATATTTAAAGCGGCACAATCACCGAGCGTGTCCCATTCACATTTCTAGTATTGTTCCACTATACTATGTGGTTAAGTGTGAGTGGTGAGAATGCCCCTTTAACCCCCTATATCTGTCCCTCCCTCCTCATTTGTGCACATATAAGGAAGTCAAATAGAAGGTGAACGTTGATATGTTATCTACATTTGTATCTGTATTCACTTGACAGGGGGTAGCAGAATAGTTGGTTGGCAGGATGGACCACTGCCCAGCTAACAAAAATAAGTTATTTTACACTAAAATTTAATGTTTTATAACAATAGGGAGCCATAGAGAAATTTTATACTATGTTGTATGGTCTTTTTTATTTACTGGGATGGGACGTAGCGAAGATCATGGGATCATGGCTGTGCATATATCGCATGCGCTTGTGGAATCTGTATTTCATTATGACCCCCATATCCGCTACGCCCCCCCCCCCAGTTGGCAATAAATAACTCGCCCCTTAGGTGTTACCTGTGCTTATCTCACCGGCACCCAGCAGTATCCAATGGCTGCACACACTGCACAACCTGCTAAGTGGGAATATGACCAGGCACCTTTTATCTTACTGTCTGGTAATGTCCTCTGACACTAGTGTTCTCCTCGATAGACCAATAAATAACCACTACCACACACCGTCTCAAATAACACCCCCACTCCCCTATCTGACATTTATCTGTCCCTCACCCCACCATTAACACAAAGATCACATACAACTTGAAATGACAGCTATATCAATCAATATAAATAGACTCACGACTCAGAAGTTTGAATCTCTCTTAAGCAAACAGCAATTAACCCTTTAAGGGCCCTATAGCGCATTAATGCACCATGTCCTTGCTCGTCATAATACACCCCTAGTGAGTTACTGGCCAGTGCTGCATTCATGAATGCATCCTGCCAACTTTATGGGGTGGATCCACCCCCCAAAGGGTCTGCATGATGCACTGGTGAGTTACTAACAGGAGCTGCATAAGTGTATCATGATGACAAATAATGAAATAATTCATTTTCGTTGGGGGTACATGCCATCCCAATATTGTACAACATGTACATTATCAGATACAGTTACAAATATGAAAACTCAAACTCAATTCAAACGTCATCTTTTTGCGACATGTCGTTCTCAAAGGGTCAACTAGATTAGGCTTTAAGCCTCTAGGCTACCTTTATTCACATCCTTTCACTCCCTACCCAACTGGTAAAATGGACGGTAAAGCGTATTTTTCATCAACTAAACAGGAGGCACATTCATTAACCATTAAGATTGGTTGCTACTTGTTGAATATGAACCCACTGCGCTGGTCTCTGTGATTATGGCTTAAATATCTCTGAATGAGCTAATATTAGATAACTGGGTACAAACCTTACATACCCTGATTTTGTCATTTTGCCAAAACCCTAAAATTATGTGCCGGACCCCCTATCAAACATACTTTTATATATTAGCAAATAATAGAACAATTTTTTGAGAGCAAAAAAGTTCTGTTGACTTTGACTGCTATTTTTAACCAATAGACGTATAAAATTATGACAAAATATTCTTACACATTCCCAAAAACATTCGTTTTACCCAGAATGCCATGCCATACAATTATGAAATTATTTTTGTATTGAATAGGAACACATATAAATGGGCACTTCACATACAATGTTTCATATTCCTGCGCATAACAAATGATATGAAATAAAATCAATTAATTTTTCATATTTTTTCTTGATTTTTGGAGAAAAATTTTAAAACTTATTTTTTTAAATTCCATATTAAAAAAAGTAACTCTGGACCCCCTTCTTTTCTTTTCATTTTCCGATTCTACATGATCTTAAATTCTGTTGACTTTGATCAAAGGGTAGTGACACACCTTAAAGGACGGAACTGTGCCTTGATGCTTTATGCCCTTTGATGTGACTGTACATGGAGGAGGTAGGGGGGGCAGATAATCTGAAATTTCACCATATCAGGTTAGGGACTATTGGACCACTGGTAGGGAAGTGTAGAGGGTAATTCTCATGCAGCCCTAGCGAGTAACTCACCAATGCTGTATTTATGCATCATGCTGACCGTGGGGGATTGATACATTCATCACAGGGCATGATGCATTTATGCAGACATGGTGAGTAGATTCCCCATGGCTGCATTCATGCATCATGACATAAAAGTGCATAACGCAATAGACGTGTCCTGAGATATAGAAAGTATGATTTTGGAGGGAGGTCTGCCTTGACTTTCCCTTCCCCACTGCCGCTGGAGGGTGGGTGAGTCGTGACAGCCACAGAGGCCACTTTGTGATCGGTGGGGTGGGGGTTGGGGGGGGGGGGGAGGAGGTGGTTGGGTATGACAGGAGGGAGACACAGCTACAAAAGGACCAAACTGTTGTCATACTTTATTTCATGTTTATTATATTTTTGTGTTTTTCATGGACATTAAAAATTTGTGAGTGTTTGCACAGTATGCAATATGTACCTGCAAATTCACCTGCAATTTTAGAGTATACACTGATTCTACATGAGCAGGGACCTTCTAGTAGAGGGTAGCATGGGAGGGAGACTGCCTTTTGACAGATCCAAAAAAAGATCATCCTATTTAGCAGCACATGCTGTGGTGATCCTATATTTTTGGCTATATATGTGTGGGAACTAATATAGTTGCAAGTATTGACACAAGGGGGCAGCGGCGTCTCTCATTCACCTGGGGCACCTAGGTTATTTTAAACTCACCTGACATGGCTCGCTCGCTCTAGCTTGGTTTGTGTATTACCATTTTTTCTGGAATGTCCGCTAGTAGGATTCAGGTGGAGACCACATGCAGGGTCTCTAAGAACTGTGTTACATGTCTGGGTTATCATCCGGCACCTGTTGGGAGAAACTGTAGGTACATAGCTGAGCAGCCTACATATGTTATTACATTTGACAAATAATTTGAACATTTTACAATACAGCACACACAGTAGGCCCAACCACATCCTAGATCGTAGATAAACAGCATTCTCAGTAATTCTCGGCAAATAGTAATGTTTGCCTTCCACGTTATATGATGTATATAAGGTTGGGGGGGGGGGGGCTGTGTAAGACGTTAATTATGCAGATGAGTGGAGTATAGACGAGTGGCCTGTCATCCTACACTCGTCTCCTCCCCCCCCTCCCCCCAATACCCCTTCACCCCTTCTCCACTTCCCTCTTCCCCCTCCCCACTCTCTCCGGCCCCTCCACCCCCCCCCCCCCCCACCACCCCTTGCTGAATACCATCACCCTGATGATAAAATGCAGCTCCACTGGTGCGTGGCCGTGTGGTGACTTTAGGTACACAGTGAGTGAGCAGGTAGTAGTCGTCTCTACACTACACACACAACATGGCAGCCACACACCTCCTGCTCTGCCTCACCATCTATATCCTCACACCTGAGGTTTGTCCACAAGACGTAGAAATCCTATTCAGTAAGTAGTCTGAGCCAGTGATATGGCCCTTTTAAGATGCTATGCTATTCAATTCATAGATTGACAAATGAAACTTAGTCCAACCATAAAAAAAGACGTCATCTTATTTGAACAATGGTTTCAATTGATAGTTTTGGTATTAATTTACAATATGTTGACACAGTAAAACCATGTGGTCTTAGGAGGTAGAACAAGAGGCTTCTGCAGCCTGTGAAGTCACCATGGGACCCAGTACACCAGGTGCTGCACTGTTCAGGCCTGGAGACTGTAACCAAACAACTTGTGATGTTCTGGTTAGAATATAGTAAAATCTACAATGTCATAATAATATAAAATTATATAGTGCACTTCAGTGGGCTTATTTAGTGCAATTTGTCAAAAAAAAACACTACAATGCCATTTACATTATGTCTTTTAGGGAATCTAAAAATGGATTCTATAATACTAAGATCATTTTAGACAAGTAGAAGGGTTTAGGCCTATAATTAGAGATGTTTCCTGTTTACATAATTATGGTTCTTCAGGCCCAAGCTGTGAAATCATGAAGTAGAACATTTTCTATTTCTTCAAACTGTGCAGATTATTCCATTTGCAGGCACAATATAAGTGGAAATATAGACACTTATCATTCATTTGACACAGGTATTATTTATCTATCTCGTCATTAACCTTTGAAGGTTTTATAGCTATTTTTATGCCTGGGGGGCGTGAGACCACACCCTCTCCTTACCCTGGCACCTTCTTTAACCCATTAAGGACGGATGTCGCTAAAAGATGACATTTGTTGTCATGATGCACCAATGCACTACTCTACTATTGGTGCATCATGACATGGTGCATTAAGGTATCATGCCATCCTTTAAGGCTAATGGCAACATAAAGTGCCATATCGTATATATAGCCCTGGTGAATAACTCGCTGATGGCATGATGCATGAGTGTAGCCCTGGTGAGGAAACCAACAAAGACTGCATTCAGGCATCATAAGAAGCAAGGGATGGCAGATCAGAGCACTATGCGACCCATAACCCTCCAAGGACGGCATAATGCCTTAATTCATCATGCCCTTGGTTGTCATGATGCATGAATGCAGTCCTGGCGAGTAACTCACCAGTGCTGCATTCAAGCATCATGACAACCCTATAGGTTGAGACACTCCCGAAGGGTCGGCATGATACACCAAGGTAGCACCGACTGCATTGGTGCATGATGACCACAAATGTTATCTTTTAGCAAGCTGCGTCCTTAAAGGGTTAAGGTGCTGACCAGGGGAGGGAGCACCATACCCTGCTACCTCCACCCCCTCTCCCCCTCCTTCTCTCCCTGCCTCCCTTTCTCTCCCATAGCTACAGGGGTGGGGGATCACAAAATGTTTCCTAGAGTGTTGAAAAATCAAGTGATATGTGTATGTACTGTAAATACATAACCTAATTATATATATATATATATATATATATATATATATATATATATATGTACTGGTGTATATTCAAAGCTATATATCCTAAGAGTTGAGAACTAGATTATTACATATTCAGGAAGGGGGGGAAGGAATCTTAAATACCCCATGTCCGTCAGGGTCAGGTGGGGGGGTCACTGCAGCCCGACATAAAAAGAATGTTGTGAAAAGTCATAGCTGACCCATTTCCCCTTATCTGACTGTTCCCCCATCATATGTACAATATGAAGGACATCCCTCAATGGAGCAGTCGGTGTCCTTCCAGGACTCAACCTGCACACTGTTTGTAAGACTTGTGTTTATACCTTTACAGGGTTCCATGTGTCTGAGGTGGGTGGCTCAGTCACTGCGTACTGTTACCCACATGGTGGCACCTACTCCATCAGACGGTGGGAGTGGGCAGCAAACCTCCTGAGGCCCTACAGTGTTATCTACAGACAGGACAGTGGAGGTGCAGTGGATGCCCCAGGGGCACGGCCGGACATCGTGCTGAACCCCGACTGGAGCCTCACTGTGGGCAGCCTCCAGGTGCAGGACAGT
Source organism: Harmothoe impar (assembly GCA_947462335.1). Lineage (NCBI taxonomy): Eukaryota > Metazoa > Annelida > Polychaeta > Phyllodocida > Polynoidae > Harmothoe > Harmothoe impar. The sequence goes on from OX381708.1 coordinate 2,169,043, forward strand.
GGGGTGCTGGGGTGTTATGTATTTACAGCAGGGGGACAGAGGCTGTATACACAGACATGGCTGGTCATTTACAGTAAGTGCCTCTTTGTGTAAATATCATTGTCTACCATCTAGGATGTATTTTAGTCTACTGTGTGTGCTGTATTGTAGATGTATGTCCATGTTGTTTGTCTACCATCTAGGATGTATTTAAGTCTACTGTGTGTGCTGTATTGTAGATGTTTGCTCATGTTGTTTGTCTACCATCTAGGATGTATTTAGGTCTGTTGTGTGTGCTGTATTGTAGATGTATGTCCATGTTGTTTGTCTATTATATAGGATGTATTTAAGTCTACTGTGTGTGCTGTATTGTAGATGTATGTCCATGTTGTTTGTCTACCATCTAGGATGTATTCAGGCCTACTGTGTGTGCTGTATTGTAGATGTATGTTCATGTTGTTTGTCTATTATCTAGGATGTATTTAAGTCTACTGTGTGTGCTGTATTGTAGATGTATGTTCATGTTGTTTATCTGCCATCTAGGATGTATTTAAGTCTACTCCTGTATCATGCCCTCCCCCTCTCCCTGCATCATGCCAATCCCCCTCCCTCCTGCATCATGCCCCTCCCCCTCTCCCTGCATCATGCCAATCCCCCTCCCTCCTGCACCATGCCCCTCCCCCTCCCCTCCTGCATCATGCCCCTCCCCCTCCCTCCCTCCTGCATCATGCCCATCACCCTCCCCTCCTGCATCATGCCGCTCCCCTCCCCTCCCGCACCATGCCCCTCCCCCCCTGCACCATGCCCTAATCTTCCCTCCTGCATAATGTCACTCTCCCTCCCCTCCTGCATCATGCCCCTCACCCCCCTCTATGCCCCTCCCCTCCTGCATCATGCCCCTCACCCCCCTCTATGCCCCTCCCCTCCTGCATCCTGCCCCTGCCCCTCCCCTCCTGCATCATGCCCCTCACCCTCCCCCTGCATCATGCCTCTCCCCCTTCCTCCTGCCCCTCTCCCTGCATCATGCCCCTCACCCTCCCCCCCTGCATCATGCCCCTCACCCTCCCTTCCTGCATCATGCCCCTCCCCTACCCCCAGCCTCATGCCCCTCACCCTCCCCTCCTGCATCATGCCCCTCCCCCTCCCTCCCCCCTGCACCATGCCCCTCCCCCTCCTGCATGATGCCCCTCCCCCTCCGTTCCTGCATCATGCCCATCCCCCTCCCCTCCTGCATCATGCCCCTCCCGGCCCAGCATCATGCCCCTCCCCCTCCCCTCCTGCATCATGCCCCTCCGCCTCCCCTTGCATCATGCCCCTACCCCTCCCCTCTTGCATCATGCCCCTCACCCTCCTCTACTGCACCATGCCCCTCCCCCTCCCCCAGCATCATGCCCCTCCCCCTCCCCTCCTGCATCATGCCCCTCCCCTTCCTCTCCTGCACCATGCCCCTCCCCCTCCCCTCCTGCATCATGCCCCTCCCCCTCCCCTTCTGCATCATTCCCCTCCCCCTCCTGCATCATGCCCCTCCCCCTCCCTCCCTCCTGCATCATGCCCATCCCCCTCCCCTCCTGCATCATGCCCCTCCCCCTCCCCCAGCATCTTGCCCCTCCCCTCCTGCATCATGCCCCTCCCCCTCCCCTCCTGCATGATGCCCCTCCCCCTCCCATTATGCATCATGCCCCTCCCCCTCCCCTCCTGCATCATGCTCCTCCCCCTCCCCTCCTGCACCATGCCCCTCCCCCTTGCCTCCTCCAGGACATCACCCTGAACATGACAGCCTTTTTATTCTTATTTTTTGCACTCATTAGGAGAATGTTAAATCAATGTTACCTGAAAGTTTTTCACATAAAAGAGTCCATTGTATGTAATGCCTATCATATAAAAGGTGGCTGACTTAAATATTGTACTTTACAATACATATATCAGAGAGGATAATGCTAAAATGATATTTTGGGCAAATCTTTTTATCAGAATTGACTTATGATTTGGGGACTAGAGATAATATCAGATTGAACTGAATAGTTTTCAGCATTTATAGACAGTTATCCTAGTTCCCAAAACATGCATATTTTTAATGACAATAATGATCCTCATTTTTGTCACCTCTGCAGTATTTGATCTTGATGATGTATTTAACAAATGTAACTTATTTTGGCTTGTAGCATGCAGTGTGATCCTGTTTTGATTCAAATCCACAAATCATGTTATTT